>CM060924.1:732470190-733720190 GCA_030737875.1 Allium sativum | reverse complement strand
GATGGTTGCATAGAGACGGTAGACTTTGTGTACCGCAAGATGAGGGTTTGAAGAAGGCTATTTTGGATGATGCACATCGTTCAAGAATGACTATTCATCCCGGTGGAGACAAAATGTACCAAGACATGAAGAGAGTTTTCTTTTGGGCCGGTATGAAGAAAGATGTGGCCGAGTATGTGGCTAGATGCTTAGTGTGCCAACAAGTTAAAGTGGAGCAAAGGAAACCCGGTGGGTTGCTACACCCATTGGAAGTTCCACAGTGGAAGTGGGATAGTGTCTCGATGGATTTCATCGACGGGTTACCGAGATCGAGGAAGGGCAATACGGGAATTTGGGTTGTGGTAGACAGACTTACAAAGAGTGCCCATTTTATACCCGTAAAGAGTAAGAGGACCGCTCCATGGCTTGCTTCAGTCTATGTTAGAGAGATTGTTAGATTGCATGGCGTACCATCCAGCATTGTGAGTGATCGAGATCCTATTTTCACTAGTGAGTTTTGGAGAAGTTTGCAAGAGGCGGTAGGGACTCAGTTGTGTTTGAGCACCGCATATCATCCTCAGACGGACGGTCAGACCGAGAGGGTGAACCGTATCTTAGAAGATCTTTTGAGGCTTTGTATCTTGGATTTTGGAGGTACATGGGAAGAACATCTTCCTTTGGTGGAGTTCGCATATAATAACAGCTTTCAGTCCAGTATTGGTATGGCTCCTTTCGAAGCTCTTTATGGAAGGCCTTGTCGATCTCCTACATGTTGGTGGGAATCTACGGATAGGATCTTGCTTGGGCCGGATATGGTTAGAGAGACTTCAGAGAAGATTGATTTAATTCGAAAAAGGATGAAAGCAGCGCAAGATAGACAGAAATCTTATGCGGATCGGAGAAGGACGGATCTTGAGTTTGAGGTTGGGGACATGGTTTTTGTCAAAGTATCTCCATTGAGAAATGTTGTTCGCTTTGGGTCCGTAGGGAAGTTAGCACCGAGATTTGTTGGGCCGTTTCCTATTAAGGAAAGGATTGGACGGATGGCATATAGGGTGGAGTTGCCCGACAGACTTAGTGGTGTTCATGATGTATTCCATGTATCACATTTGAGGAAGTGCTTACATGAGACCGCGGAGGTGGTAGAGCCGAGCTTGCTTAGAGATGTAGAGGTAGAGCGTGATGCGACGATTCGACGAGCTCCTACTCGCATCCTTGGGTCAGAAACTAGGAAGTTGAGGAACAGAGAAGTTCAGCTAGTTAAAGTGCAATGGGGAGATGACGAAAGCAATGCTACTTGGGAGACGGAAGCAAAGATGCGTTCTTTGTATCCATTTCTTTTTGAGAGTATGTCTTTTAACTTCTCCTTTATTGCTTGTCTAGTACTTATCTTATCTTTAGTATATCCTCCCGCTAATACCTATGACCTTTAGATAGGGTAAAACCTATGGTTGAGACATGTGTTTGAAACATGTTATGGTTGATGGATGCATATGGATGCAATTGTTTGCTAGTGGTTGCTCGTGGATGCATATACACACACATTAGGCACTAGATCGGCTCAGTCACTTCATGTTGCATATTGCATAAATGGATGTGATAGTTAGATTGATGGATGTATCATGGCTGTGTTATCATATGGATGATGCATTTTTGTGTATGGTTGTGCACGCATGTAGAAATTTGTATGTGTCAATAGGGTTTCGCATACATATTGGATGCATGGCACTATCATGGTTTGCATTAAGGAGGTTTACTGTATCAGTAACCGCCTGATTTTCGCATTAGGTAAGTACATATACACACACTTTTGCATATATCCATCCAGCATTTAGAATCTTGTAAGGACAATGATTGCTCGTGGATGATGCTTTGAGTAGATGGATGATTGGATGGTAGGATACGTTCTTCCTAACTTGAAGATTTCGGGGACGAAATCCTTTAAGGAGGGGAGAATGTAACAACCCGTATTTTCAATAACCTGTAATAACATAAATCGAGGCAGAATTTAATTCTAAAATGGGAATCAAGGGAAACGGGCTATGCCATTGTGTTCGTCTCGGAAAAATACGCGAAATAGAGTCCGAGTTTTCGAAAATCGGAGTCCGTATGACCAAGATATGGCCTCGCGAAGTTTCACGAAAATTCCCAAATTAAAGTATACTTAATTAAGTGAAATGGGTTGTGTAGATATATATATATATATATATATATATTGATATATATATATATATATATATATATATATATATAATTGAAAATTTAATAAATAAATATGCAAAAATGCTCAAAACAGCGAATTGGGAGAGGGGAATAACCGAACCGGCCGATTTTTGAAGTCGACCCGAGCCCGCTGGGTCGACTAGGGGTTAATCCAGGGTGTTTGGCTGTCAACCCGTGGGCCGATTCGCTCAAGTGCAGATTTTGCATTTGAATGGTTCTCATGGTCCATCTTTAATCTAAAGGCCCTAGATGGTTCCTACACTTGACTTCTTCCCCAAGACATGCTTTGATGGCTTGGATTGAATCTAGGGTTAATCCTATGGCCTAAAACACTTGCCTAATCTATAAATAAGACCCTAACCTACCCTAATTCATTCATAATTAAACCTAGTGACTAAACTATGGCAAAATGCTAGCTCTCATGGCCTCCACTAATTTTATGAAGAGGGTTGCATACTAATCACTCTCTAATCAACTTCTAATCCCTTCTTAGCATCTTAATCTTCTTCATTTGGTGTTCAAAGTTGCTAGTTGTGAGTTTCTATCACTTTGATGATCTTTTGGTAAACTAATTAGATGAGATGTGATGAGATTTATGGTTTTGTATGTGGGTTAATGAGCTTTGAATCATATGATATGATGTTAGCATTAATCTTATGTTTATGCATGTTGAGTATGTAAGCTTATGCAAGTTTAATATGATGTATGTTATGTTTGCATGATGCTAAATATGCAAGTTGTGGGCTATGTAATCATATGCATGTTATGCAAGTTCATGGTAATATGCTATGCAAGTTACATGTTTGTTAATATGCAAGTTACATGTTTGTTAATATGCAAGTTACATGTATGTAAATATGCAAGTTACATGTTTGTTAATATGCAAGTTACATGTTTGTTAATATGCAAGTTACATGTATGTAAATATGCAAGTTACATGTTTCTTTATATGCAAGTTACATGTTTGTTAATATGCGAGTTACATGTATGTAAATATGCAAGTTACATGTTTATTAATATGCAAGTTCATGATGACACATTATGCAAGTCTATAAGCTAATATGCAAGTTTGTTATGCAAAATGAATATGTAAGTTATGTGACATATTATATGCAAGTTATGTGACATGTTATGCAAGTTCATATGCAAGTTATGTGTTTGTTAATATGCAAGATGGCACCTTTGAAACATGTTCATTCATATGCAAGTTGACACCTTTTATATGTGTTATATCATGAACGAAATTACGTGGGAACGATGGGGTAATTAAATGCATAAGTTAATAAGATTGTGTGAAATTAATATAATTATGCATAACACAAAATAAATAAACATAGTATGGGAATTTGCCTATTTGGTTAGGTGTACCCATACTATGTGTTGGGAATTTACCTATTGAGTTAGGTCTACCCCATGGGAATTTACCTATTAAGTTAGGTCTACCCATGTTATGAAAAGCTTGACATTAATTAGGGATAATTAATATGGGGGTGATTAATTAGGTGTAATTAATCGACTAAGACACGAGGTTGGACTCATTTGTAGTGTAAAACTGCCCGGACCCGACCGGCTTAACCAGTTGCTACAAATGTCAGCCCAATGTGAGAGGTCTTGGCCATAAATTAAATACGTGATTAAGGTAAAGACACGAGGTTAGACTCTGTTATGACGTAAGACTGCCCGGATTCTACCGGCTTAACCAGGCGGTCATAACAGTCAGTCTAATGTGGGAGGTCTTTACGGGAGATCACGGTCTTAATTAATTAAGAAACACTTAACCATTATAGCATGTAGTGGGACATGAGGGGTTAAGTGGGTGCCTTGGGTGGCATGTGGAATCTTAAGTGGGTTGCCTTGGGTGGCAATAGAAAATACGATTAGAATACTTAACCAAGAGAAACATGTAATTAAACATGATTAAAGGGTTAAGTGGGATACACTAGATATTTGACAAGCTTAAGTGGGTAGCTTGTGGGGGCCCATTTCAACCAATATCCCAAACGTATCTTTGTGGGCTCGACCCATGTCGAGTGACGGGACACGCATATTGGGCTTGATTATAAGAGGCCAAAACGGGTTAGCGGTGGCAACGCAAGTCCAACGGGCTTCATATGCGTGAGGGGGCCCGGGCTGGTAGATAAGTCGTTGTTGCATCGTGTAGATATAAGCCGTGCACCGTTAATTATATCGGGTTGCCACGTTGGGGAATGGTACACCCCATGGTGGGGCCAGCACGGGTATCTACGTTAGGGAGCCGATCGAATGGGGAGTAGTGTGTACACCTAGTGGATTGTAGGGCCCCGTGGCGCCTACTTGGTCACCTAGGGGTACGCAAGTACTATTAAGTTAATTTTATAAGCCATGGGTGGGATCAACCTTTAAGTTAGGAACGACTGGTGTGGTGCAGTTTAGTAATATACCTTGGGAAGGGTAGATGCGTCTTTATCCTTTATCTTAGTTTAGTTGATTGCTTAGGGTAGCTATTCATCCCTATATGTTACCGTATATCAATTCATGTCTTCTCTGGTTACTTTAACGATTGTATTGTTAAAGTTATAGGACTCGCTCAGACTTATGTCTGACCCCGTTGTTTTTATCTTTTTCCCAACCCTCAGGTCCTGTGGTGGATCCTAGCAGTAGTGGAGCTTGATCGGATTGCTGTTCCAGTCTTTAGGAGCTTGGGTAGATGTAAAGCTCCAGTTATCCAGTTATCTTTTCTTTTGTTTTGGCTATTGTATGAGAGTGGGATTATGTACTTCTTTATTTTGATGGATATTGTACTTGACTTTTATTATGGGTTTATGATGTAACCAGACATGTTTTACTTCCGCTGTTATGAGATGATGTTTTAAAATTCCAAGTACTATTTATATCTGTCTTGTTGTAATTTTTCTGTTCTATATTCACTAAAATACTCCACCGATGTTATGGCATTCCCTTTGTGAGTGATCATAGCGGGAGTGGGGTGTTACATGAAGATTGTAGAGAAATGAAGAGGTTAACGGCAACAACGTTTGAAATTCTTGCAAATGACATTAAATTTGACTACAAATTGATAAAAAGAAACAAGGGAACACGCTAAATTTGCAATTAAAATGAATCAAGAGCGAAATGAAGGAATTAAAACCACAAATTCAAACCACGACGTTGAGAATGGAATATGGAAAGAATTTGAAAAAAGACATTAAATTTAACAAAAAATGATAAAAATAAACGAGGGAACACGCTAAATTTGCAATTAAAAAGAATCATGAACGAAATGAAGGAATTAAAAGGACAAATTCAAACATCGACGTTGAGAATATAATATGGAATGAATTGGAAGAAGGAAATCATTGTCAGCTTTTAAAATTCAAGATGACATAGTGAGAACGTTAAAGTTGAAAATAGAAGGAAATTAAAATGTAAAAAAAAGGAAAAAAATACAAGCTCTAATTATGAAGTAAAAAAACAAAACAAAAAATGACGAAATCTTAAACTGCAAATTCGAACTATGACGGTGGTTGACAAAAAGGGAGGGGTGCAACACGAGGACTTCCCAGGAGGTCACCCATCCTAGTACTACTCTCGCCCAAGCACGCTTAACTTCGAAGTTCTGATGGGATCCGGTGCTTTAGTGCTGGTATGATCGCACCCGTCAGGAAGCGGATTGGTAAAGTATTAAAGCAGGAGCTGGAGATTATAGAGAAATGCAGCGGTTAATGGCAACAACGTTTGAAATTCTTGCAAATGACATTAAATTTGACAACAAATTGATAAAAAGAAACAAGGGAACATGCTAAATTTGCAATTAAAATGAATCAAGAACGAAATGAAGGAATTAAAACCACAAATTCGATCAGCGACGGTGAGAATGGAATATGGAAAGAATTGGAAAAAAGACATTAAATTTGACAATAATATGATAAAAACGAACGAGGGAACATGCTAAATTTTCAATTAAAAAGAATCAAGAACGAAATAAAGGAATTAAAAGAACAAATTCAAACATCGACGTTGAGAATGTAATATGGAAAGAATTGGAAGAAAGAAATCATTGTCAGCTTTTGAAATTCAAAAAGACATAGTGAGAATGTTAAATTTGAAAATAAAAAGAAATTAAAATGTAAAAAAAGAAAGAAAAAAAATACAAGTTCTAATTATGAAGTAAAAAAACAAAGCGGAAAAGGACAAAATCTTAAACTACAAATTCGAGCTATGACGGTGGTTGACAAAAAGGGAGGGGCGCAACACGAGGACTTCCCAGGAGGTCACCCATCCTAGTACTACTCTCGCCCAAGCACGCTTCACTTCGGAGTTCTGATGGCATCTGGTGCTTTAGTGCTCGTATGATCGCACCCGTCAGGAAGCAGATTGGTAAAGTATTAAAGCAGGAGCTGAGGATTACAGAGAAATGCAGCGGTTAATGGCAACAACATTTGAAATTCTTGCAAATGACATTAAATTGACAACAAATTGATAAAAAGAAACAAGGGAACACGCTAAATTTGCAATTAAAATGAATCAAGAACGAAATTGAGGAATTAAAACCACAAATTCAAACAGCGACGGTGGGAATGGAATTTGGAAAGAAATTGAAAAAAGACATTAAATTTGACAAAAAAATGATAAAAACAAATGAGGGAACACGCTAAATTTGCAATTAAAAAGAATCAAGAACGAAATGAAGAAATTAAAAGGACAAATTCAAACATTAACGTTGAGAATGTAATATGGAAAGAATTGGAAGAAAGAAATCATTGTCAGCTTTTGAAATTCAAGAAGACATAGTGAAAACGTTAAATTTGAAAATAAAAGGAAATTAAAATGTAAAAAAAAGGAAAAAAAATACATGTTCTAATTCTGAAGTAAAAAAAGAAAACAAAAAAGGACGAAATCTTAAACTCCAAATTCGAACTGTTACGGTGGTTGACAAAAAGGGAAGGGTGCAACACGAGGACTTCCTAGGAGGTCACCCATCCTAGTACTACTCACGCCCAAGCACGCTTAACTTCGGAGTTCTGATGGGATCCGGTGCTTTAGTGCTGGTATGATCGCACCCGTCAGGAAGCGGATTAGTAAAGTATTAAAGGAGCTGGAGATTGTAGAGAAATGCAGCGGTTAACGGCAACAACGTTTGAAATACATGCAAATGACATTAAATTTGAAAACTAATTGATAAAAAGAAACAAGGGAACACACTAAATTTGCAATTAAAAAGAATCAAGAACGAAATGAAGGAATTAAAATAACAAATTTAAACCGCGACGGTGAGAATTGAATATGGAAAGAATTTGAAAAAAGACATTAAATTTGACAAAAAAATGATAAAAACAAGCTAGGGAACACGCTAAATTTGGAATTAAAAAGAATCAAGAACGAAATGAAGAAATTAAAAGGACAAATTCAATCATCGACGTTGAGAATGTAATATGGAAAGAATTGGAGAAAGAAATCATTGTCAGCTTTTGAAATTCAAGATGACATAGTGAGAACGTTAAATTTGAAAATAAAAGGAAATTAAAATGTAAAATAAAAGGAAAAAATACAAGTTCTAATTATGAAGTAAAAAAAAACAAAACGAAAAAGGACGAAATCTTAAACTGCAAATTCGAACTGTGACGGTGGTTGACAAAAAGGGATGGGTGCAACACGAGGACTTCCCAGGTGGTCACCCATCCTAGTACTACTCTCACCCAAGCACGCTTAACTTCGGAGTTCTGATGGGATCCGGTGCTTTAGTGCTAGTATGATCGCACCCGTCAGGAAGCGGATTGGTTAAGTATTAAAGCAGGAGCTGGAGATTGTAGAGAAATGCTGCGGTAAACAGCAACAACGTTTGAAATTCTTGCAAATGACATTAAATTTGACAACAAATTGATATAAAGAAACAAGGGAACACTCAAAATTTGCAATTAAAATGAATCAAGAACGAAATAAAAGAATAAAAACCACAAATTCAAACAGAGACGGTGAGAATCGAATATGGAAAGGATTTGAAAAAAGACATTAAATTTGACGCCAAAATGATAAAAACAAACGAGGGAAAACGCTAAATTTGCAATTAAAAAGAATCAACAACGAAATGAAGGAACTAAAAGGACAAATTCAAACATCGACGTTGAGAATGTAATTTGGAATGAACTGGAAAAAAGAAATCATTGTCAGCTTTGGAAATTCAAGAAGACATAGTGAGAACGTTAAATTTGAAAATAAAAGGAAATTAAAATGTAAAAAAAAAGGAAAAAAAATACAAGTTCTAATTATGAAGTAAAAAAAAGAAAACAAAAAAGGACGAAATCTTAAACCGCAAATTCGAAATGTGACGGTGGTTGACAAAAAGGGAGGGGTGCAACACGAGGACATCCCAGGAGGTCACCCATACTAGTACTACTCTCGCCCAAGCACGCTTAACTTCGGAGTTCTGATGGGATCCGGTGCTTTAGTGCTGGTATGATCGCACCCGTCAGGAAGCGGATTGGTAAAGTATTAAAGCAGGAGCTGGAGATTATAGAGAAATGCAGTGGTTAATGGCAACAACGTTTGAAATTCTTGCAAATGACGTTAAATTTGACAACAAATTGATAAAAAGAAACAAGGGAACACGCTAAATTTGCAATTAAAATGAATCAAGAACGAAATGAAGGAATTAAAACCACAAATTCAAACAGCGACGGTGAGAATGGAATTTGGAATGAAATTGAAAAAAGACATTAAATTTGACAAAAAAATGATAAAAACAAATGAGGGAACACGCTAAATTTGCAATTAAAAAGTATTAAGAACGAAATGAAGGAATTAAAAGGACAAATTCAAACATTGACGTTGAGAATGTAATATGGAAAGAATTGGAAGAATGAAATCATTGTCAACTTTTGAAATTCAAGAAGACATAGTGAGAATGTTAAATTTGAAAATAAAAGGAAATTAAAATGTATAAAAAAAAAAGAAAAAAAACAAGTTCTAATTATGAAGTAAAAAAAGAAAATAAAAAAGGATGAAATCTTAAACTGCAAATTTGAACTGTTACGTTGGTTGACAAAAAGGGATGGGTGCAACACGAGGACTTCCCAGGAGGTCATCCATCTTAGTACTACTCTCGCCCAAGCATGCTTAACTTCGGAGTTCTGATGGGATCCGGTGCTTTAGTGCTGGTATGATCGCACCCGTCAGGAAGCGGATTGGTAAAGTATTAAAGAAAGAGCTGGAGATTGTAGAGAAATGCAGCGGTTAACGGCAACAACGTTTGAAATTCTTGCAAATGACATTAAATTTGACAACAAATTGATAAAAAGAAACAAGGGAACACGCTAAATTTGCTATTAAAAAGAATCAAGAACGAAATGAAGGAATTAAAACCATAAATTTAAACCGCGACGGTGAGAATGGAATATGGAAAGAATTTGAAAAAAGACATTAAATTTGACAAAAAAATGATAAAAATAAACGAGGGAACACGCTAAATTTGCAATTAAAAAAAAATCAAGAACGAAATGAAGGAATTAAAGGGACAAATTCAAACATCGATGTTGAGAATGTAATATGGAAAGAATTGGAGAAAGAAGTCATTGTCAGCTCTTGAAATTCAAGAAGACATAGTGAGAACGTTAAATTTGAATATGAAAGGAAATTTAAATGTAAAAAAAAAGGAAAAAATACTAGTTCTAATTATGAAGTAAAAATAATAATGAAAAAGGACGAAATCTTAAACTGCAAATTCGAACTGTGACGGTGGTTGACAAAAAGGGATGGGTGCAACACGAGGACTTCCCAGGTGGTCAGCCATCCTAGTACTACTCTCGCCCAAGCACGCTTAACTTCGGAGTTCTAATGGGATCCGGTGCTTTAGTGCTGGCATGATCGCACCCGTCAGAAAGCGGATTGGTTAAGTATTAAAGTAGGAGCTGGAGATTGTAGAGAAATGCCGCGGTTAACGGCAACAACGTTTGAAATTCTTGCAAATGACATTAAATCTGACAACAAATTGATATAAAGAAATAAGGGAACACGGTAAATTTGCAATTAAGATGAATCAAGAATGAAATAAAGGAATAAAAACCACAAATTCAAACAGAGACGGTGAGAATCGAGTATGGAAAGGATTTGAAAAAAGACATTAAATTTGACAAAAAAATGATAAAAACAAACGAGGGAACACGCTAAATTTGCAATTAAAAAGAATCAAGAATGAAATGAAGGAAATAAAAGGAAAAATTCAAACATCGACGTTGAGAATGTAATTTGGAAAGAATTGGAAGAAAGAAATCATTGTCAGCTTTTGAAATTCAAGAAGACATAGTGAGAACGTTAAATTTGAAAATAAAAGGAAATTAAAATGTAAAAAAAAAGGAAAAAAATACAAGTTCTAATTATGAAGTAAAAAAAGAAAACAAAAAAGGACGAAATCTTAAACCGCAAATTCAAAATGTGACGGTGGTTGACAAAAAGGTAGGGGTGCAACACGTGGACTTCCCAGGAGGTCACCCATCCTAGTACTACTCTCGCCCAAGCACGCTTAACTTCGGAGTTCTGATGGGATCTGGTGCTGGTATGATCGCACCCATCAGGAAGCGGACTGGTAAAGTATTAAAGCAGGAGATGGAGATTTAAAGAAATGCAGCGGTTAACGGCAACAACGTTTGAAATTCTTGCAAATGACATTAAATTTTACAACAAATTGACAAAAAGAAACAAGGGAACATGCTAAATTTGCAATTAAAATGAATCAAGAACGAAATGAAGTAATTAAAACCAAAAATTCAAACAGCGACGGTGAGAATGGAATATGGAAAGAATTTGAAAAAAAAGACATTAAATTTTACAAAAAAATGAGAAAAATAAACGAGGGAACACGCAAAATTTGCTATTAAAAAAAATCAAAAACGAAATGAAGGAATTAAAAAGACAAATTCAAACATCGACGTTGAGAATGTAATATGGAAAGAATTGGAAGAAAGAAATCATTGTCAGCTTTTGAATTTCAAGAAGACGTAGTGACAACGTTAAATTTGAAAATAAAAGGAAATTAAAATATTAAGAAAAAAAGGAAAAAAAATGCAAGTTCTGATAATGAAGTAAAAAAACAAAACAAAAAAGGACGAAATCTTAAGCTACAAATTCGAACTGTGACGGTGGTTGACAAAAAAGGGAAGGGTGCAACACGAGGACTTTCCACGAGGTCACCCATCCTAGTACTACTCTTGCCCAACCACGCTTAACTTCGGAGTTCTGATGGGATCCGGTGCTTTAGTGCTGGTATGATCGCACCCATCAGGAAGCGGATTGGTAAAGTATTAAAGCAGGAGTTGGAGATTGTAGAGAAATGCAGCGGTTAACGGCAACAACGTTTGAAATTCTTGCAAATGACACTAAATTTGACAACAAATTGATAAAAAGAAACAAGGGAACACGCCAAATTTGCAATTAAAATGAATCAAGAACGAAATGAAGGAATTAAAACCACAAATTCGATCAGAGACGGTGAGAATGGAATATGGAAAGAATTTAAAAAAGGACATTAAATTTGACAATAAAATGAAAAAAAACAAACGAGGGAACACGCTAAATTTTCAATTAAAAAGAATCAAGAACGAAATGAAGGAATTAAAAGGACAAATTCAAACATCGACGTTGAGAATGTAATATGGAAAGAATTGGAAGAAAGAAATCATTGTCAACTTTTGAAATTCAAAAAGACATAGTGAGAACGTCAAATTTGAAAATAAAAGGAAACTATAATGTAAAAAAAAAGGAAAAAAATACAAGTTCTAATTATGAAGTAAAAAAACAAAACAAAAACGGACGAAATCTTAAACTGCAAATTCGAACTGTGACGGTGGTTGACAAAAAGGGACGGGCGCAATACGAGGACTTCCCAGGAGGTCACCCATCCTAGTACTACTCTCGCCCAAGCACGCTTAACTACGGAGTTCTGATGGGATCCGGTGCTTTAGTGCTGGTATGATCGCACACGTCAGGAAACGGATTGGTCAAGTATTAAAGCAGGAGCTAGAGATTGTAGAGAAATGCAGCGGTTAACGGCAACAACGTTTGAAATTCTTGCAAATGACATTAAATTTGACAACAAATTGATAAACAGAAACAAGGGAACACGCTAAATGTGCAATTAAAATGAATCAAGAACGAAATGAAGGAATTAAAACCACAAATTCAAACAACGACGGTGAGAATGGAATTTGGAAAGAATTTGAAAAAAGACGTTAAATTTGACAAAAAAATGATAAAAACAAATGAGGGAACACGCTAAATTTGCAATTAAAAAGAATCAAGAACGAAATGAAGGAATTAAAAGGACAAATTCAAACATTGACGTTGAGAATGTAATATGGAAATAATTGGAAGAAAGAAATCATTGTCAGCTTTTGAAATTCAAAAAGACATAGTGAGAACGTTTAATTTGAAAATAAAAGGAAATTAAAATGTAAAAAAAAAAGGAAAAAAAATACAAGTTCTAATTATGAAGTAAAAATAGAAAACAAAAAAGGATGAAATCTTAAACTGCAAATTCGAACTGTGACGGTGGTTGACAAAAAGGGAGTGGTGCAACACGAGGACTTCCAGGAGGTCACCCATCCGAGTACTACTCTCGCCCAAGCACGCTTAACTTCGGAGTTCTGATGGGATCCGGTGCTTTAGTGTTGGTATGATCGCACACGTCAGGAAGCGGATTGGTAAAGTATTAAAGCAGGAGCTGGAGATTGTAGAGAAATGCAGCGGTTAACGGCAACAACGTTTGAAATTCTTGCAAATGACATTAAATTTGACAACAAATTGATAAACAGAAACAAGGGAACACGCTAAATTTGCAATTAAAATGAATCAAGAACGAAATGAAGGGATTAAAACAACAAATTCAAACAGCGACGGTGAGAATGGAATTTGGAAAGGATTTGAAAAAAGACATTAAATTTGACAAAAAAATGATAAAAACAAAAAACGACGAAATCTTAAGCTGAAAATTAGAACTGTGACGGTGGTTGACAAAAAGGGAGGGGTGCAACACGAGGACTTCCCAGGAGGTCACCCATCCTAGTACTACTCTCGCCCAAGCACGCTTAACTTCGGAGTTCTGATGAGATCCGGTGCTTTAGTGCTGGTATGATCGCACCCGTCAGGAAGCGGATTGGTAACGTATTAAAGCAGGAGCTGGAGATTGTAGAGAAATGCAGCGGTTAACGGCAATAACGTTTGAAATTCTTGCAAATGACATTAAATTTGACAACAAATTGATAAAAAGGAACAAGGGAACACACTAAATTTGCAATTAAATAGAATCAAGAATGAAATGAAGGAATTAAACCACAAATTTAAACCACGACGGTGAGAATGGAATATGGAAAGAATTTGAAAAAAGACATTAAATTTGACAAAAAAATGATAAAAATAAACGAGGGAACATGCTAAATTTTCAATTAAAAAAAATCAAGAAAGAAATGAAAGAATTAAAAGGACAAATTCAAACATCGATGTTGAGAATGTAATATGGAAAGAATTGAAAAAAGAAATCATTGTCAGCTTTTGAAATTCAAGAAGACATAGTGAGAACGTTAAATTTGATAATAAAAGGAAATTAAAATGTAAAAAAAAAAGAAAAAAAATACAAGTTCTAATTATGAAGTAAAAAAACAAAACGAAAAAGGATGAAATCTTAAACTGCAAATTCGAACTGTGACGGTGGTTGACAAAAGGGGATGGGCGCAGCACGAGGACTTCCCAGGAGGTCACCCATCCTAGTACTACTCTCGCCCAAGCTCGCTTAACTTCGGAGTTCTGATGGGATCCGATGCTTTAGTGCTGGTATGATCGCACCCTTTAGGAAGCGGATTGGTAAAGTATTAAAGCAGGAGCTAGAGATTGTAGAGAAATGCAGCGGTTAACGGCAACAACGTTTGAAATTCTTGCAAATGACATTAAATTTGACAACGAATTGATAAAAAGAAACAAGGGAACATGCTAAATTTGCAATTAAAATGAATCAAGAACGAAATGAAGGAATTAAAACCACAAATTCAAACAGTGACGGTGAGAATCAAATATGAAAAGGATTTGAAAAAAGACATTAAATTTGACAAAAAAAATGATAAAAACAAATGAGGGAACACGCTAAATTTGCAATTAAAAACAATCAAGACCGAAATGATGGAATTAAAAGGACAAATTCAAACATCGACGTTGAGAATGTAATTTGGAAAGAATTGGAAGAAAGAAATCATTGTCAGCTTTTGAAATTCAAGAAGACATAGTGAGATCGCTAAATTTGAAAATAAAAGGAAATTAAAATGTAAAAAAAGGAAAAAAAATACAAGTTCTAAATATGAAGTAAAAAAACAAAACCAAAAAGGTTGAAATCTTAAACTACAAATTCGAAATGTGACGATGGTTGACAAAAAGGAGGGGTGCAACACGAGGACTTCCCATGAGGTCACCCATCCTAGTACTACTCTCGCCCAAGCACGCTTAACTTCGGAGTTCTGATGGGATCTGGTGCTGGTATGATCGCACCCATCAGGAGGCGGATTGGTAAAGTATTAAAGCAGGAGATGGAGAATGTAGAGAAATGCAGCGGTTAACGGCAACAACGTTTGAAATTCTTTCAAATGACATTAAATTTGAAAACAATTTGATAAAAAGAAACAAGGGAACACGCTAAATTTGCAATTAAAACGAATTAAGAACAAAATGAAGTAATTAAAACCAAAAATTCAAACAGCGACGGCGAGAATGGAGTATGGAAAGAATTTGAAAAAAAGACATTAAATTTTACAAAAAAATTATAAAAATAAACGAGGGAACGCGCTAAATTTGCAGTTAAAAAGAATGAAGAATGAAATGAAGGAATTAAAAGGACAAATTCAAACATCGACGTTGAGAATGTAATATGGAAAGAATTGGAAGAAAGAAATCGTTATCAGCTTTTGAAATTCAAGAAGACATAGTGAGAACGTTAAATTTGAAAATAAAAGGAAATTAAAATGTTAAAAAAAAAGAAAAAAAATGCAAGTTCTTATTATGAAGTAAAAAAACAAAACAAAAAAGGACGAAATCTTAAGCTGAAAATTCGAACTGTGACGGTGGTTGACAAAAAAGGGAGGGGTGCAACACGAGGACTTCCCAGGAGGTCACCCATCCTAGTACTACTCTCGCCCAACCACGCTTAACTTCGGAGTTCTGATGGGATCCGGTGCTTTAGTGCTGGTATGATCGCACCCGTCAGGAAGCGAATTGGTAAAGTATTAAAGCAAGAGCTGGAGATTGTAGAGAAATGCAGCGGTTAACGGCAACAACATTTGAAATTCTTGCAAATGACATTAAATTTGACAACAAATCGATAAAAAGAAACAAGGGAACACACTAAATTTACAATTAAAAAGAATCAAGAACGAAATGAAGGAATTAAAACCCCAAATTTAAACCGCGACGGTGAGAATGGAATATGGAAAGAATTTGAAAAAAGACATTAAATTTGACAAAAAAAATGATATAAAAAACGAGGGAACACGCTAAATTTGCAAATAAAAAAAATCAAGAACGAAATGAAGGAATTAAAAGGACAAATTAAAACATCGACGTTGAGAATGTACTATGGAAAGAATTGGAAAAAGAAATCATTGTCAGCTTTTGAAATTCAAGAAGACTAGTGAGAACGTTAAATTTGAAAATAAAAGGAAATTAAAATGTAAAAAAAAAGAAAAAAAATACAAGTTCTAATTATGAAGTAAAAAAACAAAACGAAAAAGGGCGAAATCTTAAACTGCAAATTCGAACTATGATGGTGGTTGACAAAAAGGGATGGGTGCAACACGAGGACATCCCAGGTGGTCACCCATCCTAGTACTACTCTCGCCCAAGCATGCTTAACTTCGGAGTTCTGATGGGATCCGGTGCTTCAGTGCCGGTATGATCGCACTCGTCAGGAAGCGGATTGGTAAAGTATTAAAGTAGGAGCTGGAGATTGTATAGAAATGCAGCGGTTAACGGCAACAACGTTTGAAATTCTTGCAAATGACATTAAATTTGACAACAAATTGATAAAAAAAGATACAACGGAACACGCTAAATTTGCAATTAAAATAAATCAAGAACGAAATGAAGGAATTAAAACCACAAATTCAAACCGCGACGGTGAGAATGGAATATGGAAAGAATTTGAAAAAGACATTAAATTTGATAAAAAATGATAAAAATAAACGAGGAAACACGCTAAATTTGCAATTAAAAAGAATCAAGAACGAAATGAAGGAATTAAAAGGACAAATTCAAACATCGACGTTCAAAATGTATTATGGAAAGAATTGGAATAAAGAAATCATTGTTAGCTTTTGAAATTCAAGAAGACAGTGAGAACGTTAAATTTGAAAATAAAAGAAAATTAAAATGTAAAAAAAAGGAAAAAAACACAAGTTCTAATTTTGAAGTAAAAAAACAAAACAAAAAAAAGAAGAAATCTTAAACTGCAAATTCGAACTGTGACGGTGGTTGACGAAAAGGGAGAGGTGCAACACGAGGACTCCCCAGGAGGTCACCCATCCTAGTACTACTCTCTCCAAAGCACGCTTAACTTCGGTGTTCTGATGGGATCCGGTGCTTTAGTGTTGGTATGATCGTACCCGTCAGGAAGCGGATTGGTAAAGTATTAAAGCAGGAGCTGGAGATTGTAGAGAAATGCAGCGGTTAACGGCAACAACGTTTAAAATTCTTGCAAATGGCATTAAATTTGACAACAAATTGATAAAAAGAAACAACGGATCACGCTAAATTTGCAATTAAAATGAATCAAGAACGAAATGATGGAATTAAAACCACAAATTTAAACCGCGATGGTGAGAATGGAATATGGAATGAATTTGAAAAAAGACATTAAATTTGACAAAAAATGATAAAAATACACGAGGAACACGTTAAATTTGCAATTAAAAAGAATCAGGAACGAAATGAAGGAATTAAAAGGACAAATTCAAACATCGACGTTGAGAATGTAATATGGAAAGAATTGGAAGAAAGAAATCATTGTCAGCTTTTGAAATTCAAGAAGACATAGTGAGAACGTTAAATTTGAAAATAAAACGAAATTAAAATGAAAAAAAAGGGAAAAAAAATACCAGTTCTAATCATGAAGTAAAAAAACAAAACAAAAAAGGACGAAATCTTAAACTGCGAATTCGAACTGTGACGATGGTTGACAAAAAGGGAGGGGTGCAACATGAGGATTGTAACAAGTCGAATTTCGCTCGGTCTGAATCGACCGCTAAAACCGACCAAAACCGATCAAAACCCGAATTGTATTGAGAACAAGACAAAATGGAACACAAACGGAAGAACATTTCTTTGCTTACTACAACAATTACATCAGAGTACAAAAATATACGGAGTATAATTCAAATAATATACATTACACCAATATCAGAGATTTAAATACTTTACATAACAGCGGAAGATAATACAAAACACAACTGAAAAGATTACGCGGATACAAAGCTTTCCGAGTATAGTTCCAACTGTAAATCAGGATCCTGTGAATATATATCTGCAAAACCAAAACTACTAGCTGCCCGTGCGGAAAATAGGGTCACCCAGAGTTTAGGTTAAAACAATAAACTCCAGGTCAGCCATGTGACTGGTGTGAGAACTAAAACAGTTATAAATCTTTATTTTTAAAGTTAGGTAAATCAAGGGACCACGCCGCTAACGCCGAACGGGCTTTATCCCAAGAATACCAGTGCATAAAACAAACAGCGCAATGCTAAATAAAGAACAATGAAGCTATTATAAGACCCAGGTCCCATCACACAATGCAACACAAACTGAAGGATAGGGTTTTACCTTATAATAGCCAAAGCATGCTTGATATGTTTAAAACAAGTGATTTAATACTATAAAAAGTGCATAGTGTCAAAACAACTTCAAATATAAATGTATCAATCCTAGGCGGCATGGGTACCATATATCATGTCGCCAATACTAGGCTATACAATTAAAACCGCAATATCACGTATTTGGAAGTTGGATTTCCATCTGTGAACCGAGGCAAAAGATAGTCCTACCGATTCGAGACGCTCTAGTACGTTTCTCAAGAACAGCCGCAACTGCCCCTTGGATCGACAGGGCCGGTCCACCGATATGAATTAAACTTAAACCCTGGACACTGCGTTTCCCCGCCCTGTGGGGCGTAAGCCTGGCCCGTCTACCGACCAGAAGCATCGGCCGAAACCGATATCACGAGGCGCCTCAAAATCCATCATCCACATAAGCAATGCCAGCCAGTTCAAGCACTGACACCACTTCTAACTAGAAGAAAACGCATGCCCTCCCTGAAGTCCGTCTCCCATTTTTGGTCGACCCGGGGTGTGAAACTCGCGAATTAACGCTATACACAAAGCTACGCCACAAAGGCCGTGCTTTGATCATCACCACAAGACTTTACTTTTCAACAGAAGCCTTGATCATTTGCCACTTAGTCCTGCCACACAGGCAATCCGCTCCGTGCGACTGATGTCTATCGATATACAACCTCTGATCCGCGCGTCTCAGAGAGGGGTGAAGTAAGAGAATAAATTCTCCTTCTCCAAGCAAATGTATATTTAATAAAAACCAATCAACACAGCGCAAAATCCAATGTCAGACACACCGTCCATTTACAAGTCCATTCTGGGTCTGAACGAAACCGGAGGCACTTTCCTCGCATATCCGTCGATCTCCAAGTACGTCTGGACGATCACCGACTGATTCTCTCCTCTTGGGTGTACAGCCCAATCAAGATGGTCAGTAATTATCCAAACGATGTGAAGACCCTCAGTCTTTAACCACCGTCTTCACCTTCGACATATCGTCGAATTGGTTATTCAGAATGGGTATAAACCCGGCCTTTCTGAATAACCTGCGTATATTTTAAAAACAAGTGTTACACAAACACAACATACGCCTCATTCCAATTCAGAATATTCTTTATTCAAATATTCACATTCTTAGGTATATGTTCTCATTAGTTTTGTCAAAGATAAATTCTTCTAAATTTATTCTTTAATCTTCCCAAAGATCACTATTCTGCTTTTACTGGGTTAAAGAACCGATGTCGTTTAAAACACGGTACACGATAAACCCAAAACCAATTTATATTGTTAATTGGGTTAAAGAACAAGTGTTATTTAAAACACTATTCACGATAAACCCAAAGGCCAATTTAAATTCTATTCCAATTAAATATTAATTAACTGGACAATCCCACTAAATCTTAATTAAAAGATTTATTCTTTTCTAATTGGGTTCAAGAACAGTGCTATTTGAGACGCCATTCACGACGAACCCAAAATTCCATTTGATATTAAATACAAGGCTCTGAATAGAAAATATATTGGCTTATATTCAATATCAAATCCTAAAACCAACAAACATTGTATTGGAAATAACGATATATATATATATATATATATCTTTCAAATTTCCACAACAACATCTGTATAATCACGAAATCCAACATCGAAATATTCCGAATACAATTTCGATTTAAATCCCTTCTAACTCACATATTAGAAATTCTGGTTACTTTTAAACCATTTTATATCTCATTTATTTATTTAAAAATAAATCAATTTTAATTCTATTTTAAAACCAGTTCAATTTGATAAAAATATATTTTTTTATTTACAAATATGGAGTTTTTCACCCCAACTTCTTCCAAATCACTTATTTTGATTTTAGACAAATTATCGACATTTTTAATAATTTTATCAAGGCCTGTACAGTCGATTTCCACTAACGGTCATCGAACTGCACCTATATCAAGGCCTGTACAGTCTAGCCTTATCACTCGCCTTATAACGGCGCACGTCCTATCCTAACCAATTCGTATCAATACGATTTTTCAACCCAAACTAAATTCATATAAATATTCACAACAACCACATAGCAACCAAACAACCAATCAAACAAGCCGTCCATGCTTTGTGGACGACGGGTGTCAGGTGCTACTAAGCACCGTCAGCATCCTAGTATATATTTTTAACTAGAAAAAAAATTAGAGTGAGGAGTTCTCACCAATTTGCTTAACCAAACGCCACGACTCTTCTGATGTAGAACATCTTGGCCTTGCTTCTAACGGGATCTGTTCAACACCATTTGTGTTAAAAATTATATTTTTAACACGCTATTTTTAAACCAAAGATTATATTTTTAAAACTATGTTTATCTAAAAAAGATTATATTTTGAAAGCGATGTTTATCCAAAAAAGATTATATTTTTAAAGCGATGTTTATCTAAAAAAGATTATATTTTTAAAGCGATGTTTATCTAAAATAGATTATATTTTTAACACGCTATTTAAACATAAAAGATTATATTTTTAACATGCTATTTAAACATAAAAGATTATATTTTAACACGCTATTTAAACATAAAAGATTATATTTTTACACAGTTGAACACACAATAAAGATTATATTTTTACCTTGACTAAATATATAAGAAGATTATATTTTTACCTTGACTAAATATATAAAAATATTATATTTTATAAGTTCAAAACGGTGATATTTCATATGTTCAAAATGGAGATATTTCATATGTTCAAAATGGTGATATTTCATAAGTTCAAAAAGGTGATATTTCAAACTGATTTTAAACTGATTTTAAAACTATGAATTTATATATAAAAATAAAAAAACAAAGGGAGGGTTCACTGTTTTTCCATCTGCACCAAGTCGTATGGGGTTCGCGCCATAGGGCACCCGATTCACGCCGCGTGTAACGATAGCGATTTTGCCCGGACTTAATCGATCGCAAAATCGACCAAGACCGTTCAATTCCCGCATACGTTAACTTTGGGAATACAACACATCAAAAATAACAGCAGACTTTTATAAACAGTACAAAATGTTTACATCAGAGTACAGAATATCAGAGTACATCGAATTATATTACAGCGGAAAATTAAATTTTACAATAATTTTAAAACATTGCAGCTGAACAAAACTAATACAGCGGAAGACTTTTCTATATTCTGGACACAGCTTTATGCTTCAATCCAGTATCCAGCTCAAGAGATAAACCTGTAGACAAACTACTCGACTGCCCGTGTGGAAAAGAGGGCACCCGAGTTTGCAAAGGTGGAAACAAACAACGGGTCAGTCGTGGGACTGGTGTGAGAATTCTTAACTAACATAACTACTAATAAGGCAAATCCAAGGACCACGCCGCTAACGCGGAACGGGTTTACTCCAATGGATTGCTGTGCATAACAGTAAAATAAATCGTCAAATAACGCAATGTTTTTTTTAGAAAAATGAAACCACCATAAGACTCAGGTCCCATCACACAATGCAACGCACACCAGAGGATAGAGTTTTACCTTATGGTGATTAAAAGATGATAAATATGTAAAAACGATATTATTATTAGTGTGTATATATTTTAAATAAAACATTTCAAACATAATATCAATCCTAGGAAGCATAGGTACCATATATTATGCCTCCGTACTAGTATTACAATCAAAACCGCATGGGGTGTATTGGAGATTTGGATTTCCATCATGAGCCAATGCTAGAGCGGAGCTCCTTACCGATTCGAGACACTCTAGCTAATGTCCCAGGATTACCCGCAGTTAACCCTTGGAAATGGCAGGGCCGGTCCTCAAATACAGCTTAGAGGATTGGCAGTTCCTAAGCACACGTTTCCCGGTCCTATAGGACCTATCCGAGGCGCGCCTCATTCCATCATCCACATAAGTAAAATGTCAGGCCGTGATAAAACCCAAACACCACTTCTAGCTAGAAAGAAACGTGCTGCTCTCCCTGCGTTCCCTTCGCCCGTTTTAGACTCTACCGGTTTGTGAGGCTCGCGAAGTTACGTCATAACCACAAGGCATGCTTTTCAACAAAGCCTTAATCATCTTCATCTTAGCGTGCCACATTGTCAATCCATACCGTGCCATTGATCGTCCATCAATATATAAACGGGTGTTAAGTAAAGAATAAATTCTTCACCACCAATCATTTATATATAGACAGAAAATCAATAACATGATATTAACGGAGTACAACGTCAGACACACAATCCATTTAAAACTTATGCTCTGGGTCTGAGCGAAAGTCAAATCCGTACAAATCAACACTATGTCCGGACGCCAACCACTGTAGCCCCTTCAAGGTAGCTACTCCAATCACGGGCATCAGCCGTCGTCGTCCATTCGATGTGAAGACCGTCGGTCTTCTATGGTTGTCTTTAAATCTTGAGTTTTAAAGGTCGTTTAAATTGTTTGGAATGAGATAAACTCGGACTTCCCAAACAATTCTCGCATATATATATAAGTTAGAAATCTTTTCATATCGTTTGATTCTAATCTTTATATATGATTTTATAAATCCTACATCCATTTCCTTTTTCTAAATTTTACTAGCAAAAATTCTTCTTATTTATATCCAATATTTATATATATATCATCACACACAACAAGTGTTTTCTTTTATTATTATTCTTCAATTTCCATACATCCAATACACACAATGTATATTTTGTATATCATTCCAATTTCAACCAACAAGCATATTTTGGTGTTGACCTCTTTTCTATACCAACTAATATATTTGTGTTTGTTTAATTTCTATGCAACAAAAATAATCATCTTGCTATTCTTTTAAATGCCAAACAAAAATAATTTTCCTTATTTCTTTCAATGCAAAACCAAAATTATCTTGACTTTTAGAATGGCAGGGTAAATTCTATTCTTAAATTACATCATAAAATTGTAATTTAATTCACAATGTAATATCATGCCCTCATTACATAATAAAAATGTAATTTCTAATTTATAGTGTAAATCCTCATTCATAATTACATATAAAAATGTAAATTTCTTAAATTCCATTTGCATGAAAATTGTAAGTTCCTTTTTATCTAATTATATCATAAATGTAAATTCTCCTTTTTCCTACTTACATCATAAATGTGATTTTCCTTCTTTAAATCTAAATTACATAAAATGTAATATTTTACTTCATTCTTATTTCATAAAATGAATGTTTTATTTCATTCTTTGTATTTATCCTTCTTTTACATTTGATAAAAATGTAATTTATCACTCTTTCATATTTGACAAAATAAATACTTTTGTTTAATCCTAATTCTCAGTGCAAATGTAAATTTTAAATTTCATCTCATAGCTACATTGGTAAATGTAATTTTTTGTTCGCTTGCCAAATTTCATATCATAGTTTCAAATAAAAAGTAATTTTGTTTTTTTTGTTTTTTTTGTTTTTTTTTTTGCAAAGCAAATATCATATCTTTAGTTCAAATAAAAATGAAATTTTTATTTGCAATGCAAGTCCTCATTCTAAGTTACATAATAAAAAGGTAATATTTATTATCAATGCACATTCCTAGTTTTGTTTACATGTAAAAATGTAAATTTCATCGCTACCATTTTTCATTGGCAAAAATATGACTTTAACCCTGCATTTCACTTCATATGCAATGTATGACATTAACAAATGAATAAAATTTCAAATGCGATAAAATGATATTAACAAATGAATATATTTTCATATGCGATAACATGATATTAACAAATGAATATATTTTCATATGCGATAAATGACATTAACAAATGAACATATTTTCATATGCGATAAATGACATTAACAAATGGACATATTTTCATATGCGATAAATGACATTAACAAATGAACATATTTTAATATGCGATAAATGACATTAACAAATGAACATATTTTCATATGGGATAAATTACATTAACAAATGAACATATTTTAATATGCGATAAATGACATTAACAAATGAACATATTTTCATATGCGACTCTTTTACTGAATATAAAATGACAATAAAAAGTGGCTTTAAAGAAACCAAGTCCCTAATGTCCATTCTTTCTATCGTAATGGAATTACAATAAAAATACTAAATTCCTTTTCAGTTCTTTTATTTACTCATAAAATCCAAATAAAAGTATGTTTCATAATCTTGTCTTTTTATTTCATTATGAAAATGTATCCTTCACATTCTTTTTGTTACATTATAAAAATGTAACCTCTATATTTTCTTTAATTACATTAAATAAAAATGAAATTTCTATTGTCATTCTTCTTCAATTGTCAAAATGAATCTTTTGTTATTTAATCTTTCTTTTACATTTACAAAAATATGATTTTTGTCGCTACTTCATTTTTGTTGACAAAAGTGAATTTATCGTTACTTAATTATATTGACAAAACTGAATTTTGTCGCTACTTCAATTATATTGACAAAAGTGATTTTATCGCTACTTAATTATATTGACAAAAGTGAATTTGTCGCTACTCAATTATATTGACAAAAGTGATTTTATCGCTACTTAATTATATTGACAAAAGTGAATTTGTCGCTACTCAATTATATTGACAAAAGTGATTTTATCGCTACTTAATTATATTGACAAAAGTGAATTTGTCGCTACTTAATTATATTGACAAAAGTGATTTTATCGCTACTTAATTATATTGACAAAAGTGAATTTGTCGCTACTTAATTATATCGACAAAAGTGAATTTGTCGCTACTCAATTATATTGACAAAAGTGAATTTGTCGCTACTTCATTTATATTTACAAAAGTGAATTTGTCGCTACTCAATTATATTGACAAAAGTGATTTTATCGCTACTTAATTATATTGACAAAAGTGAATTTGTCGCTACTTAATTATATTGACAAAAGTGAATTTGTCGCTACTTCATTTATATTGACAAAAGTGAATTTGTCGCTACTCAATTATATTGACAAAAGTGATTTTATCGCTACTTAATTATATTGACAAAAGTGAATTTTTCGCTACTTAATTATATTGAAAAAAGTGAATTTGTCGCTACTTCATTTATATTGACAAAAGTGAATTTGTCGCTACTCCATTTATTGACAAAAAGGGAATTTGTCGCTACTCAATTATATTGACGAAAGTGATTTTATCGCTACTTAATTATATTGACAAAAGTAAATTTGTCACTACTTCATTTATATTGACAAAAGTGAATTTGTCGCTACTCAATTATATTGACAAAAGTGATTTTATCGCTACTTCATTATATTGACAAAAGTGAATTTGTCGCTACTCAATTATATTGACAAAAGTGATTTTATCGCTACTTCGTTATATTGACAAAAGTGAATTTGTCGCTACTCCATTATATTGACAAAAGTGATTTTATCGCTACTTAACTATATTGACAAAAGTGAATTTGTCGCTACTTAATTATATTGACAAAAGTGAATTTGTCGCTACTCAATTATATTGACAAAAGTGAATTTGTCGCTACTTCATTTATATTGACAAAAGTGAATTTGTACATTAACATGATCTCCATTTCTAATGTCATACAAAATAAATCTTATATATATTAATATACTTTCTATTTCTAATGACATATAAAATATGAATTTTATATGCTAACCAAATTTTACCATTTCAAATTTACATATAAAGTGATATTTTATATGTTAACCAAATTTTACCATTTCAAATTTACATACAAAGTGATATTTTATTTATAAACAAATTCATTTCATCTCTCATGATCTAATAAAAGGTGAATTTTATTTATTAACAAACCCCTACGAATAATTCTAATCTCGAATGGTTATTTGGTTTTTCATCAGA
The DNA here is from genome assembly GCA_030737875.1 of Allium sativum. Lineage (NCBI taxonomy): Eukaryota > Viridiplantae > Streptophyta > Magnoliopsida > Asparagales > Amaryllidaceae > Allium > Allium sativum. The sequence goes on along the minus strand of CM060924.1, from coordinate 733,694,351 downwards.
ACAACTTGAGATACTTGTTTTCAATCATACAAGCATGAAACACAACAATCAATGATTTGTCGCAACAGTCATACAACAATATAATTCAGCAATCGTCATCACAAAACAAGTCAACACTAAAATAATTATACAATCAATTTTGCAGTGAATCAAATAAATAAATAATTATATTTATAAATAGAATTCTCACCGATCAATTTTGATTTGAAATTTCCTGATTTTCCAAAGTGGCTGGTTTCAGATCTGGTCAGTTCTGAAAGATAGATCTTGGTTCTTCGATTCCAACGGTTCGAAAATTGTTCGATTCTGAATCCGATTGAATAAGATATGGATTATTTACATTTATAAAATTTTAAATTAATTAAATAAAGAGAAAAAAAAAGGAAATACCCCTTTCTTCCTCTTCCCGTAATAAGGCCGTGAGTTCTTCCTTTAGGCTCCATACTTGTAACGAACTGGAATTTTCGACTCCGAAAATCAACATCAAACTACCGTGTTGACCATTCAGACATCGAACATTCCAGATCATTAATAGAAAGAAGCTAGAGGGTGAGAATAGATAAGATAGAAATATTAGAATAGAAGAAGAAGAACACCACAGCACAAAGTCTCACATCGCAGTGGAACAAAATATAATACAGAAATAACCTTTATTGAAAGCTTTTGAAATACTTACAATATCAGAGTACACATCTGGACAGTGATAATAATCTGTCCTCATATAACACACAGCGGAATAGTAATAATATCATATGTCTGGACTCTTCCAGCTCGTCTCTTTATAGCAGTCGATAACCTGAACCTGTACAACCCGGTCTAACCCGAGCATTTACAAAACACCGGGTCAGTCTGGTGAACCAGAGTGAGATAATCTCGCACAGTAATAAGTGTGAATCATCCAATCATGATTTTAAAGTTCAAAATCTTTTCGAAAGAAAAGGATAATCGTAAGACCAAATCCACACATAAACACAGACGGTTTTTACCTTACGATAACCCAAAACATTTTTGAAACCAATATCTTTTCTGATATTATAATAATGTCTAAATACAAGTAAATAACAATCTAGTGGAACGCTTGCATCTCACGCTCCACATATATAGTATACAATCAAAACCCGCAGGCGCTTATTGGAGATTGGATTCCGACCTTGACAAGGTATGGGACCACCTGCCGATGGTGTATCTCTAGAGACGAATACACTGGGTTCAACAAGAACATCTTGCAACCCGGCCCTCACATGACCGACCACCCATTTCGCTTGAGTGTATCGAATGTATATCACCGACGGTTGGGATCAGCAACCGCCTTCCGACAAGGGACAGCATCGAAACATAGATTAAAGAAGCAAATAGGATTTTCTCTAGATAGGTGATCATACACCCTAATGGGAGCGACCCACATAGCCATGCTGCCTGCCCGATTTTTGTCATTTCCCGGTTGATGAGGCTTGAGGTTTAGATTTACCTTTTGAACATCTGGTCGTCATTCACTTTGAATGCCACATCGTCAGATCCGTCAGATATCACTAATTGACGTCCACAAAAATACTCTAGCTGAAAGCTAGAGAACGGCAATTCCCTGCCAACAACTATCGTACGTTTGAAGAAATCAACGTACGTGACCCTTTGGAAATACTCTGTCAGACATCCGTCCATATACGTCATCCAGGAACAGGATGAACCGAAGGCACTCTCCTACCGCATCCAATATAGGAATCACCCCATGGATCAGTAGCGAGAAGTTCTTGCAACCCGTAGATTCCAACTACGACAGAATCACAGTTTATCTCTGCTTGCCAGGCAGAGAATATTAGTGGTCCTTCCGTGTATGATAGTCCACGGTCTTCAATGCTCCATCTCGAACATCTTCTGAGGTCTTCACGTATTTGTTGGTCGGAATGGTTTTCGAATAAATTCGATCCCGGTCTTTCCGTACCAACAATCGTATTGGTCAGATTTGATAGTCGGTGTTTTAACTATCAAAATATACAGTGTTTCAATCATGACACTCCAATGAGTTCACTGGTTCAGTATTTAGCATCATTTGGCCTTTTACAATCTAATTTCCTTTTTGTTAAATTGAAACTTCCAATTCTTTTAATATTCAAAAATATGATATTTGAATAACTCTAATTGATAAATTAACATTCGTCTTTTCTCCATTCGCTTGACTCTAGATCACAGCGATCACAATGGTTACGCCTGATTCCCTCAGGAAACATCCGACCGCCGTAGGCTATCTGCAGCCCTGCGAATTACGCCAGCAGTCGTACGAAATGGCAACTCAACCGAATAATTATGTTTGGCTAATTCTATCTCGAATAACTATATTCAATTCCCCATTTCGAAATCTCATTTAAAATTCTCCCTTTTTACTTGATCTCGTTTTCAAGTAACGTTAATGTAAAATTAACGCCTTTTCACTTTAAATCTCACTTAAAATCCCTGGTTTATAATAAACCCTTTTTATCGTAATCTCTTTTCACTTAATTCATATAATTTAGTACGTTTATTTCCTTTCACCATTCAATTGGCTTGCATCTCACATTCGGTCACTTTTTAAATGAATTCCCATTTAAAAATATTTTCCTAAATTCATCATTAATTAAAATAATAACTTATTTCAAACATTAACTACTTTAGTAGTTAATCCCTTTATTAACTAAATTAAATATTAAATCCCTTTTAAATCCTTATTTAAATTCAAACAATATTCGTTTAACTATTTTAGTCAAAACACATTAACTTGATAAACAATTCTAATTCTAAACGGTCGATTTAATTAATTCAAAAACTTGATTATCTCATTAACCGATTTCGACAATCCTCGCTTAAAAATATAATTAATTTAGATAGATTCTAAATATTTGTTTCCTTACAAAACAATCTTCCAAGGTTTAACCATTTAATTCATTTCTTATCTTTCAACTGGTAAATCTGATTAACATCAGCGTTTGCTTTGCAAAATAAATTCATAACAAATCAAAGTCTTAAACAAATAAAATATTTATTTATTTTTCTCAAATAACTTTTATTCAAATAATATAATTCAAATCTAACTCTGGTTATAAAATAAATTTTATGACCTCAACTCTATCGATTCACCTATCGGTGAATCAATATCTATAACTCGATTGGTTTTAAAGGCCATACTCTGCCAAACACTTAACCAATATCGCCCATTGGTTTAAACCAAACAGATGTTGAATATTCAGTCAATAATCAACCATCGAATCAATCACACAAACAGATCAGTTCATATATGATCATATGAAAATAAATAATATATTTGAGGGATCTGGTTGGGTCCCTCCAACCTGTTCTTCCCTGTATTCAAATGGTTATCTCAAATCAGACGGTTCAGTTTTGTTTAACTGATAAATTAAATAACGACCATTTAACATCAACCAAACAATTCAACCAATGCAGCCAATTTAAACATGTTTATAAATAAACGTGACCAACCAAGGTGAGTCACCTTTATTGGAACCAATCGTTAAAAATAACGATTTGGTATTTCACTGCAATTAAACACAGTTTAATTTCATCGTTTAAATCAACAGATAAGCAGATAGCTAGCAAAACAGTCAACCATTGGCAAGCAGAGCACACAGAATAAAAACACCCAATTTATATAAAATATAAAAAGGGTAACTGAGTGAGTTTAACTCACCTTGATCTGATTTGTCATTGAGACAGTTAGTTTTTAATTAAATTAAACAGGTGTTTAATTTAATTAAAAATCCCGATTAATTCCAATCTTGTCTGGTTCCATTCCATGGCGTAATGTTTTTCGATGCGAGTCCAACAGCATCTCGTTTGTCCAATTCTGTTAGCATACACATAAGTTATAAACGTCTCAATTTATCTAATCAATTTAACCTACTTTATTTCCTAATTACTATAATTAACTATTGATTAGGCTAATTACATGATAAATAGACAGGGTTGATCCTTTTTCCATCACTGTTTCCTTTTGTTTAGCAGTGACAAAACATCATACCTGCATTAAAATCCATAGTCTGGGTTAATACCTCCTTTAATTATAACAATTCCTTAAACATGTTTTAACTAATTAACTAGTTAAAATTTCATTACTTAATAATACATACAGTCCAATTTGTATTTGTATCTGTTTCCTTCTTTTGAATGGTCGGCTTTCGTTTCAGCTTTTGTTTCCCATACTTGCTGAACTGCACGTACTACAATTATCATTAGTCCATGCTTTACTTCAAATAATAATCCTTTATTAAAATTAAGTTTTTAAACTAATTCATTACTTGTCTGAATCATGAATGGCTCGATACTCTTATTCTCCTTCTTTCTCTCATGTTATTGTAGCTTTCGAAACTAATAGCCGTCACCAGATCAATTATTCGGTACCCTTAATATACTTCTTTCCATCCTTTTCTCCTTGTTTACTCGCATGTTTCTCCTGTCCACAGCAACAACAGTATCCGTTACGATGGACTTTAAATCCCTTAATAAATTTTTATTAAGCAAATTACTTAGCATCTGTTAAGCTAGCAACTTACGCTAATACTTGCTTTATGGAAACAGACCGACTAGGTTTTAAAAATCCAACCTCCTGTTTCTCGTTCTGTCCCTCAAATGTCTGGCCTTCATTCCAGGCTTCCGCCTTGCTCCATTCGAACAGACTCATGCTTCCTCACTTGAACGTTTCCATGCAACTTCCCCACCGTTTACTTTCTATTTTCCCAGTCCCCTATCCGCTACTTCATCTCTTCCAGTCGCCACATCCCCTCGTCAGTACACCTGCACCCACTACATTTCGGATCCATCCTGCTGCTCACGCCTTTCATGTCCTGGCTCGACACCATCATCTCACCCTAGAACAACCACTGCCACACGCGAGAAGGCAACGTACCATACTCATACCTCGAAACCCACGCACTTTTCCTTCCGGCGGTTGTTCTTCCCGATCTCATATATATATATATATATATTAATTTATTTATTCTCTCTATGGGTTGCTGTTGAAAATGGCGCAGTTGAAAGTAGGAGGAGAGGAGTTCATTTCTTTGTTTGCTGGAAGGAAAATGTGATTGAAGTCACTGTATTTATAAGAGGAAGATACGTGGGGGCACGCTTTTAGAGAAGTCGTTTTCATTCGTATTACTTTGTCGGCAAGGACTGATGTTTACTGAAAAGAAATTATATAATAGATGGCGTGCTGCAGTGGAAACACAGTGTAGGAGAAGAAGTAGAACGAGCCGTAGGCTCTCCTTTTTCAAACATCGCATGTGATTGCTTTTAATATGATTTGCACTTGCATGTGCTTGGCAGTAGGATGATTTCGAGATTTGCATAAGGAAACGTCACTAAGTCATGTGCAAGGAAATGTTTCAGACAAAAGTGTTGACGTGAACGGAAATTTTCATTTCTGTGGATGCGTGTATTTAAATATTATAATATAATACGGTGATAGGATAGTCTAAACTCTATGTGCATAATTATATTATTATCGAAACTTCGTCGCGAAGTAACACGTAGAAACCACCACAAACGACTTCTGTTTACTGATAAAAAAACTAATCTTGGTGCCAAAAGGTATTCAGGACCTAATGGGACAAGTTTCGTCGAAATCCGAGGTCGTATGAAAAAATTTCCTTTATGAAACCAGAAATGAACACACGTTTAATTTTTCCACGGTCACCAGATAAATCAAATCAACTTGAAACCTTCAAATCTTACAATAACTTTTCGATACGAACCCAACGGCACTAATTTCGTCGCATTCTGAGACTGTTGCCCCGGTAGGCTGTTTTTACCTCGAACCGCCCTACCCTTTTTAACACCAAATTTTCCGGTCTCTAAAAATAACAAACTATATACTTATTCTGACTCTAATCGACGATACGAACTCAACGGAACTGGTTTCGTGGCCTAATTCGATCGTCTTCTCAAGTTACACTCAAATACCCCTTTATTTATTTGAATGCGCGCTATAGAAATTTAACGGGCGTTTACGGCTACCGTGGTCACATACGACATTGGTTTTCCACTCCACTCACCACCGTACAATAATTTAACGATACGGTTCTAATGAAACTGGTTTCGTCGAAAACTGAGTCCGTTTGCAAAACGGCTATTTTAAAGGCCTATAATTTAATAACGAATTTCCATAGCGACTATTTCAAAATTTGATTTGGCCATAACTATCAAACTATAACACGAAATCTGGATTTTTCTCTTCCATATGAAAACTATCATCAATACGGTCCCAACGTTTCTTGTTGCACAGAATTCCGGCTTATATCGAATCCTGTATTCTCAGTTGAAGTTCAAAACCAAATATTACGAACTACAGCGCCATTTCAGGCTCGATTTATATTATATATAAATATAAAATGTTTAACTTCGTTTTTAATAACGAACTCAATATTAAATTCCATTAATATTTTCAATATAATATTTAAAACTAATTTAAATATTCATATTCAAATGGTCGAAAAACACGGGTCGTTACATTCTTCCCCCCTTAAAATAATTTCGTCCTCGAAATTGCTAAGGTAAGAAAGAACGTTATAAACTCATTAATTTCAAATCTAATTTTATTTTAAATTAGAAACCAATTCAATACTGTAAATAGATATTTTCAAAAATATCGAAAATTTTCTAACACTTTAAATTTTCGAAAAATTTCGCCAGCACCTCCTCTATACGGCTCAATCGGTACAACAACAACTCGCCTCTCTGGGCCTTCTCCAATTCAAAAGAAAATGAAACATCCAAGTGGCTTGCCAAATCGGCTCACAAATCTCCAAACCCATGTAAAAATAAACATGTACCTTTTTGTCGGGCATATTCTTATATCATTTCCATCTGCTGCCCTGCCAGCATACACAAATGCATTTCCAACAAAATTCCAATTTTATCCTCCAAACCAAATCCTTCATGCGTCCAAGCCAGATTCCATTCTTCTCTCAATTTCCATCCATTAGCAATTTCAACTCTTAACTTGCCAGTCCAACACCATTTACAATTCCTGCCTCACAATTCAAATCTGATTCTACTCGATATATTATATCGCGATCCAATTTCCAGTTAATTGGTTCATTTCAATTCATATTTGCTTCCCAATTTCTATTTAATATTTCCTTTGTTCAAACAATTTCCCTGGGAGTTTTCAAACAGTTCAGTTCTTTCAAAAATCAAACATTTCTTTCTAGGATTCAAAACAACTTGTTTTTCTCAAACAATCCAAAACAAAAATTTTGGTAGCAATCCGTCACTTAGAACTCGGAAATGAATACTAATGATGTGGCCAGCATCCTCAGAGTTATTTCCCAGCTATCAAAGTGAGTTCAATACTGTATAACCATTCAAAATTATATTTAAACATTTCCATTTTGAAATCCTTTCAAAATACCACCTCAAAGTTTGTAAAACAAATTTAAAATCTCCCAGGATCTTAAATTTCTCATATATTCAATCCAAGTTCATTTGCAGTCACCTTTCCCACTTTTGGGAATTTTAATTCAAATTCTGATTTTAATTCCAGATTTAATTCATCTGTTTTCATATTATACGAATTCTAATTGGTTATTTATATAAACTTTTTAATTATAACCAAGCAACACATCCAATATACTATAATATTTCAAATGTTAATCATTCTTTTATATTCAAATACCATTTGGGTAAAATTATTTCATTTACCCTCTTTCAAAAACATACTGTGTCGAATTATTCTGTTCAAGAGTTTAGAAACACTTATCGACACAGTTTGCATTACTGTATTGACCAGAATTCATAAACTACTCGACAAACCAACCAACACAATATAAACAGTTTTTATATCCATTTACAAATACGCGCTCATATATATACACTCAAACTCAATCTAGGGTATTACTAACCCCATCTCTAATGAGTCACGCCACAGAGCCAAGGTAATTACTTAACCTTAAGCTCTGATACCACTGTAACGAACTGGAATTTTCGACTCCGAAAATCAACATCAAACTACCGTGTTGACCATTCAGACATCGAACATTCCAGATCATTAATAGAAAGAAGCTAGAGGGTGAGAATAGATAAGATAGAAATATTAGAATAGAAGAAGAAGAACACCACAGCACAAAGTCTCACATCGCAGTGGAACAAAATATAATACAGAAATAACCTTTATTGAAAGCTTTTGAAATACTTACAATATCAGAGTACACATCTGGACAGTGATAATAATCTGTCCTCATATAACACACAGCGGAATAGTAATAATATCATATGTCTGGACTCTTCCAGCTCGTCTGTTTATAGCAGTCGATAACCTGAACCTGTACAACCCGGTCTAACCCGAGCATTTACAAAACACCGGGTCAGTCTGGTGAACCAGAGTGAGATAATCTCGCACAGTAATAAGGGTGAATCATCCAATCATGATTTTAAAGTTCAAAATCTTTTCGAAAGAAAAGGATAATCGTAAGACCAAATCCACACATAAACACAGACGGTTTTTACCTTACGATAACCCAAAACATTTTTGAAACCAATATCTTTTCTGATATTATAATAATGTCTAAATACAAGTAAATAACAATCTAGTGGAACGCTTGCATCTCACGCTCCACATATATAGTATACAATCAAAACCCGCAGGCGCTTATTGGAGATTGGATTCCGACCTTGACAAGGTATGGGACCACCTGCCGATGGTGTATCTCTAGAGACGAATACACTGGGTTCAACAAGAACATCTTGCAACCCGGCCCTCACATGACCGACCACCCATTTCGCTTGAGTGTATCGAATGTATATCACCGACGGTTGGGATCAGCAACCGCCTTCCGACAAGGGACAGCATCGAAACATAGATTAAAGAAGCAAATAGGATTTTCTCTAGATAGGTGATCATACACCCTAATGGTAGCGACCCACATAGCCATGCTGCCTGCCCGATTTTTGTCATTTCCCGGTTGATGAGGCTTGAGGTTTAGATTTACCTTTTGAACATCTGGTCGTCATTCACTTTGAATGCCACATCGTCAGATCCGTCAGATATCACTAATTGACGTCCACAAAAATACTCTAGCTGAAAGCTAGAGAACGGCAATTCCCTGCCAACAACTATCGTACGTTTGAAGAAATCAACGTACGTGACCCTTTGGAAATACTCTGTCAGACATCCGTCCATATACGTCATCCAGGAACAGGATGAACCGAAGGCACTCTCCTACCGCATCCAATATAGGAATCACCCCATGGATCAGTAGCGAGAAGTTCTTGCAACCCGTAGATTCCAACTACGACAGAATCACAGTTTATCTCTGCTTGCCAGGCAGAGAATATTAGTGGTCCTTCCGTGTATGATAGTCCACGGTCTTCAATGCTCCATCTCGAACATCTTCTGAGGTCTTCACGTATTTGTTGGTCGGAATGGTTTTCGAATAAATTCGATCCCGGTCTTTCCGTACCAACAATCGTATTGGTCAGATTTGATAGCCGGTGTTTTAACTATCAAAATATACAGTGTTTCAATCATGACACTCCAATGAGTTCACTGGTTCAGTATTTAGCATCATTTGGCCTTTTACAATCTAATTTCCTTTTTGTTAAATTGAAACTTCCAATTCTTTTAATATTCAAAAATATGATATTTGAATAACTCTAATTGATAAATTAACATTCGTCTTTTCTCCATTCGCTTGACTCTAGATCACAGCGATCACAATGGTTACGCCTGATTCCCTCAAGAAACATCCGACCGCCGTAGGCTATCTGCAGCCCTGCGAATTACGCCAGCAGTCGTACGAAATGGCAACTCAACCGAATAATTATGTTTGGCTAATTCTATCTCGAATAACTATATTCAATTCCCCATTTCGAAATCTCATTTAAAATTCTCCCTTTTTACTTGATCTCGTTTTCAAGTAACGTTAATGTAAAATTAACGCCTTTTCACTTTAAATCTCACTTAAAATCCCTGGTTTATAATAAACCCTTTTTATCGTAATCTCTTTTCACTTAATTCATATAATTTAGTACGTTTATTTCCTTTCACCATTCAATTGGCTTGCATCTCACATTCGGTCACTTTTTAAATGAATTCCCATTTAAAAATATTTTCCTAAATTCATCATTAATTAAAATAATAACTTATTTCAAACATTAACTACTTTAGTAGTTAATCCCTTTATTAACTAAATTAAATATTAAATCCCTTTTAAATCCTTATTTAAATTCAAACAATATTCGTTTAACTATTTTAGTCAAAACACATTAACTTGATAAACAATTCTAATTCTAAACGGTCGATTTAATTAATTCAAAAACTTGATTATCTCATTAACCGATTTCGACAATCCTCGCTTAAAAATATAATTAATTTAGATAGATTCTAAATATTTGTTTCCTTACAAAACAATCTTCCAAGGTTTAACCATTTAATTCATTTCTTATCTTTCAACTGGTAAATCTGATTAACATCAGCGTTTGCTTTGCAAAATAAATTCATAACAAATCAAAGTCTTAAACAAATAAAATATTTATTTATTTTTCTCAAATAACTTTTATTCAAATAATATAATTCAAATCTAACTCTGGTTATAAAATAAATTTTATGACCTCAACTCTATCGATTCACCTATCGGTGAATCAATATCTATAACTCGATTGGTTTTAAAGGCCATACTCTGCCAAACACTTAACCAATATCGCCCATTGGTTTAAACCAAACAGATGTTGAATATTCAGTCAATAATCAACCATCGAATCAATCACACAAACAGATCAGTTCATATATGATCATATGAAAATAAATAATATATTTGAGGGATCTGGTTGGGTCCCTCCAACCTGTTCTTCCCTGTATTCAAATGGTTATCTCAAATCAGACGGTTCAGTTTTGTTTAACTGATAAATTAAATAACGACCATTTAACATCAACCAAACAATTCAACCAATGCAGCCAATTTAAACATGTTTATAAATAAACGTGACCAACCAAGGTGAGTCACCTTTATTGGAACCAATCGTTAAAAATAACGATTTGGTATTTCACTGCAATTAAACACAGTTTAATTTCATCGGTTAAATCAACAGATAAGCAGATAGCTAGCAAAACAGTCAACCATTGGCAAGCAGAGCACACAGAATAAAAACACCCAATTTGTATAAAATATAAAAAGGGTAACTGAGTGAGTTTAACTCACCTTGATCTGATTTGTCATTGAGACAGTTAGTTTTTAATTAAATTAAACAGGTGTTTAATTTAATTAAAAATCCCGATTAATTCCAATCTTGTCTGGTTCCATTCCATGGCGTAATGTTTTTCGATGCGAGTCCAACAACATCTCGTTTGTCCAATTCTGTTAGCATACACATAAGTTATAAACGTCTCAATTTATCTAATCAATTTAACCTACTTTATTTCCTAATTACTATAATTAACTATTGATTAGGCTAATTACATGATAAATAGACAGGGTTGATCCTTTTTCCATCACTGTTTCCTTTTGTTTAGCAGTGACAAAACATCATACCTGCATTAAAATCCATAGTCTGGGTTAATACCTCCTTTAATTATAACAATTCCTTAAACATGTTTTAACTAATTAACTAGTTAAAATTTCATTACTTGATAATACATACAGTCCAATTTGTATTTGTATCTGTTTCCTTCTTTTGAATGGTCGGCTTTCGTTTCAGCTTTTGTTTCCCATACTTGCTGAACTGCACGTACTACAATTATCATTAGTCCATGCTTTACTTCAAATAATAATCCTTTATTAAAATTAAGTTTTTAAACTAATTCATTACTTGTCTGAATCATGAATGGCTCGATACTCTTATTCTCCTTCTTTCTCTCATGTTATTGTAGCTTTCGAAACTAATAGCCGTCACCAGATCAATTATTCGGTACCCTTAATATACTTCTTTCCATCCTTTTCTCCTTGTTTACTCGCATGTTTCTCCTGTCCACAGCAACAACAGTATCCGTTACGATGGACTTTAAATCCCTTAATAAATTTTTATTAAGCAAATTACTTAGCATCTGTTAAGCTAGCAACTTACGCTAATACTTGCTTTATGGAAACAGACCGACTAGGTTTTAAAAATCCAACCTCCTGTTTCTCATTCTGTCCCTCAAATGTCTGGCCTTCATTCCAGGCTTCCGCCTTGCTCCATTCGAACAGACTCATGCTTCCTCACTTGAACGTTTCCATGCAACTTCCCCACCGTTTACTTTCTATTTTCCCAGTCCCCTATCCGCTACTTCATCTCTTCCAGTCGCCACATCCCCTCGTCAGTACACCTGCACCCACTACATTTCGGATCCATCCTGCTGCTCACGCCTTTCATGTCCTGGCTCGACACCATCATCTCACCCTAGAACAACCACTGCCACACGCGAGAAGGCAACGTACCATACTCATACCTCGAAACCCACGCACTTTTCCTTCCGGCGGTTGTTCTTCCCGATCTCATATATATATATATATATATATATTAATTTATTTATTCTCTCTATGGGTTGCTGTTGAAAATGGCGCAGTTGAAAGTAGGAGGAGAGGAGTTCATTTCTTTGTTTGCTGGAAGGAAAATGTGATTGAAGTTACTGTATTTATAAGAGGAAGATACGTGGGGGCACGCTTTTAGAGAAGTCGTTTTCATTCGTATTACTTTGTCGGCAAGGACTGATGTTTACTGAAAAGAAATTATATAACAGATGGCGTGCTGCAGTGGAAACACAGTGTAGGAGAAGAAGTAGAACGAGCCGTAGGCTCTCCTTTTTCAAACATCGCATGTGATTGCTTTTAATATGATTTGCACTTGCATGTGCTTGGCAGTAGGATGATTTCGAGATTTGCATAAGGAAACGTCACTAAGTCATGTGCAAGGAAATGTTTCAGACAAAAGTGTTGACGTGAACGGAAATTTTCATTTCTGTGGATGCGTGTATTTAAATATTATAATATAATACGGTGATAGGATAGTCTAAACTCTATGTGCATAATTATATTATTATCGAAACTTCGTCGCGAAGTAACACGTAGAAACCACCACAAACGACTTCTGTTTACTGATAAAAAAACTAATCTTGGTGCCAAAAGGTATTCAGGACCTAATGGGACAAGTTTCGTCGAAATCCGAGGTCGTATGAAAAAATTTCCTTTATGAAACCAGAAATGAACACACGTTTAATTTTTCCACGGTCACCAGATAAATCAAATCAACTTGAAACCTTCAAATCTTACAATAACTTTTCGATACGAACCCAACGGCACTAATTTCGTCGCATTCTGAGACTGTTGCCCCGGTAGGCTGTTTTTACCTCGAACCGCCCTACCCTTTTTAACACCAAATTTTCCGGTCTCTAAAAATAACAAACTATATACTTATTCTGACTCTAATCGACGATACGAACTCAACGGAACTGGTTTCGTGGCCTAATTCGATCGTCTGCTCAATTTACACTCAAATACCCCTTTATTTATTTGAATGCGCGCTATAGAAATTTAACGGGCGTTTACGGCTACCGTGGTCACATACGACATTGGTTTTCCACTCCACTCACCACCGTACAATAATTTAACGATACGGTTCTAATGAAACTGGTTTCGTCGAAAACTGAGTCCGTTTACAAAACGGCTATTTTAAAGGCCTATAATTTAATAACGAATTTCCATAGCGACTATTTCAAAATTTGATTTGGCCATAACTATCAAACTATAACACGAAATCTGGATTTTTCTCTTCCATATGAAAACTATCATCAATACGGTCCCAACGTTTCTTGTTGCACAGAATTCCGGCTTATATCGAATCCTGTATTCTCAGTTGAAGTTCAAAACCAAATATTACGAACTGCAGCGCCATTTCAGGCTCGATTTATATTATATATAAATATAAAATGTTTAACTTCGTTTTTAATAACGAACTCAATATTAAATTCCATTAATATTTTCAATATAATATTTAAAACTAATTTAAATATTCATATTCAAATGGTCGAAAAACACGGGTCGTTACATTCTTCCCCCCTTAAAATAATTTCGTCCTCGAAATTGCTAAGGTAAGAAAGAACGTTATAAACTCATTAATTTCAAATCTAATTTTATTTTAAATTAGAAACCAATTCAATACTGTAAATAGATATTTTCAAAAATATCGAAAATTTTCTAACACTTTAAATTTTCGAAAAATTTCGCCAGCACCTCCTCTATACGGCTCAATCGGTACAACAACAACTCGCCTCTCTGGGCCTTCTCCAATTCAAAAGAAAATGAAACATCCAAGTGGCTTGCCAAATCGGCTCACAAATCTCCAAACCCATGTAAAAATAAACATGTACCTTTTTGTCGGGCATATTCTTATATCATTTCCATCTGCTGCCCTGCCAGCATACACAAATGCATTTCCAACAAAATTCCAATTTTATCCTCCAAACCAAATCCTTCATGCGTCCAAGCCAGATTCCATTCTTCTCTCAATTTCCATCCATTAGCAATTTCAACTCTTAACTTGCCAGTCCAACACCATTTACAATTCCTGCCTCACAATTCAAATCTGATTCTACTCGATATATTATATCGCGATCCAATTTCCAGTTAATTGGTTCATTTCAATTCATATTTGCTTCCCAATTTCTATTTAATATTTCCTTTGTTCAAACAATTTCCCTGGGAGTTTTCAAACAGTTCAGTTCTTTCAAAAATCAAACATTTCTTTCTAGGATTCAAAACAACTTGTTTTTCTCAAACAATCCAAAACAAAAATTTTGGTAGCAATCCGTCACTTAGAACTCGGAAATGAATACTAATGATGTGGCCAGCATCCTCAGAGTTATTTCCCAGCTATCAAAGTGAGTTCAATACTGTATAACCATTCAAAATCATATTTAAACATTTCCATTTTGAAATCCTTTCAAAATACCACCTCAAAGTTTGTAAAACAAATTTAAAATCTCCCAGGATCTTAAATTTCTCATATATTCAATCCAAGTTCATTTGCAGTCACCTTTCCCACTTTTGGGAATTTTAATTCAAATTCTGATTTTAATTCCAGATTTAATTCATCTGTTTTCATATTATACGAATTCTAATTGGTTATTTATATAAACTTTTTAATTATAACCAAGCAACACATCCAATATACTATAATATTTCAAATGTTAATCATTCTTTTATATTCAAATACCATTTGGGTAAAATTATTTCATTTACCCTCTTTCAAAAACATACTGTGTCGAATTATTCTGTTCAAGAGTTTAGAAACACTTATCGACACAGTTTGCATTACTGTATTGACCAGAATTCATAAACTACTCGACAAACCAACCAACACAATATAAACAGTTTTTATATCCATTTACAAATACGCGCTCATATATATACACTCAAACTCAATCTAGGGTATTACTAACCCCATCTCTACTGAGTCACGCCACAGAGCCAAGGTAATTACTTAACCTTAAGCTCTGATACCACTGTAACGAACTGGAATTTTCGACTCCGAAAATCAACATCAAACTACCGTGTTGACCATTCAGACATCGAACATTCCAGATCATTAATAGAAAGAAGCTAGAGGGTGAGAATAGATAAGATAGAAATATTAGAATAGAAGAAGAAGAACACCACAGCACAAAGTCTCACATCGCAGTGGAACAAAATATAATACAGAAATAACCTTTATTGAAAGCTTTTGAAATACTTACAATATCAGAGTACACATCTGGACAGTGATAATAATCTGTCCTCATATAACACACAACGGAATAGTAATAATATCATATGTCTGGACTCTTCCATCTCGTCTGTTTATAGCAGTCGATAACCTGAACCTGTACAACCCGGTCTAACCCGAGCATTTACAAAACACCGGGTCAGTCTGGTGAACCAGAGTGAGATAATCTCGCACAGTAATAAGGGTGAATCATCCAATCATGATTTTAAAGTTCAAAATCTTTTCGAAAGAAAAGGATAATCGTAAGACCAAATCCACACATAAACACAGACGGTTTTTACCTTACGATAACCCAAAACATTTTTGAAACCAATATCTTTTCTGATATTATAATAATGTCTAAATACAAGTAAATAACAATCTAGTGGAACGCTTGCATCTCACGCTCCACATATATAGTATACAATCAAAACCCGCAGGCGCTTATTGGAGATTGGATTCCGACCTTGACAAGGTATGGGACCACCTGCCGATGGTGTATCTCTAGAGACGAATACACTGGGTTCAACAAGAACATCTTGCAACCCGGCCCTCACATGACCGACCACCCATTTCGCTTGAGTGTATCGAATGTATATCACCGACGGTTGGGATCAGCAACCGCCTTCCGACAAGGGACAGCATCGAAACATAGATTAAAGAAGCAAATAGGATTTTCTCTAGATAGGTGATCATACACCCTAATGGTAGCGACCCACATAGCCATGCTGCCTGCCCGATTTTTGTCATTTCCCGGTTGATGAGGCTTGAGGTTTAGATTTACCTTTTGAACATCTGGTCGTCATTCACTTTGAATGCCACATCGTCAGATCCGTCAGATATCACTAATTGACGTCCACAAAAATACTCTAGCT
This sequence comes from Allium sativum, assembly GCA_030737875.1. Lineage (NCBI taxonomy): Eukaryota > Viridiplantae > Streptophyta > Magnoliopsida > Asparagales > Amaryllidaceae > Allium > Allium sativum. Next base: position 733,677,780 of record CM060924.1, on the reverse strand, counting down.
GAAAGCTAGAGAACGGCAATTCCCTGCCAACAACTATCGTACGTTTGAAGAAATCAACGTACGTGACCCTTTGGAAATACTCTGTCAGACATCCGTCCATATACGTCATCCAGGAACAGGATGAACCGAAGGCACTCTCCTACCGCATCCAATATAGGAATCACCCCATGGATCAGTAGCGAGAAGTTCTTGCAACCCGTAGATTCCAACTACGACAGAATCACAGTTTATCTCTGCTTGCCAGGCAGAGAATATTAGTGGTCCTTCCGTGTATGATAGTCCACGGTCTTCAATGCTCCATCTCGAACATCTTCTGAGGTCTTCACGTATTTGTTGGTCGGAATGGTTTTCGAATAAATTCGATCCCGGTCTTTCCGTACCAACAATCGTATTGGTCAGATTTGATAGCCGGTGTTTTAACTATCAAAATATACAGTGTTTCAATCATGACACTCCAATGAGTTCACTGGTTCAGTATTTAGCATCATTTGGCCTTTTACAATCTAATTTCCTTTTTGTTAAATTGAAACTTCCAATTCTTTTAATATTCAAAAATATGATATTTGAATAACTCTAATTGATAAATTAACATTCGTCTTTTCTCCATTCGCTTGACTCTAGATCACAGCGATCACAATGGTTACGCCTGATTCCCTCAAGAAACATCCGACCGCCGTAGGCTATCTGCAGCCCTGCGAATTACGCCAGCAGTCGTACGAAATGGCAACTCAACCGAATAATTATGTTTGGCTAATTCTATCTCGAATAACTATATTCAATTCCCCATTTCGAAATCTCATTTAAAATTCTCCCTTTTTACTTGATCTCGTTTTCAAGTAACGTTAATGTAAAATTAACGCCTTTTCACTTTAAATCTCACTTAAAATCCCTGGTTTATAATAAACCCTTTTTATCGTAATCTCTTTTCACTTAATTCATATAATTTAGTACGTTTATTTCCTTTCACCATTCAATTGGCTTGCATCTCACATTCGGTCACTTTTTAAATGAATTCCCATTTAAAAATATTTTCCTAAATTCATCATTAATTAAAATAATAACTTATTTCAAACATTAACTACTTTAGTAGTTAATCCCTTTATTAACTAAATTAAATATTAAATCCCTTTTAAATCCTTATTTAAATTCAAACAATATTCGTTTAACTATTTTAGTCAAAACACATTAACTTGATAAACAATTCTAATTCTAAACGGTCGATTTAATTAATTCAAAAACTTGATTATCTCATTAACCGATTTCGACAATCCTCGCTTAAAAATATAATTAATTTAGATAGATTCTAAATATTTGTTTCCTTACAAAACAATCTTCCAAGGTTTAACCATTTAATTCATTTCTTATCTTTCAACTGGTAAATCTGATTAACATCAGCGTTTGCTTTGCAAAATAAATTCATAACAAGTCAAAGTCTTAAACAAATAAAATATTTATTTATTTTTCTCAAATAACTTTTATTCAAATAATATAATTCAAATCTAACTCTGGTTATAAAATAAATTTTATGACCTCAACTCTATCGATTCACCTATCGGTGAATCAATATCTATAACTCGATTGGTTTTAAAGGCCATACTCTGCCAAACACTTAACCAATATCGCCCATTGGTTTAAACCAAACAGATGTTGAATATTCAGTCAATAATCAACCATCGAATCAATCGCACAAACAGATCAGTTCATATATGATCATATGAAAATAAATAATATATTTGAGGGATCTGGTTGGGTCCCTCCAACCTGTTCTTCCCTGTATTCAAATGGTTATCTCAAATCAGACGGTTCAGTTTTGTTTAACTGATAAATTAAATAACGACCATTTAACATCAACCAAACAATTCAACCAATGCAGCCAATTTAAACATGTTTATAAATAAACGTGACCAACCAAGGTGAGTCACCTTTATTGGAACCAATCGTTAAAAATAACGATTTGGTATTTCACTGCAATTAAACACAGTTTAATTTCATCGGTTAAATCAACAGATAAGCAGATAGCTAGCAAAACAGTCAACCATTGGCAAGCAGAGCACACAGAATAAAAACACCCAATTTATATAAAATATAAAAAGGGTAACTGAGTGAGTTTAACTCACCTTGATCTGATTTGTCATTGAGACAGTTAGTTTTTAATTAAATTAAACAGGTGTTTAATTTAATTAAAAATCCCGATTAATTCCAATCTTGTCTGGTTCCATTCCATGGCGTAATGTTTTTCGATGTGAGTCCAACAACATCTCGTTTGTCCAATTCTGTTAGCATACACATAAGTTATAAACGTCTCAATTTATCTAATCAATTTAACCTACTTTATTTCCTAATTACTATAATTAACTATTGATTAGGCTAATTACATGATAAATAGACAGGGTTGATCCTTTTTCCATCACTGTTTCCTTTTGTTTAGCAGTGACAAAACATCATACCTGCATTAAAATCCATAGTCTGGGTTAATACCTCCTTTAATTATAACAATTCCTTAAACATGTTTTAACTAATTAACTAGTTAAAATTTCATTACTTAATAATACATACAGTCCAATTTGTATTTGTATCTGTTTCCTTCTTTTGAATGGTCGGCTTTCGTTTCAGCTTTTGTTTCCCATACTTGCTGAACTGCACGTACTACAATTATCATTAGTCCATGCTTTACTTCAAATAATAATCCTTTATTAAAATTAAGTTTTTAAACTAATTCATTACTTGTCTGAATCATGAATGGCTCGATACTCTTATTCTCCTTCTTTCTCTCATGTTATTGTAGCTTTCGAAACTAATAGCCGTCACCAGATCAATTATTCGGTACCCTTAATATACTTCTTTCCATCCTTTTCTCCTTGTTTACTCGCATGTTTCTCCTGTCCACAGCAACAACAGTATCCGTTACGATGGACTTTAAATCCCTTAATAAATTTTTATTAAGCAAATTACTTAGCATCTGTTAAGCTAGCAACTTACGCTAATACTTGCTTTATGGAAACAGACCGACTAGGTTTTAAAAATCCAACCTCCTGTTTCTCATTCTGTCCCTCAAATGTCTGGCCTTCATTCCAGGCTTCCGCCTTGCTCCATTCGAACAGACTCATGCTTCCTCACTTGAACGTTTCCATGCAACTTCCCCACCGTTTACTTTCTATTTTCCCAGTCCCCTATCCGCTACTTCATCTCTTCCAGTCGCCACATCCCCTCGTCAGTACACCTGCACCCACTACATTTCGGATCCATCCTGCTGCTCACGCCTTTCATGTCCTGGCTCGACACCAACATCTCACCCTAGAACAACCACTGCCACACGCGAGAAGGCAACGTACCATACTCATACCTCGAAACCCACGCACTTTTCCTTCCGGCGGTTGTTCTTCCCGATCTCATATATATATATATATATATATATATATATTAATTTATTTATTCTCTCTATGGGTTGCTGTTGAAAATGGCGCAGTTGAAAGTAGGAGGAGAGGAGTTCATTTCTTTGTTTGCTGGAAGGAAAATGTGATTGAATTCACTGTATTTATAAGAGGAAGATACGTGGGGGCACGCTTTTAGAGAAGTCGTTTTCATTCGTATTACTTTGTCGGCAAGGACTGATGTTTACTGAAAAGAAATTATATAATAGATGGCGTGCTGCAGTGGAAACACAGTGTAGGAGAAGAAGTAGAACGAGCCGTAGGCTCTCCTTTTTCAAACATCGCATGTGATTGCTTTTAATATGATTTGCACTTGCATGTGCTTGGCAGTAGGATGATTTCGAGATTTGCATAAGGAAATGTCACTAAGTCATGTGCAAGGAAATGTTTCAGACAAAAGTGTTGACGTGAACGGAAATTTTCATTTCTGTGGATGCGTGTATTTAAATATTATAATATAATACGGTGATAGGATAGTCTAAACTCTATGTGCATAATTATATTATTATCGAAACTTCGTCGCGAAGTAACACGTAGAAACCACCACAAACGACTTCTGTTTACTGATAAAAAAACTAATCTTGGTGCCAAAAGGTATTCAGGACCTAATGGGACAAGTTTCGTCGAAATTCGAGGTCGTATGAAAAAATTTCCTTTATGAAACCAGAAATGAACACACGTTTAATTTTTCCACGGTCACCAGATAAATCAAATCAACTTGAAACCTTCAAATCTTACAATAACTTTTCGATACGAACCCAACGGCACTAATTTCGTCGCATTCTGAGACTGTTGCCCCGGTAGGCTGTTTTTACCTCGAACCGCCCTACCCTTTTTAACACCAAATTTTCCGGTCTCTAAAAATAACAAACTATATACTTATTCTGACTCTAATCGACGATACGAACTCAACGGAACTGGTTTCGTGGCCTAATTCGATCGTCTGCTCAATTTACACTCAAATACCCCTTTATTTATTTGAATGCGCGCTATAGAAATTTAACGGGCGTTTACGGCTACCGTGGTCACATACGACATTGGTTTTCCACTCCACTCACCACCGTACAATAATTTAACGATACGGTTCTAATGAAACTGGTTTCGTCGAAAACTGAGTCCGTTTACAAAACGGCTATTTTAAAGGCCTATAATTTAATAACGAATTTCCATAGCGACTATTTCAAAATTTGATTTGGCCATAACTATCAAACTATAACACGAAATCTGGATTTTTCTCTTCCATATGAAAACTATCATCAATACGGTCCCAACGTTTCTTGTTGCACAGAATTCCGGCTTATATCGAATCCTGTATTCTCAGTTGAAGTTCAAAACCAAATATTACGAACTGCAGCGCCATTTCAGGCTCGATTTATATTATATATAAATATAAAATGTTTAACTTCGTTTTTAATAACGAACTCAATATTAAATTCCATTAATATTTTCAATATAATATTTAAAACTAATTTAAATATTCATATTCAAATGGTCGAAAAACACGGGTCGTTACAATACTAGGTTTTGATTTTGACTTCAATTCGTTGCACTTCGTCTCGATCAGGACACGCCACGCCGAAGAGAGGAGTGGGGCGCACGAGCGCCGGGAAGGAGGAGGAGTTCGGTGGGGTCTAGGGGGAACGGTGGCGGTGGTTATGACGAGTGTTTGGGTGCGTGGTCCTCGGGGTTCGGGCCACTTGAAGGTGATCTAACCGTATGAAAATGAAGGGGAGGAAAATCTCTTTGATATGGTACAAAGGATTGGATTTAATTCACGGAGATGGAAGAGATATTGAGGGAGGAAGTGCGGACGTTGGTGGCCATGGATTGAGTGGGTGGCGGCTGAACAAGAACGTGAATAGTGTTTTAGGGTTTGACTTTTTCTATTTTTATAATGCTTTATGTGCAATTTTATAAAAAAAACATAACTTTTAAACCGTACTGATTCTAGTCCAGCAAAAAGTGACCCTAGCAAATAGCCTATGTTCCGGATGCAATGGAATGCATTTCGTCAGCCCAATCGGTCATCTCAGCCCATTTTTAATTAATTTAATATATAAATTATTTATTTATTTAATTCTATCGTACAATTAAATTCACCGGGGCCATATATTAACTCTAAAAATTACAGAAAAATTATTTCTGGCTTTCTTTTGTCGATACGGTCCTAACAAGACTAATTTTGTTGAATTCTGAGACTGTTTGAAAAATGGCTATTTTTAAGGCGTTTAAATTTAACTGAAATAGTCAAAACACATTTTATTTCGCCACGCTCACATATTAATTCGAAAAATTCTAAAAATTGAAACCTAGCAATAATTTGACATTCCGGTTCCAACAAAAGTTATTTTGTCGAAAACAGAGGTCGTTTGAAAAATGACTATTTTTAAGGCCAATATATTTAATATTCAAAATACATTTTTAAACAAATAATTTCTGAAACTTGAAATATATAAGTGTTTACTGTTTTTCAATGCAGAAACATCATTCTGAATTCAATGGAAGTGGTTTCGAGTCCAAATTCCTTCGTATGTGAAAAGTAGCATTTTTGACCTTTATATATTTCATAGCGACCTTTCTAAATTTTAAACTGGGCATAACTTTTGATTCCCGCTATGAAATTTCGATTTTTCGGATTCGTTAGAAAGATATTTTTAAATAGATTCTAATATTTTTGGTTTCACTAAAATCCGTTAAATTTTGCATCCTGTACGGTCAGTCAAAGTTCAAGTTTGACTTTTCAAACTACAGCGCTATTTCTACTTCTTTTATAATTAAAATTAAATTATTCATTCTAACTTCGATTTGAATCAAATTTGTGATCATTATTATTTAAAATAGATTATTTTAAATATCAAAACTCATTAAAATTACAAAATTTAAAATTTAAAATTGGCCCCAAAATTCAGGGTTGTTACAGTCTCCCCCACTTAAAAACTTTTCGTCCTCGAAAAGGAACGAAGCTAAAAGTGTTTAATTATCCTACTCCATTTTCCACTCTTATTGGTTTAAATAACTTTATAGTTGATTAACTTTCAAATATATAATATTTTATCCATTCAAAATCATATTTTCTAAAATAGATTATAATTACAAATACGTATATTATAGTCTTGTTACTCACAACTCATTCTAGGGCATTACTAACCCCATCTCTAATGAGTTTTCTCATTCTAGGATACTGCTGATCCTATCTCTAATGAGTATTCTTATTGGATATTACTAATCCAATCTCTGATGAGTCTTTTGTTCAGTTCTAATAAGTTGTATCCCAAAGATTTGAGCTAACCTGGCTCTGATACCACGTGTAACGATAGCGATTTTGCCCGGACTTAATCGATCGCAAAATCGACCAAGACCGTTCAATTCCCGCATACGTTAACTTTGGGAATACAACACATCAAAAATAACAGCAGACTTTTATAAACAGTACAAAATGTTTACATCAGAGTACAAAATATCAGAGTACATCGAATTATATTACAGCGGAAAATTAAATTTTACAATAATTTTAAAACATTGCAGCTGAACAAAACTAATACAGCGGAAGACTTTTCTATATTCTGGACACAGCTTTATGCTTCAATCCAGTATCCAGCTCAAGAGATAAACCTGTAGACAAACTACTCGACTGCCCGTGTGGAAAAGAGGGCACCCGAGTTTGCAAAGGTGGAAACAAACAACGGGTCAGTCGTGGGACTGGTGTGAGAATTCTTAACTAATGTAACTACTAATAAGGCAAATCCAAGGACCACGCCGCTAACGCGGAACGAGTTTACTCCAATGGATTGCTGTGCATAACAGTAAAATAAATCGTCAAATAACGCAATGTTTTTTTTTTAGAAAAATGAAACCACCATAAGACTCAGGTCCCATCACACAATGCAACGCACACCAGAGGATAGAGTTTTACCTTATGGTGATTAAAAGATGATAAATACGTAAAAACGATATTATTATTAGTGTGTATATGTTTTAAATAAAACATTTCAATCATAATATCAATCCTAGGAAGCATAGGTACCATATAATATGCCTCCGTACTAGTAATACAATCAAAACCGCATGGGGCGTATTGGAGATTTGGATTTCCATCATGAGTCAAGGCTAGAGCGGAGCTCCTTACCGATTCGAGACACTCTAGCTAATGTCCCAGGATTACCCGCAGTTAACCCTTGGAAATGGCAGGGCCGGTCCTCAAATACAGCTTAGAGGATTGGCAATTCCTAAGCACACGTTTCCCGGTCCTATAGGACCTATCCGAGGCGCGCCTCATTCCATCATCCACATAAGTAAAATGTCAGGCCGTGATAAAACCCAAACACCACTTCTAGCTAGAAAGAAACATGCTGCTCTCCCTGCGTTCCCTTCGCCCGTTTTAGACTCTACCGGTTTGTGAGGCTCGCGAAGTTACGTCATAACCACAAGGCCTGCTTTTCAACAAAGCCTTGATCATCTTCATCTTAGCGTGCCACATTGTCAATCCATACCGTGCCATTGATCGTCCATCAATATATAAACGGGTGTTAAGTAAAGAATAAATTCTTCACCACCAATCATTTATATATAGACAGAAAATCAATAACATGATATTAACGGAGTACAATGTCAGACAACAATCCATTTAAAACTTATGCTCTGGGTCTGAGCGAAAGTCAAATCCGTACAAATCAACACTATGTCCGGACGGCAACCACTGTAGCCCCTTCAAGGTAGCTACTCCAATCACGGGCATCAACCGTCGTCGTCCATTCGATGTGAAGACCGTCGGTCTTCTATGGTTGTCTTTAAATCTTGAGTTTTAAATGTCATTTAAATTGTTTGGAATGAGATAAACTCGGACTTCCCAAACAATTCTCGCATATATATATATAAGTTAGAAATCTTTTCATATCGTTTGATTCTAATCTTTATATATGATTTTATAAATCCTACATCCATTTCCTTTTTCTAAATTTTACTAGCAAGAATTCTTCTTATTTATATCCAATATTTATATATATATCATCACACACAACAAGTGTTTTCTTTTATTATTATTCTTCAATTTCCATACATCCAATACACACAATGTATATTTTTTATATCATTCCAATTTCAACCAACAAGCATATTTTGGTGTTGACCTCTTTTCTCTACCAACTAATATATTTGTGTTTGTTTAATTTCTATGCAACAAAAATAATCATCTTGCTATTCTTTTAAATGCCAAACAAAAATAATTTTCCTTATTTCTTTCAATGCAAAACCAAAATTATCTTGACTTTTAGAATGGCAGGGTAAATTCTATTCTTAAATTACATCATAAAATTGTAATTTAATTCACAATGTAATATCATACCCTCATTACATAATAAAAATGTAATTTCTAATTTATAGTGTAAATCCTCATTCATAGTTACATATAAAAATGTAAATTTCTTAAATTCCATTTGCATGAAAATTGTAAGTTCCTTTTTATCTAATTATATCATAAATGTAAATTCTCCTTTTTCCTACTTACATCATAAATGTGATTTTCCTTCTTTAAATCTAAATTACATAAAATGTAATATTTTACTTCATTCTTATTTCATAAAATGAATGTTTTATTTCATTCTTTGTATTTATCCTTCTTTTACATTTGATAAAAATGTAATTTATCACTCTTTCATATTTGACAAAATAAATACTTTTGTTTAATCCTAATTCTCAGTGCAAATGTAAATTTTAAATTTCATCTCATAGCTACATTGGTAAATGTAATTTTTTGTTCGCTTGCCAAATTTCATATCATAGTTTCAAATAAAAAGTAATTTTGTTTTTTTGTTTTTGTTTTGTTTTTTTTTTTGCAAAGAAAATATCATATCTTTAGTTCAAATAAAAATGAAATTTTTATTTGCAATGCAAGTCCTCATTCTAAGTTACATAATAAAAAGGTAATATTTATTATCAATGCACATTCCTACTTTTGTTTACATGTAAAAATGTAAATTTCATCGCTACCATTTTTCATTGGCAAAAATATGACTTTAACCCTGCATTTCACTTCATATGCAGTGTATGACATTAACAAATGAATAAAATTTCAAATGCGATAAAATGATATTAACAAATGAATATATTTTCATATGCGATAACATGATATTAACAAATGAATATATTTTCATATGCGATAAATGACATTAACAAATGAACATATTTTCATATGCAATAGATGACATTAACAAATGAACATATTTTCATATGCGATAAATGACATTAACAAATGAACATATTTTCATATGCGATAAATGACATTAACAAATGAACATATTTTAATATGCGATAAATGACATTAACAAATGAACATATTTTCATATGCGACTCTTTTACTGAATATAAAATGACAATAAAAGTGGCTTTAAAGAAACCAAGTCCCTAATGTCCATTCTTTCTATCGTAATGGAATTACAATAAAAATACTAAATTCCTTTTCAGTTCTTTTATTTACTCATAAAATCCAAATAAAATTATGTTTCATAATCTTGTCTTTTTATTTCATTATGAAAATGTAACCTTCACATTCTTTTTGTTACATTATAAAAATGTAACCTCTATATTTTCTTTAATTACATTAAATAAAAATGAAATTTCTATTGTCATTCTTCTTCAATTGTCAAAATGAATCTTTTGTTATTTAATCTTTCTTTTACATTTACAAAAATATGATTTTTGTCGCTACTTCATTTTTGTTGACAAAAGTGAATTTATCGTTACTTAATTATATTGACAAAACTGAATTTTGTCGCTACTTCAATTATATTGACAAAAGTGATTTTATCGCTACTTAATTATATTGACAAAAGTGAATTTATCGCTACTCAATTATATTGACAAAAGTGATTTTATCGCTACCTAATTATATTGACAAAAGTGAATTTGTCGCTACTCAATTATATTGACAAAAGTGATTTTATCGCTACTTAATTATATTGACAAAAGTGAATTTGTCGCTACTTAATTATATCGACAAAAGTGAATTTGTCGCTACTCAATTATATTGACAAAAGTGAATTTGTCGCTACTTCATTTATATTGACAAAAGTGAATTTGTCGCTACTCAATTATATTGACAAAAGTGATTTTATCGCTACTTAATTATATTGACAAAAGTGATTTTATCGCTACTTAATTATATTGACAAAAGTGAATTTGTCGCTACTCAATTATATTGACAAAAGTGATTTTATCGCTACTCAATTATATTGACAAAAGTGAATTTGTCGCTACTTCATTTATATTGACAAAAGTGAATTTGTCGCTACTCAATTATATTGACAAAAGTGATTTTATCGCTACTTAATTATATTGACAAAAGTGAATTTGTCGCTACTTAATTATATTGACAAAAGTGAATTTGTCGCTACTTCATTTATATTGACAAAAGTGAATTTGTCGCTACTCTATTTATTGACAAAAAGGGAATTTGTCGCTACTCAATTATATTGACGAAAGTGATTTTATCGCTACTTAATTATATTGACAAAAGTAAATTTGTCACTACTTCATTTATATTGACAAAAGTGAATTGTCGCTACTCAATTATATTGACAAAAGTGATTTTATCGCTACTTCATTATATTGACAAAAGTGAATTTGTCGCTACTCAATTATATTGACAAAAGTGATTTTATCGCTACTTCATTATATTGACAAAAGTGAATTTGTCGCTACTCCATTATATTGACAAAAGTGATTTTATCGCTACTTAATTATATTGACAAAAGTGAATTTGTCGCTACTTAATTATATTGACAAAAGTGAATTTGTCGCTACTCAATTATATTGACAAAAGTGAATTTGTCGCTACTTCATTTATATTGACAAAAGTGAATTTGTACATTAACATGATCTCCATTTCTAATGTCATACAAAATAAATCTTATATATATTAATATACTTTCTATTTCTAATGACATATAAAATATGAATTTTATATGCTAACCAAATTTTACCATTTCAAATTTACATATAAAGTGATATTTTATATGTTAACCAAATTTTACCATTTCAAATTTACATACAAAGTGATATTTTATTTATAAACAAATTCATTTTATCTCTCATGATCTAATAAAAGGTGAATTTTATTTATTAACAAACCCCTACGAATAATTCTAATCTCGAATGGTTATTTGGTTTTTCATCAGAACAACTTGAGATACTTGTTTTCAATCATACAAGCATGAAACACAACAATCAATGATTTGTCGCAACAGTCATACAACAATATAATTCAGCAATCGTCATCACAAAACAAGTCAACACTAAAATAATTATACAATCAATTTTGCAGTGAATCAAATAAATAAATAATTATATTTATAAATAGAATTCTCACCGATCAATTTTGATTTGAAATTTCCTGATTTTCCAAAGTGTCTAGTTTCAGATCTGGTCAGTTCTGAAAGATAGATCTTGGTTCTTCGATTCCAACGGTTCGAAAATCGTTCGATTCTGAATCCGATTGAATAAGATATGGATTATTTACATTTATAAAATTTTAAATTAATTAAATAAAGAGAAAAAAAGGGAAATACCCCTTTCTTCCTCTTCCCGTAATAAGGCCGTGAGTTCTTCCTTTAGGCTCCATACTAGGTTTTGATTTTGACTTCAATTCGTTGCACTTCGTCTCGATCAGGACACGCCACGCCGAAGAGAGGAGTGGGGCGCACGAGCGCCGGGAAGGAGGAGGAGTTCGGTGGGGTCTAGGGGGAACGGTGGCGGTGGTTATGACGAGTGTTTGGGTGCGTGGTCCTCGGGGTTCGGGCCACTTGAAGGTGATCTAACCGTATGAAAATGAAGGGGAGGAAAATCTCTTTGATATGGTACAAAGGATTGGATTTAATTCACGGAGATGGAAGAGATATTGAGGGAGGAAGTGCGGACGTTGGTGGCCATGGATTGACTGGGTGGCGGCTGAACAAGAACGTGAATAGTGTTTTAGGGTTTGACTTTTTCTATTTTTATAATGCTTTATGTGCAATTTTATAAAAAAAAAACATAACTTTTAAACCGTACTGATTCCAGTCCAGCAGAAAGTGACCCTAGCAAATAGCCTATATTCCGGACGCAATGGAATGGATTTCGTCAGCCCAATCGGTCATCTCAGCCCATTTTTAATTAATTTAATATATAAATTATTTATTTATTTAATTCTATCGTACAATTAAATTCACCGGGGCCATATATTAACTCTAAAAATTACAGAAAAATTATTTCTGGCTTTCTTTTGTCGATACGGTCCTAACAAGACTAATTTCGTTGAATTCTGAGACTGTTTGAAAAATGGCTATTTTTAAGGCGTTTAAATTTAACTGAAATAGTCAAAACACATTTTATTTCGCCACGCTCACATATTAATTCGAAAAATTCTAAAAATTGAAACCTAGCAATAATTTGACATTCCGGTTCCAACAAAAGTGGTTTCCTCGAAAACAGAGGTCATTTGAAAAATGACTATTTTTAAGGCCAATATATTTAATATTAAAAATACATTTTTAAACAAATAATTTCTGAAACTCGAAATATATAAGTGTTTACTGTTTTTCAATGCAGAAACATCATTCTGAATTCAATGGAAGTGGTTTCGAGTCCAAATTCCTTCGTATGTGAAAAGTAGCATTTTTGACCTTTATATATTTCATAGCGACCTTTCTAAATTTTAAACTGGGCATAACTTTTGATTCCCACTATGAAATTTCGATTTTTCGGATTCCTTAGAAAGATATTTTTAAATAGATTCTAATATTTTTGGTTTCACTAAAATCCGTTAAATTTTGCATCTTGTACGGTCAGTCAAAGTTCAAGTTTGACTTTTCAAACTACAGCGCTATTTCTACTTCTTTTATAAATAAAATTAAATTATTCATTCTAACTTCGATTTGAATCAAATTTGTGATCATTATTATTTAAAATAGATTATTTTAAATATCAAAACTCATTTAAATTACAAAATTTAAAATTTTAAATTGGCCCCAAAATTCAGGGTTTTTACACCGCCACCATCGTCGTGGCTCCCATCAGGGACCGCCACGCCCTCCGCCTCGCAGATCCGCACCGCCACGCCCCGACCCGACCAACTCGGTGGCCCTCTGCTCCTTCAATCCGCGTGCGACGGCAGGCCATTCGAGGCCAAAAATTTCGCTCAACACTCCACGATTTCAGATCCTAATAGTGTGGATTTGAAGAGTGAATCAAATACTACGAATTTCCTCTTGTAATCAGATTTTAATTCGCTCTGGGTTGGATGATTTTTGGGATTCAATTTCCGTTGATTTTGGCCGTTCTTTCTGAAGTGTCGGCTGCGTTGAAAACGGGGGTGCTAGGGTTCTTAGGAGATAAGGGCCTTTATATATTTAATTATTTATTTTATTTAATTGATGGAAATAAAGGAGATTTCACATACGAACTCCCAAACAAATCCAATAAATGTCTCCCCTAGCTTATTACCCCCATTCCGAACACAATGGGATATGCCACATAGGCCAATTCGATCGTTACGATCAGTTTACGTTCAAATTAAATCAGTATATATTCAATTTGAACGCACATTTCAATTTACCGGGACCAAATACTAACTCTGAAAATTCCAGAAAAATATTTTCTAGCTTCGTATTGACGATACAGTCCTAACAAAACTAATTTCGTCAAATTCTGAGACCGTTTGAAAAATGGCCAATTTCCAGTCAATTAAATTCAACTGAAACTGGTCAAACGCGTTTAACTGCGCCACGCTCACATATTAGCTCCAAAAATTATGGAACTTGGAACTTAGCAATAATTTGACATTCCGGATCCAACAAAAGTGGTTTCGTCGGAAACGAAGGTCGTTTGCAAAATGGCTATTTTTAAGGGCCAAATATATATTTAAAATACTTTTAAATGTATACAGCCTTATATAAACAGCGTAGCGACTATTTTAAAATGCCAGCCAAGCCCTAACATTTAATTTACTCTGTGACAGTCCTGTTCTTCACATCCGTTTCAAAGATTAGGTTAAACAGAGTTAAATTTTCCAGGGTTGTCCCCTTTTTACTTTAAATTGAATTATATATATTTAATCGAAGTTTAAAATCAAATTTTCAAACTACCGCGCCATTTCAAGCGCGTTATATTTTTAGAATATTTTTATTCGCTTTAATCTCGATTTAAAATAGATTTTTAGTCGTTATTATTTAAAATAAATTATTTTAAATAGCCAAAATTCTATAAATTAGCCAAAATAAAAATTTTAAATTGGCCCAGATTTCCGGGTTATTACAATCTCCCCCACTTAAAATCTTTTCGTCCTCGAAAAGGAACGAAGCCAAAAGTTGTTTTCTAATCAACTCAACTTTCACTATTTTAATTATGGCTTAAGTTCTCCAACTTTTCAGTTTCTGAAAACTTTTCAAATTCTTCAAAAATTTGGCTAACACCCTAAATTTTTGAAAAATTTCGCCATAACCTCCCCTGCACCGGGAGCTTCGGGATATTTCAAATAGCCTCCCATGGCCCTCAGATCTCAAAAAGAAAAAGAAAAAGCCAAGCGGCTAGCCGATACGGCTCATAAAATCATCACCCAAACAAAACAGTAAATATGGTAAACATGTACCTATTTGTCGGGCATAACAAATTTAATCCTTTGCTTAGCATTCCTGCTATGACCTGTTCAAGTGATACAAGCATGCACATATATGCAAATCTAAGAAATTTTCACGTTAGTTCAAATTTTGGTCTATTTGGCTAAATTTGCCTTACATGTACATATTAGTTCAATCAACCAATCACACAACACAATCGGCAGTCAATTAGTTGATTATAGTTTTCAAGCATATAGGTTTGATATAAAGTCAAAAATCACATTTTTGATGCCAAATCACAACAAATAAGCCCTATCTAGTTTTGGTTCTCACACTAGTCTAATGGAAATATATAGATATCTCACCTTCGAAACTCGAACATAAGAACTGATGATGGTATACTTCATCATCAGAATCATGCCCGGGGGACTAGAGTGCGAGTCTATATCTATCTAGTATATTAAAACTTCGAATATACGTTTGCAAGGCGTATATGCAAAATCTTTATATACTTGATTGTCCAAATCAATCTAAAATAAATATACAAATCCGTATAATAAGATTTAAATTTTCCAAACAAGGTTGGTTTTCAATTTTATTTTTAAAAGCAACACTCTTTCGACTCATTCTAGGATACTTCTGATCCCATCTCTAACCAGTCAACCTCATTGGATATTACTTATCCAATCTCTGATGTATTCTTTCGTTTGGTTCTAAAGTGTCTTGTTCTCGAGCTTTGTAAACTAAAGCTCTGATACCAGCTGTAACAAGTCGAATTTCGCTCAGTCTGAATCGACCGCTAAAACCGACCAAAACCGATCAAAATCCGAATTGTATTGAGAACAAGACAAAATGGAACACAAACGGAAGAACATTTCTTTGCTTACTACAACAATTACATCAGAGTACAAGAATATACAGAGTATAATTCAAATAATTTACATTACACCAATATCAGAGATTTAAATACTTTACATAACAGCGGAAGATAATACAAAATACAACTGAAAAATACGTGGATACAAAGCTTTCCGAGTATAGTTCCAGCTGTAAACCAGGATCCTGTGAATATATATCTGCAAAACCAAAACTACTAGCTGCCCGTGCGGAAAATAGGGGCACCCAGAGTTTAGGTTAAAACAATAAACTCCAGGTCAGTCATGTGACTGGTGTGAGAACTAAAACAGTTATAAATCTTTATTTTTAAAGTTAGGTAAATCAAGGGACCACGCAGCTAACGTGGAATGAGCTTTACCCCAAGAATACCAGTGCATAAAACAAACAGCGCAATGCTAAATAAAGAACAATGAAGCTATTATAAGACCCAGGTCCCATCACACAATGCAACACAAACCGGAGGATAGGGTTTTACCTTATAATAGCCAAAGCATGCTTGATACGTTTAAAACAAGTGATTTAATACTATAATAAGTACATAGTGTCAAAACAACTTCAAATATAAATGTATCAATCCTAGGCGGCATGGGTACCATATATCATGTCGCCAATACTAGGCTATATAATTAAAACCGCAATATCACGTATTTGGAAGTTGGATTTCCATCCGTGAACCGAGGCAAAAGATAGTCCTCACCGATTCGAGATGCTCTAGTCCGTGTCTCAGGAACAGCCGCAACTGCCCCTTGGATCGACAGGACCGGTCCACCGATGTGAATTAAACTTAAACCCTAAACAATGCGTTTCCCCGCCCTATGGGGCGTAAGCCTGGCCCGTCTGCCGACCAGAAGCATCGGCCGAAACCGATATCACGAGGTGCCTCAAAATCCATCATCCACATAAGCAATGCCAGTCAGTTCAAGCACTGACACCACTTCTAACTAGAAGAAAACGCATGCCCTCTCTGAAGTCCGTCTCCTATTTTTGTCCACCCATGGTATGAAACTCGCGAATTAACGCTATACACAAAGCTACGCCACAAAGGCCGTGCTTTGATCATCACCACAAGACTTTGCTTTTCAACAGATTCCTTGATCATTTTCCACTTAGGCCTACCACACAGGCAATCCGCTCCATGCGACTGATGTCTATCGATATACAACCTCTGGTCCGCACGTCTCAGAGAGGGGTGAAGTAAGAGAATAAATTCTCCTTCTCCAGGCATTGTATATTTAATAAAAACCAATCAACACAGCGCAAAATCCAATGTCAGACACACCGTCCATTTACAAGTCCGTTCTGGGTCTGAACGAAACCGGAGGCACTTTCCTCGCATATCCGTCGATCTCCAAGTACGTCTGGACGATCACCGACTGATTCTCTCCTCTTGGGTGTACAGCCCAATCAAGATGGCCAGTAATTATCCAAACGATGTGAAGACCCTCGGTCTTCACCCACCGTCTTCACCTTCGACATATCTTCGAATTGGTTATTCAGAATGGGTATAAACCCGGCCTTTCTGAATAACCTGCGTATATTTTAAAAACAAGTGTTACACAAACACAACATACGCCTCATTCCAATTCAGAATATTTTTTATTTAAATATTCACATTCTTAGGTATATGTTCTCGTTAATTTTGTCAAAGATAAATTCTTCTAAATTTATTCTTTAATCTTCCCGAAGATCACTATTCTGCTTTTACTGGGTTAAAGAACCGATGTCGTTTAAAACACGGTGCACGATAAACCCAAAACCAATTTATATTATTAATCGGGTTAAAGAACAAGTGTTATTTAAAACACTGTTCACGATAAACCCAAAGACCAATTTAAATTCTATTCCAATTAAATATTAATTAACTGGACAATCCCACTAAATCTTAATTAAAAGATTTATTCTTTTCTAATTGGGTTCAAGAACAGTGTTATTTAAGATGCCATTCATGACGAACCCAAAATTCCATTTGATATTAAATACAAGGCTCTGAATAGAAAATATATCGGCTTATATTCAATATCAAATCCTGAAACCAACAAACATTGTATTGGAAATAACGATATATATATATATATCTTTCAAATTTCCATAACAACATCTGTATAATCACGAAATCCAACATCGAAATATTCCGAAGACAATTTCGATTTAAATCCCTTCTAACTCACATATTAGAAGTTCTGGTTACTTTTAAACCATTTTATATCTAATTTATTTATTTAAAAATAAATCAATTTTAATTCTATTTTAAAACCAGTTCAATTTGATAAAAATATATTTTTATATTTACAAATATGGAGTTTTTCACCCCAACTTCCTCCAAATCACTTATTTTGATTTTAGACAAATTATCGACATTTTTAATAATTTTATCAAGGCCTGTACAGTCGATTTCCACTAACGGTCATCGAACTGCACCTATAGCGACCTTTTCCAAATTTGATTTGGACTTAATTCCAAATCCAACCATTAGATTTCAAATTTCTAGTATTCATTGGAAAGCTCTTTTCGACACGAACCCAATGGTTCCGGTTTTAGGAGAATCCGACGGTCGGATCTCCCGTAATGTCCACGCGAAGTCAATGGTCGAAATTCGCGAACTGCCGCGGCGCGGCACATTCTATTCAGGCCATTAATATATATATATAATATATATTATATATATTTCGTCGATTTTAATTCTAAACGTATTTTATAAATTGTTTAAAAATCGATTCCAACTTCACTTTTAATTTTTTGCCAAAATTGAATATTCTACATCGTTATACTATAAATGATATTATTTCCAAAATATTCAAATTTGAAATTATTTATTAATCGATATTTATTTTAAAACGAATAAAATCGATATAAATATCGTTCGTGTCCAAATGGCGCAAATCTAATCAACACGGCTTAATATATTTTATTTCAAATATTTTCACTTTAAATATTCTATTTCAAATATTTCTCCAAATTGGAATAAGGCCCAAACAAATACCATATAATTTTATTTATATGGATTCCATACCACACATGTATATAATCAACCATCATCCAAAGTGCTCTACACAACTGCATAAGCGTTAAATATAAATAGTTAACGCTTACAACAGTCTGTCAACCAATTGATTGACATACAACTAAACAATTGGGATTAGTGTACGTCAATTTTCATCCCAACACCCGTGTGGGGTTTCAACCAGCAAACACACATTTATTTGTGTAGTTGTGCGATGTGTAAAATATATCAGCCCAATCGAGGTCAAATCAAATAGGTGTACATATACAAACCGTTTGGTTTGTATATGGATATTTATTTTCAACTAACTAAATTTTTCTAACACTTTTTAGAAAATTTTGGCAGCACAACGGCGCTATACTAAAAATGGGATAAGGTCTAGCCTTATCCCTCACCTTATAACGGCGCACGTCCTATCCTAACCAATTTGTATCAATATGATTTTTCAACCCAAACCAAATTCAAATAAATATTCACAACAACCACATAGCAACCAAACAACAAATCAAACAAGCCGTCCATGGTTTGTGGACGACGGGTGTCAGGTGCTACTAAGCACCGTCAGCATCCTAGTATATATTTTTAACTAGAAAAAAATTAGAGTGAGGAGTTCTCACCAATTTGCTTAACCAAACGCCACGACTCTTCTGATGTAAAACATCTTGGCCGTGCTTCTAACGAGATCTGTTCAACACCGTTTATGTTAAGAATTATATTTTTAACATGCTTTTTTAAACCAAAGATTATATTTTTAAAGCGATGTTTATCTAAAAACGATTATATTTTTAAAGCGATGTTTATCTAAAAAAGATTATATTTTTAAAGCGATGTTTATCTAAAAAGGATTATATTTTTAAAGCGATGTTTATCTAAAAAAGATTATATTTTTAAAGCGATGTTTATCTAAAAATGATTATATTTTTAACACGCTATTTAAATATAAAAGATTATATTTTTAACACGCTATTTAAACATAAAAGATTATATTTTTACATAGTTGAACACACGATAAAGATTATATTTTTACCTTGACTAAATATATAAGAAGATTATATTTTTACCTTGACTAAATATATAAAAAGATTATATTTTATAAGTTCAAAACGGTGATATTTCATATTATCAAAATGGTGATATTTCATATGTTCAAAATGGTGATATTTCATATGTTCAAAATGGTGATATTTCAAACGGATTTTAAACTGATTTTAAAACTATGAATTTATATATAAAAATAAAAAAACAAAGGGAGGGCTCACTGTTTTTCCATCTGCACCAAGTCGTATAGGGTTCGCGCCCTAGGGCACCCGATTCACGCCGCCACCATCGTCGTGGGTCCCATCAGGGACCGCCACGTCCTCCGCCTCGCAGGTCCGCACCACCATGCCCCGACCCGGCCAACTTGGTGGCCCTCCGCTCCTTCAATCCACGTGCGTCGGCAGGCCATTAGAGGCCAAAAATTCTGCTCAACACTCCACGATTTCATATCCTAATTGTGTGGATTTGAAGAGTGAATCGAATACTATGAATTTCCTCTTGTAATCAGATTTTAATTCGCTCTGGGTTGGATGATTTTTGGGATTCAATTTCCGTTGATTTTGGCTGTTCTTTCTGAAGTGTCGGCTGCGTTGAAAACGGGGGTGCTAGGGTTCTAAGGAGATAAGGGCCTTTATATATTTAATTATTTATTTTATTTAATTGATTGAAATAAAGGAGATTTCACATACGAACTCCCAAACAAATCCAATGACTGTCGCCCTTAGCTAATTAACCCCATTCCGAACACAATGGGATATGCCACGTATGCCAATTCGATCGTTACGATCAGTTTCCGTTCAAATTAAATCAGTATATATTCAATTTGAACGCACAAATACTAACTCTAAAAATTCCAGAAAAATATTTTCTAGCTTCGTATTGACGATACGGTCCTAACAAAACTAATTTCGTCAAATTCTGAGACTGTTTGAAAAATGGCCAATTTCCAGTCGATTAAATTCAACTGAAACTGGTCAAACGCGTTTAACTGCGCCACACTCACATATGAGCTCCAAAAATTATGGAACTTGGAACCTAGCAATAATTTGACATTCCGGATCCAACAAAAGTGGTTTCGTCAGAAACGGAGGTCGTTTGCAAAATGGCTATTTTTAAGGGCTAAATATATATTTAAAATACTTTTAAATGTATACAACCTTATATAAACAGCGTAGCGACTATTTTAAAATGCCAGCCAAGCCCTAACATTTAATTTACTCTATGACAGTCCTGTTCTTCACATCCGTTTCAAAAATTTGGTTAAACAGAGTTAAATTTTCCAGGGTTGTCCTCTTTTTACTTTAAATTGAATTATATATATTTAATCAAAGTTTAAAATCAAATTTTCAAACTACCGCGCCATTTCAAGCGCGTTATATTTTTAGAATATTTTTATTCGCTTTAATCTCGATTTAAAATAGATTTTTAGTTGTTATTATTTAAAATAAATTATTTTAAATAGCCAAAATTCGATAAATTAGCGAAAATAAAAATTTTAAATAGGCCCAGATTTCCAGGTTATTACAAGGACTTCCCAGGAGGTCACCCATCCAAGTACCACTCTCGCCCAAGCACGCTTAACTTCGGACTTCTGATGGGATCCGGTGCTTTAGTGCAGGTATGATCGCACCCGTCAGGAAGCGGATTGGTAAAGTACTAAAGCAGGAGCTGGAGATTGTAGAGAAATGCAGCGGTTAACGGCAACAACGTTTGAAATTCTTGCAAAGGACATTAAATTTGACAACAAATTGATAAAAAGAAACAAGGGAACACGCTAAATTTACAATTAAAAAGAATCAAGAACGAAATGAAGGAATTAAAACCACAAATTCAAACCGCGACGATGAGAATGGAATATGGAAAGAATTTGAAAATAGTCATTAAATTAGACAAAAAATGATAAAAATAAACAAGGGAACATGCTAAATTTGCAATTAAAAAGAATCAAGAACGAAATGAAAGAATTAAAAGGACATATTCAAACATCGACGTTGAGAATGTAATATGGAAAGAGTTGGAAGAAAGAAATCATTGTCAACTTTTGAAATTCGAGAAGACATAGTGAGAACGTTAAATTTGAAAATAATAGGAAATTCAAATGTAAAAAAAAAGGAAAAAAAAATACAAGTTCTAATTATGAAGTACAAAAACAAAACAAACAATGACAAAATCTTAAACTGCAAATTCGAACCGTGACGGTGGTTGACAAAAAAGGAGGGGTGCAACACGAGGACTTCCCAGGAGGTCACCCATGTAACAACCCGAATTTTAAATACATAAATCACGGAAGAATTATATTTTAAAATCTGAATCACGGGAAATGGGCTATGCCATTGCCTTCGTCTCGGAAAAATACGCGAAATAGAGTCCGAGTTTTCGAAAATCGGAGCCCGTATGACCAAGATAAGGCCCAACGAAGTTTTCAAAAAATTCAAAATTCGGAACAGATTTTGAATTCGAACCCAAACAGACTGGGCGGGAAAATTTCCCGCCCAGCAACCAGGTCGACCTGGGAGTCAACCTGCCCAGGCTAGGTCGACTTGGTAGTCGACCTGGGGGGGCCAGGTCGACTGGGGAGTCGACCCCAAGGTCGACCTGGGGCTCGACCTGCCCGGTCGGCCAGTTTGGCCTGGTGCACCTGTTTTGGCTCCTGGGTCTTGTTTTGTTGGCTGGTGATGTGATTTGATGGCTCAGATTCGATTTAGGGTTAATCCTATGGTTAAACTAATCCTAATCTCTATAAAAAGACCCTTATACCTAGCCTAAACCCACACAAATCAATCCTACAACTAAGTGCTGCCCAAATGCTCCCTAATCATGGCCTCCATCTTCTTCATGAGAGCTTGAGAGTTCTAAATTAATGTAAGTCAAAAAGGAGCCATCTTTCTTAATCAAAGGAGCCATCTTTCTTCGTCATAGGAGCTATTTCTTCTTGTTTCAAGGTTTGAAGTGGAGTTTATTATCTTTATTTGCGGATTTGCTAGCGGGGCTTTGTCTCAATCTTATTAGATTTATTCTAGATCTCATAGCCGCGAATTGTAAGCCCCATTCTACTCTTAGATTTAAACTATGAATTTAACATGACATGTAGAAAGTTGAAAACGAGGCTTTTGTGTTATGCTTGTCTTGGATTGTATGCATAGATCCATTCATGACCCTTTTGATCTATGTTTGTGGACCTAATGTTTACCTATCATGAACCTAGTAACGTTCATGTTGACTGTTGAAAAGCTATGAGCTTTATGTGGTGATTGTGCATAAATGCAACATGGAACCCCTCATGACCCTTATGATAACTTGCCTATGATGCTAAACTATATGCTTGTCACATGTATATGGCTCCATGTTCACTTTTGCCATATTATCACCCTATGTTGCTAAGTTTGATGTCATACATGTTTTAAGGCCAATAATCCCATATGCAAGTTGTGTATTAAACCTTTAATGTCACCATGTTCAACTTGTGGCTAATTTGCCATCTTATGCCCACTTTGTCATGTTTGTATGTTCCCTCTTAATCTATTTGTGTTGATGTGAATATGCGTGCGATGGGGAATACGTTATGGGTAGTTAGGCAAACTTAAATGACATGAAACATGACTTGAAATTATGACATGAAAGTTGACATGTGATTATGCTTGAAAACATGATTATGGACATGACACTTAGAAAACATGAGAATGGGCAACTCGAGGTTGGGTTGAGTTTGTAGCGTAATTCTGCCCGGAACCGACCGGCAAATCCAGTGGCTACAAACAATAGGACCCAATGTGAGTAGTTAGTCATATCGCGCTTGAAACCCGAGGTTAGACTAGGTTGTGGTATAAAACTGCCCGGACCCGCCCGGCTTAACCAGTATCCACAACAAAGTCTAATGTGAGAGGTTGGGGTGCATTTAGTAAAATAAATGCTACAAGGTAGGGTTAAGTTATGGATACTTGAATATACTTAACCACATGAGCATGATGGGTTGATAGGGTTAAGTCTACATGGACACACTTAACCAACCCGATGCATGATAGGGTTAACCACATTTAACCCGTTAGAAACCCTAGTTGCGGGGTCCTTTTCAGCAGTAACCCTCTTGTATGTATCACCGATACCCTAGGGACTAGGCTAGGGTGCAGCACGATTACTGGGCTGATTATAAGCGACCAAAACGGACGGCTGAGTAGGTGCGCCGGTGTAGGTTCAGGCGAACTATGATCGTGCACATAGGTCCGGAGTTGAAAAAGCAGACACTTGGTGCAAAATTAATCTTGTTTATGCGACACACTTGTTTACCATGTTATCATACTTGTCCAGTCATTATCCTTATGTTTCATCTCAGTTTCTCATGTTCAGTTAACTTTATTAGTTTTATACTAATAGTAGTTAGGGCTTACCAGTCTTTATGACTGACCCATTTTCTTTCGCCCCTTTTCTTTCCTTTTCCCCCTCAGGTTCTCAGGGAGGGAACGTTAGCTCTTAGCCGGATCTTTGCTTGGATTATCTGACAGCTCATGTATGGTTTGAGCTATGCTTTTGGCGACACTATTGTTTCTTTGGGGATTAGTACTTTATGTTTTGTTTTATGTATTTTCATTTCACGTTTCTAGACTTGTTGTATTTGGAAAATGATGATCTAGTATTTTGATGTACTTGACTATGGTTTTGAAATGATGAAGTTGGTTTTTTTTATTACCGCTGCTTTACTTAATCTGTTTTACTATATATGTTCTGCCTTGTGATATCTCTGTGCATGTTTACCATCTTGACCAACACCCCTCCGAAGCCGGTGCACTTGCTTAGAGTGACCCCGGCGGAGGTGGGGTGTTACAACCCATCCAAGTACCAATCTCGCCCAAACACGCTTAACTTCGGAGTTCTGATGGGATCCGGTGCTTTAGTGCTGGTATGATCGCACCCGTCAGGAAGCGGATTGGTAAAGTATTAAAGCAGAAGCTGGAGATTGTAGGGAAATGCAGCGGTTAACGACATCAACGTTTGAAATTCTTGCAAATGACATTAAATTTGACAACAAATTGATAAAAAGAAACAAGGGAACACACTAAATTTGCAATTAAAATGAATCAGGAATGAAATGAAGGAATTAAAACCACAAATTCAAACAGCGACGGTGAGAATGGAATATGGAAAGAATTTGAAAAAAGACATCAAATTTGACAAAAAAAATGATAAAAACGAACGAGGGAGCACGCTAAATTTGTAATTAAAAAGAATCAAGAACGAAATGAAGGAAGTAAAAGGACAAATTCAAACATCAACGTTGAGAATGTAATATGGAAAGAATTGGAAGAAAGAAATCATTGTCAGCTTTTGAAATTCAAGAAGACATAGTGAGAACGTTAAATTTGAAAAGAAAAGGAAATTAAAATGTAAAAAAAAGGAAAAAAATACAAGTTCTAATTAAGAAGTAAAAAAAACAAAACAAAAAATGACGAAATCTTAAACTGCAAATTCGAATTGTGACGGTGGTTGACAAAAAAGGGAGGGGTGCAACACGAGGACATCCCAGGAGGTCACGCATCCAAGTACTACTCTCTCCCAAGCACGCTTAACTTCGGAATTCTACTGGGATCCGGTGCTTTAGTGCTGGTATGATCACACCCGTCAGGAAGCGGATTGGTAAAGTATTAAAGCAGGAGCTGAAAATTGTAGAGAAATGAAGCAGTTAACGGCAATAACGTTTGAAATTCTTGCAAATGACATTAAATTTGACAACAAATTGATAAAAAGAAACAAGGGAACACGCTAAATTTGCAATTAAAATGAATCAAGAATGAAATGAAGGAGTTAAAACCACAAATTCAAACCGCGATGATGAGAATGGAATATGGAAAGAATTTGAAAAACGACATTAAATTTGACAAAAAAATGATAAATATAAATGAGGGAACACGCTAAATTTGCAATAAAAAAAATCATGAACGAAATGAAGGAATTAAAAGGACAAATTCAAACATCGACGTTGAGAATGTAATATGGAATGAATTGGAAGAAGGAAATCATTGTCAGCTTTTAAAATTCAAGAAGACATTGTGAGAACGTTAAATTTGAAAATAAAAGGAAATTAAAATGTAAAAAAAAAAGGAAAAAAATACAAGTTCTAATTATGAAGTAAAAAAAACAAAACAAAAAATGACGAAATCTTAAACTGCAAATTCGAACTGTGACGGTGATTGACAAAAAGGGAGGGGTGCAACACGAGGACTTCCCAGGAGGTCACCCATCCTAGAACTACTCTCACCCAAGCACGCTTAACTTCGGAGTTCTGGTGGGATCCGGTGCTTTAGTGCTGGTATGATCGCACCCGTCAGGAATCAGATTGGCAAAGTATTAAAGCAGGAGCTGGAGATTGTAGAGAAATGCAACGATTAACGGCAACAACGTTTGAAATTCTTGCAAACGACCTTAAATTTGACAACAAATTGATAAAAAGAAACAAGGGAACATGCTAAATTTGCAATTAAACTGAATCAAGAACGAAATGAAGGAATTAAAATCACAAATTCGATCAGCTACGGTGAGAATGGAATATGGAAAGAATTTGAAAAAAGACATTAAATTTGACAATAATATGATAAAAACAAACGAGGTAACATGTTAAATTTTTAATTAAAAAGAATCAAGAACGAAGTGAAGGAATTAAAATGACAAATTCAAACATCGACGTTGAGAATGTAATATGGAAAGAATTGGAAGAAAGAAATCATTGTCAGCTTTTGAAATTCAAAAAGACATAGTGAGAACGTTAAATTTGAAAATAAAAGTAAATTAAAATGTAAAAAAAGGAAATAAATACAAGTTCTAATTATGAAGTAAAAAAACAAAACAAAAAAGGACGAAATCTTAAACTGCAAATTCGAACTGTGACGGTGGTTGACAAAAAGGGAGGGGCGCAACACGAGGACTTCCCAGGAGGTCACACATCCTAGTACTACTCTCGCCCAAGCACGCTTAACTTCAGAGTTCTGATGGGATCCGGTGCTTTAGTGTTGGTATGATCGCACCCGTCAGGAAACGGATTGGTCAAGTATTAAAGCAGGAGCTGGAGATTGTAGAGAAATGCAGCGGTTCACGGCATCAACATTTGAAATTCTTGCAAATGACACTAAATTTGACAACAAATTGATAAAAAGAATCAAGGGAACACGCTAAATTTGCAATTAAATTGAATCAAGAACGAAATGAATGAAATAAAACCACAAATTCAAACAGCAACGGTGAGAATGGAATATGGAAAGAATTTGAAAAAAGGACATTAAATTTGACCCAAAAATTATAAAAACAAATGAGGGAACGCGCTAAATTTGCAATTAAAAAGAATCAAGAACGAAATGAAGGAATTAAAAGGACAAATTCATACATTGACGTTGAGAATGTAATATGGAAAGAATTGGAAGAAAGAAATCATTGTCAGCTTTTGAAATTCAAGAAGACATAGTGAAAACGTTAAATTTGAAAATATAAGTAAATTAAAATGTAAAAAAAAAGGAAAAAAAATACAAGTACTGATTATGAAGTAAAAAAAGAAAACTAAAAGGATGAAATCTTAAACTGCAAATTCGAACTGTGACGGTGGTTGACAAAAAAGGAGGGGTGCAACACGAGGACTTCCCGGGATGTCACCCATCATAATACTACTCTCGCCCAAGCACGCTTAATTTCGGAGTTCTGATGGGATCCGGTGCTTTAGTGCAGGTATGATCGCACCCTTCAAGAAGCGGATTGGTAAAGTATTAAAGCAGGAGCTGGAGATAACGTTAAATTGAAAATAAAAGGAAATTAATATGTAAAAAAAAGGAAAAAAAATACATGTTCTGATTATGAAGTAAAAAAACAAAACGAAAAAGATGAAATCTTAAACTACAAATTCGAACTGTGACGGTGGTTGAAAAAAAGGGATGGGTGCAACACGAGGACTTCCCAGGAGGTCACCCATCCTAGTACTACTCTCACCCAAGCGCGCTTAACTTCGGAGTTCTGATGGGATCCTGTGCTTTAGTGCTGGTATGATTGCACCCATCAAGAAGCGGATTGGTTAAGTATTAAAGCAGGAGTTGGAGATTGTAGAGAAATGTCGCGGTTAACGACAACAACGTTTGAAATTCTTGCAAATGACATTAAATTTGACAACAAATTGATAAAAAGAAACAAGGTAACACGGTAAATTTTCAATTAAAATGAATCAAGAACGAAATGAAGGAATTAAAACCAGAAATTCAAACAGTGACGGTGAAAATGGAATATGGATAGAATTTGAAAAAAGACATTAAATTTGACAAAAAAAATGATAAAAACAAACGAGGGAAAATGCTAAATTTGCAATTAAAAACAATCAAGAACGAAATGAAGGAATTAAAAGGACAAATTCAAACATCTACGTTGAGAATTTAATATGGAAAAAAATGGAAGAAAGAAATCATTGTCAGCTTTCGAAATTCAAGAAGACATAGTGAGAACGTTAAATTCGAAAATAAAAGGAAATTAAAATGTAAAAAAAAGGAAAAATACAAGTTCTAATTATGAAGTAAAAAAACAAAACAAAAAAGGACAAAATCTTAAACTGCAAATTCGAACTGTGACGGTGGCTGATAAAAAGGGAGGGGTTCAATACGAGGACTTCCCACGAGGTCACCCATCCTAGTGCTACTCTCGCCCAAGCACGCTTAACTTCAGAGTTCTGATGGGATCCGGTGCTTTAGTGTTGGTATGATCGCACCCATCAGGAAGCGGATTGGTAAAGTATTAACGCAGGAGCTGGAGATTGTAGAAAAATGCAGCGGTTAACGGCAACAACGTTTGAAATTCTTGCAATTGACATTAAATTTGATAACAAATTGATAAAAAGAAACAAGGGAACACACTAAATTTTCAATTAAAATGAATCAAGAACGAAATGGAGGAATTATAACCACAAATTCAAACAGCGACAGTGAGAATGGAATATGGAAAGAATTTGAAAAAAGACATTAAATTTGACAAAAAAAATGATAAAAACGAACGAGGGAACACGCTAAATTTGCAATTAAAAAGAATCAAGAACGAAATGAAGGAATTAAAAGGACAAATACAAACATCGACGTTGAGAATGTAATATGGAAATAATTAGAAGAAAGAAATCATTGTCAGCTTTTGCAATTCAAGAAGACAAAGTGAGAACGTTAAATTTGAAAATAAAAGGAAATTAAAATGTAAAAAAAAAGAAAAAAATGCAAGTTCCAATTATGAAGTAAAAAAACAAAACAAAAAAGGATGAAATCTTAAGCTGCAAATTCGAACTGTGACGGTGGTTGACAAAAAAGGGAGGGGTGCAACATGGGGACTTCCCAGAAGGTCACCCATCCTAATACTACTCTCGCCCAAGCACGCTTAACTTCGGAGTTCTGATGGGATCCGGTGCTTTAGTGCTGGTATGATCGCACCCGTCAGGAAGCGGATTGGTAAAGTATTAAAGCAGGAGCTGGAGATTGTAGAGAAATGCAGCGGTTAACGACAACAACATTTGAAATTCTTGCAAATGACATTAAATTTGACAACAAATTGATAAAAAGAAACAAGGGAACACGCTAAATTTGCATTTAAAAAGAATCAAGAACGAAATGAAGGAATTAAAACCAATAATTCAAACCGCGACGGTGAGAATGGAATAAGGAAAGAATTTGAAAAAAGACATTAAATTTGACAAAAAATGATACAAATAAACGAGGGGACACGCTAAATTTCCAATTAAAAAGAATCAAGAATGAAATGAAGGAATTAAAAGGACAAATTCAAATATCGATGTTGAGAATGTAATATGAAAAGAATCGGAAGAAAGAAATCATTGTCAGCTTTTGAAATTCAGGAAGACATGGTGAGAACGTTAAATTAGAAAATAAAAGGAAATTAAAATGTAAAAAAAAAAGCAAAAAAATACAAGTTCTAATTATGAACTAAAAAAACAAAACAAAAAAGGACGAAATCTTAAACTGCAAATTCGAACTGTGACGGTGGTTGAAAAAAAGGGAGGGGTGCAACACGAGGACTTCCCAGGAGGTTACCCATCCTAGTACTACTCTCGCCCAAGCACGCTTAACTTCAGAGTTCTGATGGGATCCGGTGCTTTAGTGCTAGTATGATCGCACCTGTCAGGAAGCGGATTGGTAAAGTATTAAAGAAGGAGCTGGAGATTGTAGAGAAATGCAGTGGTTAACGGCAACATCGTTTGAAATTCTTGCAAATGACATTAAATTCGACAACAAATTGATAAAAAGAAACAAGGGAACACGCTAAATTTGCAGTTAAAAAGAATCAAGAACGAAATGAAGGAATTAAAACCACAAATTCAAACCGCGACAGTGAGAATGGAATATGGAAAGAATTTGAAAATAGACATTAAATTTGACAAAAAAATGATAAAAATAAATGAGTGAACATGCTAAATTTGCAATTAAAAAGAATCAAGAACGAAATGAGGGAATTAAAAGGACAAATTCAAACATCGACGTTGAGAATGTAATATGGAAAGAATTGGAAGAAAGAAATCATTGTCAGCTTTTGAAATTCAAGAAGACATAGTTAGAACGTTAAATATGAAAATAAAAAGAAATTAAAATGTAAAAAAAAGGAAAAAAATACAAGTTCAAAATATGAAGTAAAAAAACAAAACAAAAAAGGACGAAATCTTAAACTGCAAATTCGAAATGTGACGGTGGTTGACAAAAAGGGAGGGGTGCAACTCGAGGACTTCCTAGGAGGTCACCCATCCTAGTACTACTCTCGCCCATGCACGCTTAACTTCGGAGTTCTGATGGGATTCGGTGCTTTAGTGCTGGTGTGATCGCACCCGTCACGAAGCGGATTGGTTAAGTATTAAAGCTGGAGCTGGAGATTATAGAGAAATGCAGCGGTTAACGACAACAACGTTTGAAATTCTTGAAATGACATTAAATTTGACAACAAATTGATATTAAAAAACAAGGGAACACGCTAAATTTACAATTAAAATGAATCAAGAACGAAATAAAGGAATTAAAACCACCAATTCAAACAGCGACGGTGAGAATGGAATATGGAAAGAATTTGAAAAAAGACATTAAATTTGACAAAAAAATGATAAAAATAAACGAGGGAACACGCTAAATTTGCAATTAAAAAGAATCAAGAACGAAATGAAGGAATTAAAAGGACAAATTCAAACATCAACGTTGAGAATGTAATATTGAAAGAATTGGAAGAAAGAAATCATTGTCAGCTTTTGAAATTCAAGAAGACATAGTGACAACGTTAAATTTGAAAATAAAAGGAAATTAAAATGTAAAAAAAAGGGAAAAAAATACAAGTTCTAATTATGAAGTAAAAAAACAAAACAAAAAAGGATGAAATCTTAAACTGCAAATTCGAACTGTGACGGTGGTTGACAAAAAGGGAAGGGTGCAACACGAGGACTTCCCAGGAGGTCACACATCCTAGTACTACTCTCGCCCAAGCACGCTTAACTTCGGAGTTCTGATGGGATTCGGTGCTTTAGTACTGCTGGTATGATCGCACCCGTCGGGAAGCAGATTGGTAAAGTATTAAAGCAGGAGTTGGAGATTGTAGAGAAATGCAGCGGTTAACGGCAACAACGTTTGAAATTCTTGCAAATGACATTAAATTTGACAATAAATTGATAAAAAGAAACAAGGGAACGCGCTAAATTTGCAATTAAAATGAATCAAGATCGAAATGAAGAAATTAAAACCACAAATTCAAACAGCGATGGTGAGAATGGAATATGGAAAGAATTTGAAAAAAGACATTAAATTTGACAAAAAAATGTTAAAAATAAACGAGGGAACACGCTAAATTTGCAATTAAAAACAATCAAGAAAGAAATGAAGGAATTAAAAGGACAAATTTAAACATCGACGTCGAGAATGTAATATGGAAAGAATTGGAAGAAAGAAATCATTGTCACCTTTTGGAATTCAAGAAGACATAGTGAGAACGTTCAATTTGAAAATAAAAGGAAATTAAAATGTAAAAAAAAAAGGAAAAAAATACAAGTTCTAATTATGAAGCAAAAAAAACAAAACAAAAACGGACAAAATCTTAAACTGTAAATTCGAACTGTGACGGTGGTTGACAAAAAAGGGAGGGGTGCAACACGAGGACTTCCCAGGAGGTCACCCATCCTAGTACTACTCTCGCCCAAGCACGCTTAACTTCGGAGTTCTGATGGGCTCCAGTGCTTTAGTGCTGGTATGATCGCACCCCTCAGGAAGCGGATTGGTTAAGTATTAAAGCTGGAGCTGGAGATTGTAGAGAAATGCAGCGGTTAACGACAACAACGTTTGAAATTCTTGCAAATGACATTAAATTTGACAACAAATTGATAAAAAGAAACAAGGGAACACGCTAAATTTGCAATTAAAATGAATCAAGAACGGAATAAAGGAATTAAAACCACAAATTCAAACAGCGACGGTGAGAATGGAATATGGAAAGAATTTGAAAAAAGACATTAAATTGGACAAAAAAATGATAAAAACAAACGAGGGAACACGCTAAATTTGCAATTAAAAAGAATCAAGAACAAAATGAAGGAATTAAAAGGACAAATTCAAACATCGACGTTGAGAATGTAATATGGAAAGAATTGGAAGAAAGAAATCATTGTCAGCTTTTGAAATTCAAGAAGACATAGTGAGAACGTTAAATTTGAAAATAAAAGGAAATTAAAATGTAAAAAAAGGGAAAAAAATGTACAAGTTCTAATTATGAAGTAAAAAACAAAACAAAAAAGGACAAAATCTTAAACTACAAATTCGAACTGTGACGGTGGTTGACAAAAAAGGAGGGGTGCAACACGAGGACTTCCCAGGAGGTCACCCATCCTAGTACTATTCTCGCCCAAGCACGCTTAACTTCGAAGTTCTGATGGGATCCAGTGCTTTAGTGTTGGTATGGTTGCACCCGTCAGGAAGCGAATTGGTAAAATATTAATGCAGGAGCTAGAGATTATAGAGAAATGCAGCGGTTAACGGCAACAACGTTTGAAATTCTTGCAAATGACTTTAAATTTAACAACAAATTGATAAAAAGAAACAAGGGAGCACGCTAAATTTGCAATTAAAAAGAATCAAGAACGAAATGAAGGAATTAAAATCACAAATTCAAACCGCGACGATGAGAAAGGAATATGGAAAGAATTTGATAAAGGACATTAAATTTGACAAAAAAAGATAAAAATAAACGAGGGAACACGCAAAATTTGCAATTAAAAAGAATAAAGAACGAAATGAAGGAATTAAGAGGACGAATTCAAACATCGACGTTCATAATGTAATATGGAAAGAATTGGAAGAAAGAAATCATTGTCAGCATTTGAAATTCAAGAAGACATAGTGAGAACGTTAAATTTGAAAATAAAAGGAAATTAAAATGTAAAAAAAAAAGTTATAATTATGAAGTAAAAAAACGAAACAAAAAAGGACGAAATCTTAAACTGCAAATTCGAACTGTGACGGTGGTTAACAAAAAAGGGAGGGGTGCAACACGAGGACTTCCCAGGAGGTCACCCATCCTAGTACTACTCTCGACCAAGCACGCTTAACTTCGGAATTCTGGTGGAATCCGGTGCTTTAGTGCTGGTATGATCGCACCCGTCAGGAAGCGGATTGGTAAAGTATTAAAGCAGTAGCTGGAGATTGTAGAGAAATGCAGCGGTTAATGGCAACAACGTTTGAAATTCTTGCAAATGAATATAAATTTTACAACAAATTGATAAAAAGAAACAAGGGAACATGCTAAATTTGCAAATAAAATGAATCAAGAACGAAATGAAAGAATTAAAACCACAAATTCAAACAACGACGGTGAGAATGGAATATGGAAAGAATTTAAAAAAAGACATTAAATTTGACAAAAAAATGATAAAAATAAACGAGGGAACACGCTAAATTTGCAATAAAAAAGAATCAAGAACTAAATGAAGGAATTAAAAGGACAAATTCAAACATCGACGTTGAGAATGTAATATGGAAAGAATTGGAAGAAAGAAATCATTATCAGCTTTTGAAATTCAAGAAGACATAGTGAGAACGTTAAATTTGAAAATAAAAGGAAACTGAAATGTAAAAAAAAAGGAAAAAAAATTACAAGTTCTAATTATGAAGTAAAAAAACAAAACAAAAAAGGACGAAATCTTAAACTGCAGATTCGAACTGTGACGGTGGTTGACAAAAAAGGGAGGGGTGCAACACGAGGACTTCCCATGAGGTCGCCCATCCTAGTACTACTCTCGCCCAAGCACGCTTAACTTCGAAGTTCTGATGGCATCCGGTGCTTAGTGCTGGTATGATCGCACCCGTCAGGAAGCGGATTGGTAAAGTATTAAAGCAGGAGCTGGAGATTGTAGAGAAATGCAGCGGTTAACGGCAACAACGTTTGAAATTCTTGCAAATGACATTAAATTTGACAACAAATTGATAAAAAGAAACAAGGGAACACGCTAAATTTGCAAATAAAATGAATCAAGAACGAAATGAAGGAATTAAAACCACAAATTCAAACAGCGACGGTGAGAATGGAATGTGGAAAGAATTTGAAAAAAGACATTAAATTTGACAAAAAATGATAAAAATAAACGAGGGAACACGCTAAATTTGCAATTAAAAAGAATCAAGAACGAAATGAAAGAATTAAAAGGACTAATTCAAACATCGACGTTGAGAATGTGATATGGAAAGAATTGGAAGAAAGAAATCATTGATAGCTTTTGAAATTCAAGAAGACATAGTGAGAACGTTAAATTTGAAAATAAAAGGAAATTAAAATATAAAAAAAAAGGAAAAAAAATACAAGTTCTAATTATGAAGTAAAAAAACAAAACAAAAAAGGACGAAATCTTAAACTGCAAATTCGAACTGTGACGGTGGTTGACAAAAACGGAGGGGTGCAACACGAGGACTTCCCAGGAGGTCACCCATCCTAGTACCACTCTAGCCCAAGCACGCTTAACTTCGGAGTTCTGACGGGATTCGGTGCTTTAGTGCTGGTATGATCGCATCCGTCAAGAAGCGGATTGGTAAAGTATTAAAGCAGGAGCTGGAGATTGTAGAGAAATGCAGCATTTAACGGCAACAACATTTGAAATTCTAGCAAATGACACTAAATTTGACAACAAATTGATAAATAGAAACAAGGGAGCATGCTAAATTTGCAATTAAAATAAATCAAGAACGAAATGAAGGAATTAAAACCACAAATTCAGACAGCGACGGTGAGAATGGAATATGGAAAGAATTTGAAAACAGACTTTAAATTTGACAAAAAATGATAAAAATAAACGAGGGAACACGCTAAATTTGCAATTAAAGAGAATCAAGAACGAAATGAAGGAATTAAAAGGACAAATTAAAACATCGACATTGAGAATGTAATATGGAAAGAATTGGAAGAAAGAAATCATTGTCAGCTTTTGAAATTCAAGAAGACATAGTGTAACAACCCGAATTCTTATAACATGTGATAACCATAAATCAGGGCAGAATTAAATTATAAATTAAGAATCAATGGGAAAGGGTTACGCCATTGCGTTCGTCTTGAAATTCTGCTTGAAAACGAGTCCGAAATTTTGAAAATAGGAGTCTGTATGACCGAGTTATGGCCCATAGAAGTTTTCAGAAAATTCAGCCCGAAAATTCAAAATTCAGCCCCAAACAGACTGGGCGGGAAAATTTCTCGCCCAGCCCAGGTCGATTGGGGGGTCGATCTGGGTATCGACCTGCCCCAGACCAGGTCGACCTGGGTGTCGACATGGGGGTCGACCTTGTAACACCTCGTATTTCTGTTAATACTAATATTCACAAATTAAAAGAATTAATATTGAAAATTTGCACGAAATAGCCTTAAAAAGGCATATAACAAATTTGAGATATGTGAATTGCCTTAAAAGGCGAAAAACGGAATTAAGACATTAATTGGAAAATTAACGTGTAGAAATGGTCATAAGTTAATTATGGATTAATTTGAATTCATGAATAGGTGCGTGTATATATATTTATATATATATGGGCAGTTAATGTAAACATGAATAGAAGTTTATTAATTTGCTGAGTGTTTGCTGAGTCACTTCTGACTCATTGCTGAGTCAATAAGATAAACCCCATCTGGTCTGAATGGCTGCGGTTATTTCTAGGTTAAATCTAATGGCCTAAATGAATCCTAACATCTATAAATAAGTGGGTAGACTCTAACCCTAAATCACTTGAAAAATTGGAGAGCTACCGACATGTCGTTGCCATGGAGTTCAGCATAGCCGTCACAAACTAAAGAAGAAGAAGGTCTAATCTACAAACTAAATCTACTCAAATCAAATCGAAAGCTCTCTCTTTCTATTTCTCTTTTTTAAAATTGTGAGTATGATGAATCTCACAATATTATTATAAAATAATTTGATTAAGTTATGAATGGATCACAAGAAAGTGATATGAATTGTTATGTATTTGTAAACTATGTTGTGGATCTCTTGTTATGCTATTATGTTATCATATATATGTTGTTATGTTGTAGTGATTATGTTGTAAATAATCCTATGCTATGTCATATGTGATTAATCATGCCATGCTATGTTGTAAATCATATCATGCTATGTTGCAAATTATGATATGCTATATTGTAAATCTTATATATGTTGTAGATCTCATATTATCACATATGTTGAAATACTTATGTTATATGATAATGATGTCATGTTAAGTTGTGTTGAATCATACAAGTAGTAAAATCATGATGTTAGTATTTATGCGAATTGGATCATATTTAAAGTTTATGTTTTTTTTATAATAGATCTTGATTATGGGAATTTGCCTATTGGGTTAGGTGTACCCATATACATGAATCTACAAATTAATTGGATCTTGAATATGGGAATTTGCCTATTAAGTTAGGTGTACCCATATACATGAATCTATGATTAAATGAATTTTGATTTTTGGGAATTTGCCTATTGAGTTAGGTGTACCCATATAAAACCATATTGTTAATGATGTTGATTCACACATGTCCTATACAAGTTTATGAAATTTGATCAAAATCATATTATGTGAATTATGAATAAGTTGACACCCTTAGATCCATGACATGTATAACCTTATGCAAGTTGTAAATGTATGCAAGTTTTACCCCTTGTTATGATTTATTTAGTCACATATATATGTTGTTGTTGTGAATATTTTCTTTTATGCTATGAGTTAGACTAATAGGGTCTAGCATACATTTTGCAAATAAACGTTCAAACGTGGGGTAGGGGTAATATTAGGAAATTAATAAATTGGGGTGCAATTGATATGATTTTGCATGCCTTAAATGGACCTCCATAATTGAGTCAATTATGGACATTGTTAAATTTGGAATTAATTAATAATTCAAGTAGGGAATTATTAAAATTGGGGAAAGTGGATTACTAATAATAATCAATGTTTAGGACACGAGGTTGGACCCGTTTGTGACGTAAACCTGCCCGGACCCGCCCGACAAATCCAGTAGTCACAAATGTCGGCCCAATGTGCGAGGTCCTAGTCCCAAACTAAAGCATAACAGTTGTAAAGACACGAGGTTAGACTCTTTTATGGTGTAAGACTGCCCGGACCCGCCCGGCAAATCCAGCTGCCATAAATGCCAGTCTAATGTGAGAGGTCTTTATGAGGTTATGGCCTTAATGAATTAAGAAATACTTAGCCAGATAATCATGTAAGGTGGGACATGGGGGTTAAGTAGGTGCCTTGGGTGGCATGAGGAATCTAGTGGTTGCCTTTAGAGGCATTTGAAATACGATTAGACTTAACCAAATACACATGTAAATGAACATGACTAAGTGGGTTAAGTGGATGGACTAATGGGACAAGCTTAGGTGGAATGCTTGTGGGAAATAATGGGGGCCCATTTCAACCAGTATCCCAAAACGTATCTTTGTGGGCTCGACCCAAGTCGAGGACGGGACACGCATACTGGGTTTGACTATAAGAGGCCAAAGCAGGGAGCGGTGGCAACGCAAGTCCAACGGGTTTCATATGCGTGTGTGGACCCGGGCTGGTAGGTAAGACGTTGTTGCATCGTGTAGGTATAAGCCGTGCATCTCCATTATATCGGGTTGCCACTTTAGGGGAATGATCCACCCCACTGTGGGGCCAGCACGGGTATCTACGAGTAGGGAGCCGATCGAAAAATGGAAAGTGGGGTACACCTAGTGGAGATAGGGGAAAGCGGCACCTATGTAGTCAGCTAGGAGTACGTAAAGCCATTAAGAAAGTTTCTAAGTGAAGCTAAGTGGAATCAATCTTTAGGGTGACTGGTGTGGTGCAGTATAGTGTTTATCCTTTAGTATTTAGGAGCGAATATAACGTTTCCTTTAGCGATTGTCTATGTCCTTAATCTGCTCTTTCATAGACATTTCCTTGTTTTCCAGCTTATGCCTTAGTCCAGTTATTTAGATAATAATATTGTAGAATTATCATATTCGCCAGACTTTATGTCTGACCCCTCCCCCCGCTTTTTCATCCTTTTCTCCCTTCAGGTCCTCAGGTTGGGCCAAGTTCCAGTGGAGTCTGATTGGATTGCTTATCTCTTGGAAAGCTTGGACTGCTGTAGTAAAGTCCAGCTTGTTATCTTTCTTTTTAATGGCTATTTATGTAATGGGATTATGTACTTGTTTTATCAAGATAGATATTGTACTTGACTTTGATTATCTTGTTATGATGTAATCAAACATGTTTTGACTTCTGCTGCAATTGAAATAAAGTTTTTAAATTTCCAAGTACTATTTTATATCTGTCTTGTTGAAATTTTACTGTTCTATATTCACCTAAAACCTCCATAGAAGTTAATGCATTCCCTTTGTGAGTGACATTAATGGACGTGGGGTGTTACAGACCTTGGGGTCGACCTCCCTGGTCGAGCCAGGTTGAACTGTGTGCACCTGCTTTGTTCTGTGGTCTTGTTTGAGAGCTTGTGACGATTTTTGATGGTTCAGATTCATTCTAGGGTTAATCCTATGGCCTAAACTTGTCCCTACTCGTATAAAAACACCCTAAGACCTAGCCTAAATCACCACAAATCATTTTAACAACAAAGTGCTGCCCAAATTCTCCTTGATCATGGCCTCCACCTTCAACTTGAGAGCTTGAGCATTCAAAATAGATCCAAGGCAAAAAGGAGCAAGCTTTCTTCATCAAAATCAAAGGAGCTTCTTCTTCTTCCTCAAGGCTTTGTGTAGAGCTTAGCTTTATTTGGAGATCTCTAGAGTTTCTACATCATTTCTTAGCTTTCTTTATTCTCTAGTTCTCACAGCCACGACTTGTAAGCCCTATTCTACTCCTAGATCTAAACTCTAGACTTAAATGGACATGATGCAAAATGGAATTGAATGTAAACATGTTAACTACCTTGATTTATGCTTGTATACCCAAAAGTTACTATCTTGACTTGTGAAATGTTGACATGGACCCTAGATCTATACTTGGACTTGTGGAACATTTGTGTAAACTTGATTTGGGGGCTTATGCATGTTAGAAAACCCTTAACCCCTCATGTCCCTTAACATGCATATGATGATGATGAACCTAATTGCTATGATGTTCACAAGTTAGAATGATTTCCCTAAGTCACTATTGCCATGATTATCACCCTTGTATGTTATCATACATGTTGAGGCCAATATGCTATATATGTTGTACACCTATGCCTCAAATGTCATCATGTTTAACTTATGATCACCTTTGCCACCATATACCCACCTTTTTCATATTTCCCTAGTTTGAACTATTGTGTTGATTCGCTTTCATGTACGTGGGGAATGCGTTTTGGGTAGTTTAGGCAAACTTGAAAATGACTATAAACATGCCATGAAATTGCATGTAACATGGATTGGTAATTAAACTAGAACGTGGACATGACACTTAGAAAACCATGAAAATGGCCAACTCGAGGTTGGGTTGAGTTTGTAGCATAAATCTGCCCGGAACCGCCCGGCAAATCCAGTGGCTACAAACAAAAAGACCCAATGTGAGTAGTTGGTCATGTCGCACTTAAAACCCGAGGTTAGACTAGGTTGTGGTGTAAAGCTGCCCGGACCCGACCGGTACATCCAGTAACCACAACAAAGTCTGATGTGAGAGGTTGGGGTGCATTAAATAAATTAATGCCACAAGATAAGGTTAAGTCATGGACCACTTGAATACTTAACCAACTTGACATGTTGATTGGATGGGGTTAAGTCATGGATTTGAATGACAACACTTGACCCAGTTAGAAACCCTAGTTTGCGGGTCCTTTTCAGCAGTAACCCTCTTAGATGTATCACGATACCCTAGGGACTAGGCTAGGGTGGGGCACGATTACTGGGCTGATTATAAGCAACCAAAAGGGACGGCTAAGTGGGTGTGCCATTGTAGGTTCAGACGGACTGAGGTCGTGCACTTAGTCCGGACTTGAAAAATAGCAGGCGTGGGCACCCGTAGTTGTACACTGTGAATGCTTGGAATTGTGTCAGTGGTTGACACCCTAGGGCTTGATACACCCCTAGGGTGGACCTAGCACAGAGTAGCAACATTCGTGATTAGGCCGTATGACACCGACACTTGACGAGTTAGGCCTCTAGGGAGCCGATCAACTAGATCGTATAGTTGGGCCCCGAATTTGGGTCACCTCATGATATTGGGCCAATGGATCATTTCTTGGGCTAAAATACTAGTACTGTTGGTGCAACTTATACCTTGTTTATGCGATGCCACACTTGATCTATCTTGTTAACATTACCATGACCAGTTTAGTCACCATCCTTATGTTTAATCTCAGTTTCTCATGTCTAGTTAACTTTATTAGTTTTTATACTAAGAGTAGCTAGGACTTACCAGTCTTTATGACTGACCCTTTTTCTTTCGCTTCTTTTCTTCCGTCCCCCCCCCCCCCCCCCCAGGTTCTCAGGGAGGGAACACTAGCTCCTATCTTGGATCTTTAGCTTGCTTTTCTGACAGCTCATGTACGGTTTGGACTTGAGCTTTGCTATGGATGCACCACTGCTATTTTGGGGAATAATTTACTTTTATGTTATTTTGATTTCACGTTTCTAGACTTGTAGTAAATGGAAAAATAATGACTTAGTATTTTGATGTAAGTTGACTTTGGTTTTGAAATGGTTAAGCTTGGTTTTTAATTTCTACCGCTGCTTTACTTACTCTGATTTACTTACCTATGTTCTGTCTTGTGATATCTCTATGCATGTTTACCTAATGATGCCCCTCCAAACCTAGTGCATTCCTTTGTGAGTGAGCCTAGCGGAGGTAGGGTGTTACACTCGGTATCCGAGCGAGGTTTACGAGATTGAGCAAAAGTTTTAAAAACCTTTTGAAAAACTATTTTCAA
Source organism: Allium sativum (assembly GCA_030737875.1). Taxonomy (NCBI): domain Eukaryota; kingdom Viridiplantae; phylum Streptophyta; class Magnoliopsida; order Asparagales; family Amaryllidaceae; genus Allium; species Allium sativum. The sequence continues at coordinate 733,636,438 of CM060924.1, read as the reverse complement.
AACCGATTATAAAGAAGTATTTTTCCAAGAAAAGTCTAGTTTATTTTAAAAAGTCTATTCCCAAAAGCCATTAGCACTATCCTTTGTTTCCTCATTCTGAATCTATCTTTTTCTTCGTTTCAGTATGGCCGATAACTTTACCATTCCGGAGGGCGTACCAGTACCTATTTGGTTCCGGAGGTACATGGAGGCTAGGGCAAATGAAGCCGGCCCCGCAGACATTCCTCCTCCTCCTCCTCCCGTGGCTAACATTCCTCCTTGTAGTGACCCAAAAATCCGGTCCAATTTGAGCTGACTAAATAACACAAGTCCAACCCCAAATTGCACTGGAAATTCAAGAAACTAATAGAAAGAAGATAGAGGGTGAGGATAGATAAGATAGAAACTTAGAATAGAAGAAGAAGAAGACAACATCAACAACATCAGAGTAACACGAATCTCACAGCGGAACGAATAAATATATTTCATAACATAACTTTGAAATACAAATCTGTACTTGAATATACATATCATTATCAAAGTACATCACTTACAACACAGCGGAAATAACTATAGCTATATGATCCTGAAGCCTCCTGCTCCAAGCTCTTCAAGTGTATCTGTAAAATCCCGACTACTTGACTGCCCGTACAAATTTAGGCACCCAAGAGTTTAGGGAAGCAAAACAAAATAAACTCCGGGTCAGTCATGGGACTGGTGTGAGTAAACTCAAATCATTTAAACAGGTATATGATATCTCATAAGACCACGCCGTGAATACGGAACGGGTTTTTCCCTTATGAGAATCCAAACATCTTTGAAAAGCAATATCATTCTGATATTATGATAATGTCTAAATACAAATAGATATCAGTCTAGTAGAAACGCTTGCATCTCACGTTCTACATACATAGTATACAATCAAAACCGCAGGTGCGTATTGGATGATTGGGTTTCCAATTATGACAAGGTATGGAATCACCTTCCGATCAGTGTACTCTAGGAACGATACACTGGAGTTCAACAAGAACATCTTGCAACTCAGCCACACATGACCGACCACTCATTTCGCTTGAGTGTATCGAATGTACATCACCAACGGTCGGGATCAGCAACCGTTTCCCGTATATATATGGGACAGCATTGATAGATTTAAGAAGCAAATGAATATTCTCTAGATAGGTGATTATACACCCTACTTCGGTGCGACCGACTTAGCCATGCTGCCTGCCCGATTTCTGTCATTTACCGGTTGATGAGGCTAGAAGCTACGCTTACTTTCCATTCATTTAACACGATCACTTTGAATGCCACATTATCAGATCCGTAAATCATTTAGTTGGATCTGCACAAATAGATTCTGGATATTATGCGAAGGGAATAAATCCGTTGGCCACCATATATATTTGTACAGTCCAACCCATTCGATCATTGGAAATACTCTGTCAGACATTCGTCCATATACGTTCGTTCTGGGACTGAACGAAACCGAAGGCACTATCCTGTAAACAGGACAACCCATGCATTTTACTCCGTCTTCAATATATTCAGCGTACTTGGTTTGCAACGCTTATGCCAATACGAAGTGGTTCTTTGGATAATAACCCAACCGGTCTCTCCATATTAACAACGTAAAATGGTCAAAACTTCGATAGTCTGTGATTTAACTATCAAATGAAAACATGTCGGTGTACAAACAACGATCTAAATTCCAAATGGAATTATCGATCCAATCATCAACCATATATATACATATATATATTCATATTTCCTTATTTTCTAAAATTAGAAAATATATGTTTTCAACATTGGAAAACATTTCCAATCCTCATTTACGCATCACTACCATTCCACAACTATTAGTCCCTAACTGTAAATTAGTAAGAGAACAATTCTCTAAGTATAAACCCCGAAGGCCGAAACCAACATCAGATCAACACTCAGAAAAATATTCAACTTACCAATCTCTAGTCAGTTTCTAATATTGTTTAACTCTATTTGATTTACTCTTATTCGAATACTATAAGTCGATTAACTCTATTGATTAACTCTATCGAATAACTAAATTCGATAAACTCCTTTTGATTAACTCTATCGAATAACTAAATTCGATAAACTCCTTTTGATTTACTCTATCGAATAACTAAATTCGATAAACTCCTTTTGATTTACTCGTATTCAGTTACTAAGTTCGATTAGCTAATATTAGACTATTCTTATTCGATTAACTAATATTAGACTAACTCAAACCAGGTTATTTCTAATTGAATGACTAATATTCAATTACTCTATTTAGATTATCTCTTTTATATCACAACAATTTCCTTTTTATAACGTTTACCTACCGTTACAAATATTTCCTATTTACAACTTCTATTTACCGTTACAAATATTTCCTATTTACAACTTCTATTTACCGTTACAAATATTCCTTATTTACAACTTCTATTTACCGTTACAAATATTCCTTATTTACAACTTCTATTTACCGTTACAAATATTCCTTATTTACAACTTCTATTTACCGTTACAAATATTCCTTATTTACAACTTCTATTTACCGTTACAAATATTCCTTATTTATAACAGTTTATTTATCTTCTAAATAAATATTTCTTATTTATATTTATTTTCTAAATAAATATCCCTTTTATAAAACTCTATTTGTTTTATAAATAATTTCCTTTTATAAAACCGTGTTTGATTTATAAATAATTTCCTTTATTTCAATATACATTGAAATATTCCTTTTTACAACTCAGGGTTCCTTATGATATTCAAAATATCAAACAACGATGATCAATATCGTTCTAACATCCATAATCCAGAACAGATTATATAACACATCATATAACACAATATATGAAAACAGTAAAATAATTGTTGAGGAATCCAGTCGGATTCCTCCAACCTGTCTCCCTGCATCCACAGATGTTACACAGTATAATATATATCATATTTCATTTTGAAATGAAATATCCTGCTGTACATAACCATATTTGATTAACAGTACATAGATTAACTATAACTACGTTTTCAATCAAATCTATTTAACAGTCCAGTTTAACAGTCAATATACAGCAGTCAATAAATAGAGTACAATTTATATAAAAATATAAATTGAGGAGAGTTAGTGAGTTTTACTCACATTGTCCGTAATCGTTAAATACGCATAACGGTCGATGGTTCTGATCATACGTTTCATTCCGCTATAAATTCAGTCGAGCTCCAACCCATTTCCAGTCGTCTGTTCTAGCAAAAAGAACGCAGCTGATTCTCGATCTTCCCTGGTATCCCACGTTCAACACTTCGTGTTTTTAAACAATAACCCTTTTTAAACGTTGGGCTTCCTCTCTTTTCTTTCCTTGTTATTTTTGTTTTCTTTTCTTTGTTGTTTCTATTGGGCCTCATCAATTGAACAACGGCCCATTCATTTTATACAGGAAAACTCCTTCCTCCCTCATCTTTAATCGATCCCGCCTGCTTCAATATAGTACCAGACCCGTATATACTTTCTTCACCGTTACGCATGAATCCCGTATCCTCATCAACCCGTGCTCCTTTAACAGTCATTAACCCAAACTTAAATCACCAAATCTCCTTCCCTTCCACACGTTCGAATAGGAACCTACTTCAATAACACCACCGTGACCAGCCCCTTACCATCTCCAAATAAAAACTGATGAACCCGCACCATTTCCGGAATTCATAACTCCAGATCCCCTTTCGGTTTTCGTTCCCAGGCCAACCCAAAATCCTCAGCTGTCAACAAACTCCTCCACCACAGCATGAACTCAAGCAACCCGTCTCCCATCCCCTCATCATCGGAGCACACTGCTCCCTTTTGAATCTGTGAAAAACAATTCCCCTCCTTGGATCCGAGCTCCTTCATTGCTTCAGAAAAATCAAGTAGTACAAACACCCAATGACTCCTCACTCGAGAACAACCTCCCCAACATCATCTTGAACGCTGCATCTCCTCCATGTCAACCGCGACTTCACGGTTCAGCACAGAAATTTGAGCGACACAGTTTCGAACGGAAATTCATCAGCAACTCAAAACTCACGCTCTTCGAACTCCTGATTCCAAACACACAATCGATTTCGCAAACCAAAGTCTAGAAATTCTTCGAACTTGAACCCTAAACTATAACCGTGCGCTGAGAGGTTTCCAGTGAACAAAAATGCATTTGAACCCATAAATGCGTACGCCAGATTGAGAAGCTCCCCTTCCCGAATTGAAAGAGAAAGGATAATTCGAATTTTAGGGATTATAGTTTGATTTTTGAGGAGCGGTTTTCTTTAGTTTTATTTTCCCAGATCTGGAAATGAAAACGGCGGAAGAAATTCTGGAAATGAGGAGCTTTTGATTAGGTTAGAGGAGTTGTAAATTATTTATAGGGGGGGTTGTGCGGCTGAAAACAAAACGAGGTGTGGCCTTAGTTTAGTTCACCAGTTAGGATATTTCATTTTTAAGGGTACCGTGCACTCTATACAATTTTATCATTTAGGGACTGCTAACGACAAAAATAAAAATACCAGCGAGACGAGAAATGTCCCACGATTCCAAAAATATAATAATACCGGTAGATTGACTCATATTGTGAAACCCCAAAATCGCTGATTAAGGGTGCAAAATACTCCAAATAAAAAGTTGTTTATTTAATTAATTAAAAATTACCATAAAATTCTAAAAATTAAATTATCACTACTTCCCAAAAGAACCTTGTCTAAATTCAAACCCGATCTCTAGTTATATCGAATAAACCGTTATGGTCGATAAACGATTATATAGCGACTATTCTGAAATTTGATTTGGACCTATCTCAAAATCTACACGACGAAATCCCGATTTTTCTCTTCCACTAGAAAGATATACTCCACCAGCTCCACACGTTTCTTGTTTCGCAGAAATCCGATTTAAAACGAACTCTGTACATTCAGTTGAAGTTCGAATCGCCAAATTACGAACTGCAGCGCCATTTCAAGCTCAATTTTAATTATAATATAATTATACGTTCTAACGTTGTCGATTTATTAATATATTCGTTATTTAAATAATTAAATAAGTTAATTATTACACCGTCAAATATCCGGGTCATTACATTCTTCCCCACTTAAAATAATTTCGTCCTCGAAATTGCTAAGTTAGAGGACGACCCTACCTATTGGAATTCCTAAGATTTGTTTACCCCTTATTTCTGATTTCAACTGAACCAATTAATATTGACTAAAATATTAATTCCTTCTGACTAACCTAAATTTTCAAAAATTTTGAAAATTTTCTAACACTTTAAATTTTCGGAAAATTTCGCCATAACCTCCTTTGTACAGCCCTATCAGTAAAACCACAACTCGCCTCTCTAGGCCTTCTCCAACCCAAAAGAAAATCAAAACGCCAAGCGGCTTGCCAAATCGGCTCATAAATCACCAAACTCAATATGAAATATAAACTTGTACCTTTTGTCGGGCATATCACTATATCCCTATCATCTGTTACCAATTCTGCATATATCATGCCATAACAATCAACTTATCCTCAAACTCAACATTTGGTTCTATCCGAGACAAATTCCATTCAAACTCCAATATCAATTTCAAACCCTTGACTTATCAACTCAATTTTATTCCTGATTACATTTAACTTTGTCTAAGTTAAATTTCAAATTTATTTATTCACTTTCAATATTTTAATCCATTTAACTTCATAAGTTAAATTTTAATTCCAGAATTTAAATTCCTGGGTTTATTTCAAATCAATTTGAAACCATAATACCAATTCAAAACCTTTGAATTTGTAAACACTTGTTTTTCTTAAACAATTCAAAAACACAACCTTTGGTAGTAATCCGTCACTTAGAACTCGAAAATAAACACTGATGATGTGGCCACACTCATCAGGGTTATTTCCCAGTTTATCGAAGTGAGTTTAATACTATAACACTTTCAATTTGAAAACATTTTCAAAATCTCCCAGGAACTTAAAATTTACTTATTTTAATTCCTGATTCTGATTTAATTTCAGATTTAATTCGTCTTATTTCATATACTTTACTTATATGAATTCTGATTAGTTATCTATAACCATTTTGCCTTTATATAATCTCATCTGATTATAATAACAACCAACACAACCAATTATACTATGTTAATGTCAAAACATATCATGTTGGCTCATCGTATTCGAGTGTTTAGAAACCCTTATCGATATTGTGGTGCCCCACCATCGACCAGAATTCATAAGCCACTCAACCAATAAAGCTCCACAATATAAAACAAAATTTTATATCAATTAACAAATACGTTCACTCGTATATATACACTCAAACTCAATCTAGGTTATTACTAACCCCATCTCTACTGAGTTACACCACAGAGCCAAGGTAATTCACTAATCCTAGGCTCTGATACCAACTGTAGTGACCCAAAAATCCGGTCCAATTTGAGCTGACTAAATAACACAAGTCCAACCCCAAATTGCACTGGAAATTCAAGAAACTAATAGAAAGAAGATAGAGGGTGAGGATAGATAAGATAGAAACTTAGAATAGAAGAAGAAGAAGACAACATCAACAACATCAGAGTAACACGAATCTCACAGCGGAACGAATAAATATATTTCATAACATAACTTTGAAATACAAATCTGTACTTGAATATACATATCATTATCAAAGTACATCACTTACAACACAGCGGAAATAACTATAGCTATATGATCCTGAAGCCTCCTGCTCCAAGCTCTTCAAGTGTATCTGTAAAATCCCGACTACTTGACTGCCCGTACAAATTTAGGCACCCAAGAGTTTAGGGAAGCAAAACAAAATAAACTCCGGGTCAGTCATGGGACTGGTGTGAGTAAACTCAAATCATTTAAACAGGTATATGATATCTCATAAGACCACGCCGTGAATACGGAACGGGTTTTTCCCTTATGAGAATCCAAACATCTTTGAAAAGCAATATCATTCTGATATTATGATAATGTCTAAATACAAATAGATATCAGTCTAGTAGAAACGCTTGCATCTCACGTTCTACATACATAGTATACAATCAAAACCGCAGGTGCGTATTGGATGATTGGGTTTCCAATTATGACAAGGTATGGAATCACCTTCCGATCAGTGTACTCTAGGAACGATACACTGGAGTTCAACAAGAACATCTTGCAACTCAGCCACACATGACCGACCACTCATTTCGCTTGAGTGTATCGAATGTACATCACCAACGGTCAGGATCAGCAACCGTTTCCCGTATATATATGGGACAGCATTGATAGATTTAAGAAGCAAATGAATATTCTCTAGATAGGTGATTATACACCCTACTTCGGTGCGACCGACTTAGCCATGCTGCCTGCCCGATTTCTGTCATTTACCGGTTGATGAGGCTAGAAGCTACGCTTACTTTCCATTCATTTAACACGATCACTTTGAATGCCACATTATCAGATACGTAAATCATTTAGTTGGATCTGCACAAATAGATTCTGGATATTATGCGAAGGGAATAAATCCGTTGGCCACCATATATATTTGTACAGTCCAACCCATTCGATCATTGGAAATACTCTGTCAGACATTCGTCCATATACGTTCGTTCTGGGACTGAACGAAACCAAAGGCACTATCCTGTAAATAGGACAACCCTTGCATTTTACTCCGTCTTCAATATATTCAGCGTACTTGGTTTGCAACGCTTATGCCAATACGGAGTGGTTCTTTGGATAATAACCCAACCGGTCTCTCCATATTAACAACGTAAAATGGTCAAAACTTCGATAGTCTGTGATTTAACTATCAAATGGAAACATGTCGGTGTACAAACAACGATCTAAATTCCAAATGGAATTATCGATCCAATCATCAACCATATATATATACATATATATATATTCATATTTCCTTATTTTCTAAAATTAGAAAATATATGTTTTCAACATTGGAAAACATTTCCAATCCTCATTTACGCATCACTACCATTCCACAACTATTAGTCCCTAACTGTAAATTAGTAAGAGAACAATTCTCTAAGTATAAACCCCGAAGGCCGAAACCAACATCAGATCAACACTCAGAAAAATATTCAACTTACCAATCTCTAGTCAGTTTCTAATATTGTTTAACTCTATTTGATTTACTCTTATTCGAATACTATAAGTCGATTAACTCTATTGATTAACTCTATCGAATAACTAAATTCGATAAACTCCTTTTGATTAACTCTATCGAATAACTAAATTCGATAAACTCCTTTTGATTTACTCTATCGAATAACTAAATTCGATAAACTCCTTTTGATTTACTCGTATTCAGTTACTAAGTTCGATTAGCTAATATTAGACTATTCTTATTCGATTAACTAATATTAGACTAACTCAAATCAGGTTATTTCTAATTGAATGACTAATATTCAATTACTCTATTTAGATTATCTCTTTTATATCACAACAATTTCCTTTTTATAACGTTTACCTACCGTTACAAATATTTCCTATTTACAACTTCTATTTACCGTTACAAATATTTCCTATTTACAACTTCTATTTACCGTTACAAATATTCCTTATTTACAACTTCTATTTACCGTTACAAATATTCCTTATTTACAACTTCTATTTACCGTTACAAATATTCCTTATTTACAACTTCTATTTACCGTTACAAATATTCCTTATTTACAACTTCTATTTACCGTTACAAATATTCCTTATTTATAACAGTTTATTTATCTTCTAAATAAATATTTCTTATTTATATTTATTTTCTAAATAAATATCCCTTTTATAAAACTCTATTTGTTTTATAAATAATTTCCTTTTATAAAACCGTGTTTGATTTATAAATAATTTCCTTTATTTCAATATACATTGAAATATTCCTTTTTACAACTCAGGGTTCCTTATGATATTCAAAATATCAAACAACGATGATCAATATCGTTCTAACATCCATAATCCAGAACAGATTATATAACACATCATATAACACAATATATGAAAACAGTAAAATAATTGTTGAGGAATCCAGTCGGATTCCTCCAACCTGTCTCCCTGCATCCACAGATGTTACACAGTATAATATATATCATATTTCATTTTGAAATGAAATATCCTGCTGTACATAACCATATTTGATTAACAGTACATAGATTAACTATAACTACGTTTTCAATCAAATCTATTTAACAGTCCAGTTTAACAGTCAATATACAACAGTCAATAAATAGAGTACAATTTATATAAAAATATAAATTGAGGAGAGTTAGTGAGTTTTACTCACATTGTCCGTAATCGTTAAATACGCATAACGGTCGATGGTTCTGATCATACGTTTCATTCCGCTATAAATTCAGTCGAGCTCCAACCCATTTCCAGTCGTCTGTTCTAGCAAAAAGAACGCAGCTGATTCTCGATCTTCCCTGGTATCCCACGTTCAACACTTCGTGTTTTTAAACAATAACCCTTTTTAAACGTTGGGCTTCCTCTCTTTTCTTTCCTTGTTATTTTTGTTTTCTTTTCTTTGTTGTTTCTATTGGGCCTCATCAATTGAACAACGGCCCATTCATTTTATACAGGAAAACTCCTTCCTCCCTCATCTTTAATCGATCCCGCCTGCTTCAATATAGTACCAGACCCGTATATACTTTCTTCACCGTTACGCATGAATCCCGTATCCTCATCAACCCGTGCTCCTTTAACAGTCATTAACCCAAACTTAAATCACCAAATCTCCTTCCCTTCCACACGTTCGAATAGGAACCTACTTCAATAACACCACCGTGACCAGCCCCTTACCATCTCCAAATAAAAAGTGATGAACCCGCACCATTTCCGGAATTCATAACTCCGGATCCCCTTTCGGTTTTCGTTCCCAGGCCAACCCAAAATCCTCAGCTGTCAACAAACTCCTCCACCACAGCATGAACTCAAGCAACCCGTCTCCCATCCCCTCATCATCGGAGCACACTGCTCCCTTTTGAATCTGTGAAAAACAATTCCCCTCCTTGGATCCGAGCTCCTTCATTGCTTCAGAAAAATCAAGTAGTACAAACACCCAATGACTCCTCACTCGAGAACAACCTCCCCAACATCATCTTGAACGCTGCATCTCCTCCATGTCAACCGCGACTTCACGGTTCAGCACAGAAATTTGAGCGACACAGTTTCGAACGGAAATTCATCAGCAACTCAAAACTCACGCTCTTCGAACTCCTGATTCCAAACACACAATCGATTTCGCAAACCAAAGTCTAGAAATTCTTCGAACTTGAACCCTAAACTATAACCGTGCGCTGAGAGGTTTCCAGTGAACAAAAATGCATTTGAACCCATAAATGCGTACGCCAGATTGAGAAGCTCCCCTTCCCGAATTGAAAGAGAAAGGATAATTCGAATTTTAGGGATTATAGTTTGATTTTTGAGGAGCGGTTTTCTTTAGTTTTATTTTCCCAGATCTGGAAATGAAAACGGCGGAAGAAATTCTGGAAATGAGGAGCTTTTGATTAGGTTAGAGGAGTTGTAAATTATTTATAGGGGGGGTTGTGCGGCTGAAAACAAAACGAGGTGTGGCCTTAGTTTAGTTCACCAGTTAGGATATTTCATTTTTAAGGGTACCGTGCACTCTATACAATTTTATCATTTAGGGACTGCTAACGACAAAAATAAAAATACCAGCGAGACGAGAAATGTCCCACGATTCCAAAAATATAATAATACCGGTAGATTGACTCATATTGTGAAACCCCAAAATCGCTGATTAAGGGTGCAAAATACTCCAAATAAAAAGTTGTTTATTTAATTAATTAAAAATTACCATAAAATTCTAAAAATTAAATTATCACTACTTCCCAAAAGAACCTTGTCTAAATTCAAACCCGATCTCTAGTTATATCGAATAAACCGTTATGGTCGATAAACGATTATATAGCGACTATTCTGAAATTTGATTTGGACCTATCTCAAAATCTACACGACGAAATCCCGATTTTTCTCTTCCACTAGAAAGATATACTCCACCAGCTCCACACGTTTCTTGTTTCGCAGAAATCCGATTTAAAACGAACTCTGTACATTCAGTTGAAGTTCGAATCGCCAAATTACGAACTGCAGCGCCATTTCAAGCTCAATTTTAATTATAATATAATTATACGTTCTAACGTTGTCGATTTATTAATATATTCGTTATTTAAATAATTAAATAAGTTAATTATTACACCGTCAAATATCCGGGTCATTACATTCTTCCCCACTTAAAATAATTTCGTCCTCGAAATTGCTAAGTTAGAGGACGACCCTACCTATTGGAATTCCTAAGATTTGTTTACCCCTTATTTCTGATTTCAACTGAACCAATTAATATTGACTAAAATATTAATTCCTTCTGACTAACCTAAATTTTCAAAAATTTTGAAAATTTTCTAACACTTTAAATTTTCGGAAAATTTCGCCATAACCTCCTTTGTACAGCCCTATCAGTAAAACCACAACTCGCCTCTCTAGGCCTTCTCCAACCCAAAAGAAAATCAAAACGCCAAGCGGCTTGCCAAATCGGCTCATAAATCACCAAACTCAATATGAAATATAAACTTGTACCTTTTGTCGGGCATATCACTATATCCCTATCATCTGTTACCAATTCTGCATATATCATGCCATACCAATCAACTTATCCTCAAACTCAACATTTGGTTCTATCCGAGACAAATTCCATTCAAACTCCAATATCAATTTCAAACCCTTGACTTATCAACTCAATTTTATTCCTGATTACATTTAACTTTGTCTAAGTTAAATTTCAAATTTATTTATTCACTTTCAATATTTTAATCCATTTAACTTCATAAGTTAAATTTTAATTCCAGAATTTAAATTCCTGGGTTTATTTCAAATCAATTTGAAACCATAATACCAATTCAAAACCTTTGAATTTGTAAACACTTGTTTTTCTTAAACAATTCAAAAACACAACCTTTGGTAGTAATCCGTCACTTAGAACTCGAAAATAAACACTGATGATGTGGCCACACTCATCAGGGTTATTTCCCAGTTTATCGAAGTGAGTTTAATACTATAACACTTTCAATTTGAAAACATTTTCAAAATCTCCCAGGAACTTAAAATTTACTTATTTTAATTCCTGATTCTGATTTAATTTCAGATTTAATTCGTCTTATTTCATATACTTTACTTATATGAATTCTGATTAGTTATCTATAACCATTTTGCCTTTATATAATCTCATCTGATTATAATAACAACCAACACAACCAATTATACTATGTTAATGTCAAAACATATCATGTTGGCTCATCGTATTCGAGTGTTTAGAAACCCTTATCGATATTGTGGTGCCCCACCATCGACCAGAATTCATAAGCCACTCAACCAATAAAGCTCCACAATATAAAACAAAATTTTATATCAATTAACAAATACGTTCACTCGTATATATACACTCAAACTCAATCTAGGTTATTACTAACCCAATCTCTACTGAGTTACACCACAGAGCCAAGGTAATTCACTAATCCTAGGCTCTGATACCAACTGTAGTGACCCAAAAATCCGGTCCAATTTGAGCTGACTAAATAACACAAGTCCAACCCCAAATTGCACTGGAAATTCAAGAAACTAATAGAAAGAAGATAGAGGGTGAGGATAGATAAGATAGAAACTTAGAATAGAAGAAGAAGACAACATCAACAACATCAGAGTAACACGAATCTCACAGCGGAACGAATAAATATATTTCATAACATAACTTTGAAATACAAATCTGTACTTGAATATACATATCATTATCAAAGTACATCACTTACAACACAGCGGAAATAACTATAGCTATATGATCCTGAAGCCTCCTGCTCCAAGCTCTTCAAGTGTATCTGTAAAATCCCGACTACTTGACTGCCCGTACAAATTTAGGCACCCAAGAGTTTAGGGAAGCAAAACAAAATAAACTCCGGGTCAGTCATGGGACTGGTGTGAGTAAACTCAAATCATTTAAACAGGTATATGATATCTCATAAGACCACGCCGTGAATACGGAACGGGTTTTTCCCTTATGAGAATCCAAACATCTTTGAAAAGCAATATCATTCTGATATTATGATAATGTCTAAATACAAATAGATATCAGTCTAGTAGAAACGCTTGCATCTCACGTTCTACATACATAGTATACAATCAAAACCGCAGGTGCGTATTGGATGATTGGGTTTCCAATTATGACAAGGTATGGAATCACCTTCCGATCAGTGTACTCTAGGAACGATACACTGGAGTTCAACAAGAACATCTTGCAACTCAGCCACACATGACCGACCACTCATTTCGCTTGAGTGTATCGAATGTACATCACCAACGGTCAGGATCAGCAACCGTTTCCCGTATATATATGGGACAGCATTGATAGATTTAAGAAGCAAATGAATATTCTCTAGATAGGTGATTATACACCCTACTTCGGTACGACCGACTTAGCCATGCTGCCTGCCCGATTTCTGTCATTTACCGGTTGATGAGGCTAGAAGCTACGCTTACTTTCCATTCATTTAACACGATCACTTTGAATGCCACATTATCAGATACGTAAATCATTTAGTTGGATCTGCACAAATAGATTCTGGATATTATGCGAAGGGAATAAATCCGTTGGCCACCATATATATTTGTACAGTCCAACCCATTCGATCATTGGAAATACTCTGTCAGACATTCGTCCATATACGTTCGTTCTGGGACTGAACGAAACCAAAGGCACTATCCTGTAAATAGGACAACCCTTGCATTTTACTCCGTCTTCAATATATTCAGCGTACTTGGTTTGCAACGCTTATGCCAATACGGAGTGGTTCTTTGGATAATAACCCAACCGGTCTCTCCATATTAACAACGTAAAATGGTCAAAACTTCGATAGTCTGTGATTTAACTATCAAATGGAAACATGTCGGTGTACAAACAACGATCTAAATTCCAAATGGAATTATCGATCCAATCATCAACCATATATATATACATATATATATTCATATTTCCTTATTTTCTAAAATTAGAAAATATATGTTTTCAACATTGGAAAACATTTCCAATCCTCATTTACGCATCACTACCATTCCACAACTATTAGTCCCTAACTGTAAATTAGTAAGAGAACAATTCTCTAAGTATAAACCCCGAAGGCCGAAACCAACATCAGATCAACACTCAGAAAAATATTCAACTTACCAATCTCTAGTCAGTTTCTAATATTGTTTAACTCTATTTGATTTACTCTTATTCGAATACTATAAGTCGATTAACTCTATTGATTAACTCTATCGAATAACTAAATTCGATAAACTCCTTTTGATTAACTCTATCGAATAACTAAATTCGATAAACTCCTTTTGATTTACTCTATCGAATAACTAAATTCGATAAACTCCTTTTGATTTACTCGTATTCAGTTACTAAGTTCGATTAGCTAATATTAGACTATTCTTATTCGATTAACTAATATTAGACTAACTCAAATCAGGTTATTTCTAATTGAATGACTAATATTCAATTACTCTATTTAGATTATCTCTTTTATATCACAACAATTTCCTTTTTATAACGTTTACCTACCGTTACAAATATTTCCTATTTACAACTTCTATTTACCGTTACAAATATTTCCTATTTACAACTTCTATTTACCGTTACAAATATTCCTTATTTACAACTTCTATTTACCGTTACAAATATTCCTTATTTACAACTTCTATTTACCGTTACAAATATTCCTTATTTACAACTTCTATTTACCGTTACAAATATTCCTTATTTACAACTTCTATTTACCGTTACAAATATTCCTTATTTATAACAGTTTATTTATCTTCTAAATAAATATTTCTTATTTATATTTATTTTCTAAATAAATATCCCTTTTATAAAACTCTATTTGTTTTATAAATAATTTCCTTTTATAAAACCGTGTTTGATTTATAAATAATTTCCTTTATTTCAATATACATTGAAATATTCCTTTTTACAACTCAGGGTTCCTTATGATATTCAAAATATCAAACAACGATGATCAATATCGTTCTAACATCCATAATCCAGAACAGATTATATAACACATCATATAACACAATATATGAAAACAGTAAAATAATTGTTGAGGAATCCAGTCGGATTCCTCCAACCTGTCTCCCTGCATCCACAGATGTTACACAGTATAATATATATCATATTTCATTTTGAAATGAAATATCCTGCTGTACATAACCATATTTGATTAACAGTACATAGATTAACTATAACTACGTTTTCAATCAAATCTATTTAACAGTCCAGTTTAACAGTCAATATACAACAGTCAATAAATAGAGTACAATTTATATAAAAATATAAATTGAGGAGAGTTAGTGAGTTTTACTCACATTGTCCGTAATCGTTAAATACGCATAACGGTCGATGGTTCTGATCATACGTTTCATTCCGCTATAAATTCAGTCGAGCTCCAACCCATTTCCAGTCGTCTGTTCTAGCAAAAAGAACGCAGCTGATTCTCGATCTTCCCTGGTATCCCACGTTCAACACTTCGTGTTTTTAAACAATAACCCTTTTTAAACGTTGGGCTTCCTCTCTTTTCTTTCCTTGTTATTTTTGTTTTCTTTTCTTTGTTGTTTCTATTGGGCCTCATCAATTGAACAACGGCCCATTCATTTTATACAGGAAAACTCCTTCCTCCCTCATCTTTAATCGATCCCGCCTGCTTCAATATAGTACCAGACCCGTATATACTTTCTTCACCGTTACGCATGAATCCCGTATCCTCATCAACCCGTGCTCCTTTAACAGTCATTAACCCAAACTTAAATCACCAAATCTCCTTCCCTTCCACACGTTCGAATAGGAACCTACTTCAATAACACCACCGTGACCAGCCCCTTACCATCTCCAAATAAAAAGTGATGAACCCGCACCATTTCCGGAATTCATAACTCCGGATCCCCTTTCGGTTTTCGTTCCCAGGCCAACCCAAAATCCTCAGCTGTCAACAAACTCCTCCACCACAGCATGAACTCAAGCAACCCGTCTCCCATCCCCTCATCATCGGAGCACACTGCTCCCTTTTGAATCTGTGAAAAACAATTCCCCTCCTTGGATCCGAGCTCCTTCATTGCTTCAGAAAAATCAAGTAGTACAAACACCCAATGACTCCTCACTCGAGAACAACCTCCCCAACATCATCTTGAACGCTGCATCTCCTCCATGTCAACCGCGACTTCACGGTTCAGCACAGAAATTTGAGCGACACAGTTTCGAACGGAAATTCATCAGCAACTCAAAACTCACGCTCTTCGAACTCCTGATTCCAAACACACAATCGATTTCGCAAACCAAAGTCTAGAAATTCTTCGAACTTGAACCCTAAACTATAACCGTGCGCTGAGAGGTTTCTAGTGAACAAAAATGCATTTGAACCCATAAATGCGTACGCCAGATTGAGAAGCTCCCCTTCCCGAATTGAAAGAGAAAGGATAATTCGAATTTTAGGGATTATAGTTTGATTTTTGAGGAGCGGTTTTCTTTAGTTTTATTTTCCCAGATCTGGAAATGAAAACGGCGGAAGAAATTCTGGAAATGAGGAGCTTTTGATTAGGTTAGAGGAGTTGTAAATTATTTATAGGGGGGGTTGTGCGGCTGAAAACAAAACGAGGTGTGGCCTTAGTTTAGTTCACCAGTTAGGATATTTCATTTTTAAGGGTACCGTGCACTCTATACAATTTTATCATTTAGGGACTGCTAACGACAAAAATAAAAATACCAGCGAGACGAGAAATGTCCCACGATTCCAAAAATATAATAATACCGGTAGATTGACTCATATTGTGAAACCCCAAAATCGCTGATTAAGGGTGCAAAATACTCCAAATAAAAAGTTGTTTATTTAATTAATTAAAAATTACCATAAAATTCTAAAAATTAAATTATCACTACTTCCCAAAAGAACCTTGTCTAAATTCAAACCCGATCTCTAGTTATATCGAATAAACCGTTATGGTCGATAAACGATTATATAGCGACTATTCTGAAATTTGATTTGGACCTATCTCAAAATCTACACGACGAAATCCCGATTTTTCTCTTCCACTAGAAAGATATACTCCACCAGCTCCACACGTTTCTTGTTTCGCAGAAATCCGATTTAAAACGAACTCTGTACATTCAGTTGAAGTTCGAATCGCCAAATTACGAACTGCAGCGCCATTTCAAGCTCAATTTTAATTATAATATAATTATACGTTCTAACGTTGTCGATTTATTAATATATTCGTTATTTAAATAATTAAATAAGTTAATTATTACACCGTCAAATATCCGGGTCATTACATTCTTCCCCACTTAAAATAATTTCGTCCTCGAAATTGCTAAGTTAGAGGACGACCCTACCTATTGGAATTCCTAAGATTTGTTTACCCCTTATTTCTGATTTCAACTGAACCAATTAATATTGACTAAAATATTAATTCCTTCTGACTAACCTAAATTTTCAAAAATTTTGAAAATTTTCTAACACTTTAAATTTTCGGAAAATTTCGCCATAACCTCCTTTGTACAGCCCTATCAGTAAAACCACAACTCGCCTCTCTAGGCCTTCTCCAACCCAAAAGAAAATCAAAACGCCAAGCGGCTTGCCAAATCGGCTCATAAATCACCAAACTCAATATGAAATATAAACTTGTACCTTTTGTCGGGCATATCACTATATCCCTATCATCTGTTACCAATTCTGCATATATCATGCCATACCAATCAACTTATCCTCAAACTCAACATTTGGTTCTATCCGAGACAAATTCCATTCAAACTCCAATATCAATTTCAAACCCTTGACTTATCAACTCAATTTTATTCCTGATTACATTTAACTTTGTCTAAGTTAAATTTCAAATTTATTTATTCACTTTCAATATTTTAATCCATTTAACTTCATAAGTTAAATTTTAATTCCAGAATTTAAATTCCTGGGTTTATTTCAAATCAATTTGAAACCATAATACCAATTCAAAACCTTTGAATTTGTAAACACTTGTTTTTCTTAAACAATTCAAAAACACAACCTTTGGTAGTAATCCGTCACTTAGAACTCGAAAATAAACACTGATGATGTGGCCACACTCATCAGGGTTATTTCCCAGTTTATCGAAGTGAGTTTAATACTATAACACTTTCAATTTGAAAACATTTTCAAAATCTCCCAGGAACTTAAAATTTACTTATTTTAATTCCTGATTCTGATTTAATTTCAGATTTAATTCGTCTTATTTCATATACTTTACTTATATGAATTCTGATTAGTTATCTATAACCATTTTGCCTTTATATAATCTCATCTGATTATAATAACAACCAACACAACCAATTATACTATGTTAATGTCAAAACATATCATGTTGGCTCATCGTATTCGAGTGTTTAGAAACCCTTATCGATATTGTGGTGCCCCACCATCGACCAGAATTCATAAGCCACTCAACCAATAAAGCTCCACAATATAAAACAAAATTTTATATCAATTAACAAATACGTTCACTCGTATATATACACTCAAACTCAATCTAGGTTATTACTAACCCCATCTCTACTGAGTTACACCACAGAGCCAAGGTAATTCACTAATCCTAGGCTCTGATACCAACTGTAGTGACCCAAAAATCCGGTCCAATTTGAGCTGACTAAATAACACAAGTCCAACCCCAAATTGCACTGGAAATTCAAGAAACTAATAGAAAGAAGATAGAGGGTGAGGATAGATAAGATAGAAACTTAGAATAGAAGAAGAAGAAGACAACATCAACAACATCAGAGTAACACGAATCTCACAGCGGAACGAATAAATATATTTCATAACATAACTTTGAAATACAAATCTGTACTTGAATATACATATCATTATCAAAGTACATCACTTACAACACAGCGGAAATAACTATAGCTATATGATCCTGAAGCCTCCTGCTCCAAGCTCTTCAAGTGTATCTGTAAAATCCCGACTACTTGACTGCCCGTACAAATTTAGGCACCCAAGAGTTTAGGGAAGCAAAACAAAATAAACTCCGGGTCAGTCATGGGACTGGTGTGAGTAAACTCAAATCATTTAAACAGGTATATGATATCTCATAAGACCACGCCGTGAATACGGAACGGGTTTTTCCCTTATGAGAATCCAAACATCTTTGAAAAGCAATATCATTCTGATATTATGATAATGTCTAAATACAAATAGATATCAGTCTAGTAGAAACGCTTGCATCTCACGTTCTACATACATAGTATACAATCAAAACCGCAGGTGCGTATTGGATGATTGGGTTTCCAATTATGACAAGGTATGGAATCACCTTCCGATCAGTGTACTCTAGGAACGATACACTGGAGTTCAACAAGAACATCTTGCAACTCAGCCACACATGACCGACCACTCATTTCGCTTGAGTGTATCGAATGTACATCACCAACGGTCAGGATCAGCAACCGTTTCCCGTATATATATGGGACAGCATTGATAGATTTAAGAAGCAAATGAATATTCTCTAGATAGGTGATTATACACCCTACTTCGGTGCGACCGACTTAGCCATGCTGCCTGCCCGATTTCTGTCATTTACCGGTTGATGAGGCTAGAAGCTACGCTTACTTTCCATTCATTTAACACGATCACTTTGAATGCCACATTATCAGATACGTAAATCATTTAGTTGGATCTGCACAAATAGATTCTGGATATTATGCGAAGGGAATAAATCCGTTGGCCACCATATATATTTGTACAGTCCAACCCATTCGATCATTGGAAATACTCTGTCAGACATTCGTCCATATACGTTCGTTCTGGGACTGAACGAAACCAAAGGCACTATCCTGTAAACAGGACAACCCTTGCATTTTACTCCGTCTTCAATATATTCAGCGTACTTGGTTTGCAACGCTTATGCCAATACGGAGTGGTTCTTTGGATAATAACCCAACCGGTCTCTCCATATTAACAACGTAAAATGGTCAAAACTTCGATAGTCTGTGATTTAACTATCAAATGGAAACATGTCGGTGTACAAACAACGATCTAAATTCCAAATGGAATTATCGATCCAATCATCAACCATATATATATACATATATATATATTCATATTTCCTTATTTTCTAAAATTAGAAAATATATGTTTTCAACATTGGAAAACATTTCCAATCCTCATTTACGCATCACTACCATTCCACAACTATTAGTCCCTAACTGTAAATTAGTAAGAGAACAATTCTCTAAGTATAAACCCCGAAGGCCGAAACCAACATCAGATCAACACTCAGAAAAATATTCAACTTACCAATCTCTAGTCAGTTTCTAATATTGTTTAACTCTATTTGATTTACTCTTATTCGAATACTATAAGTCGATTAACTCTATTGATTAACTCTATCGAATAACTAAATTCGATAAACTCCTTTTGATTAACTCTATCGAATAACTAAATTCGATAAACTCCTTTTGATTTACTCTATCGAATAACTAAATTCGATAAACTCCTTTTGATTTACTCGTATTCAGTTACTAAGTTCGATTAGCTAATATTAGACTATTCTTATTCGATTAACTAATATTAGACTAACTCAAATCAGGTTATTTCTAATTGAATGACTAATATTCAATTACTCTATTTAGATTATCTCTTTTATATCACAACAATTTCCTTTTTATAACGTTTACCTACCGTTACAAATATTTCCTATTTACAACTTCTATTTACCGTTACAAATATTTCCTATTTACAACTTCTATTTACCGTTACAAATATTCCTTATTTACAACTTCTATTTACCGTTACAAATATTCCTTATTTACAACTTCTATTTACCGTTACAAATATTCCTTATTTACAACTTCTATTTACCGTTACAAATATTCCTTATTTATAACAGTTTATTTATCTTCTAAATAAATATTTCTTATTTATATTTATTTTCTAAATAAATATCCCTTTTATAAAACTCTATTTGTTTTATAAATAATTTCCTTTTATAAAACCGTGTTTGATTTATAAATAATTTCCTTTATTTCAATATACATTGAAATATTCCTTTTTACAACTCAGGGTTCCTTATGATATTCAAAATATCAAACAACGATGATCAATATCGTTCTAACATCCATAATCCAGAACAGATTATATAACACATCATATAACACAATATATGAAAACAGTAAAATAATTGTTGAGGAATCCAGTCGGATTCCTCCAACCTGTCTCCCTGCATCCACAGATGTTACACAGTATAATATATATCATATTTCATTTTGAAATGAAATATCCTGCTGTACATAACCATATTTGATTAACAGTACATAGATTAACTATAACTACGTTTTCAATCAAATCTATTTAACAGTCCAGTTTAACAGTCAATATACAACAGTCAATAAATAGAGTACAATTTATATAAAAATATAAATTGAGGAGAGTTAGTGAGTTTTACTCACATTGTCCGTAATCGTTAAATACGCATAACGGTCGATGGTTCTGATCATACGTTTCATTCCGCTATAAATTCAGTCGAGCTCCAACCCATTTCCAGTCGTCTGTTCTAGCAAAAAGAACGCAGCTGATTCTCGATCTTCCCTGGTATCCCACGTTCAACACTTCGTGTTTTTAAACAATAACCCTTTTTAAACGTTGGGCTTCCTCTCTTTTCTTTCCTTGTTATTTTTGTTTTCTTTTCTTTGTTGTTTCTATTGGGCCTCATCAATTGAACAACGGCCCATTCATTTTATACAGGAAAACTCCTTCCTCCCTCATCTTTAATCGATCCCGCCTGCTTCAATATAGTACCAGACCCGTATATACTTTCTTCACCGTTACGCATGAATCCCGTATCCTCATCAACCCGTGCTCCTTTAACAGTCATTAACCCAAACTTAAATCACCAAATCTCCTTCCCTTCCACACGTTCGAATAGGAACCTACTTCAATAACACCACCGTGACCAGCCCCTTACCATCTCCAAATAAAAAGTGATGAACCCGCACCATTTCCGGAATTCATAACTCTGGATCCCCTTTCGGTTTTCGTTCCCAGGCCAACCCAAAATCCTCAGCTGTCAACAAACTCCTCCACCACAGCATGAACTCAAGCAACCCGTCTCCCATCCCCTCATCATCGGAGCACACTGCTCCCTTTTGAATCTGTGAAAAACAATTCCCCTCCTTGGATCCGAGCTCCTTCATTGCTTCAGAAAAATCAAGTAGTACAAACACCCAATGACTCCTCACTCGAGAACAACCTCCCCAACATCATCTTGAACGCTGCATCTCCTCCATGTCAACCGCGACTTCACGGTTCAGCACAGAAATTTGAGCGACACAGTTTCGAACGGAAATTCATCAGCAACTCAAAACTCACGCTCTTCGAACTCCTGATTCCAAACACACAATCGATTTCGCAAACCAAAGTCTAGAAATTCTTCGAACTTGAACCCTAAACTATAACCGTGCGCTGAGAGGTTTCCAGTGAACAAAAATGCATTTGAACCCATAAATGCGTACGCCAGATTGAGAAGCTCCCCTTCCCGAATTGAAAGAGAAAGGATAATTCGAATTTTAGGGATTATAGTTTGATTTTTGAGGAGCGGTTTTCTTTAGTTTTATTTTCCCAGATCTGGAAATGAAAACGGCGGAAGAAATTCTGGAAATGAGGAGCTTTTGATTAGGTTAGAGGAGTTGTAAATTATTTATAGGGGGGTTGTGCGGCTGAAAACAAAATGAGGTGTGGCCTTAGTTTAGTTCACCAGTTAGGATATTTCATTTTTAAGGGTACCGTGCACTCTATACAATTTTATCATTTAGGGACTGCTAACGACAAAAATAAAAATACCAGCGAGACGAGAAATGTCCCACGATTCCAAAAATATAATAATACCGGTAGATTGACTCATATTGTGAAACCCCAAAATCGCTGATTAAGGGTGCAAAATACTCCAAATAAAAAGTTGTTTATTTAATTAATTAAAAATTACCATAAAATTCTAAAAATTAAATTATCACTACTTCCCAAAAGAACCTTGTCTAAATTCAAACCCGATCTCTAGTTATATCGAATAAACCGTTATGGTCGATAAACGATTATATAACGACTATTCTGAAATTTGATTTGGACCTATCTCAAAATCTACACGACGAAATCCCGATTTTTCTCTTCCACTAGAAAGATATACTCCACCAGCTCCACACGTTTCTTGTTTCGCAGAAATCCGATTTAAAACGAACTCTGTACATTCAGTTGAAGTTCGAATCGCCAAATTACGAACTGCAGCGCCATTTCAAGCTCAATTTTAATTATAATATAATTATACGTTCTAACGTTGTCGATTTATTAATATATTCGTTATTTAAATAATTAAATAAGTTAATTATTACACCGTCAAATATCCGGGTCATTACACTCCTCCTCCCGTAGCTGAGGTTCCTCCTCCTCCTCCACCCCATATGGACCCATTGCCTAAAGTATGCGAGGATTTCAAAGTGATGGGTGGCAAGAATTTTGTTGGGACCGAAACCTTTGTAGAGGCGAGAAATTAGTTGAAGGAGACCAAAGACCTTTTTACTATCTTTGATGTAGAGGACCATAGAAAAGTCCAGATGGCAGCATGGTTGTTGAAAGAGGAAGCTTCATTTTGGTGGGAAGTCACCAACGCTACTTGGCCTATAGAGACTTGGGTCGACTTTAGGATGAGGTTTGGGCTTAAGTTTCTATCATCAGCGGAAGAGAATCTACAAATGGAGAGGTTTATATCTTTGAAGCAAGGGGACGTGACCGTGAGGGAGTATGGGAATAAGTTTAATCAGCTTGCTCGATTTGGATTAGACTTGGTTAACACAGTTCAGAAGAAGTCTCTACGCTTTGCTCGAGGATTGAACGAGCCATTGCATAGTTTGGCCATGTCACATATACCCATGGGGGCGACTTTTGAGAGCTTGGTGGATATGGCCCTACTTAGTGAAGAGGATAATAGTGGAAAGAAGGAAGTTAAGTCCAATAAGAACCAAGGAAAGAAGACTGACTCCAAGTGGGGAGACAACAACAACAACAAGAACAAGAACATGAACAACAAGGGCAACAACGACAACAACAAAGAACGTGAGACGAGGAAGTGTAATTTTTGTGGGATCAAGGGGCATCTAGCAAAAGATTGTAGGAAGAAGAAGAGGAAGTTGGGAGAATGCTTTCATTGTGGAGAGTCTGGACACTATAGTAAGGATTGCCCGAAGAAGTAAGGACAGGGGCAAGGGCAGACTCAGCGAGCAAGACCTTTTGGAGGACAATTGCATGCTCTCAACACTACTCCAGCTCTTTACCGAGGTAGTATTTCTGTAGAAAGCCTTGTTTACATTTCTGGTTTTCCTGTTCGAAATTTATTCGATTCTGGCGCATCGCATACTTTTATTTCTTCTGATATTGTTGAAAGTTTGCACCTTAGTACTAGTCTAGTTGAGGATCCCGTTAGTGTTTCAAATCCAATTGGGGGTTCCGCCCATCTATCTATGATTTGTATGGATTTGAGGATTTCTATCTTGACCGTATAATTCATGTGTAATGCTTATGTTCTCGGGTTTATGGGATACTGGTTGATTTTGGGCATGGATTGGTTGTCCAGTTATGGAGCCATACTTGATTGTGAACATAGGGTAGTGAGGCTCATAACTCGCCTCGGTAATACCCTAGAAATTTCTTGTAACCCTGTGGGTCCCGTCATGTTATGTTATCTTGAGTCCCTCGACTCGTCCATTGATAATCTTCAATCTGTGAGGGTGGTCCGAGAATATCCCGATGTCTTTGAAGAGGTTAAGGGGTTACCCCCTAAACGCGAGATAGACTTCCATATTTATCTTGTTGATAATGCCAAGCCAGTTTCATTGCCCGTTAGGCACATGGCCCCGCGGGAAAGAAGAGAGCTTAGTAAGCAAGTCAAGGAGTTGCTTGAGAAAAATTTCATTAGGCGAAGCATTTCTGAATGGGGTGCTCCTGTGGTATTCGCTACTAAGGCGGATGGTTCACTTCGTCTATGTGTTGATTACCGCGAGTTAAACAAGCTGACAAAGAAGAATAGGCACCCGTTACCGAGGATCGACGATCTTTTTGACTAGCTTGTAGGTGCTTCTGTTTTCTCTCAACTCGATCTAGCTACCAGATTCCATCAGCTTAGAGTGGCTGAGGATAGTATTAACAAGACTCCGTTTAGGACTCCAGATGGATTCTTTGAATGGCTCGTCATGCCATTCGGTTTGACTAACGCACCCGCCTACTTCGTTGATTTGATGAGTAGGGTGTTTAGGGAGTTCCTTAATAAGTTTGTGGTGGTCTTCGTGGATGATATTTTGATCTTCTCTAAGGACGAGGAAGAACATGCTAGACATCTCAAGGAGGTTATGGATACGCTTAGAGCTCATCAGTTAAAAGCCAAGTTCTAAAAATGCCACTTTTGGAGAAGGGAAGTTCGGTTTCTTGGGCATATAGTTTCTAAGCAAGGCATAGCTATGGATCCCGCGAAAGTGGTTGCGGTTCAAGACTGGAAAGCTCCTAAGAATGCAACCGAAGTAAGAAGCTTTCTCGGTCTGGCAAGCTTTTATAGGAAGTTCATTAAGGACTTCGCTAAAATTTCGGCTCCTCTTACTAAGTTGACGAAGAAGAACTTAGTCTTCGCATGGGAAATAGAGTGTGAGCTTGCTTTTCAAAGGCTCAAGAGAGCCATTACCATAGCTCCAGTTTTGGCTTTACCCGACGGAGGTAAGATGTTTACCGTGTACACCGATGCTTGTGGCACGGGATTAGGCGCTGTCCTGATGCAAGAAGGAAGAGTAATATGCTATGGGGGTAGGCAACTTAAAGTGCATGAGAGGAACTATCCCACACATGATTTGGAGTTGGCGGCGATTGTCTTTGCACTCAAATCTTGGCGCCATTATCTTCTAGGCGAAAGGTTCGAGTTGTATACCGATCACAAGTCGGTTAAGTACCTCTTCTCGCAAAAGGATTTGATTCTAAGGCAACAGAGGTGGATGGAATTCTTGGCATCTTATGACTTCGATATAGCTTATACCCCTGGCAAGGGTAATGTGGTGGCGGATGCGCTAAGTAGGAAAAGGTTGACTTTGAGCCCTTTATTTGTTGAGATGAAGAATCTATAGTTCTTAGCAACCTTTGACTTTACACCTGCTGTTGAGGCGTTGACTGGCATGTTAGCATCTCTTGATCTTAGACCTACACTCCTAGATCAAGTAGGGACTTCGCAGAAGGAAGACCCATAGATAGTCGAGATCATGGATAAGTTGATTCGTGGTGAAACATCAAGTCACCTCGCTAGATATACCCTAGATAACAAGGGATGGCTAAGGCGCGATGGAAGACTGTGTGTCCCACAAGTGGGAGACTTAGTGCATAAGGTTCTTGAAGAAGTGCATCGCTCGAAGATGACTATTCATCTCGGAGGGGATAAGATGTATAGGGATATGAAACGCATTTTCTTTTGGGTTGGAACGAAGAAGGACGTGGCCGAGTTTGTTTCAAAATGCATGGTGTGCCAACAAGTGAAAGCCGAGTCAAAGAAACCCGGTGGGCTATTACATCCATTGGAGGTCCTGCAATGGGAGTGGGAAAGTATCTCGATGGATTTTGTGGATGGATTTCCTAGGTCAAAGAAGGGGAATACTAGCATATGGGTCATAGTTGATAGACTCATGAAGAGTGCTCACTTTATTCCGGTGAAGAGCAAGAGGACCGCAACATGGCTAGCGTCTATTTATCTTCGAGAGATAGTACGGTTGCATGGAGTTCCTTCTAGCATAGTTAGCGATCGTGACCCAATCTTCACTAGCCAATTTTGGAATAGTTTGCAAGAAGCGATGGGTACGCGATTGAATCTAAGTACAGCCTATCACCCACAGACGGATGGTCAGACCGAAAGGGTAAATAGGGTACTAGAAGATCTGTTGAGGCTATGCATTCTTGATTTTGGTGGCACTTGGGAAGACCATCTTCCTCTAGTAGAGTTTGCTTATAATAACAGCTACCAAGCAAGCATAGGGATGGCACCATTCGAAGCTTTGTATGGAAGACCGTGCAAGTCACCAACTTGTTGGTGGGAAACGACGGATAAGCTTATACATGGGCCCGACATGATAAGGGACACATCCGAGAAGGTTGAGTTGATTCGAAGATGGATGAAAACGGCTCAAGATAGACAGAAATCCTATGCAGATAAGCGTAGGACAGACTTGGAGTTCGATGTTGGAGATATGGTCTTTGTGAAAGTTTCTCCCTTGCGTAATGTAGTTCATTTTGGAGCAGTTGGGAAGCTAGCACCAAGGTTCGTAGGACCCTTCCCTATCATAGAGAGGATTTGGCAGATGGCTTATAAGGTGGAATTGCCCGAGAAGCTGGCTGGAGTGCACAATGTCTTTCATGTCTCGCATCTCCGAAAGTGCCTACATGAGTCAGCCGTAGTGGTTGAGCCTAGCATTCTTGAAGACGTGGAGGGGGAGAAAGAGGCAACCCTGAGGCGAGCTCCGATTTGTATCTTGGGAACTGAGATCAAGAAGCTGAGGAATCGAGAAGTCAAGTTAGTAAAGGTACAGTGGAGTGAAGCCGAAGAGGACACAACCTAGGAAACTGAGGAGAACATGCGCGCGCTTCACCCATTTCTTTTTTAGGGTACATTCTCGATCTCTTTTTACCTTTCTTTTGCTATCCATGTTTATCTTGTTATTTCGTTAATCTTGTCGTGAGAACCTTAGGTAGAAACCCTTTGGATAAAACATGTATTTGAAACATGTTATGCTTGATGTTTGCAAATGGTTGCAAGTGGTTACTCGTGGATGCATGATACACGTTAGGCACTAAGATCGGCTCACACACTTTCATGTTGCATATGCATGAGTGCTTATACTTATTCATGGATGAAACTTGTTATGCTATCACTTGGATGTTGCATATGAATGAATGTTATGTGCACTCATGTAGAGATTATAAATTATGTTAGGAATTTGCATACATTTGGAATCATTTCGCTAACATATTTTGCATTAAGGAGGTTTACTGAATCAGTAACTGCCTGATCTTTCGCATTAGATAAGTACATATACACACACCTTTTGCATATGTTCATACAGCATTAGGAAATCTTTTAAGGACAATGTTTTGCTCATGGATGACGTTTTGAGTAAATGGAAGATGGTTGGTAGGATACGTTCTTCCTAACTTGGGGATTTCAGGAGAAATCCTTTAAGGAGGGGAGAATGTAACAACCCAAATTCTTACAACATGTGATATCCATAAATCAGGGCAGAATTAAATTATAAATTAAGAATCAATGGGAACGGGTTACGCCATTGTGTTCATCTCAAAATTCTACTTGAAAACGAGTCCGAAATTTCGAAAATCGGAGTCCGTATGACCGAGTTATGGCCCATAGAAGTTTTCAGAAAATTCAGCCCCAAACAGACTGGGCGGGAAAATTTCCTGCCCAGCCCAGGTCGACTGGGGGGTCGATCTGCCCCAGACCAGGTCGACCTGGGTGTCGACCTGGGGGTCGACCTCCCTGGTCGAGCCAGGTTGGCCTGTGTGCACCTGCTTTGTTCTGTTGTCATGTTTGAGAGCTTGTGACGATTTTTGATGGTTCAGATTCATTCTAGGGTTAATCCATTGGCCTAAACTTGTCCCTACTCCTATAAAAACACCCTAAAACCTAGCCTAAATCACCACAAATCAATTTAACAACAACGTGCTGCCCAAATTCTCCTTGATCATGGCCTCCACCTTCAACTTGAGAGCTTGAGCATTCAAAATAGATCCAAGGCAAAAAGGAGCAAGCTTTCTTCATCAAAATCAAAGGAGCTTCTTCTTCTTCCTCAAGGCTTTGTGTGGAGCTTCGCTTTATTTGGGGATCTCTAGAGTTTCTACAACATTTCTTGGCTTTCTTTGTTCTCTTGTTCTCATAGCCACGATTTGTAAGCCCTATTCTACTCCTAGATCTAAACTCTAGACTTAAATGGACATGATGCAAAATGGAATTGAATGTAAATATGTTAACTACCTTGATCTATGCTTGTATACCCTAAAGTTACTATCTTGACTTGTGAAATGTTGACATGGACCCTAGATCTATACTTGGACTTGTGGAACATTTGTGTAAACTTGATTTGGAGGCTTATGCATGTTAGAAAACCCTTAACCCCTCATGTCCCTTAACATGTATATGATGATGAACCTAATTGCTATAATGTTCACAAGTTAGAATGATTTCCCTATGTCACTATTGCCATGATTATAACCCTTGTATGTTATCATACATGTTGAGGCCAATATGCTATATATGTTGTACACCTATGCCTCAAATGTCATCATGTTTAACTTATGATCACCTTTGCCACTATATACCCACCTTTGTCATATTTCCCTAGTTTGAACTATTGTGTTGATTCTCTTTCGCGTACGTGGGGAATGCGTTTTGGGTAGTTTAGGAAAACTTGAAAATGACTATAAACATGCCATGAAATTGCATGTAACATGGATTGGTAATTAAACTAGAACGTGGACATGACACTTAGAAAACCATGAAAATGGCCAACTCGAGGTTGGGTTGAGTTTGTAGCATAAATCTGCTCGGAACCGCCCGGCAAATCCAATGGCTACAAAGAAAAAGACCCAATGTGAGTAGTTGGTCATGTCGCACTTAAAACCCGAAGTTAGACTAGGTTGTGGTGTAAAGCTGCCCGGACCCAACCGGCACATCCAGTAACCACAACAAAGTCTAATGTGAGAGGTTGGGGTGCATTAAATAAATTAATGCCACAAGATAAGGTTAAGTCATGGACCACTTGAATACTTAACCAACTTGACATGTTGATTGGATGGGGTTAAGTCATGGATTTGAATGACAACACTTGACCCATTTAGAAACCCTAGTTTGCGGGTCATTTTCAGCAGTAACCCTCTTAGATGTATCACGATACCCTAGGGACTAGGCTAGGGTGGGGCACAATTACTGGGCTGATTATAAGCGTCCAAAAGGGACAGCTGAGTGGGTGTGCCATTGTAGGTTCAGACGGACTGAGGTCGTGCACTTAGTCCGGACTTGAAAAATAGCTGGCGTGGGCACCCGTAGTTGTACACTGTGCATGCTTGGAATTGTGTCAGTGGTTGACACCCTAGGGCTTGATACACCCCTAGGGTGGACCTAGCACAGAGTAGCTACATTCGTGATTGGGCCGTATGACACCGACACTTGACGAGTTAGGCCCCTAGGGAGCCGATCGACTAGATCGTATAGTTGGACCCCGAATTTTGGTCACCTCATGATATTGGGCCAAGGGATCATTTCTTGGGCTAAAATACTAGTACTATTGGTGCAACTTAAACCTTGTTTATGTGATGCCACACTTGATCTATCTTGTTAACTATTTACCATGACCAGTTTAGTCACCATCCTTATGTTTAATCTCAGTTTCTCATGTCTAGTTAACTTTATTAGTTTTTATACTAAGAGTAGCTAGGACTTACCAGTCTTTATGACTGACCCTTTTTCTTTCGCTTCTTTTCTTCCGTTCCCCCCCAGGTTCTCAGGGAGGGAACACTAACACTTAGCTTGGATCTTTAGCTTGCTTTTCTGACAGCTCATGTACGGTTTGGACTGGAGCTTTGCAATGGCTGCACCAATGCTATTTTGGGGAATAATCTACTTTTATGTTATTTTTATTTCACGTTTCTAGACTTGTAGTAAATGGAAAAATGATGAGTTACTATTTTGATGTAAGTTGACTTTGGTTTTGAAATGGTTAAGCTTGGTTTTTAATTTCTACCGCTGATTTACTTACTCTGATTTACTTACCTATGTTCTGTCTTGTGATATCTCTACGCATGTTTACCTAATGATGCCCTTCCAAACCTAGTGCATTCCTTTGTGAGTGACCCTAGCGGAGGTGGGGTATTACACATAGTGAGAACGTTTAATTTGAAAATAAAAGGAAATTAAAATGTAAAAAAGAAGGAAAAAAAATACAAGTTCTAATTATGAAGTAAAAAAACAAAACAAAAAAGAACGAAATCTTAAACTGCAAATTCGAACTGTGACGGTGGTTGATAAAAAGGGAGGGGTGCAACACGAGAACTTCCCAGGAGGTCACCCATCCTAGTACTACTCTCGCCCAAGCACACTTCACTTCGGAGTTCTGATGGGATTCGGTGCTTTAGTGCTGGTATGATCGCAACCGTCAAGAAGCGGATTGGTAAAGTATTAAAGCAGGAGCTGGAGATTGTAGACAAATGCAACGGTTAACGGCAACAATGTTTGAAATTCTTGCAAATGACGTTAAATTTGACAACAAACTGATAAAAAGAAACAAGGGAACACGCTAAATTTGCAATTAAAATGAATCAAGAACGAAATGAAGGAATTAAAACCACAAATTCAAACAGCGACGGTGAGAATGGAATATGGAAAGAATTTGAAAAAAGACATTAAATTTGACAAAAAAATGATAAAAATAAACGAGGGAACACGCTAAATTTGCAATAAAAAAGAATCAAGAACGAAATGAAGGAATTAAAAGGACAAATTCAAACATCGACGTTGAGAATGTAATATGGAAAGAATTGGAAGAAAGAAATCATTGTCAGCTTTTGAAATTCTAGAAGACATAGTGAAAACGTTAAATTTGAAAATAAAAGGAAATTAAAATATAAAAAAAAGGAAAAAAAATACAAGTTCTAATTATGAAGTTAAAAAAAAAGGAAGAAATCTTAAACTGCAAATTCGAACTTTGACTGTGGTTGACAAAAAAGGGAAGGGTGCAACACGAGGACTTCCCAGAAGGTCACACATCCTAGTACTACTCTCGCCCAAGCACGCTTAACTTTGGAGTTCTGATGGGATCCAGTCCTTTAGTGCTGGTATGATCGCACCCGTCAGGAAGCAGATTGCTAAAGTATTAAAGCAAGAGCTGGAGATTGTAGAGAAATGCAGCGGTTCACGACAACAACGTTTGAAATTCTTGCAAATGAAATTAAATTTGACAACAAATAGGTAAACAGAAATAAGGGAACACGCTAAATTTGCAATTAAAAAGAATCAAGAATGAAATGAAGGAATTAAAACCACAAATTCAAACAGCGACGGTGAGAATGGAATATGAAAAGAATTTGAAAAAAGACATTAAATTTGACAAAAAAATGATTAAAATAAACGAGGGAACACGCTAAATTTGCAATTAAAAAGAATCAAGAATGAAATGAAGGAATTAAAAGGACGAATTCAAACATCAACTTTGAGAATGTAATATGAAAAGAATTGGAAGAAAGAAATCATTGTCAACTTCTGAAATTCAAGAAGACATAGTGAGAACGTTAAATTTGAAAATAAAAGGAAATTAAAATGTAAAAAAAAGGAAAGAAATACAAATTCTAATTATGAAGTAAAAAAACAAAACAAAAAAGGACAAAATTTTAAACTGCAAATTCGAACTGTGACGGTGGTTGAAAAAAAGGGAGGGGTGCAACACGAGGACTTCCCAGGAGGTCACCCATCCTAGTACAACTCTCGCCCAAGCACGCTTAACTTCGGAGTTCTGATGGGATCCGGTGCTTTAGTGCCGGTATGATCAAACCCGTCAGGAAGCGGATTAAGTATTAAAGCAGGAGCTGGAGATTGTAGACAAATGCAGTGGTTAACAACAACAACGTTTGAAATTCTTGCAAATGACATTAAATTTGACAACAAATTGATAAAAAGAAACAAGGGAACACGCTCAATTTGCAATTAAAAAGAATCAAGAACGAAATGAAGGAATTAAAACACAAAATTCAAACAGTGACGGTGAGAATGGAATATGGAAAGAATTTGAAAAAGGACATTAAATTTGACAAAAAAATGATAAAAATAAACGAGGGAACGTGCTAAAATTGCAATTAAAAAGAATCAAGAACGAAATAAAGAAATTAAAAGGACAAATTCAAACATCGACGTTGAGAATGTAATATGGAAAGAATTGGAAGAAAGAAATCATTGATAGCTTTTGAAATTCAAGAAGACATAGTGACAATGTTAAATTTGAAAATAAAAGGAAATTAAAATGTAAAAAAAAGGAAAAAAATACTAGTTCTAATTGTGAAGTAAATAAAAAAAAAAGGACGAAATCTTAAACAGCAAATTCGAACTGTGACGGTGGTTGACAAAAACGGAGGCGTGCGACACGAGGACTTCCCAGGATGTCACCCATCCTATTACTACTCTCGCACAAGCACGCTTAAATTCGAAGTTCTGATGGGATCCGGTGCTTTAGTACTGCTGGTATGATCGCACCCGTTAGGAAGCGGATTGGTGAAGTATTAAAGAAGGAGCTGGAGATTGTAGATAAATGCAGCGGTTAACGGCAACAACATTTGAAATTCTTGCAAATGACATTAAATGTGACAACAAATTGATAAAAAGAAACAAGGGAACACGCTAAATTTGCAATTAAAAAGAATCACGAAAAAAATGAAGGAATTAAAAGAACAAATTCAAACATCGACGTTGAGAATGTAATATGGAAAGAATTGGAAGAAAGAAATCATTATCAGCTTTTGAAATTCAAGAAGAAATAGTGACAACGTTAAATTTGAAAATAAAAGGAAATTAAAATGTAAAAAAAAAGGAAAAAAATACAAGTTCTAATTATGAAGTAAAAAAACAAAACAAAAAAGGACGAAATCTTAAACTGCAAATTCGAACTGTGACGGTGGTTGATAAAATGGAGGGGTGCAACACGAGGACTTCCCAGGAGGTCACCCATCCTAGTACCACTCTCGCCCAAGCACGCTTAACTTCAGAGTTCGGATGGGATCCGGTGCTTTAGTGCTGGTATGATCGCATCGGTCAGGAAGCGGATTGGTAAAGTATTAAAGCAGATCTGGAGATTGTATAGAAATTCAGCGGTTAATGGCAACAACGTTTGAAATTCTTGCAAATGACATTAAATTTGACAACAAATTGATAAAAAGAAACAAGGGAACACGCTAAATTTGCAATTAAAAAGAATCATGAACGAAATGAAGGAATTAAAACCACAAATTCAAACAGCGACGGTGAGAATGGAATATGGAAAGAATTTGAAAAAGACATTAAATTTGACAAAAAAATGATAAAAATAAACGAGGGAACACGCTAAATTTGCAATTAAAAAGAATCACGAAAAAAATGAAGGAATTAAAAGGACAAATTCAAACATCGACGTTGAGAATGTTATATGTAAAGAATTGGAAGAAAGAAATCATTATCAGCTTTTGAAATTCAAGAAGACACAGTGACAACGTTAAATTTGAAAATAAAAGGAAATTAAAATGTAAAAAAAGGGAAAAAAATACAAGTTCTAATTATGAAGTAAAAAACAAAAAAAAAAGGACGAAATCTTAAACTGCAAATTCGAACTGTGACGGTGGTTGATAAAAAGGGAGGGGTGCAACACGAGGACTTCCCAGGAGGTCACCCATCCTAGTACTACTCTCGCCCAAGCACGCTTAACTTCGGAGTTCGGATGGGATCCAGTGCTTTAGTGCTGGTATGATCGCACCGGTCAGGAAGCGGATTGGTAAAGTATTAAAGTAGATCTGGAGATTGTAGAGAAATTCAGCGATTAACGGCAACAACGTTTGAAATTCTTGCAAATGACATTAAATTTGACAACAAATTGATAAAAAGAAACAAGAGAACACGCTAAATTTGCAATTAAAAAGAATCATGAACGAAATGAAGGAATTTAAACCACAAATTCAAACTGCGACGGTGAGAATGGAATATGGAAAGAATTTGAAAAAAGACATTAAATTTGATAAAAAAAATGATAAAAATAAACGAGGGAACACGCTAAATTTGCAATTAAAAAGAATCACGAAAAAAATGAAGGAATTAAAAGGACAAATTCAAACATCGACGTTGAGAATGTAATATGGAAAGAACTGGAAAAAAGAAATCATTGTCAGCTTTTGAAATTCAAGAAGACATAGTGACAACGTTAAATTTGAAAATAAAAGGAAATTAAAATGTAAAAAAAAGGAAAAAAATACAAGTTCTAATTATGAAGTAAAAAACAAAACAAAAAAGGACGAAATCTTAAACTGCAAATTCGAACTGACGGTGGTTGATAAAAAGGGAGGGGTGCAACACGAGGACTTCTCAGGAGGTCACCCATCCTAGTACTACTCTCGCCCAAGCACGCTTAACTTCGGAGTGCAGATGGGATTCAGTGCTTTAGTGCTGGTATGATCGCACCCGTCAGGAAGCGGATTGGTAAAGCATTAAAGCATGAGCTGGAGATTGTAGAGAAATGCAGCGGTTAATGGCAACAACATTTGAAATTCTAGCAAATGACATTAAATTTGACAACAAATTGAGAAAAAGAAACAAGGGAACACGCCAAATTTGCAATTAAAATAAATCAAGAACGAAATGGAGGAATTAAAACCGCAAATTCAAACAGCGACGGTGAGAATGGAATATGGAAAGAATTTGAAAAAAGACATTAAATTTGACAAAAAATGATAAAAATAAACGAGGGAACATGCTAAATTTGCAATTAAAAAGAATCAAGAACGAAATGAAGGAATTAAAAGGACAAATTCAAACATCGACGTTGAGAATGTAATATGGAAAGAATTGGAAGAAAGAAATCATTGTCAGCTTTTGAAATTCAAGAAGACATAGTGAGAACGTTTAATTTGAAAATAAAAGGAAATTAAACTGTTAAAAAAAAGGAAAAAAAAATACAAGTTCTAATTATGAAGTAAAAAAACAAAACAAAAAAGGATGAAATCTTAAACTGCAAATTCGAACTGTGACGGTGGTTGACAAAAAAGGGAGGGGTGCAACACGAGGACTTCCCAGGAGGTCACCCATCCTAGTACTACTCTCGCCTAAGCACGCTTAACTTCAGAGTTCTGATGGGATCTGGTGCTTTAGTGCTGGTATGATCGCACACGTCAGGAAGCGAATTGGTAAAGTATTAAAGCAGGAGCTGGAGATTGTAGAGAAATGCAGCGGTTAACGGCAACAACGTTTGAAATTCTTGCAAATGACATTAAATTTGACAACAAATTGATAAAAAGAAACAAGGGAATATGCTAAATTTGCAATTAAAAAGAATCAAGAACGAAATAAAGGAATTAAAACCACAAATTCAAACAGCGACGGTGATAATGGAATATGGAAAGAATTTGAGAAAAGACATTAAATTTGACAAAAAAATGATAAAAATAAACGAGGGAACACACTAAATTTGCAATTAAAGAGAATCAAGAACGAAATGAAGGAATTAAAAGGACAAATTCAAACATCAACGTTGAGAATGTAATATGGAAAGAATTGGAAGAAAGAAATCATTGTCAGCTATTGAAATTCAAGAAGACATAGTGAGAACGTTTAATTTGAAAATAAAAGGAAATCAAAATGTTAAAAAAAGGAAAAAAAAATACAAGTTCTAATTATGAAGTAAAAAAATAAAACAAAAAAGGACGAAATCTTAAACTGCAAATTCGAACTGTCACGGTGGTTGACAAAAAAGGGAAGGGTGCAACACGAGGACTTCCCAGGAAGTCACCCATCCTAGTGCTACTCTCGCCCAAGCACGTTTAACTTCGGAGTTCTGATGGGATCCGGTGCTTTAGTGCTGGTATGATCGCACCCGTCAGGAAGCGGATTGGTAAAGAATTAAAGCAGGAGCTGGAGATTGCAGAGAAATGCAGCGGTTAACGGCAACAACGTTTGAAATTCTTGCAAATGACATTAAATTTGACAACAAATTGATAAAAAGAAATTAGGGAACACGCTAAATTTGCAATTAAAATGAATCAAGAACGAAATGAAGGAATTAAAAGGACAAATTCAAATAGCCACGATGAGAATGGAATATGGAAAGAATTTGAAAAAAGACATTAAATTTGACAAAAAAATGATAAAAATAAACGAGGGAACTCGCTAAATTTGCAATTAAAAAGAATCACGAACGAAATGAAGGAATTAAAAGGACAAATTCAAACATCGACGTTGAGAATGTAATATGGAAAGAATTGGAATTCAAGAAGACATAGTGACAATGTTAAATTTGAAAATAAAAGGAAATTATTGTTAGCTTTTAAATTTCAAGAAGACATAGTGACAATGTTAAATTTGAAAATAAAGGGAAATTAAAATGTAGAAAAAAAGGAAGAAAATACAACTTCTAATTATGAAGTAAAAAAACAAAACAAAAAAGGACGAAATCTTAAACTGCAAATTCGAACTGTGACGGTGGTTGACAAAAAGGGAGGGGTGCAACACGAGGACTTCCCAGGAGGTCACCCAACCTAGTACAACTCTCGCCCAAGCACGCTTAACTTCGGAGTTCTGATGGGATCCGGTGCTTCAGTACTACTGGTATAATCGCACCCGTCAGGAAGCGGATTGGTACAGTATTAAAGCAGGAGTTGGAGATTGTAGAGAAATTGTAACAACCTGAATTCTCATAACCATAAATCAGGGCAGAATTAAATTATAAATTAAGAATCAATGGGAACGGGTTAAGCCATTGCGTTCGTCTCGAAATTCTGCTTGAAAACGAGTTCGAAATTTCGTAAATTGGAGTTCGTATGACCAAAATATGGCCCTTAGAAGTTTTCAGAAAAATCCAGGATTCAAAACAGTTCAAATTCGAATTCAAATTTCGAATTTAGCCCCAAACAGACTGGGCTGGAAAATTTCCCGCCCAGGCCCAGGTCGACTGGGGGGACGACTGGGGAGTCGACCTGCCCCAGACCAGGTCGACCTGGGAGTCGACCTGGGTGTCGAGCTTGGTCGGCCTGTGTGCACCTGCATGGTTCTGTGGTCTGGTTTGAGGGCCTGCGACGATTTTTGATGGTTCAGATCTGTTCCAGGGTTAATCCTATGGCCTAAACTAGTCCCTACTCCTATAAAAACACCCTAAGACCTAACCTAAGAAACCACAAATCATTCTAACATCAAAGTGCTGCCAAAATCCTCCTTAAATCATGGCCTCCGCCTCCAACTTAAGAGCTTGAGCATCCAAAACTAGATCCAAGTCAAAATAGCAAGCTTTCTACATCAAATCAAGGGAGTTGATCATCATCTCAACACCGTCTCTACGCCAAATACTTGCTCTAGATTCTCTGGCCATGCTTTGTAAGCCCTACTTACTTCTAGATCTAAACTCTAGACTTAAATGGACATGATGTAAAATGAAATTGAATGTAAACATGTTAACTATCTTGGATCTATTCTTATATACTCTAGATCTACTATCTTGACTTGTGGAATGTTGACATGAACCCTTAGCTTGTGGAACATTGATATGAACTTGATTTGGGGCTTACGCATGTTAGAAAACCTTAATCCCTCATGTCCCTTAACATGCCTATGATGATGTTGAACCTATTTGCTATGCACAAGTTAGGATTGTCACCCTATGATAACTATTGTCATGTTTGAGGCCAATTCACTCTTTATGCTATCATACATGTTTGAGGCCAAATCACCCTTTATGCTATCATACATGTTTGAGGCCAATATGCTATATACTAGTTATGTTGATCACCTTTGCCTCAAATCTCACCATGTTTAACTTGTGATAAACTTTGCCACCTTATGCCCACCTTTGTCATGTTTTTCCCCTAATTTGATTTACTATGTTGATTCGCTTTCACGTGCGTTGGGAATACGTTTTGGGTAGTTTAGGCAAACATGAACATGACATGAAAAACTTGACATGAAGTTACTTGAAAACATGGTTTTATGATAAACTTGAATGTGGACATAACATTTAGAAAATCATGAGAATGGCCAACTCGAGGTTGGGTTGAGTTTGTAGTGTAAATCTGCCCGGAACTGCCCGGCAAATCCAGTAACTACAAACAATAGGACCCAATGTGAGTACTTGGTCATATCGCGCTTGAAACTCGAGGTTAGACTAGGTTGTGGTGTAAAGCTGCCTGGACCCGCCCGACACATCCAGTAACCACAACAAAGTCTAATGTGAGAGGTTGGGGTGCATTAAATAAATTAATGCCACAAGATAAGGTTAAGTCATGGACCACTTGAATACTTAACCAACTTGACACATTGATTGTATGGGGGTTAAGTCATGGATTTGAATGACAACACTTAACCCATTAGAAACCCTAGTTGCGGGGTCCTTTTTAGCAGTAACCCTCTTAGATGTATCACGGTACCCTAGGGACTAGGCTAGGGTGGGGCACGATTAGTGGGCTGGTTGTAAGAGACCAAAAGGGGACGGCTATGTGGGTGCGCCATTGTAGTTTCAGACGAACTAGGGTCGTGCATTTAGTCCGGAGTTGAAAAAGCAGGCGTGGGCACCCGTAGGTTTACGCTGTGCATGCTTAGAATGGTGTCCGAGGTTGGCACCCTAGGGCCTGATACACCCCTAGGGTGGACCCAGCACAGAGTAACTACATTTCGCGATTGGGCCGTATGACACTGACACTTGACGAGCTAGCCTTGTAGGGAGCCGATCGATTAGATCGTATAGTTGGACCCCGATTTGGGTCATCTCATGATATTGGGCCAAGGGATCATTTCTTGATTTATTCTTGACATGGATAAGAATACTAGTTCTATTGGTGCAACTTAACCTTGTCTATGCGATGCCACACTTGATCTACCTTGTTAGCTATTTACCATGCCAGTTTAGTTACCATCCTTATGTTTAATCTCAGTTTCTCATGTCTAGTTAACTTTATTAGTTTTTATACTAAGAGTAGCAAGGACTTACCAGTCTTTATGACTGACCCTTTTTCTTTCGCTTCTTTTCTTCCGTTCTCTCCCCCTCCCCTAGGTTCTCAGGGAGGGAACTCTAGCACCTAGCTTGGACTTTAGATTCCTTTTCTGATAGCTCATGTACGGTTTGGACTTGAGTTACGCTATGGCTGCACCACTGCTATTTTAGGGAATAATTTACTTTTATGTTATTTTGAGTTTATGCTTCTAGACTAGTAGTAAATGGAAAAATGATGACTTAGTATTTTGATGTAAGAGGTTTTGACTCCTTTTGAATTAATCAAAGTTGGTTTTTAATTTCTACCGCTGCTTTACTTACTCTGTTTTACTTACCTATGTTCTGTCTTTGTGATATCTCTGCGCATGTTTACCGAATAATGCCCCTCCAAACCTAGTGCATTCCTTTGTGAGTGACCTTAGCGGAGGTGGGGTGTTACACTTGGTATCAGAGCAGAAGGTTACCAGACCGGGCAAAAGTTTTTAAGAAAAGTTTTAAAAACCTTCTGAAACTATTTTCAAAACCGATTATAAAGAAGTATTTTCCAAGAAAAGTCTTGTTTATTTTAAAAGGCTATTCCCCAAAAGCCATTAACACGATCCTTTGTTTCCCCATTCTGAATCTATCTTTTTCTTCATTTCAGTATGGCCAATAATTTTACCATTACGGAGGGCGTACCAGTACCTATTTGGTTCAGGAGGTACATGGAGGCTAGGGCAAATGAAGCCGGCCCCGCAGACATTCCTCCTCCTCCTCCTTCTGTGGCTGACATTCCTCCTCCTCCCGTGGCTGAGGTTCCTCCTCCTCCCCCACCCTAGATGGACCCATTGCCTAAAGTATGTAAGGATTTCAAAGCGATGGGCGGCAAGAATTTTTTTGGGACCGAAGCCTTTGTGAAGGCAAGAAATTGGTTAAAGGAGACTGAAGACCTTTTTGCTATCTTTGATGTTGAGGATCATAGGAAAATACAACTAGCAGCATGGTTGTTGAAAGAGGAAGCTTCATTTTGGTGGGAAGTCACCAACGCTACTAGGCCTATAGAGACTTGGGCCGACTTTAGGATGAGGTTTGGGCTTAAGTTTCTATCATCAGCTGAAGAGAATCTTCAAATGGAGAGGTTCATGTCTCTAAAGCAAGGGGACATGACCGTGAGGGAGTATGTGAATAAGTTTAATTAGCTTGCCCGATTTGGATTGGTCTTGGTTAACACGGTTCAGAAGAAGTCTCTACGCTTTGCTAGAGGATTGAACGAACCGTTGCGTAGTTTGGCCATGTCACATATACCCATGGGGGCGACTTTCGAGATCTTGGTGGATATGGCCCTACTTAATGAAGGAGACAATAGTGGGCAGAAAGAGGTTAAGCCAAATGAGGACCAAAGTAAGAAGATGGATTCCAAGGGGGGAGGCAACAACAACAGAAACAACAATACGAACAACAAGAATAACAAGGGCAACAACAACAGCAACAACAAGGAATGTGAGAAGAGGAAGTGTCACTTTTGTGGGATCAAGGGGCATCTAGCCAAGGACTGTAAAAGGAAGAAGATCAAGTTAGGGGGATGCTATCATTGTGGAGAGACTGGACACTTCAGTAAGGAGTGCCCTAAGAAGCAAGGACAGGGGCAAGGGCAGACTCAGCGAGCAGGACCTTCTGGAGGGCAATTGCATGCTCTCAACACCACTCCAGCTCTTGACCGAGGTAGTATTTCAGTAGAAAGCCTTGTTTACATTTCTGGTTTTCCTGTTCGAACCTTATTTTATTCTGGCGCATCGCATACTTTTATTTCTTCTGATATTGTTGAAAGTTTGCACCTAAGTACTAGTCTAGTTGAGGATCCCGTTAGTGTCTCAAATCCGATTGGGGGCTCCGCCCATTTATCTATGATTTGTATGGATTTGAGGATTTCTATCTTGAGCATAGAATTCATGTGTAATTCTTATGTTCTCGGGTTTATGGGATACGGGTTGATTTTGGGCATGGATTGGTTGT
This sequence comes from Allium sativum, assembly GCA_030737875.1. Classification (NCBI taxonomy): domain Eukaryota; kingdom Viridiplantae; phylum Streptophyta; class Magnoliopsida; order Asparagales; family Amaryllidaceae; genus Allium; species Allium sativum. The sequence goes on along the minus strand of CM060924.1, from coordinate 733,594,619 downwards.
CCAGTTATGGAGCCATTCTTGATTGTGAGCATATGGTAGTGAGGCTCATGACTCTCCTTGGTAATACCCTAGAAATTTCTTGTAACCCTATGGGTCCCGTCATGTTATGTTATCTTGAATCTCTCGACTCATCCATTGATAATTTGCAATCGGTGAGGGTAGTCCGAGAATATCCCAATGTCTTTGAAGAGGTTAAGGGGTTACCCCCTAAACGCGAGATAGACTTCCATATTTATCTTGTAGATAATGCCAAGCCAGTTTCATTGCCCGTCAGGCACATGGCCACGCGAGAAAGAAGAAAGCTTAGTAAACAAGTCAAAGAGTTGCTTGAGAAAAATTTCATTAGGCGAAGCATTTCTGAATGGGGTGCTCCTGTGGTATTCGCTATTAAGGCGGATGGTTCGCTTCGCCTATGTGTTGATTATCGTGAGTTAAACAAGCTGACAAAGAAGAATAGACACCCACTGCCAAGAATCGACGATCTTTTTAACCAGCTTGTAGGTGCTTCTATTTTCTCTCAACTCGATCTAGCCATCGGATTCCATCAGCTTAGAGTGGCTGAGGATAGCATTGACAAAACTGCGTTTAGGACTCCAGATGGATTCTTTGAATGGCTCGTCATGCCGTTCGGTTTGACTAATGCACCCGCATACTTCGTAGATTTGATGAGTAGGGTGTTTAGGGAGTTCCTTAACAAGTTTGTGGGGGTTTTTGTGGATGGATTTCCTAGGTCAAGGAAGGGGAACACTAGCATATGGGTCATAGTTGATAGACTCACAAAGAGTGCTCACTTCATTCCAGTGAAGAGCAAAAGGACCGCATCATGGCTAGCAACTGTTTACCTTTGAGAGATAGTATGGTTACACGGAGTTCCTTCTAGCATAGTTAGCGATCGTGACCCAATTTTCACTAGCCAGGTTTGGAATAGTTTGCAAGAAGCAATGGGTACGCGATTGAATTTAAGTACGGCCTATCACTCAAAGACGGATGGTCAAACCGAAAGGGTAAATAGGGTACTAGAAGATCTGTTGAGACTATGCATTCTTGATTTTGGTGGCACTTGGGAAGACCATCTCCCTCTCGTGGAGTTTGCTTATAATAATAGCTACCAAGCTAGCATACGGATGGCAACATTCGAAGACCTATATGGAAGACCGCGCAAGTCACCAACTTGTTGGTGGGAGACAACAGATAAGCTTATACCTGGGCCCGACATGATAAGAGACACGTCCGAGAATGTAGAGTTGATAAGTAGACGGATGAAAACGGCCCAAGATAGACAGAAATCCTATGCAGACAAGCGAAGGACAGACTTGGAATTCGAAGTTGGAGATATGGTCTTTGTGAAAGTTTCTCCTTTTCGTAATATGGTTCGTTTTGGAGCAGTTAGGAAGCTAGCACCAAGGTTCGTATGACCATTCCCTATCATAGAGAGGATTGGGCAGATGGCTTATAAGGTGGAATTGCCCGAGAAGCTGGCCAGAGTGCACAATGTCTTTCATGTCTCGCATCTCCGAAATTGCCTACATGAGTCAACCGAAGTGGTTGAGCCTAGAATTCTTGAAGACGTGGAAATAGAAAAAGAAGCAACCCTGAGGCGAGCTCCGATTCGTATCTTGGGAACGGAGATCAAGAAACTGAGGAATCGAGAAGTCAAGTTAGTAAAGGTACAGTGGAGTGAAACCCAAGAAGAAGCAACTTGGGAAACCGAGGAGAAGATGTGCGCGCTTCACCCATTTCATTTTTAGGGTACATTCTCGATTTCTTTTCCTATAAGTTAGCATATCTTTCTTTTGCTATCCATGTTTATCTTGTTATTACATTAATCTTGTCATGAGAACCTTAGGTAAAAAAAACCTACGGATGGAAACATGTATTTGAAACATGTTATGGTTGATGTTTGCAAATGGTTGCAAGTGTTTGCAAGTGGTTGCTCGTGGATGCATGATACACATTAGGCACTAAGATCGGCTCACACACTTTCATGTTGCATATGCATGAGTGCTTATACTTATACATGGATGAAACTTGTTATGCTATCACTTGGATGTTGCATATGGATGAATGTTATGTGCACTCATGTAGAGATTATAAATGAGGTTAGGAATTTGAATACATATTGGACTCATTTCACTAACATATTTTGCATTAAGGAGGTTTACTGAATCAGTAACCGCCTGATCTTTCGCATTAAATAAGTACATATACACACACCTTTTGCATATGTTCATACATCACTAGAAAATCTTTTAAGGACAATGTTTTGCTCGAGGATGGTGTTTTGAGTAGATGGATGATGGTTGGTAGGATACTTTCTTCCTAACTTGGAGATTTCGGGGACGAAATCCTTTAAGGAGGGGAGAATGTAACAACCCAAATTCTTATAACCATAAATCAGGGCAGAATTAAATTACAAATTAAGAATCAATGGGAATGGGTTACGCCATTGCGTTTGTCTCGAAATTCTGCTTGAAAACGAGTCCGAAATTTCGTAAATCGGAGTCCGTATGACCAAGATATGGCCCTTAGAAGTTTTCAGAAAAATCCAGGATTCAAAACAGTTCGAATTCGAATTCAAATTTCGAATTTAGCCCCAAACAGACTGGGCAGGAAAATTTCCTACCCAGGTCGACTGGGAGGTCGACTGGGGAGTCGACCCGCCCCAGACCAGGTTGACCTGGGAGTCGACCTGGGTGCCGACCTGGGGGTAGGGGGTCGACTGGGGAGTCGACCTGCCCCAGACCAGGTCGACCTGGGAGTTGACCTGGGTGTCGACCTCCCTGGTCGAGCCTGGCCGTCCTGTGTGCACCTACATGGTTCTGTGGTCTGGTTTGAGGGCCTGCAACGATTTTTGATGGTTCAGATCTGTTCTAGGATTAATCCTATAGCCTAAACTAGTCCCTACTCCTATAAAAACACCCTAAGACCTAACCTAAGTCACCACAAATCATTCTAACATCAAAGTGCTGCCAAAATCCTCCTTAAATCATGGCCACCGCCTCCAACTTAAGAGCTTGAGCATCCAAAACTAGATCCAAATCAAAAGAGTAAGCTTTCTACATCAAATCAAGGGAGTTGATCATCATCTCAACATCGTCTCTATGCCAAATACTTGCTCTTGATTCTCTAGCCACGCTTTGTAAGCCCTACTTACTTCTAGATCTAAACTCTAGACTTAAATGGACACGATGTAAAATGAAATTGAATGTAAACATGTTAACTACCTTGGATCTATTCTTATATACTCTAGATCTACTATCTTGACTTGTGGAATGTTGACATGAACCCTTAACTTTTGGAACGTTGATATGAACTTGATTTGGGGCTTATGCATGTTAGAAAACCGTAACCCCTCATGTCCCTTAACATGCCTATGATGATGTTGAACCTATTTGCTATGCACAAGTTAGGATTGTCACCCTATGATAACTATTGTCATGTTTGAGGCCAATTCACTCTTTATGCTATCATACATGTTTGAGGCCAATTTACCCTTTATGCTATCATACATGTTTGAGGCCAATATGCTATATACTAGTTATGTTGATCACCTTTGCCTCAAATCTCACCATGTTTAACTTGTGATAAACTTTGCCACCTTATGCCGACCTTTGTCATGTTTTTCCCCTAATTTGATCTTTTATGTTGATTCACTTTCACGGGCGTTGGGAATACGTTTTGGGTAGTTTAGGCAAACATGAATATGACATGAAAAACTTGACATGAAGTTACATGAAAACATGGTTTTATGACAAACTTGAATGTGGACATGACATTTAGAAAATCATGAGAATGGCCAACTCGAGGTTGGGTTGAGTTTGTAGTGTAAATCTGCCCGGAACCGCCCCTGCAAATCCAGTAACTACAAACAATAGGACCCAATGTGAGTAGTTGGTCATATCGCGCTTAAAACCCGAGGTTAGACTAGGTTGTGGTGTAAAGCTGCCCGGACCCGCCTGGCACATCCAGTAACCACAACAAAGTCTAATGTGAGAGGTTGGGGTGCGTTAAACAAATTAATTCCACAAGATAAGGTTAAGTCATGGACCACTTGAATACTTAACCAACTTGACACTTTGATTGGATGGGGGTTAAGTCATGGATTTGAATTACAACAATTAACCCATTAGAAAGCCTAGTTGCTGGGTCCTTTTCAGCAGTAACCCTCTTAGATGTATCACGGTACCCTAGGGACTAGGCTAGGGTGGGGCACGATTACTGGGCCGATCGTAAGAGACCAAAAGGGGACGGCTGTGTGGGTGCGCCGTTGTAGGTTCAGACAGACTAGGGTCGTGCACTTAGTCCGGAGTTGAAAAAGCAGGTGTGGGCACCCGTAGGTTTACACTGTGCATGCTTAGAATGGTGTCAGGGGTTGGCACCCTAGGGCCTAATACACCCCTAGGGTGGACCCAGCACAGAGTAAGTACATTTCGCGATTGGGCCGTATAACACCGACACTTGACGAGCTAGGCTTGTAGGGAGCCGATCGATTAGATCGTATAGTTGGACCCTGATTTGGGTCATCTCATGATATTGGGCTAAGGGATCATTTCTTGATTTATTCTTGGCATGGGTTAGGATACTAGTACTATTGGTGCAACTTAACCTTGTATATGCGATGCCACACTTGATCTACCTTGTTAGCTATTTACCATGCCAGTTTGGTTACCATCCTTATGTTTAATCTCAGTTTCTCATGTCTAGTTAACTTTATTAGGTTTTATACTAAGAGTAGCTAGGACATACCAATCTTTATGACTGACCCTTTTTCTTTCGCTTCTTTTCTTCCGTTCTCCCTTCCAGGTTCTCAGGGAGGGAACTCTAGCACCTAGCTTGGGCTTTAGCTTGCTTTTCTGACAGCTCATCTATGGTTTGGACTTGAGCTATGCTATGGCTGCACCACTGCTATTTTGGGGAATAATTTACTTTTATGTTATTTTGAGTTTATGCTTCTAGACTTGTAGTAAATGGAAAAATGATGACTTAGTATTTTGATGTAAGAGGTTATGATTCCTTTTGAATTAATCAAAGTTGGTTTTTAATTTCTACCGCTGCTTTACTTACTCTGTTTTACTTACCTTTGTTCTGTCTTTGTGATATCTCTGCGCATGTTTACCTAATAATGCCCCTCCAAACCTAGTGCATTCCTTTGTGAGTGACCCTAGCGGAGGTAGGGTGTTACAGAAATGCAGCGGTTAATGGCAATAACGTTTGAAATTCTTGCAAATGACATTAAATTTGACAACAAATTGATAAAAAGAAAGAAGGGAACACGCTAAATTTGCAATTAAAATGAATCAAGATCGAAATGAAGAAATTAAAATGACAAATTCAAACAGCGACGGTGAGAATGGAATATGGAAAGAATTTGAAAAGAGACATTAAATTTGACAAAAAAATGATAAAAATAAACGAGGGAACACGCTAAATTTGCAATTAAAAAGAATCAAGAACGAAATAAAGGAATTAAAAGGACAAATTCAAACATCGACGTTGAGAATGTAATATGGAAAGAATTGGAAGAAAGAAATCATTGTCGGCTTTTGAAATTCAAGAAGACATAGTGAGAACGTTAAATTTGAAAATAAAAGGAAATTAAAATGTAAAAAAAACAGAAAAAAACATACAAGTTCTAATTATGAAGCAAAAAAAAAAAAGGATGAAATCTTAAACTGCAAATTCGAACTGTGACGGTGGTTGACAAAAAAGGGAGGGGTGCAACACGAGGACTTCCCAGGAGGTCACCCATACTAGTACTACTCTCGCCCAAGCACGCTTAACTTCGGAGTTCTGATGGGATCCGGTGCTTTAGTGCTCGTATGATCGCACCGGTCAGGAAGCGGATTGGTAAAGTATTAAAGCAGAAGCTGGAGATTATAGAGAAATGCAGCGGTTAACGGCAACAACGTTTGAAATTCTTGCAAATGACATTAAATTTGACAACAAATTGATAAAAAGAAACAAGGGAACACGCTAAATTTGCAATTAAAAAGAATCAAGAACGAAATGAAGGAATTAAAACCACAAATTCAAACAGCGACGGTGAGAATGGAATATGGAAAGAATTTAAAAAAGACATTAAATTTGACAAAAAAATGATAAAAATAAACGAGGAAACACGCTAAATTTTCAATTAAAAAGAATCAAGAAAAAAAGGAATTAAAAGGACAAATTCAAACATCGACATTGAGAATGTAATATGGAAAGAATTGGAAGAAAGAAATCATCGTCAGCTTTTGAAATTCAAGAAGACATAGTGACAACGTTAAATTTGAAAATAAAAGGAAATTAAAATGTAAAAAAAGGAAAAAAAAATACAAGTTCTAATTATAAAGAAAAAAACAAAACAAAAAAGATGAAATCTTAAACTGCAGATTCGAACTGTGACGGTAGTTGACAAAAAAGGGAGGGGTGCACCATGTGGACTTCCCAGGAGGTCACCCATCCTAGTACAACTCTCGCTCAAGCACTCTTAACTTCGAAGTTCTGATGGGATCCGGTGCTTTAATGCCGGTATGATCGCACCCGTCAGGAAGCAGATTGGTAAAGTATTAAAGCATAAGCTGGAGATTGTAGATAAATGCAGCGGTTAACGGCAACAACATTTGAAATTCTTGAAAATTACATTAAATTAGACAACGAATTGATAAAAAAGAAACAAGGGAACACGCTAAATTTGCAATTAAAAAGAATCAAGAACGAAATGAAGGAATTAAAACCACAAATTCAAACCGCGACGGTGAGAATGGAATATGGAAAGAATTTGAAAAAAGACATTAAATTTGAAAAAAAAATGATAAAAATAAACGGGGGAACAAGCTTAATTTGCAATTTAAAAGAATCAAGAACGAAATGAAGGAATTAAAAGGACAAATTCAAACATCGACGTTGAGAATGTAATATGGAAAGAATTAAAAGAAAGAAATCATTGTCAGCTTTTGAAATCCAAGAAGACATAGTGAGAACGTTAAATTTGAAAATAAAAGGAAATTAAAATGTAAAAAAAAAGGAAAAAAAATTAATTTCTTATTATGTAGTAAAAAAACAAAACAAAAAAGGACGAAATCTTAAACTGCAAATTCGAACTGTGACGGTGGTTGACAAAAAGGGAGGGGTGCAACACGAGGACTTCCCAGGAGGTCACCCGTCCTAGTACTACTCTCGCCCAAGCACGCTTAACTTCGGATTTCTGATGGGATCCGGTGCTTTAGTGCTGGTATGAACGTACCCGTCAGGGAGCGGATTGGTAAAGTATTAAAGCAGGAGCTGGAGATTGTAGAGAAATGCAGCGGTTAACGGCAACAACGTTTGAAATTCTTGCAAATGACATTAAATTTGACAACAAATTGATAAAAAGAAACAAGGGAACACGCTAAATTTGCAATTAAACTGAATCAAGAACGAAATGAAGGAATTATAAGGATAAATTCAAACATCGACGTTGAGAATGTAATATGGAAAGAATTTGAAAAAGGCATTAAGTTTGACAAAAAAATGATAAAAAGAAACGAGGGAACACGCTAAATTTGCAATTAAAAGGAACTAAGAATGAAATGAAGGGATTAAAAGGACAAATTCAAACATCGACGTTGAGAATGTAATATGGAAATAATTGGAAGAAAGAAATCATTGTCAGCTTTTGAAATTCAAGAAGATTTAGTGAGAACGTTAAATTTGAAAATAAAAGGAAATTAAAATGTAAAAAAAAGGAAAAAAATACAAGTTCTAATTATGAAGTAAAAAAACAAAAGAGAAAAGGACGAAATCTTAAACTGCAAATTCGAACTGTGACGGTGGTTCACAAAAAGGGAGGGGTGCAACACGAGGACTTCCCAGGAAGTCACCCATCCTAGTGCTACTCTCGCCCAAGCACGCTTAACTTCGGAGTTCTGATGGGATCCGGTGCTTTAGTGCTGGTATGATCGCACCCGTCAGGAAGCGGATTGGTAAAGAATTAAAGCAGGAGCTGGAGATTGCAGTGAAATGCAGCGGTTAACGGAAACAACGTTTGAAATTCTTGCAAATGACATTAAATTTGACAACAAATTGATAAAAAGAAATTAGGGAACACGCTAAATTTGCAATTAAAATGAATCAAGAACGAAATGAAGGAATTAAAAGGACAAATTCAAATAGCCACGATGAGAATAGAATATGGAAAGAATTTGAAAAAAGACATTAAATTTGACAAAAAATGATAAAAATAAACGAGGGAACTCGCTAAATTTGCAATTAAAAAGAATCAAGAACGAAATGAAGGAATTAAAAGGACAAATTCAAACATCGACGTTGAGAATGTAATATGGAAAGAATTTGAAAAAAGACATTAAATTTGACAAAAAAATGATAAAAATAAACGAGGGAACACGCTAAATTAGCAATTAAAAAGAATCAAGAACGAAATGAAGGAATTAAAAGGACAAATTCAAACATCGACGTTGAGAATGTAATATGGAAAGAATTGGAAGAAAGAAATCATTATCAGCTTTTGAAATTCAAGAAGACATAGTGAGAACGTTAAATTTGAAAATAAAAGGAAATTAAAATGTAAAAAAAAGGAAAAAAATACAAGTTCTAATTATGAAGTAAATAAACAAAACAAAAAAGGACGAAATCTTAAACTGCAAATTCGAACTGTGACGGTGGTCGACAAAAAAGGGAGGGGTGCAACACGAGGACTTCCAGGAGGTCACCCACCTTAGTACTTCTCTCGCCCAAGTACGCTTAACTTCGGAGTTCTGATGAGATCCTGTGCTTTAGTGCCGATATGATCGCACCCGTCGGGAAGCGGATTGGTAAAGTATTAAAGCAGGAGCTGGAGATTGTAGAGAAATGCAGCGGTTAACGGCAACAACGTTTGAAATTCTTCCAAAGACACTAAATTTGACAAAAAATTGATAAAAAGAAACAAGGGAACACACTAAATTTGTAATTAAAAAGAATCAAGAACGAAATGAAGGAATTAAAACCACAAATTAAAAACGCGACGATGAGAATGGAATATGGAAAGAATTTGAAAAAAGACATTAAATTTGACAAAAAATGATAAAAATAAAACAGGGAACTTGCTAAATTTGCAATTAAAAAGAATCAAGAACGAAATGAAGGAATTAAAAGGACAAATTCAAACATCGACGTTGAGAATGTAATATGGAAAGAATTTGAAAAAAGACATTAAATTTGACAAAAAATGATAAAAATAAACGAGGGAACATGCTAAATTTGCAATTAAAAAGAATCAAGAACGAAATGAAGGAATTAAAAGGACAAATTCAAACATCGACATTGAGAATGTAATATGAAAAGAATTGGAAGAAAGAAATCATTGTCAGCTTTTGAAATTCAAGAAGACATAGTGAGAACGCTAAATTTGAAAATCAAAGGAAATTAAAATGTAAAAAAAAAGGAAAAAAAGACAAGTTCTAATTATGAAGTAAAAAAACAAAACAAAAAAGGATGAAATCTTAAACTGCAAATTCGAACTGTGACGGTGGTTGACAAAAAAGGGAGGGGTGCTACACGTAGACTTCCCAGGAGGTCACCCATCCTAGTACTACTCTCGCCCAAGCACGCTTAACTTCGAAGTTCTGATGGGATCCTTTGCTTTTGTGCCGTTATGATCGCACCCGTCAGGAAGCGGATTCGTAAAGTATTAAAGCAGAAGCTGGAGATTGTAGAGAAATGCGGCGGTTAACGGCAACAACGTTTGAAATTCTTGCAAATTACATTAAATTTGACAACAAATTGATAAAAAGAAACAAGGGAACACGCTAAATTTGCAATTAAAAAGAATCAAGAACGAAATGAAGGAATTAAAACCACAAATTCAAACCGCGACGGTGAGAATGGAATATGGAAAGAATTAGAAAAAAGACATTAAATTTGACAAAAAAATGATAAAAATAAATGGGGGAACACGCTAAATTTTCAATTTAAAAGAATCAAGAACGAAATGAAGGAATTAAGAGGACAAACTCAAACATTGACGTTGAGAATGTAATATGGAAAGAATTGGAAGAAAGAAACAATTGTCAGCTTTTGAAATTCTAGAAGACATAGTGAAAACGTTAAATCTGAAAATAAAAAGAAATTAAAATGTTTAAAAAAAAGGGAAAAAATACAAGTTCTAATTATGAAGTTAAAAAACAAAACAAAAAAGGATGAAATCTTAAACTGCAAATTCGAACTGTGACGGTGTTCGACGAAAAAGGGAGGGGTGCAACACGAGGACTTCCAGGGGGTCACCCATCCTAGTACTACTCTCGCCCAAGCACGCTTAACTTCGGAGTTCTGATAGGATCCGCTGCTTTAGTGCTGGTATGATCGCACCCGTCAGGAAGTGGATTGGTAAAGTATTAAAGCAGGAGCTAGAGATTGCAAAGAAATGCAGCGGTTAACGGCAACAACGTTTGAAATTCTTGCAAATGACATTAAATTTGGCAATAAATTGATAAAAAGAAACAAAGGAACACACTAAATTTGCAATTAAAAAGAGTCGAGAACGAAATGAAGGAACTAAAACCACAAATTCAAATCTCGACGGTGAGAATGGAATATGGAAAGAATTTGAAAAAAGACATTAAATTTGACAAAAAATGATAAAAATAAACGAGGGAACATGCTAAATTTTCAATTAAAAAGAATCAAGAACGAAATGAAGGAATTAAAAGGGCAAATTCAAACATCGACTTTGAGAATGTAATATGGAAAGAATTTGAAAAAAGACATTAAAATTGACAAAAAATGATAAAAATAAACGAGGGAACACGCTAAATTAGCAATTAAAAAGAATCAAGATCGAAATGAAGGAACTAAAAGGACAAATTCAAACATCGACGTTGAGAATGTAATATGGAAAGAATTGGAAGAAAGAAATCATTGTAAGCTTTTGAAATTCAAGAAGACATAGTGAGAACGTTAAATTTGAAAATAAAAGGAAATTAAAATGTAAAAAAAAGGAAAAAAAATACAAGTTCTAATTATGAAGTAAATAAACAAAACAAAAAAGGACAAAATCTTAAAATGCAAATTCGAACTGTGACGATGGTCGACAAAAAAGGAGGGGTGCAACACGAGGACTTCCAAGAGGTCACCCATCCTAGTACTACTCTCGCTCAAGCACGCTTAACTTCGGAGTTCTGATGGGATCCTGTGCTTTAGTGCTGGTATGATCGCACCCGTCAGGAAGCAGATTGCTAAAGTATTAAAGCAGGAGTTGGAGATCGTAGAGAAATGCAGCTGTTAACGGCAACAACATTTGAAATTCTTGCAAATGACATTAAATTTGACAACAAATTGATAAAAAGAAACAAGGGAACACACTAAATTTGCAATTAAAAAGAATCAAGAACGAAATGAAGGAATTAAAACCACAAATTAAAACCGCGACGGTGAGAATGGAATATGGAAAGAATTTGAAAAAAGACATTAAATTTGACAAAAAATGATAAAAATAAAAGAGGGAACACGCTAAATTTGCAATTAAAAAGAATCAAGAACGAAATGAAGGAATTAAAAGGACAAATTCAAACATCGACGTTGAGAATGTAATATGGAAAGAATTTGAAAAAAAGACATTAAATTTGACAAAAAATGATAAAAATAAACGAGGGAACACGCTAAATTTGCAATTAAAAAGAATCAATAATGAAATGAAGGAATTAAAAGGACAAATTCAAACATCGACGTTGAGAATGTAATATGGAAAGAATTGGAAGAAAGAAATCATTGTCAGCTTTTGAAATTCAAGAAGACATAGTGAGAACGCTAAATTTGAAAATAAGAGGAAATTAAAATGTAAAAAAAAGGAAAAAAATACAAGTTCTAATTATGAAGTAAATAAAAATAAAAAAAAGGACGAAATCTTAAACTGCAAATTCGAACTGTGACGGTGGTTGACAAAAAGGGAAGGGTGCAACACGAGGACTTCCCAGGAGGTCACCCATCCTAGTACAACTCTCGCCCAAGCAAGCTTAACTTCGGAGTTCTGATGGGATCCGGTGCTTTAGTGCTGGTATGATCGCACCCATCAGGAAGCGGATCGGTAAAGTATTTAAGCAAGAGCTGGAGATTGTAGAGAAATGCAGCGGTTAACGGCAATAATGCTTGAAATTCATGCAAATGATATTAAATTTGACAACAAATAGATAAAAAGAAACAAGGGAACAAGCTAAATTTGCAACTAAAATGAATCAAGAGCGAAATGAAGGAATTAAAACCACAAATTCAAACAGCGATGGTGTAACACCCCGAAAATTCTATAACTGTGAAATTAACAAATTAAAGTATAATTAATTTGAAATCAAAGAACCAAGGGAAACGGGATACGCCATTGCGTTGGTCTCGGAAAAATACGCGAAATAGAGTCCGAGTTTTCGAAAAACGGAGTCCGTATGAAGAAGATATGGCCTTCGGAAATTTTTGAATTAAATTTAAAATTCAAACAGAATAAAATAATTAAAAATCGGGCCCAATGGGCCAGGGCGGATAAACACCCGCCTAGGCCACCCAGGTCGACTGGGCTGTCGACCTGGGCTACCCATGTCGACAGGGCTGTCGACAGCCCTGTCGACAGGGGTGTCGACCTGGTCGAGCCCAGCCAACCTGGCTGGCCAGGTCTGTGTTTGGCCGATTTTCTGTGGTCTGCTTTGTCATTAGGGCTAGGTGGCAGGCTCTAATTGGTCTCTCTATCAAATGAATGGCTACGATCAATCCAGGCAACATCGATGGTCCTAATCAGTTCCTAACCTCTATATAAACAACCCTAGACTAAACCCTAATCTATTCATTCAAAAATAAGATCATAGCCGCCATGTTGCTGAGGAACGACAAAGAGTAGCCGCCAACTAGAGAGAGAATTAGGAGGAAAGTTCTAAATCCTAAAGCAATTCAAGCAACCTAAGCAAATCAATTCAACAAAGGAATTTGCGTCTTCAATCCCTAAATTAGAGAATTCATCACACCATTGTAAGTAGAGTATTACTTTGGTATGAATAAACAATTGTGTTGGTTTGTATGCTTGAATTGTGGCAATAAAGTTATTCATATTTGTGCGTTCTTATCAATTTGAAATATTATATACGTTTGGATATTCTTGAATTATGTTATTCATGTTATAAAGAACTACATGCGGTAGTTCTATGCAAGTATACGTTTGGAATATTTCGCAAATTATGTAATCCATGTTGAAGCTACATGTATGTAGTTGATTTAAATTTATGCAAGTTTGGGGTTTTGCTACTATGCCATCATGATGTATATTTTTGTGCATAAATCATTTTGTAAGTAATTAGAACAAGTTTGGTTATTATAATCCATAGGAAATTATGTTGAGAATTTGGCATCATGTATTAAGCCATGCTTTTGTACTAGAAAACCTATTTGCAAACTTATGAATATGGCTAGGCTATGATTGATATTTGGCATAATTGAAATTCATGTTAAGTCTATATTGTTTACTAGAATTATATGATGACATATGTGGTACATGGCTAGGTTAGGTTCATAAAGTCCCTTTTTTGTAAGTTTACATGACTAAAGTAAGAATCATGATTTCATGTTAGAAATATTTATGCCATGAACAAATTTAACTATACTTATGCCATGCTTATGTTTGACATTATGTCATGTTTATGCTAGAAGTATTTATGCCATGCTTATGTTTGACATTATGCTATGCTTATGCTAGAAATATTTATGCCATGCTTATGTTTGACATTATGCCTAACTAAAAATATAGGTTCATGTGACAATAATGATATCTCAATTACAAGTTCACATGCTTTGATTCATGTCACCTATGTTACCACTATGCAAGTACACCAGTTTCTATTTTGTATTTCCAACGTCGTATTGCAAGTTCATGCGCTCACATTCCCCTCTTTGTGTATGTAAATTCGCTTTAAGCCTCCCCTTTTCGCATAGCTGATTGGGCTTTAAAAGGCTAAGCCCAAAATATATATAAACGGACGTGTTAAACGGGGGAAAACAACGTTGGGTTAAAATTAATTAATGAATGAAAATATAAAATAGAAGGGCCCAAATTCAAGTATGGGTTGGGCCCATGATTGGTGTAACCTTTACACCATTAACTTAATAATGGGCCACAAATATTTACATATAAGAAATAAAGAAGAATGACAAAATATGTAAATGTAGAACATACGATGTGTTTAACCCGAGGTTGGATTGAGTTGTGATGTAAACCTGCCCGGAACCGCCCGGCTGTCCAGTAGTCACAACAATACCTATCCAATGTGGGAGGTTAAACATGGAGCCCAATAAGGACCCGAGGTTAGACTGAGTTGTGGCGTAAGACTGCCCGGAACCAACCGGCAACAGGCAGCCACAACAATACCTGTCTAATGTGAGAGGTCAGAGCCTTAATAAGACAATTAAGGCCGAGTCAGGTTTGTTAGGATTAAGTAAACTAAAGACTTAATCAAAATGGAACATGCTAAACTAAACGGACTGGTGGGGGTTAGGTTAGAAAACACTTAACCAACTTAGCATGTTGGCTAGAGATAGAAAACCTAGTAACGGGGGACCCTTTTCAGCAGTAACCCTAAAAGGTGTATCAGGATACCCTGAAACTAGGCAGGGTGGGGCACGATTACTGGGCTGATTGTAAGGGGTCAAATCGACGGCGGTGGTGTAGCAGTGTAGGTTCTAAAGGAGTGCGGGCGTGCACAAACTCCGGCGCAGAAAAATAAGGCACTGGACACCAGTAGCATACCTGTGCATTCTAAGGTTGTGTCGGGCCGCCACCATGGGACTTGATACACCCCATGGTGGGACCAACATAGGTAACTACAACATCGGGGGCCATAAGACACATGTAACTATGCGAGTAGGAGCCGATCATCATGGAATGGATCACATCACCCTGATTATGGGGTGCCAGTTGGAAAACTAGTTTATATGGGTTCAGAGATCAACATGGGGTACGATGGTCTATTCGACCCTAGACAACTTAACCAAGTTTATAGTGCTTGCCCACTTCTTGTTTATACTTATCACACCCAGTTCTTTATTCATAGACAAAATAGTACTAGACTTACTCAGGCTTTATGTCTGACTCTACTTTTCTTTCGTCTTCTTTCTTCCGTTTCCCTCCCCCCCCCCCCCCCCCAGGTCCTCAGGGAGGGAACACAGCAGCTTGACCAATCTCAACATCCAGCTTGAAGAAGAGAAATGTATTGCTTGGACTTTCCTGTTTTGAACTATGGCTTTGGACAATCCACTATGGGGCTTTTGCAGTTTATCTACGTTTTATTTATGCTTCTTTAAATAATGTACTCAAGACAGATTATGAAAGTGTTATGTTATGTTTTTGGAAAGGATGTTGTTGTAACACGTATTTGACTTTATGAAATAAAGTTTGTTGTTCTTCTGCTGTTTACAAATATGTGTTCTTATATCTGTCTTGTATATCTGTGACTTGTACTTATAAACCTCCACCAAAATTAGGGCATTCCCTTTGAGAGTGACCCTAACGGAGGTGGGGTGTTTCACTTGGTAACAGGGCATAGGTTTACCAGATAAGATAAAAAGTTTTGAAAAATTACTTTCAAAAAGGAAATTTAAAGAAGCATTTTTAAAAGAAAATTGTTATTTTATTTTGAAAAGGCAAAGTCCACTCCCCAAAGCCATAGGTACTATCTCTTATCCTTCGTTTTGAATCTATCCTTTTTGTTTCAGCATGTCCCAAGAACTTAACTTGCCGGAAGGGGTGCCAATACCTGGTTGGTTTAGACGGTTCTTAGAAGCAAGGGCCACTCAGCCAGGTCCTACCATTCCTCCTCCCCCAGCGGAAGGAAATCATCCAGCTGCAGCGGCACCTTTTCCTCCACCTCCTCCTCGGGGAAACGCGTTCGCTAAGATATGTAAAGATTTTAAAGCTATGGGAGGAAGGGATTTCCATGGAACTGAGTCCTTCGTGGCAGCTAGAAATTGGCTGAAAGAAACGGAGGACCTATTTATCATCTTTGAGGCAGAGGATAGACAAAAAGTACAATTGGCAGTATGGCTATTGAAGGGTGAGGCTT
This sequence comes from Allium sativum, assembly GCA_030737875.1. Classification (NCBI taxonomy): domain Eukaryota; kingdom Viridiplantae; phylum Streptophyta; class Magnoliopsida; order Asparagales; family Amaryllidaceae; genus Allium; species Allium sativum. Next base: position 733,578,573 of record CM060924.1, on the reverse strand, counting down.
CCTACTGGTGGGAAGTCACTAATGCTGAAAGACCAGTGGAGACATGGGAGGACTTTAGGGCAAGGTTTGAGACCAAATTTCTCTCAGATGCAGAAAGAAGTTTGCAGTTAGAAAAATTCTTATTTCTTAAGCAAGGGGACAAGACAGTCAGAGAGTATGTGAATCAGTTCGATGAGCTGGCTAGGTTTGGGCTTGACCTAGTCAACACCCCGCACAAGAAGGCTCTCCGTTTCGTCAAAGGGTTGAATGAGCCATTACACAGTTTGGCCATGACCCATATACCCATGGGAGCCACGTATGAAAGATTGGTGCAAATGGCATTGCTGAATGAAGAGGATAAGGGCAAGAAGAAAGAGGGTTTGCAGCCCAAGAAGACAGACTTTAAGAAGGGCGGGAAAGGCAACAAAGAGAAGAGGAAGTGCAATTTCTGTGGCAAAGTGGGGCACTTAGTAAAGGACTGCCGGAAAAAGAAGGCCAAGGAAAATGGTGGGTGCTTTTCTTGAGGTGAGACGGGCCATAGGGCTATGGACTGCCCAAAGAAATGAGGACAGGGGCAGAGGGCTGGATCCACCCCAGGGGCACAGGTTCATGTGCTAGAAGCGCCACCTCTGCAACAGCGAGGTATAAATACTTCTGTAGAAAGTGTAGTTTATCTTTATGATCACCCCGTTCGCACTTTATTTGATTCTGGCGCATCACACTCGTTTATCTCATCTGCTTTAGTAGAATCTCTGCACCTAAAAACTAGTATGGTAGAGGACCCCTTAATTGTTTCAAACCCAATTGGGGGCCCAGCTCATTTGTCTATGATCTGTGTGGGATTGAAAATTTCTATTCTAAGTGTAGAATTTCAATGTAGTGCCTTTGTTTTGGGCTTTTCGGGTTATGGTTTGATTTTGGGTATGGATTGGCTATCCAGTAATGGGGCCATCCTTGATTGTGAGAAAAGGGTTGTTAGGCTCCTAACCCAGCTTGGTAATACTTTGGAAATTTCTTGTAATCCCTCGTATGCGGTTATGCTTAGTTATCTTGAATCGCTAGATGCCTCTGTTGAAAATTTGCAATCAGTTAGAGTGGTCCGGGAATATCCGGATGTCTTTGAAGAGGTGAAGGGCTTACCTCCGAAGCGGGAAATAGACTTCCGCATATATCTTGTAGATAATGCAAAGCCCGTTGCGTTGCCCGTTAGACATATGGCTCCACGAGAAAGGAAAGAGCTCAGTAAACAGATTAAAGAGCTTCTAGAGAAGGGGTTCATTAGGAGGAGCATTTCAGAATGGGGCGCTCCAGTGGTGTTCGCTACAAAGGCGGATGGTTCACTCCGTCTATGTGTTGACTATAGGGAGCTCAACAAGCTAACGAAAAAGAATAGGCACCCTCTCCCTAGAATTGACGATTTGTTTGACCAGCTTGTAGGAGCGTCTGTTTTCTCCCAACTCGATTTAGCAACCGGTTTTCATCAGCTAAGGGTGGCTGAAGATAGCATCGATAAAACGGCGTTCAGAACCCCAGACGGTTTCTTTGAATGGCTTGTCATGCCTTTCGGCTTGACAAATGCACCTGCTTACTTCGTGGACCTAATGAGTAGAGTATTTAGAGATTTCCTCAACAAGTTCGTAGTAGTCTTCGTAGATGATATCCTTATCTTCTCAAAGAGTGAGGAGGAACATGCTCAGCACTTAAGGGCAATCATGGAAACTTTGCGAGTCCATCAACTAAAAGCCAAATTCTCCAAATGCCACTTTTGGAGAGAAGAGGTGAGGTTCCTTGGGCACATAGTATCCAAACAAGGGTTAGCAGTGGACCCTGCTAAGGTAGTGGCGGTACAGGATTGGAAGACACCAAGGAATGCGACTGAGGTCCGAAGCTTTCTAGAACTAGCAGGTTTCTATCGAAAATTTATAAGGGATTTTGCGAAAATCTCAGCTCCGCTCACGAAATTGACTAAGAAGAACCTAGCGTTCAATTGGAACTTGGATTGCGAGTTAGCTTTCCAACGACTAAAAAGGGCTCTCACAACAGCCCCAGTTTTGACGCTGCCAGATGGGAGCAAGATGTTCACTGTTTATACGGATGCATGTGGAACAGGGCTAGGCGCCGTCTTAATGCAAGAAGGAAGGGTAGTAGCTTATGGCGGGAGGCAGTTGAAAGCGCACGAAAAGAACTACCCAACCCACGATCTTGAGTTAGCCGCCATCGTCTTTGCACTTAAGTCTTGGCGACACTATCTCCTAGGTGAGAAGTTCGAACTTTACACTGACCATAAATCGTTGAAATATCTTTTCTCGCAGAAGGATCTTAACTTGAGGCAACAAAGATGGATGGAATTTCTTGCCTCGTACGATTTCGAAATCTCCTACACTCCGGGCAAAGGCAACGTAGTGGCAGACGCGTTGAGCCGAAAGAAATTGACCCTAAGCCCGTTGTTTGTTGAAAGACAAAGCCTAGAGTTTATAGCCAGCTTCGACTTTAGGCCTTCCTCCGATTTCGTACCAGGCTTGCTAGCATCTCTCGAAGTGTGCCCAACTTTAGTGGATTCGGTAGGGGCAGCACAACGTGAAGACCCTCAGCTTGTGGAAACATTTGATAGGCTAATTAGGGGTGAGACTTCAAGTCACCTCAACAGATACTCTATCGACGATAAGGGTTTGCTAAGGCAAGACGGAAGACTATGCGTCCCACAGACAAAAGATTTAGTGAAGAAGGTTCTCGAGGAAGCACATCACTCCAAGATGACGATACACCCAGGCGGAGATAAAATGTACAAAGACATAAAAAGGACTTTCTTCTGGAACGGCATGAAAAAGGACGTGGCAGAGTTCGTTTCTAAGTGTATGGTGTGCCAACAGGTTAAGGCGGAACAGAAAAAGCCTGGCGGACTGCTACATCCTTTGGAGGTCCCGCAGTGGAAGTGGGATAGCATCTCAATGGACTTCATCGATGGGCTGCCTAGGTCTAGGAGAGGCAACACTAGCATTTGGGTAATAGTGGATAGGCTTACTAAAAGCGCCCACTTTTTACCTGTCAAAAGTAAAAGAACTGCCTCATCCCTAGCATCACTTTACCTTAAGGAAATCGTGCGACTCCATGGAATACCATCTAGCATTGTTAGTGACCGAGACCCCATCTTCACCAGTGAGTTTTGGCGGAGTCTGCAAGAAGCAGTAGGAACGCAGTTATGCTTGAGCACAGCCTATCATCCCCAAACCGACGACCAAACAGAGAGAGTGAACAAAATTTTGGAAGACCTATTAAGACTATGCGTTCTTGACTTCGGAGGGACATGGGAAGACCACCTTCCTTTGGTGGAATTTGCCTACAACAACAGCTATCAAGCAACCATCGGAATGGCGCCCTTCGAAGCTTTATATGGAAGACCGTGCCGATCGCCCACTTGTTGGTGGGAGTCCACGGATAAGCTCATACTTGGACCAGACATGATCCGAGAGACTTCAGAGAAAGTAGACTTAATACGAAGAAGGATGAAGATGGCCCAAGACAGACAAAAGTCCTATGCCGACAAGAGGAGGACCAACCTTGAATTTGAGGTTGGAGACAGAGTTTTTCTCAAGGTATCACCGCTAAGAAACGTTATTCGCTTTGGAACCACAGGAAAGCTAGCACCAAGGTTCGTAGGGCCATTCCCTATCATCGAGAAAATTGGGAAAATGGCCTATAAATTAGAGCTACCCGAGAAGTTGGCTGGAGTCCACAACGTTTTTCACGTTTCACATCTCCGAAAATGTCTACATGAGTCTGCTGAAGTGGTAGAGCCAAATATCCTCGAAGAGGCCGAAGTGGAGCGCGAAGCAACCATAAGGAAAGTTCCAACCCGCATATTAGGAACGGAAGTGAAGAAACTACGCAACCGCGAAGTCAAGCTCGTCAAAGTTCAGTGGAGCGACGCCGAGGGAGACGCGACTTGGGAAACTGAAGCTAGAATACGTACTGCCTACCCTTTTCTGTTCGAGGGTACATCCTTGATCTTTCCTTTTCCTTAAGTTGCGCTTTTATCTATCTTTTAGGTATATTTCCTCGACCTTATCTTTTAGGTAGAATCTTTTTGGATGAAAACATGTAGTTGAAACATGTTATGTATGATGGTTGCAAGTGGTTGCAAGTGATTGCTAGTGGTTGCTCGTGGTCGCATATACACACACAATCTAGGGTTTAGATCGGCTCAGTCACTTCATATTGCATATGCATATATGTTTGCATTCATATGTGATTGAACTTTAATGTGTTGTCATGTGGATGCTGCATTTATATTGAATGATTGTGCACTCATGTAGAATCAAGAATAGGAAAATTTGCATACATAATGGATTCATGGCACTTACATAATTCGCATTAAGGAGGTCAACTGAATCAGTAGACCGCCTGATTTTGCATTAGATAAGTACATGTACACACACACTTCGCATATGATCATGAAGCATTAGAAGTCTTTTAAGGACAATGGATGCTCGTGTTTGATGGATGAGTAGATGGATGATTGGATGTTAGGATATACATTCCTCCTAGCTTGAAGATTTCGGGGACGAAATCCTTTTAAGTGGGGGAGAATGTAACACCCCGAAAATTCTATAACTGTGAAATTAACAAATCAAAGTATAATTAATTTGAAATCAAAGAACCAAGGGAAACGGGATACGCCATTGCGTTCGTCTCGGAAAAATACGCGAAATAGAGTTCGAGTTTTCGAAAAACGGAGTCCGTATGAAGAAGATATGGCCTTCGGAAGTTTTTGAATTAAATTTAAAATTCAAACAGAATAAAATAATTAAAAATCGGGCCCAATGGGCCAGGGCGGATAAACACCCGCCTTGGCCACCCAGGTCGACTGGGCTGTCGACCTGGGCTACCCATGTCGACAGGGCTGTCGACAGCCCTTTCGACAAGGGTGTCGACCTGGTCGAGCCCAGCCAACCTGGCTGGCCAGGTCTGTGTTTGGCCGATTTTCTGTGGTCTGCTTTGTCATTAGGGCTAGGTGGCAGGCTCTAATTGGTCTCTCTATCAAATGAATGGCTACGATCAATCCAGGCAACATTGATGGTCCTAATCAGTTCCTAACCTCTATATAAACAACCCTAGACTAAACCCTAATCTATTCATTCAAAAATAAGATCATAGCCGCCATGTTGCTGAGGAACGACAAAGAGTAGCCGCCAACTAGAGAGAGAATTAGGAGGAAAGTTCTAAAGCCTAAAGCAATTCAAGCAACCTAAGCAAATCAATTCAACAAAGGAATTTGCGTCTTCAATCCCTAAATTAGAGAATTCATCACACCATTGTAAGTAGAGTATTACTTTGGTATGAATAAACAATTGTGTTGGTTTGTATGCTTGAATTGTGGCAATAAAGTTATTCATATTTGTGCGTTCTTATCAATTTGAAATATTATATACGTTTGGATATTCTTGAATTATGTTATTCATGTTATAAAGAACTACATGCGGTAGTTCTATGCAAGTATACGTTTGGAATATTTCGCAAATTATGTAATCCATGTTGAAGCTACATGTATGTAGTTGATTTAAATTTATGCAAGTTTGGGGTTTTGCTACTATGCCATCATGATGTATATTTTTGTGCATAAATCATTTTGTAAGTAATTAGAACAAGTTTGGTTATTATAATCCATAGGAAATTATGTTGAGAATTTGGCATCATGTATTAAGCCATGCTTTTGTACTAGAAAACCTATTTGCAAACTTATGAATATGGCTAGGCTATGATTGATATTTGGCATAATTGAAATTCATGTTAAGTCTATATTGTTTACTAGAATTATATGATGACATATGTGGTACATGGTTAGGTTAGGTTCAAAAAGTCCCTTTTTTGTAAGTTTACATGACTAAAGTAAGAATCATGATTTCATGTTAGAAATATTTATGCCATGAACAAATTTAACTATACTTATGCCATGCTTATGTTTGACATTATGCCATGTTTATGCTAGAAGTATTTATGCCATGCTTATGTTTGACATTATGCTATGCTTATGCTAGAAATATTTATGCCATGCTTATGTTTGACATTATGCCTAAATAAAAATATAGGTTCATGTGACAATAATGATATCTCAATTACAAGTTCACATGCTTTGATTCATGTCACCTATGTTACCACTATGCAAGTACACCAGTTTCTATTTTGTATTTCCAATGTCGTATTGCAAGTTCATGCGCTCACATTCCCCTCTTTGTGTATGTAAATTCGCTTTAAGCCTCCCCTTTTCGCATGGCTAATTTGGGCTTTAAAAGGCTAAGCCCAAAATATATATAAACGGACGTGTTAAACGGGGGAAAACAACGTTGGGTTAAAATTAATTAATGAATGAAAATATAAAATAGAAGGGCCCAAATTCAAGTATGGGTTGGGCCCATGATTGGTGTAACCTTTACACCATTAACTTAATAATGGGCCGCAAATATTTACATATAAGAAATAAAGAAGAATGACAAAATATGTAAATGTAGAACATACGATGTGTTTAACCCGAGGTTGGATTGAGTTGTGATGTAAACCTGCCCGGAACCGCCCGGCTGTCCAGTAGTCACAACAATACCTATCCAATGTGGGAGGTTAAACATGGAGCCCAATAAGGACCCGAGGTTAGACTGAGTTGTGGCGTAAGACTGCCCGGAACCAACCGGCAACAGGCAGCCACAACAATACCTGTCTAATGTGAGAGGTCAGGGCCTTAATAAGACAATTAAGGCTGAGTCAGGTTTGTTAGGATTAAGTAAACTAAAGACTTAATCAAAATGGAACATGCTAAACTAAACGGACTGGTGGGGGTTAGGTTAGAACACACTTAACCAACTTAGCATGTTGGCTAGAGATAGAAAACCTAGTAACGGGGGACCCTTTTCAGCAGTAACCCTAAAAGGTGTATCAGGATACCCTGAAACTAGGCAGGGTGGGGCACGATTACTGGGCTGATTGTAAGAGGTCAAATCGACGGCGGTGGTGTAGCAGTGTAGGTTCTAACGGAGTGCGGGCGTGCACACACTCCGGCGCAGAAAAATAAGGCACTAGACACCAGTAGCATACCTGTGCATTATAAGGTTGTCTCGGGCCGCCACCATGGGACTTGATACACCCCATGGTGGGACCAGCATAGGTAACTACAACATCGGGGGCCGTAAGACACATGTAACTATGCGAGTAGGAGCCGATCATCATGGAATGGATCACATCACCCTGATTATGGGGTGCCAGTTGGAAAACTAGTTTATATGGGTTCAGAGATCAACATGGGGTACGATGGTCTATTCGACCCTAGACAACTTAACCAAGTTTATAGTGCTTGCCCACTTCTTGTTTATACTTATCACACCCAGTTCTTTATTCATAGACAAAATAGTACTAGACTTACTCAGGCTTTATGTCTGACTCTACTTTTCTTTCGTCTTCTTTCTTCCGTTCCCCCCCCCCCCCCCCCAGGTCCTCAGGGAGGGAACACAGCAGCTTGACCAATCTCAACATCCAGCTTGAAGAAGAGAAATGTATTGCTTGGACTTTCCTGTTTTGAACTATGGCTTTGGACAATCCACTATGGGGCTTTTGCAGTTTATCTACGTTTTATTTATGCTTCTTTAAATAATGTACTCAAGACAGATTATGAAAGTGTTATGTTATGTTTTTGGAAAGGATGTTGTTGTAACACGTATTTGACTTTATGAAATAAAGTTTGTTGTTCTTCCGCTGTTTACAAATATGTGTTCTTATATCTGTCTTGTATATCTATGACTTGTACTTATAAACCTCCACCAAAATTAGGGCATTCCCTTTGAGAGTGACCCTAACGGAGGTGGGGTGTTTCAGATGGTGAGAATGGAATATGGAAAGAATTTGAAAAAAGACATTAAATATGACAAAAAAAATGATAAAACTAAACGAGGGAACACGCTAAATTTGCAATTAAAAAGAACCAAGAACGAAATGTAGGAATTAAGTGGACAAATTCAAACATCGACGTTGAGAATGTAATATGGAAAGAATCGGAAGAAAGAAATCAATGTTAGCTTTTGAAATTCAAGAAGACATAGTGAGAACTTTAAATTTGAAAAAAAGGAAATTAAAATGTAAAAAAAAGGAAAAAAATACAAGTTCTTATTATGAAGTAAAAAAACAAAACAAAAAAGGACGAAATCGTAAACTGCAAATTCGAACTGTGACGGTGGTTGACAAAAAAGGGAGGGGTGCAACACGAGGACTTCCAGGAGGTCACCCATCCTAGTACTACTCTCGCCCAAGCACGCTTAATGTAACACCCCACCCCCGCTAGGGTCAACCCTAAGGGGAATCGACTAGCATTGGCGGGGCGTATGTACAAGAAGGTAAACATGCACAGAGATATCACAAGGCAGAACATATTTAGTAAAATAGAGTAAGTAAAGCAGCGCTAGAAAATAAAACCAACTTCTTCATTTCAAAACCATAGTTAAGTACATTAAAATAATAGATCATCATTTTCCAAATACAACAAGTCTAGAAACATGGAAACAAAATACATAAAACAAAACATAAAGTACTAATCCCCAAAGAAACAGTAGTGCCACCAAAAGCATAGCTCAAACCATACATGAGCTGTCAGAGAAAGCTATCCAAAGATCCGAGCTAAGAGCTAATGTTCCCTCCCTGAGAACCTGAGGGGGGGAGGAAAGAAAAGAGGCGAAAGAAAACGGGTTAGTCAAAAAGACTGGTAAGCCCTAACTACTATTAGTCTAAAAACTAATAAAGTTAACTGAACATGAGAAGCTGAGATGAAAACCTGAGGGTGGTAACTAAACTGATCATGGTAAATAGTTAACAGGATAGGTCAAGTGTGGCAGTATATACAAGGTTAAATTGTACCAAGTGTACTAGTATTCTAACCCATGTCAGGAAAAATCAAGAAATGAACCCTTGGCCCAAAATCACGAGATGACCCAAATCAAGGTCCAACCATACGTTCTAGTCGATCGGCTCCCTATAAGCCTAACTCGTCGTGTATCAGTGTCATACGGCCCTAAATCGCGAATGTAGTCACTTGTGCTAGGTCCACCCTAAGAGTGTATCAATCCCCCAGGGTGTCAACCACTGACACGATTCAAGTCACACAAGTCAACCTACTGGTGCCCCATGTCACAACCCGAACTCATGTGCACGGCCATGGTCCGCCCGAACCGGTGCACCAATTTAGCTGTCCCTTTTGGTCCTTTACGTTCAGTCCAGTAATCGTGCCCCACCCTAGCTTAGTCTCTAGGGTACAATGATACATCAAGTGGGTTACTACTAAAAAGGGCCTCGCAACTAGGGTTTCCTAATGGGTTAAATGTGGTTAACCCAATCAAATCAAGTATCAAGTTGGTTAAGTGTATCCAAGATTCATGACTTAACCCTATCATATCATGTATCAAGTTGGTTAAGTATACCCAAGTGGTTTATGACTTAACCCTATCAATCCATCGCGTTCAATTGGTTAAGTATTCAAGTGATCCATGACTTAACCCTACCATGTGGCATTAATTAACTTAATGCACCCAACCTCTCACATTAGACTTCATTGTAGTTACTGGATGTGCCGGGCGGTTCCGGGCAGATTTACACCACAACCTAGTCTAACCTCGGGTTTCAAGTGCGACATGACCAACTACTCACATTGGGTCCTATTGTTTGTAGCTACCAGTATGCCGGTCGGTTCCGGGCAAATTTACGCTACAAACTCAACCCAACCTCGAGTTGGCCATTCGTATTTTCTATGTGTCATGTCCATAATCATGTTTTCAAGCATAATCACATGTCAACTTTTATGTCAAGCTTTCAAGTCATGTTTCATGTCATTTAAGTTTTGCCTAACTACCCATAACGTATTCCCCATCGCACATATATTCGCATTAACATAGATAGATCAAAGAGGGAATATGACAAGGTGGGCTTTAGGTGGCAAAATGGTCACAAGTTAAACATGGTGGTATTGAGGCAAAGGTGTTCATCATAACTTGCATAAAGTATATTGGCCTAAAAAAAACATGTATGACATCAACTTAGCAAATAGGATGACTTGGCCTCCAACATGAAACTAGCATAAAGGTGATTTGGCCACAAACATGAGACTAGCATAAAGGTGATTTGGCCATAAACATGAGACTAGCATAAAAGTGATTTGGCCATAAACATGAGACTAGCATAAAGGTGATTTGGCCATAACAACAACTATCATAGGGTGACTATCCTAACTTGCATAGCAAATAAGTCCAAATGTCATCATATGCATGCTAAGGAACATGAGCGGTAAGGGTTTGTTAACATGCATATACCAAAAACCCATTTCATAGCATCCTTCCCAAAAGTCAACATGAACGTTACTAGGTTCATGATAGGTAAGTTAACATCAAGGTCATGAGGGGTTCTATGTTGCATTATGCACAATCACAACATAAAGGTCATAGCTTTCTACTCACAAGTCAACATGAACGGTACTAGGTTCATGATAGGTAAACATTAGGTCCACAAACATAGATCAAAAGGGTCAAATAGATCTATGTATACATTTCAAGGCAAGCATAACACAAAAAGGCCTCATTTCAACTTGCTACATGTCACATTAAGTTCATAGTTTAAATCTAAGAGTAGAGTAGGCTTACAATTCGTGGCTAAGAGATCTAGAATCAAATAAAATAAGATTGAGACGAAGCCACTAGCAAATCCGCAAATAAAATAAATAAGATCCACTCCAAGACTTGAAAACAAGAAGAAATAGCTCCTTAGATTAAGAAAGATGGCTCCTTTGATTAATAAAGATGGATCCTTTTTTACTTAGATTAATTTAGAACACTCAAGCTCTCATGAAGAAGATGGAGGCCATGATTAGAGAGCATTTTGGCAGCACTTAGTTGTAGGATTGATTTGTGAGGGTTTAGGGTGAGTGTTAGGGTCTTTTTATAGAGCTTAGGAGCAATTTAGGCCATAGGATTAACCCTAAATCAGATCTGAGCCATCAAATCACGTCACTAGCCAACAAATCATGACCCAAAGGCCAAAACAGGTGCACCGGGTCAACCTGGGCCGACCAGGGGGGTGTCGACCCCTAGGTCGACTCCCAGGTCGACCTGGGTGGGGGAGGTCAACACTAGAGTCGACTCCCCTTGGGTAGGTCGACTCCCCAGTCGACCTGGGCTGGGCGGGAATTTTTCCCGCCCAGTCTGTTTGGGCTGAATTTTGAATTTTGGGCTGAAAACTTCGTCGGGCCATATCTTGGTCATACGGACTCCGATTTACGAAATTTCGGACTCTATTTCGCGTATTTTTCCGAGACGAACGCAATGGCATAACCTGTTTCCCCTGATTCAGACTTTAAAATTTTATTCTGTCCTGTTTTATAACTATAGTATGTTATAACACATTATTAAAATACGGGTTGTTACATTCTCCCCTCCTTAAAGGATTTCGTTCCTGAAATCTCCAAGTTAGGAAGAACGTATCCTACCAAACAACATCCATCTACTCACAATATCACCCACGAGCAAAACATTGTCCTTAAACGACTTCTAATGCAAAATGAACATATGCAAAAGTGTGTGTATATGTACTTATCTAATGGGAAAATCAGGCGGTTACTGATTCAGTAAACCTCCTTAATGCAAAGTATGTTAGTGAAATGAGTCCATATGTATGCAAATTCCTAACATAATTTATAGTCTCTATATGAGTGCACATAACACACATCCATATGCAACATCCATGTGATAGCATAACAAGTTTCATCCATGAATAAGTATAAACATTCATGCATATGCAACATGAAAGTGTGTAAGCCGATCTTAGTGCCTAACGTGTATCATGCATCCATGAGTAACCACTTGCAAACACTTACAACCATTTGCAAACATCAAGCATAACATGTTTCATCGAGAGGATATACAAGATAAAACAGAGTACCACGGAAAAGAACTTAAAGATGTACCCCCAGAAGGTTCTGCTGGTGTGCCTTGCCCTTGCTTCCTAGGCCAGTTCTTGCTGATATGTCCAATATCACCGCAATGGAAACACTCGCCAAACTTCCTCTTCTTCTTCCTACAGTCCTTGACTATATGTCCAGTGATCCTACAAAAGTAGCATTTCCTCTCCTTTCTTGACTTGTTGTCCTTGCTGTTGTTGTTCTTGCCTCCTTTCCCGGAATCTACCTTCTTGCCTCGAGACTCATTCGCCTTGACCTCCTTTTTGCCACTCTTATCTTCTTCTTGAAGTAGGGCCATATTCATCAAACTCTCTAAGGTCGCCTCCATGGATATCCGAGACATGGCCAAACCGTGAAATGGCTCGTTTAATCCTCGAGCAAAGTGTAGGGCTTTCTTCTGAGCTGTGTCAACCAAGTCTAGACCGAACTGAGCAAGTTGATTAAACTTATCCATGTATTCTCTAACTGTCATGTCCCCTTGCTTCAGTAATAGGAACCTTTCCATCTGAAGGTTCTCTTCCGCTGATGACAGAAACCTTAGTCCAAACCTTCTCTTAAACTCATCCCAAGTCTCAATTGGCCTAGTAGTGGTGGTGACTACCCATCAATAAGCGGCTTCCTCATTTAGAAGCCATACCGCCAACAGAACTTTCCTACAATCTTCTATATCAAAGATAGCGAAGAGGTCTTCAGTCTCCTTCAACCAATCCCTTGCCTCTTCAAAAGTCTCAGTCCCTACAAAATTCTTGCCACCCATCGCCTTAAAGTCCTTGCAAATCTTCGCGAAGTCTACTTGTGGATGCTGAGGAGGAGGAGGAATATTAGCTACAGGAGGAAGGGGAGGAGGGATGTTTGCGGGGCCGGCTTCGGTCGCCCTAGCCTCCACGTACCTTCTAAACCAAACAGGTACCGGTACGCCCTCCGGAATGGCAAAATTTTCGGCCATACTGAAACGAAGAAAAAGATAGAATCAGAATGAGGAAACGAAGGATAGTGCTAATGGCTTTTGGGGAATAGCCTTTTAAAATAAACTAGACTTTTCTTGGAAAATACTTCTTAATAATCGGTTTTGAAAATAGTTTTAGAAGGTTTTTAAACTTTTCTTTAAAAACTTTTGCCCGGTCTCGTAAACCTTATGCTCTGATACCAAATGTAACACCCCACCCCCGCTAGGGTCAACCCCAAGGGGAATCGACTAGCATTGGCGGAGCGTATGTACAAGAAGGTAAACATGCACAGAGATATTACAAGACAGAACATATATAGTAAAACAAAGTAAGTAAAGTAGCGGTAGAAAATAAAACCAACTTCTTCATTTCAAAACCATAGTTAAGTACATCAAAATACTAGATCATCATTTTCCAAATACAACAAGTCTAGAAACATGGAAACAAAATACATAAAACAAAACATAAAGTACTAATCCCCAAAGAAACAGTAGTGCCGCCAAAAGCATAGCTCAAACCATACATGAGCTGTCAGAGAAAGCTATCCAAAGATCCGAGCCAAGAGCTAACGTTCCCTCCCTGAGAGCCTAAGGGGGGGGGGGGGAAGGAAAGAAAAGAGGCGAAAGAAAACGGGTCAGTCAAAAAGACTGGTAAACCCTAACTACTATTAGTCTAAAAACTAATAAAGTTAACTGAACATGAGAAGCTGAGATGAAAACCTGAGGGTGGTAACTAAACTGATCATGGTAAATAGTTAATATGATAGGTCAAGTGTGGCAGTATATACAAGGTTAAGTTGTACCAAGTGTACTAGTATTCTAACCCATGTCAAGAAAAATCAAGAAATGAACCCTTGGCCCAAAATCACGAGATGACCCAAATCAAGGTCCAACCATACGTTCTAGTCGATCGGCTCCCTATAAGCCTAACTCGTCGTGTATCAGTGTCATACGGCCCTAAATCGCGAATGTAGTCACTTGTGCTAGGTCCACCCTAAGAGTGTATCAATCCCCTAAGGTGTCAACCACTGACACAATTCAAGTCACACAAGTCAACCTATTGGTGCCCCATGTCACAACCCGGACTCATGTGCACGACCATGGTCTGCCCGAACCGGTGCATCAATTTAGCCGTCCCTTTTGGTCCCTTACACTCAGTCTAGTAATCGTGCCCTACCCTAGCCTAGTCTCTAGGGTACAATGATACATCAAGTGGGTTACTGCTGAAAAGTGCCTCGCAACTAGGGTTTCCTAATGGGTTAAATGTGGTTAACCCAATCAAATCAAGTATCAAGTTGGTTAAGTGTATCCAAGATTCATGACTTAACCCTATCATATCATGTATCAAGTTGGTTAAGTATACCCAAGTGGTTTATGACTTAACCCTATCAATCCATCGCGTTCAATTGGTTAAGTTTTCAAGTGGTCCATGACATAACCCTACCATGTGGCATTAATTAACTTAATGCACCCAACCTCTCACATTAGACTTCGTTGTGGTTACTGGATGTGCCAGGCAGGTCCGGGCAGATTTACACCACAACCTAGTCTAACCTTGGGTTTCAAGTGCGACAAGACCAACTACTCACATTGGGTCCTATTGTTTGTAGCTACCGGTATGTCGGTCGGTTCCGGGCAGATTTACGCTACAAACTCAACCCAACCTCGAGTTGGCCATTCGTATTTTCTAAGTGTCATGTCCATAATCATGTTTTCAAGCATAATCACATGTCAACTTTTCTGTCAAGCTTTCAAGTCATGTTTCATGTCATTTAAGTTTTGCCTAACTACCCATAACGTATTCCACATCGCATGTATATTCGCATTAACATAGATAGATCAAAGAGGGAATATGACAAGGTGGGCTTAAGGTGGCAAAATGGTCACAAGTTAAACATGGTGGTATTGAGGCAAAGGTGTTCATCATAACTTGCATAAAGTATATTGGCCTAAAAAAAACATGTATGACATCAACTTAGCAAATATGATGACTTGGCCTCCAACATGAAACTAGCATAAAGGTGATTTGGCCACAAACATGAGACTAGCATAAAGGTGATTTGGCTATAAACATGAGACTAGCATAAAAGTGATCTGGCCATAAACATGAGACTAGCATAAAGGTGATTTGGCCATAACAACAACTATCATAGGGTGACTATCCTAACTTGCATAGCAAATAAGTCCAAATGTCGTCATATGCATGCTAAGGAACATGAGGGGTAAGGGTTTGTTAACATGCATATACCAAACACCCATTTCATAGCATCCTTCCCAAAAGTCAACATGAACGTTACTAGGTTCATTGTAGGTAAGTTAACATCAAGGTCATGAGGGTTTCTATGTTGCATTATGCACAATCACAACATAAAGGTCATAGCTTTCTACTCACAAGTCAACATGAACGGTACTACGTTCATGATAGGTAAATATTAGGTCCACAAACATAGATCAAAATGGTCAAATAGATCTATGTATACATTTCAAGGCAAGCATAACACAAAAAGGCCTCATTTCAACTTGCTACATGTCACATTAAGTTCATAGTTTAAATCTAAGAGTAGAGTAGGGCTTACAATTCGTGGCTAAGAGATCTAGAATCAAATAAAATAAGATTGAGACGAAGCCACTAGCAAATCCGCAAATAAAAAAAATAAGATCCACTCCAAGACTTGAAAACAAGAAGAAATAGCTCCTTAGATTAAGAAAGATGGCTCCTTTGATTAATAAAGATGGATCCTTTTTTACTTAGATTAATTTAGAACACTCAAGCTCTCATAAAGAAGATGGAGGCCATGATTAGAGAGCATTTTGGCAGCACTTAGTTGTAGGATTGATTTGTGAGGGTTTAGGGTGAGTGTTAGGGTCTTTTTATAGAGCTTAGGAGCAATTTAGGCCATAGGATTAACCCTAAATCAGATCTGAGCCATCAAATCACGTCACTAGCCAACAAATCATGACCCAAAGGCCAAAACAGGTGCACCGGGTCAACCTGGGCCGACAGGGGGGGTGTCGACCCCTAGGTCGACTCCCAGGTCGACCTGGGTGGGGGAGGTCGACACTAGAGTCGACTCCCCTTGGGTAGGTCGACTCCCCAGTCGACCTGGGCTGGGCGGGAATTTTTCCCGCCCAATCTGTTTGGGCTGAATTTTGAATTTTGGGATGAAAACTTCGTCGGGCCATATCTTGGTCATACGGACTCCGATTTACGAAACTTTGGACATTATTTCGCGTATTTTTCCGAGACGAACGTAATGGCGTAACCCGTTTCCCCTGATTCAGAATTTAAAATATAATTCTGTCCTGTTTTATAACTATAGTATGTTATAACACGTTATTAAAATACGGGTTGTTACACTTAACTTCGGAGTTCTGATGGGATCCGGTGCTTTAGTGCTGGTATGATCGTACCGGTCAGGAAGCAGATTGGTAAAGTATTAAAGCAGGAGCTAGAGATTGTAGAGAAATGCAGCGGTTAACGACAACAACGTTTGAAATTCTTGCAAATGACATTAAATTTGACAACAAATTGATAAAAAGAAACAAGGGAACACACTAAATTTGCAAATAAAATGAATCAAGAACGAAATGAAGGAATTAAAACCACAAATTCAAACAGCGACGGTGAGAATGGAATGTGGAAAGAATTTGAAAAAAGACATTAAATTTGACAAAAAATGATAAAAATAAACGAGGGAACACGCTAAATTTGCAATTAAAAAGAATCAAGAACGAAATGAAGGAATTAAAAGGACAAATTCAAACATCGACGTTGAGAATGTGATATGGAAAGAATTGGAAGAAAGAAATCATTGATAGCTTTTGAAATTCAAGAAGACATAGTGAGAACGTTAAATTTGAAAATAAAAGGAAATTAAAATATAAAAAAAAAGGAAAAAAAATACAAGTTCTAATTATGAAGTAAAAAAACAAAACAAAAAAGGACGAAATCTTAAATTGTAAATTCGAATTGTGACGGTGGTTGACAAAAAGGGAGGGGTGCAACACGAGGACTTCCCAAGAGGAGACCCATCCTAGTACAACTGTCGCCCAAATACGCTTAACTTCGGAGTTCTGATGGGATCCGGAGCATTAGTGCTGGTACGATCGCACCCGTCAGGAAGCGGATCGGTAAAGTATTAAAGCAGGAGCTGGAGATTGTAGAGAAATGCAGCGATTAACGGCAACAATGTTTGAAATTCTTACAAATGATATTAAATTTGACAACAAATAGATAAAAAGAAACAAGGGAACACGCTAAATTTGCAATTAAAATGAATCAAAAACGAAATGAAGGAATTAAAACCACAAATTCAAACAGCGATGGTGAGAATGGAATATGGAAAGAATTTGAACAAAGACAATAAATTTGACAAAAAAAATGATAAAAATAAACGAGGGAACACGCTAAATTTGCAATTAAAAAGAATCAAGAACAAAATGAAGGAATTAAGAGGACAAATTCAAACATCGACGTTGAGAATGTAATATGGAAAGAATCGGAAGAAAGAAATCATTGTCAGCTTTTGAAATTCAAGAAGACATATTGAGAACTATAAATTTGAAAATAAAAGGAAATCAAAATGTAAAAAAAAGGAAAAAGAATACAAGTTCTAATTATGAAGTAAAAAACAAATCAAAAAAGGATTAAATCTTAAACTGCAAATTCGAACAGTGACGGTGGTTGACAAAAAAGGGAAAAGTGCACACGATGACTTCCACGAGGTCACCCATCCTAGGACTACTCTTAGGGAAACGGGCTTTAGTGCTTTAGTGTTCATCATAACTTCGGAGTTCTGATGGGATCCGGTGCTTTAGTGCTGGTATGATCGCACCCGTCAGGAAGCGGATTGGTAAAGTTGTAACACCCCGTAAATCAGTTAATACTAATATTCACAAATGAAAGAATAATTAATTTCAAATATAAGAATATTGGGAAACGGGCTGCGCCATTGTGTTCGTCTCGGAAAAATACGCGAAATAGAGTCCGAAATTTTGTAAATCGGAGTTCGTATGACCGAGATATGGCCTCGAGAAGTTTCACGAAAAATTCAAATTTTAAAACAGATTTCAAAGACACAGAAATAAAGGAAGGCGGGAAAACTCCCGCCCAGACCAGGTCGATCTGGGGGTCGACTTGGGAGTCGACCTGGGGGGGCCAGGTCGACACTAGAGTCGACCTGGGTGTCGACCTCCCTGGTCGAGCCCAGGTGACCTGGGTGCATCTGGTTCGGTTTTCGGGCTGTGTTTTGAAGGCTGGACGAAATCTAATGGCTCTAATCTATTCTAGGGTAAATCTAATGGCCTAAATGCATCCTAACATCTATAAATAAGTGGGTAGACTCTAACCCTAAATCACTTGAAAAATTGGAGAGCTACCAACATGCCGTCGCCATGAAGTTCAGCGTAGCCGTCACAAACTAAAGAAGAAGGAGAAAGCCTAGCCTACAACTAAATCTACTCAACAAACAAATTAAATCAAAGACCCTTTCTATTTCTCTTCTTTAAAATAGTGAGTATGATGATTCTCACAATGTTATTATAAAATAATTCGATTAAGTTATGAATGGATCACAAGAAAGTGATATGAATTGTTATGTATTTGTAAATTATGTTGTGGATCTCTTGTTATGCTATTATGTTATCATATATATGTTGTATGTTGTAAATAATCCTATGCTATGTCATATGTGATTAATCATGCTATGCTATGTTATAAATCATGTTATGCCATGTTGTAAATCATGCTATGCTATGCTATGTTGTAAATCATATCATGCTATGTTGCAAATTATGATATGCTATGTTGTAAATCTTATATATGTTGTAGATCTCATATTATCACATATGTTGAAATACTTATGTTATATGATAATGATGTCATGTTAAGATGTGTTGAATCATACAAGTTGTAAAATCATGATGTTATTATTTATGCGAATTGGATCATGTTTAAAGTTTATGTTTTTTTTATAATAGATCTTGATTATGGGAATTTGCCTATTGAGCTCGGTGTACCCATATACATGAATCTACAAATTAATTGGATCTTGAATATGGGAATTTGCCTATTAAGTTAGGTGTACCCATATACATGAATCTATGATTAAATGAATTTTGATTTTGGGAATTTGCCTATTGAGTTAGGTGTACCCATATAAAACCATATTGTTAATGATGTTGATTCACACATGTCCTATACAAGTTTATGAAATTTGATCAAAATCATATTATGTGAATTATGAATAAGTTGACACCCTTAGATCCATGACATGTATAACCTTATGCAAGTTGTAATTTTGGATGTATGCAAGTTTCACCCCTTGTTATGATTTATTTAGTCACATATATATGTTGTTGTTGTGAATATTTTCTTTTATGCTATGAGTTAGACTATTCGAGTCTAATATATATATTTTGCGAATAAACGTTCAAATGTGGGGTAGGGGTATTATTAGGAAATTAATAAATTGGGGTGCAATTGGTATGATTTTGCATGCCTTAAATGGATGTCCATAATTGAGTCAATTATGGACATTGCTAAATTTGGAATTAATTAATAATTCAAATAGGGAATTATTAAAATTGGGGAAAGTGGATTATTTATAATAATCAATGCTTAGGACACGAGGTTGGACCCGTTTGTGACAGAAACCTGCCCAGACCCGCCCGGCAAATCCAGTAGTCACAAATGTCGGCCCAATATGAGAGGTCCTAGGCCCAAACTAAAGCATAACAATTGTAAATACACGAGGTTAGACTCTTTTATGGTGTAAGACTGCCCGGACCCGCCCGGCAAAATCAGCTGCCATAAATGCCAGTCTAATGTGAGAGGTCTTTATGAGGTTATGACCTTAATGAATTAAGAAATACTTAACCAAATAATCATGTAAGGCGGGACATGGGGGTTAAGTAGGTGCCTTGGGTGGCATGAGGAATCTAGTTGTTGCCTTTAGAGGCATTTTGAAATACGATTAGACTTAACCAAACACACATGTAAATGAACATGACTAAGTGGGTTAAGTGGATGGACTAATGGGACAAGCTTAGGTGGAATGCTTGTGAGAAATAATGGGGGCCCATTTCAACCAGTATCCCAAAACGTATCTTTGTGGGCTCGACCCAAGTCGAGGACGGGACACGCATACTGGGTTTGACTATAAGAGGCCAAAAGAGGGAGCGGTGGCAACGCAAGTCCAACGTGTTTCATTTGCGTGTGTGGACACGGGCTGGTAGGTAAGACGTTGTTGCATCGTGTAGGTATAAGCCGTGCATCTCCGTTATATCGGGTTGCCACTTTAGGGGAATGATACACCCCACTATGGGGCCAGCACGGGTATCTACGAGTAGGGAGCCGATCGAAAAATGGAAAGTGGGTTTCACCTAGTGGAGATAGGGGCAGGCGACACCTATGTAGTCAGCTAGGAGTACGTAAAGTCATTAAGAAAGTTTCTAAGTGAAGCTAAGTGGGATCAATCTTTAGGGTGACTGGTGTGGTGCAGTATAATGTTTATCCTTTAGTATTTAGGAGCGCCTATAACGTTTCCTTTAGCGATTGTCTATGTCCTTAATCTGCGCTTTCATAGTCATTTCCTTGTTTTCCAGCTCATGCCTTAGTCCAGTTAATTTGATAATAGATTGTAGAATTATCATACTCACCAGACTTTATGTCTGACCCCCTCCTTTCCATCCTTTTTTTTCCTTCAGGTCCTCAGGTTGGGCCAAGTTCTAGTGGAGTCTAGTTGGATCGCTTATCTCTTGGAAAGCTTGGACTGCAGAAGTAAAGTCCTGCTTGTTATCTTTCTTTTTAATGGCTATTTATTGTAATGGGATTATGTATTTTTTTTTTGTGAAGATGGATATTGTACTTGACTTTGATTATGGTGTTATGATGTAATCAAACATGTTTTGACTTCTGCTGCAATGAAATAAAGTTTTTGGATTTCCAAGTACTATTTTATATTTGTCTTGTTGAAATTTTACTGTTCTATATTCACTTAAAACCTCCATGGAAGTTAATGCATTCCCTTGTGAGTGACATTAATGGACGTGGGGTGTTACACGTGGTATCAGAGCATAAGGTTACTAGAACAGATAAAATTTTTAGAAAAATATTTTTCTAAAGTATTTTTGGAAGAAGTGCTTTCAAAAACATGTTATTTAAAGAGAGTTTTTATGAAAAACATAATCCCAAATAGCCATATCCTTATCTTTACCTTTCGAATTCTCCATTTTGAATCTTTCCTTTTTCGTTTCAGCATGGTTGAATATCTTAATCTCCTAGAAGGTGTGACGGTTCTAGGGTGGTTTAGGAGATATTTGGAGGCTAGGGCCACCACTGCAGGCCCAGCAGATACTCCTCCACCCCCAGTTGCACCCATTCCTCCTCCTCCTCGTGTTGACACTTTTGCAAAGACGTGCAAGGAATTTAAGACTATGGAAGGAAAAACTTTTCAAGGGACTGAGACGTTTGTGGAGGCCAGAGACTGGCTTAAGGAGACTGAGGAATTGTTGGATATCTTTGAAGTGGAAGATTGGAGGAAAGTCCGTTTAGCTGCTTGGTTAATGATGGGAGAGGCCTCGTTTTGGTGGGAGGTTACTAACGGGGAACGTCTAGTTGATTCATGGGTGGATTTCAGACGAAGGTTTGAGGCAAAGTTTCTTTCAAGGGCAGAGAAGAATTTAAATATGGAAAAATTCCTGACATTAAAGCAAGGGAGCTTATCAGTGAAGGAAAATGTCAATAAACTTAATCAGTTAGCAAGGTTTGGCTTGGAGTTGGTGAACACGCCAGAGAAGAAAGCTTTGAGGTTCGTTAGAGGCTTGAATGAACCATTGCAAGGGTTGGCTATGACCCACATCCCTTTGGGAGCCACCTTTGAAAGGCTAGTAGAAATGGCACTTATGCATGAGGATAAGGCAGTTGAAAAGAAAGGGGATCAGAAGAAACCCCAACAGCAAAATAAGAAGGGTGGTAAAAACAATAATGGCAAAGGGAAGAAGAGATGCTTCAATTGTGGGACGCCTGGCCATCTCAGCAAAGATTGTAGAAAGAAAAAGAAGACTGGTTGTTTTCATTGTGGAGATGCGGGACATTTGGTGAAGGACTGCCCAAAGAAGGGGCAGAGGGCAGGGTCTACCTCGGTAGGACAGGTGCAGGCTCTTATGGCACCAGGGCAGGCAAGGGGGCAAGTTCAAGCAATTGCGGCCCCACCGCTGCAATAAAGAGGTAGAACAATTTATGTTGAAAGCTTAGTTTTTCTGTTTGATCATCCTGTCCGTACCTTATTCGATTCTAGCTCATCTCATTCGTTTATCTCTGCATCATTAGTTGAATTACTGCACTTGAACACCAGTTTAGTAGAGGATCACTTGGTTGTTTCAAATCCAATTTGGGGTTCGGCTCATTTGACCATGATATGTTTGGATTTGAAAATCTCTATACTTAGCGTTGAATTTAGATGTGATGCTTATGTATTGGGCTTCACGGGCTATGGGCTAATTTTAGGAATGGATTGGTTATCTAGAAATGGGGCCATTCTTGATTGTGAAAGGAGAGTAGTTAGGCTTGTGACTCGCCTTGGTAACACTCTCGACATCTTTTGTAATCCCATAAATTCCGTTATGCTAAGTTATCTTGAATCGCTTGACGCGTCTGTAGAGAATCTGCGATCGGTAGAGGTGGTCCGAGAATATCCGGATGTGTTTGAGGAGGTGAAGGGCTTACCTCCAAAGTGGGAGATAGACTTTCGAATTTATCTTGTGGATAATGCTAAACCCGTATCTTTGCCAGTGCGCCACATGGCTCCTCGTGAAAGGAGGGAACTCAATAAGCAAGTGAAGGAGTTGCTTGAGAAGGGGTTCATAAGGCGTAGTATATCGGAGTGGGGTGCTCCAGTAGTATTTGCCACAAAGGCGGATGGGTCCCTTAGACTTTGTTTGGACTATAGAGAACTAAACAAGCTTACTAAAAAGAACCGACACCCACTGCCGAGGATTGACGATCTCTTTGATCAGTTAGTTGGCGCCTCAGTGTTTTCGCAGTTGGACTTAGCCACTGGCTTTCATCAACTGAGAGTGGCTGAGGATAGTATAGATAAGACGGCCTTTAGGACTCCTGACGGATTCTATGAATGGCTAGTGATGCCCTTTGGTTTGACAAATGCCCCTGCATATTTTGTTGATTTGATGAGTAGGGTGTTTAGGGAGTACCTTAACAAATTCGTGGTAGTCTTTGTGGATGACATCTTAGTCTTTTCTAAGAATGAAGAAGAGCATGCCCTACACCTTAGGGAAGTGTTGGAAACCCTTCGAGCGCATAACCTTAAGGCAAAATTTTCTAAGTGTCTCTTTTGGAGGAAAGAAGTACGGTTCTTAGGCACGTGGTTTCCAAGGAAGGGATAGTAGTGGATCCCGCAAAGGTGGTGGCCATCCAAGATTGGAAGGTCCCTAAAAATGTAACCGAAATAAGAAGTTTCTTGGGGTTGTCTGGCTATTATAGGAAGTTTATCAAAGACTTCGCAAAAATATCAGCTCCATTAACACGGTTAACGAAGAAGAACCTGGTTTTTACGTGGGACGAAGATTGTGATGATGCGTTCCAACGATTAAAGAGAGCCTTAACTTCAGCCCCAGTCTTAGTGCTGCCAGACGGGAATAAACCGTTTACCGTCTATACTGATGCTTGTGGGACGGGACTTGGCACGGTCCTCATGCAAGAGAGAAGAGTAATAGCCTATGGTGGAAGGCAGTTGAGGGTTCATGAAAAGAATTACCCTTACCCTACGCCTGACCTTGAGTTAGCCGCAATTGTTTTCGCGCTTAAGTCTTGGCGTCACTATCTTCTTGGTGAGAAATTTGAACTGTTCACTGACCACAAATCATTAAAATACTTATTCTCTCAGAAGGATTTGAATTTAAGGCAGCAACGGTGGATGGAATTCTTAGTCTCCTACGATTTTGAAATAGCATATACCCCGGGCAAGGGTAACGTGGTAGCAGACGCCTTAAGTAGGAAAAGGTTGTCCTTGATTCCGTTGTTTGTTGAACGACGAAGCTTAGAATTCATCTCCATGTTTGACTTTAGACCCTCCGTTGACCTAGTACCTGGTTTGTTAGCATCCTTGGAGGTTAGACCTACACTTCTAGGACGAGTTGGTGAGGCACAGCAAGACGACCCACAGTTGGTTGAGATAGTAGAAAAGCTCAAAGGAGGGGAGTCGTCCAGCCATCTTCGTAGGTATACCCTTGACGATAAGGGTTGGTTACGAAGGGATAATAGACTTTGTGTACCACAAGACGAAGACTTAAGGAAGGCCACTCTTGATGATGCTCATCGCTCAAAGATGACCATTCATCCCGACGGAGACAAGATGTACAAAGATATGAAGCGGGTTTTCTTTTGGGCCGGTATGAAAAAGGATGTGGCCGAGTACGTCGCTAGATGCTTGGTGTGCCAACAAGTAAAAGCGGAACAAAAGAAACCCGGTGGGTTGCTTCACCCATTGGAAGTCCCACTATGGATATGGGAAAGCGTCTCAATGGATTTTATGGATGGATTACCAAGATCAAGGAAGGGTAATACGGGGATTTGGGTTATAGTAGATAGACTTACTAAGAGCGCCCATTTTATTCCTGTGAAAAGTAAGAGGACTGCTCCGTGGTTGGCTTCTGTATACATTAAAGAGATAGTTTGTTTGCACGGTATTCCTTCTAGTATAGTAAGCGACCGTGATCCCATCTTCACTAACGAATTTTGGAAGAGTTTACAAGAGGCGGTAGGGACTCAGCTATGTTTGAGCACCGCATATCATCCTCAGACCAAGAGGGTGAATCGTATTCTAGAAGATCTTTTTTAAGGCTTTGTATCCTAGACTTTGGGGGTACATGGGAAGAGCACCTTCCGTTGGTAGAATTCGCATATAATAATAGCTTTCAGTCTAGTATTGGCATGGCACCTTTCGAAGCTCTTTATGGAAGGCCTTGCCGTTCGCCTACATGTTGGTGGGAATCTACCGATAAAATCCTACTTGGGCCCGATATGGTTAGGGAAACCTCGGAGAAGATTGATTTGATTCGAAGGAGGATGAAAGCAGCACAAGATAGGCAGAAATCGTATGCTGATAAGAGGAGGACAGATCTTGAGTTTGACATTGGGGACATGGTTCTTATCAAAGTATCTCTGTTACGGAATGTTGTTCGCTTTGGGTCCATTGGGAAATTAGCGCCAAGGTATGTAGGGCCGTTTCCTATAAAAGACAGGATTGGGAAGATGGCGTATAGGGTGGAGTTGCCTGAGAAACTTAGTGGAGTACACGACGTATTCCATGTATCACAATTGAGGAAGTGTTTGCACAAGACCGCGGAGGTGGTAGAGCCGAGCTTGCTTAAAGAGGTGGAAATAGAGCGTGATGCAACAATTAGACGAGCTCCTACATTCATTCTTGGGTCGGAGATCAAAAAGTTGAGGAATCGAGAGGTCAGACTAGTTAAAGTGCAATGGGGAGATGATGAGAGCAACGCTACTTGGGAGACAGAAGAGAAGATGCGTTCGTTGTACCATTTTCTTTTTGAGGGTATGTCTTTTAATTTCTCCTTTATCGCTTGGCTTATCTTATCTTATCTTTAGTATGTCCTCTCATTAGTATCTTTGACCTTTAGTTAGGATAATCTTATGGTTGAAACATGTGTTTGAGACATGTTATGTATGATGGATGCAAAATGGATGCAAGTGTTTGCTAGTGGTTGCTCGTGGATGCATATATACACACACTTTAGGCACTAGATCGGCTCAGTCACTACATATTGCATATTGCATAAATGAATGTATTTAGTATAATGGGTGTATAATGGTTGTACCATCATATAGATGCTGCATTCGGTTGAATGGAAATGCACACATATAGAAGTAGTATGTAAGCAATTAGGATCTTTTGCATACATAATGGACGCATGGCACTATCATGAATTGCATCAAGGAGGTCAACTGAATCAGTGGACCGCCTGATTTTGCATTAGATACGGACATATACACACACTATGCATTTAAACATAAAAGCATTAGAAGTCTATAAGGACAGTGGATGCCAGTGTTTGATGATTGAGTAGATGGTTGATTGGATGTTAGGTTAAACATTCTTCTTGACTTGAAGATTTCAGGGTCGAAATCCTTTAAGGAGGGGAGAATGTAACACCCCGTAAATCAGTTAATACTAATATTCACAAATGAAAGAATAATTAATTTCAAATATAAGAATATTGGGAAACGGGCTGCGCCATTGTGTTCGTCTCGGAAAAATACACGAAATATAGTCCGAAATTTTGTAAATCGAAGTCCGTATGACCGAGATATGGCCTCGAGAAGTTTCACGAAAAATTCAAATTTTAAAACAGATTTCAAAAACACAGAAATAAAGGCAGGCGGGAAAACTCCTGCCCAGACCAGGTCGACCTGGGGGTCGACTTGGGAGTCGACCTGGGGGAGGGGCCAGGTCGACACTAGAGTCGACCTGGGTGTCGACCTCCCTGGTCGAGCCCAGGTGACCTGGGTGCATCTGGTTGGGTTTTCGGGCTGTGTTTTGAAGGCTGGACGAAATCTAATGGCTCTAATCTATTCTAGGGTAAATCTAATGGCCTAAATGCATCCTAACATCTATAAATAAGTGGGTAGACTCTAACCCTAAATCACTTGAAAAATTGGAGAGCTACCGACATGCCGTCGCCATGGAGTTCAGCGTAGCCGTCACAAACTAAAGAAGAAGGAGAAAGCCTAGCCTACAACTAAATCTACTCAACAAACAAATTAAATCAAAGACTCTTTCTATTTCTCTTCTTTAAAATAGTGAGTATGCTGCTTCTCACAATGTTATTATAAAATAATTCGATTAAGTTATGAATGGATCACAAGAAAGTTATATGAATTGTTATGTATTTGTAAATTATGTTGTGGATCTCTTGTTATGCTATTATGTTATCATATATATGTTGTTATATTGTAAATAATCCTATGCTATGTCATATGATATTAATCATGCTATGCTATGTTATAAATCATGTTATGCCATGTTGTAAATCAAGCTATGCTATGTTGTAAATCATATCATGCTATGTTGCAAATTATGAAATGCTATGTTGTAAATCTTATATATGTTGTAGATCTCATATTATCACATATGTTGAAATACTTATGTTATATGATAATGATGTCATGTTAAGATGTGTTGAATCATACAAGTTGTAAAATCATGATGTTATTATTTATGCGAATTGGATCATGTTTAAAGTTTATGTTTTTTTTATAATAGATCTTGATTATGGGAATTTGCCTATTGAGTTAGGTGTACCCATATACATGAATCTACAAATTAATTGGATCTTGAATATGGGAATTTGCCTATTAAGTTAGGTGAACCCATATACATGAATCTATGATTAAATGAATTTTGATTTTGGGAATTTGCCTATTGAGTTAGGTGTACCCATATAAAACCATATTGTTAATGATGTTGATTCACACATGTCCTATACAAGTTTATGAAATTTGATCAAAATCATATTATGTGAATTATGAATAGGTTGACACCCTTAGATCCATGACATGTATAACCTTATGCAAGTTGTAATTTTGGATGTATGAAAGTTTCACCCCTTGTTATGATTTATTTAGTCACATATATATGTTGTTGTTGTGAATATTTTCTTTTATGCTATGAGTTAGACTATTCGAGTCTAATATATATATTTTGCGAATAAACGTTCAAACGTGGGGTACGGGTAATATTACGAAATTAATAAATTGGGGTGCAATTGGTATGATTTTGCATGCCTTAAATGGATGTCCATAATTGAGTCAATTATGGACATTGCTAAATTTGGAATTAATTAATAATTCAAATAGGGAATTATTAAAATTGGGGAAAGTGGATTATTTATAATAATCAATGCTTAGGACACGAGGTTGGATCCGTTTGTGACGTAAACCTGCCCGGACCCGCCCGGCAAATCCAGTAGTCACAAATGTCGGCCCAATGTGAGAGGTCCTAGGCCCAAACTAAAGCATAACAATTGTAAAGTCACGAGGTTAGACTCTTTTATGGTGTAAGACTGCCCGGACCCGCCCGGCAAATCCAGCTGCCATAAATGCCGGTCTAATGTGAGAGGTCTTTATGAGGTTATGGCCTTAATGAATTAAGAAATACTTAATCAGATAATCATGTAAGGTGGGACATGGGGGTTAAGTAGGTGCCTTGGGTGGCATGAGGAATCTAGTGGTTGCCTTTAGAGGCATTTTGAAATACGATTAGACTTAACCAAACACTCATGTAAATGAACATGACTAAGTGGGTTAAGTGGATGGACTAATGGGACAAGCTTAGGTGGAATGCTTGTGGGAAATAATGGTGGCCCATTTCAACCAGTATCCCAAAACGTATCTTTGTGGGCTCGACCCAAGTCGAGGACGGGATACGCATACTGGGTTTGACTATAAGAGGCCAAAACAGGGAGCGGTGGCAACGCAAGTCCAATGGGTTTCATATGCGTGTGTGGACCCGGGCTGGTAGGTAAGACGTTGTTGCATCGTGTAGGTATAAGCCGTGCATCTCCGTTATATCGGTTTGCCACTTTAGGGGAATGATACACCCCACTGTGGGGCCAGCACGGGTATCTACGAGTAGGGAGCCGATCGAAAAATGGAAAGTGGGTTACACCTAGTGGAGATAGGGGCAGGCGGCACCTATGTAGTCAGCTAGGAGTACGTAAATTCATTAAGAATGTTTCTAAGTGAAGCTAAGTGGGATCAATCTTTAGGGTGACTGGTGTGGTGCAGTATAGTGTTTATCCTTTAGTATTTAGGAGCGCCTATAACATTTCCTTTAGCGATTGTCTATGTCCTTAATCTGCTCTTTCATAGACATTTCCTTGCTTTCCAGCTCATGCCTTAGTCCAGTTATTTTGATAATAGTATTGTAGAATTATCATACTCACCAGACTTTATGTCCGACCCCCTCCTTTCCATCCTTTTTTCCCTTCAGGTCCTCAGGTTAGGCCAAGTTCTAGTGGAGTCTAGTTGGATCGCTTATCTCTTGGAAAGCTTGGACTGCAGAAGTAAAGTCTAGCTTGTTATCTTTCTTTTTAATGGCTATTTATTGTAATGGGATTATGTATTTTGTTTTTGTGAAGATGGATATTGTACTTGACTTTGATTATGGCGTTATGATGTAATCAAACATGTTTTGACTTCTGCTGCAATGAAATTAAGTTTTTGGATTTCCAAGTACTATTTTATATCTGTCTTGTTGAAATTTTACTGTTCTATATTCACTTAAAACCTCCATGGAAGTTAATGCATTCCCTTGTGAGTGACATTAATGGACGTAGGGTGTTACAAAAGTATTAAAGCAGGAGCTGGAGATTGTAGAGAAATGCAGTGGTTAACGACAACAACGTTTGAAATTCTTGCAAATGACATTAAATTTGACAACAAATTGATAAAAAGAAACAAGGGAACACATTAAATTTGCAATTAAAATGAATCAAGAACAAAATGTAGGAATTAAAACCACAAATTCAAACAGCGACGGTGAGAATGGAATATGGACAGAATTTGAAAAAGACATTAAATTTGACAAAATATGATAAAAGTAAATGAGGGAACACGCTAAATTTGCAATTAAAAAGAATCAAGAACGAAATGAAGGAATTAAAAGGACAAATTCAAACATCGACGTTGAGAATGTAATATGGAAAGAATTGGAAGAAAGAAATCATTGTCAGCTTTTGAAATTCAAGAAGACATAGTGAGAACGTTAAATTTGAAAATAAAAGGAAATTAAAATGTATAAAAAAGGAAAAAATACAAGTTCTAATTATGAAGTAAAAAATCAAAACAAAAAAGGACGGAATCTTAAACTGCAAATTCGAACTGTGACGGTGGTTGACAAAAAAGGGAGGGTGAAACACGAGGACTTCCCAGGAGGTCACTCATCCTAGTACTACTTTAGCCCAAGCACGCTTGACTTCGGAGTTCTAATGGGATCTGGTGCGTTAGTGCTGGTATGATCGCACCCGTCAGGAAGCGGATTGGCAAAATATTAAAGCAGGAGCTGGAGATTGTAGAGAAATGCAGCGGTTAACGGCAACACCGTTTGAATTTCTTGCAAATGACATTAAATTTGACAACAAATTGATAAAAAAGAAACAAAGGAACACGCTAAATTTGCAATAAAAAAGAATCAAAAACGAAATGAAAGAATTAAAACATCAAATTCAATTCGCGATGGTGAGAATGGAATATGGAAAGAATTTGAAAAAAGACATTAAATTTGACAGTAAAATGATAAAAATAAACGAGGGAACACGCTAAATTTGCAATTAAAAAGAATCAAGAATGAAATGTAGGAATTAAGTGGACAAATTCAAACATCGACGTTGAGAATGTAATATGGAAAGAATTGGAAGAAAGAAATCATTTTCATCTTTTGAAATTCAAGAAGACTTAGTGAGAACGTTAAATTTGAAAATAAATGGAAATTAAGATGTAAAAAAAAGGAAAAAATAATACAATGTCTAATTATGAAGTAAAAAAACAAAACAAAAAAGGACGAAATCTTAAACAGCAAATTCGAACTATGACGGTGGTTGACAAAAAGGGAGGGGTGCAACGCGAGGGCTTCCCAGGAGGTCACCCATCCTAGTACTACTCTCGCCCAAGCACGCCTAACTTCGGAGTTCTGATGGGATCCGGTGCTTTAGTGCTGGTATGATCGCACCCATCGGGAAGCGGATTGGTAAAGTATTAAAGCAGGAGCTGGAGATTGTAGAGAAATGCAGCGGTTAACAGCAACAACGTTTGGAATTCTTGCAAATGACATTAAATTGACAGCAAATTGATAAAAAGAAAAAAGGAACACACTAAATTTGCAATTAAAATGAATCAAGAACGAAATGAAGGAATTAAAACCACAAATTCAAACAACGATGGTAAGAATGGAATATGGAAAGAATTTGAAAAAAGACATTGAATTTGACAAAAAAATGATAAAAATAAACGAGGGAACACACTAAATTTGCAATTAAAAAGAGCCAAGAACGAAATGAAGGAATTAAAAGGACAAATTCAAACATCGACGTTGAGAATGTAATATGGAAAGAATTGGAAGAAAGAAATCATTGTCAGCTTTTGAAATTCAAGAAGACATAGTGAGAACGTTAAATTTGAAAATAAAAGGAAATTAAAATGTAAAAAAAAGGAAAAAAAATACAAGTTGTAATGACCTGGAATTTCGGCCAACTAATTTTAAATATTTAATCTGGATTTAAATATTGAGTTGACAATATAAATTTATATTTATATTAAGTTATAGATTTTATAATCGAAATACAATTTATTTCGAATATTTATAATTAGTGAAATAAGAGAAATTTGAAATAATTCAATTAAAATTAGAATTACTCGATTAGAGTTAGAATTAATTGATTAGAGTTAGAATTAATCGATTAGAGTTAGAGTTAACCAGTTAGAGTTAATCAGTTAGATTTAACCAGTTAGAGTTAATCAGTTTTAGTTAGAATAATAATATTTAAATTTTGTCGACGAATTTAAATGGTTTGAACTTTAATTTATATCAATTTAAATTATATCTTCTACAGACAATCGAATTGGACTTCGTGACCTATCCCAGTGTGTCTGAAATAGGGGTATTACCCTAGGATGGCCTGTCGTTGGGCTCAAATAGGAATTTGAAATCAAAGTGGTAATTTAAATCAAAGTGTTGGCTTCTCTGTCTCCACAATAAAACAAAACGGTACCTCCTTTTTAACCACACCAAAACAAAGTCGTGCTCTCTCCATTAGCACACACCTAAACAACCCATGGCTTTCTCCTTTCCATCTGTTCATTCATTATATACAAGCCGTGCCCAAATCAAAATCTTCGAACCAAAACAAGGAGAGATCGCGAGTGAGAGAAGTCGCGCAGACCAAGATTGATCTCGAGCTCGACGTTGCGTGAAGGGCTCCGATCATCAAAGTACACCACGACATGAGGAAATCACGAATTTGGGGATTTTGTAAATCGCGATAGCGTATTAGGGTAGAATCTGGTATCGGTTTAAGGAAAATCTCTCAAGAACGAAGCTAGAAATTGAGCGTGAGCCAGTTGGTGTTAGAAAGGGTGAAGGTTGCGGATGTTCAGAAAGAGGGGCTGAAGTGTTCGATGTTGGTTTTTAAGGTGGAATCTGCGTTGATGCTGGGTGAGCTCGAAATGTTGGGAGCGACGTGGGCAGAGGGAGTTGGGGGTAGATGCTATGACAACGACAGAAGGGGTGAAGCGATGACATGTTGAAGGGATTTTGGTCGGGAAGGAGTTCAACGATCTGGTGTTGCTAAGGGTTACGATGAAAAGAAGGATTGTTGTGAATTTCCAAGCAGGGTTTGAGTTGCTTAAATTGGTGGAAGAATGAAGCCTTGTGGCAAGCGTCGGATGCTGAACAAGGTAGAAAAGGGATGAAGCAATAGATGACACACGAAAAGGGTTGACGTAGTGGGTTATTGGTTAGTAGGTTGATGACAGGATGCATGCATAAGGCTTGGAATCTAGAAAAGAAAATGGAAACAAGGTAACTAAGTGTGTTGTTTATTTATTTAAGTAAGTGTTAAAAATATATATGGTTACACGCAGGTAAGTTTAATTTTATTCGTTAAGTTAAATTAAATTTAGTAACCACTAAAAGAAGAGAGAAAAATATAGAAAGGTTATTTATTTGTTTAAATAGTTAAATTAAATATATAAATGGTTAATCAACAAATTTATATCAAATTATCATAGGTGCAAAATAAAAGATGATTCAAGTGGATTCATTTGGAAATTTACCGAATATTCAGCAAATAAAAGTATCACGGTGAGTAAATCTCACCTGTTTGTTTAGAATTATTTTTATATCATTAAAATAATTGTTTGTTGCTTGTTGATGCTTTCTGGTTTGTTTAAATATATATTAGTTATTTAGGGTCACTATTATATATATATTGGGTTGATGATTGGTTGGATTCCCGCAGTACCATCAGCGGATGCCCGCAGTACCATTAACGGATGACCCTATACGCCCCACGCTATGATAGTGGATGACCTTCATGCCGCGATATCCTGCCACGAAGCAGGATGGGTATTACTATGTTGACTAACGTTTGTGGGTGCAGGAAAACATGTTGGAGGAATCCGACTGGATTCCTCAAAAATATATCATCTGTTTATTTATTTGTTTTCATATATACTGTCATATATGATGTGTTAGAAAACCCGAAATAAAAGTTGGATGATTTGATTGTTTTAAATATCACTGGGCTAAGTGTTAATTTATTTAAAATATCGTGAAAACGGATATTTGAGATTTAAAAGGGGAATTCTATTTTTCTAAAATAGAATTTGAATTTTTAAATAGATTTTGAAATAGGCTTGTTTAAATAAAACAAGGAAATTTTTAAACTGGTGTTTATAAATATAATGAATAAATTATCAAGAGATAATTTGAATACTTAAATTCAAATATGAATTTAAATATGGAATTTGAATTCAAGGAGAATAATATGGTATTTGAATTCAAAGTGAATTTAAATATGGTATTTGAATTCAAAGTGAATTTAAATATGGTATTCGAATTCAAATAGAATTAAATTGGAATTTGGAATTTCAAATAGAAATTCAAAAGGGATTCGAATATAAAATTCAAATAGAAATTAAAGGAGTTTGAATAATTGAAATTTCAAATAGAATTTGAATTAGAAAAATTGAATATAGAGTTAAAATGAGATTTGAATACATAGAAATTTAAATAGAGTTTAAATAGAATTTGAATTAGGAAAATTCAAATAGAGTTAAAAGTAGAAAGTGAATAAAGAAAATTTAAATAGAATTTGAATATAAGGAATTTAAAATAGAATTTGAATATAAGGAATTTAAATTAGAATTTGAATTAAAAGGATGGGAAATAGAATTTGAATTCAAAGGAATTCAAATGAATTTGAATTAAAGGGGAAATTCAAATAGAGATTTGAATATAGAAATTAAAGTGGGATTTAAATAAAGGGAATTGAATTAAAGTGAAGTTTGAATAAAGGATTTCAAAGTGAAATTTGAATAAAGGATTTCAAAGTGAAGTTTGAATAAAGGATTTCAAAGTGAAGTTTAAATAAAGGATTTCAAAGTGAAGTTTTAATAAAGGGTTTCAAATAGAATTTAATAAGAGGATTCAAATCGAATTTGAATAAGGGAATTTGAAATGGAAATTGAATATAGGATTTCAAATAGAGTTGAATTAGAATTTGAATAAGAGGATTCAAATAGAATTTGAAATATAGAAATTCAAATAGTATTTTGAATATAGAAATTCAAAAGGGGTTTGAATATAAGATTCAAAGAGAAATTCAAAAGGGGTTTGAATATTAGAATTCAAATAGTTTAAAAAGGAGTTTAAATATTTGAATTCAATAGAATTAAAAGTGGAGTTTGAACATTTGGAATTTAAATAGAAAAGGGAATGGAATTTGAACTTAGAACTCAAATAGAAGTTAAACTAGAATTTGAATCTTAGAAGTTAAAATAGAATTTGAATCTAAGAAGTTAAAATAGAATTTTGAATAATGGAATTTGAAAATAGAACATGAATAAGAGAATTCAAATAGAAGTTGAAATGGAGGTGAATTTATATATATATGAAGTTTAAACATTTATATATTAAATATAATTAAAACGAACTCGCCGCAGCGCTTCAGTTCGTAAATTGGCAATTCGAACTTCAATTGAGTATACATGACTCAAATTAAGTCAGGATGCTTTGAAATAAGAACTGTCAGGACCAGTTAGATAATAGTTTTCTAATAGAAGAGAAAAATCTGGATTTCGTCGAATAGATTTTTAGATATGTCAAGATCAAATTTCTAAAAGTGCAGCGCCAAAATCGTTTAAATACCATAAGGGTTTATTTATATAAATATAGGGATGTTTAAGTAAATAAAAATCCGAATGTCCATTAGAAAAATCTAGACTTGAGTTATAAAATAAGTGTGAACTCAAGTGAAGTAAGTAAAATTAGTTTTGAGACAATAATCATATTTTGATTATTGAATAGAATTAACTAAGTCAAAGAGGAATTAGTTAATCGAGTTTGAATGGAAGTTGAACTTGAAAAGGTGAAGTGGATTTGTAAATCTATATTCGAAATCGAATATAGAACTTAAATTGAGATTTGAAATCCAATTTGTTAATAAGCAAGTTAAAAATATATTTGAACATGTAATGTCGAATATAAAAGTGAAATAGACCAAAGAGTTAATTAACAAAGTAATTAACGAATTGAGTTAAACGATCGGGTATAGTTGAATTAAATTGGACAGGTATAGACATACAGGAGACAGGTATGGGATAAGGATAGTGCAGGTATATAAATAGAATGCTCGACAAAAAGGTACGTATTTAATTCATATATGAGATTTTATGCGCCGTATCGGCTAGCCGCTTGGCTTTTTTCTTTTTCTTTTGGATTGGTGAGGGCCATAGGAGGCTATCTGAAATATCCCGATGCTCCCGGTACAAAGGAGGTTATGGCAAATTTTTCCGGGAATTTAAGGAGTTAGAATATTTTTAAGAAAATCTGTTAACTAGGATTTTATATATCAATATATATAGGAGTCAATAAAGAAACGAACTTAAAAATAGAATAGTATAATAAAAAAGGAAGTCTAAGAATAAATCTAGTAAGAATAAAAAGAGAAAGTGTATACGCATTTTAAAAGTGAATAATTGGTTTGTAAGGTGTTGATTATTTGAGTAAGTAGTCCTATCTGTTTTGACGTTATAAATGTTATTCAGTCAAGGTCTGAGAGGTAGTTATACCCCAACTTATTGATTCCATTATTAAGATTTCAGGCTTGAAGATCAGTGTTGAAGAAAAGTTAGTTGAGTATAGTATTTGGTTTGTCGTAACGCTGTTTTACACAACATCCGTTTTAACCTAAATAAGTGGAAGCTTGGAAATAGATATAATAAATATTTCCTAAGTATAGAGATAAACGAGATTGGAAAGAGATAAGTAATTGGAATATTTTCCAATTATAAATAGTATATATTTTCTAAAGTTTAGAAAATAAAGGAAGGCGATATTCGGAAATGTTTTCCAAATAACGTATAAGGCCAATATGGTTAACAAATATTGATAAAGTAATCGAGAAGTGATTTAATTAATGAAACATTAATTAAGGGATCAGTGATTGTTTGATAATTGGATGAACACTTGTTTTATTCGATAGTTAAGTCATCAACTATCGAAACACTTATTTTTATTCGATAGTTAAATCACAGACTATCGAAGTTTTGACCATCATTGTCAATATGGAGAGACCGGTTGGATTATTATCCGAAGAACCACTCCGTGTTGGCATAAGCTTTGCAAACCAATTATGCTAAATATATTGAAGATGGAGTAAAGTGCAAGGACTATTGTATAAGTCCTAGGTAGCGATTGCCTAGGATGGATGTACGGAATAGTGCCTTCGGTTCATCCTGTTCCTGGATGACTGGTATGGATGAATGATTGCCAGAGTATTTCCAGAAAAGGTCACATACATTGATTTCTTCAACCGTACCAAGAGTGGAAGCGGAGAAGGAAACTTCTTTAGCTAACACGTAATGTACTGTTGTAGACGTCAATTAGTGATTTTCAATGGATCTGACAATGTGGCATTCGAAGTGAATCTGATGTGATGATAAAGCGTAACCTCAAGCCTCAACAACCGGGAAATGACAAAAATCGAGCAGGCAACATGGCTATTTGGGTAGCTCCCATTGTGGTGTATAATCACCTATCTAGAGATATTTCAATTCATTCTAATCTATTCGATGTTGTCCCTTATCAGGAAACGGTTGCTGATCCCAACCGTTGGTGATATACATTTGATACACTCAAGCGAAATGAGTGGTCGGTCATGTGTGGCTGAGTTACAAGATGTTCTTGTTGAACTCGGTGTATTCCTATCTAGAGATACACCAACGGAAGGTGGATCCATACCTTGTCATAGTTGGAAATCCATTACCCAATAAGCACCCGCGCTTTGTTTGTATACTATGTATGTGGAACGTGAGATAAAAGTGTTCCGCTAGATTAATATCTATTTGTAATTAGACATTATTGTAATATCAAAAAGAGTTTGATATAAAGATCATTTGGATACTCATAAGGGAAAACCCCGTTCCGTATTCACGGCGTGGTCTGATGAGATATCGTCTATTGTCTCAAGCTGTTTAAACTGTTTACTCATACCAGTCCATGTTGCGTGCTTTAAGGCATGTGTCGCATGATAGGGGGTTCTCGCTTTTCGTTAGGTGGCGAACGGGAGACTCTTACTCCTACATGTCCCTAGTAATGGGTTGGTTGCTTAGTGCGAAGTCGAAAGGCTGGCCGTAAAATGTGGTCTGGGGTACCTCTGTAAGCCACGGTGGGATGTTAGCCTGCTGCTTTGGAGGATGGGAGAGGATGGTTGAAAAGCCTACTTGAAAAAATTTCCGGATCGTTACAGTTGGTATCAGAGCTTAGGTTGAGCGAATACCTAGGCTTGTTGGAATGTGCTCATTAGAGATAGGATCTGTAGCACCCTAGATTGAGTAAAGTGTATATATATATACGAGAGAGCGTATTTGTTATTTGATATAAAAACTGTTTTATATTGTGTTGACTAGTCTGTTGAGTGAAATATAAATTCTGCTCGAATCGTGGGACGCCACGATGTCGATAAAAGTTTATAAACACTTGAACAGAAGATTGGACACGATATTGTTTTTAATAGTTAAGTTAATTGTTAGAGTTATAATTGAATAAGATTATAAAACAGAAATAGTTATATATAACCAATAAAATTTGTATATAAATAAAATATACAAATGAGATGACTTAAAATAAAATTCAAACCAGAATTCAGAATTTAAAATTCTGGGAAGAAGAATTAGATGGATTTTAAAAGTGATAAAGCACTGAACTCACTTCAGTGGTTGGGAGATAATTCTGATGATGGTCGCAACATCATCAATGTTCATTTTCGAGTTTCTAAGTGATGGATTGCTACCTTAGAGAAAGTTTTGATGGAAATTTATTTTTGAAAATAAGTTGGAAAAATTCAAAAGTTTTGAATTTGAAATGGAAATAAATATATTCTATATGTATTTATGTGATTTCAAAGGAGATTTGAAATAAGAACCTGGGAGTTTGAATTATGGAATTTAAATTTAACTTAAGCAAGTTGAATGGAGCGAAGTAAATAAATTGATTTAGTCAATTTAGACAAGCTTGAATGCATATGAGTGAAGTGTTGAGTTTCAAATTAAGTGGAGTTTTGAACAGTTAATAGGTTGGTAGCACTTTTCCTACCTTAGCAATTTCGAGAGCGAAATTATTTTAAGTGGGGAAGATTGTAATGACCCGGAATTTCGGCCAACTAATTTTAAATATTTAATCTGGATTTAAATATTGAGTTGACAATATAAATTTATATTTATATTAAGTTATAGATTTTATAATCGAAATACAATTTATTTCGAATATTTATAATTATTAAAATAAGAGAAATTTGAAATAATTCAATTAGAAATAGAATTACTCGATTAGAGTTAGAATTAATTGATTAGAGTTAGAATTAATCGATTAGAGTTAGAGTTAACCAGTTAGAGTTACTCAGTAAGATTTAACCAGTTAGAGTTAACTAGTTAGAGTTAATCAGTTTGAGTTAGAATAATAATATTTAAATTTTGTCGAAGAATTTAAATGGTTTGAACTTTAATTTATATCAATTTAAATTATATCTTCTACAGTCAGTCGAATTGGACTTCGTGACCTATCCCAGTGTGTCCGAAATAGGGGTTTTACCCTAGGATGGCCTGTCGTTGGGCTCAAATAGGAATTTGTAATCAAAGTGGTAATTTAAATTAAAGAATAACTATTATAATCAAATCAAAACAAAGTGCTGGCTTCTCTATCTCCACGATAAAACAAAACAGTGCCTCCTTTTTAACCACACCGAAACGAAGTCGTGCTCTCTCCATTAGCACACACCTACACAACCCATGGCTTTCTCCTTTCCATCTGTTCATTCATTAAATACAAGCCGTCCCCAAATCAAAATCTTCGAACCAAAACAAGGAGAGACCGCGAGTGAGAGAAGTCGCGCAGACCAAGATCGATCTCGAGTTCGACGTTGCGTGAAGGGCTTCGATCATCAAAGTACACCACGACATGACGAAATCACGAATTTGGGGATTTTGTAAATCATGATAGCGTATTAGGGTAGAATCTGGTATCGGTTTAAGGAAAATCTCTCAAGAACAAAGATAGAAATTGAGCGTGAGCCAGTTGGTGTTAGAAAGGGTGAAGGTTGCGGATGTTCAGGAAGAGGGGCTGAAATGTTCGATGTTGGTTTTGAAGGTGGAATCTGCGTAGATGCTGGGTGAGCTCGAAATGTTGGGGGCGACGTGGGCAGAGGGAGTTGCGAGTAGATGTTGTGACAATGGCAGAAGGGGTGAAGCGATGACAGGTTGAAGGGATTTTGGTCAGGAAGGAGTTCAACGATCTGGTGTTGCTAAGGGTTATGATGAAAAGAAGGATTGTTGTGAATTTCCAAGCAGGGTTTGAGTTGCTTAAATTGGTGGAAGAATGAAGCCTTGTGGCAGGCGTCGAATGTTGAACAAGGTAGAAAAGGGATGAAGCAGTAGATGACACATGAAAAGGGTTGACGTAGTGGATTATTGGTTGGTAGGTTGATGACAGGATGCAAGCATAAGGCTTGGAATCTAGAAAAGAAAATGGAAACAAGGTAACTAAGTGTGTTGTTTATTTATTTAAGTAAGTGTTAAAAATATATATGGTTTTATGATATATATATATATATATATATATATATATGTATATATATATACGTTGGTAAGTTTAATTTTATTCGTTAAGTTAAATTAAATTTAGTAACCATTAAAAGAAGAGAGAAAAATATAGAAAGGTTATTTATTTGTTTAAATAGTTAAATTAAATGTATAAATGGTTAATCAACAAATTTATATCAAATTATCATAGGTGCAAAACAAAAGATGATCCAAGTGGATTCATTTGGAAATTTACCAGATATTCAGCAAATAAAAATATCACGGTGAGTAAATCTCACCTGTTTGTTCAGAATTATTTTTATATCTTTAAAAATAATTGTTTGTTGCTTGTTGATGCTTTCTGGTTTGTTTAAATATATATTAGTTATTTAGGGTCACTATTATATATATATTGGGTTGATGATTGGTTGGATTCCTGCAGTACCATTAGCGGATGCCCGCAGTACCATTAGCGGATGCCCGCAGTACCATTAGCGGATGACCTTATACGCCCCACGCTATGATAGTGGATGACCTTCATACCACGATATCCTTACACGAAGCAGGATGGGTATTACTATGTTGACTAACGTTTGTTGGTGCAGGAAAACAGGTTGGAGGAATCCGACTGGATTCCTCAAAAATATATTATCTGTTTATTTATTTGTTTGCATATATACTGTCATATATGATGTGTTAGAAAACCCGAAATAAAAGTTGGATGATTTGATTGTTTTAAATATCACTGGGCTAAGTGTTAATTTATTTAAAATATTGTGAAAACGGATATTTGAGATTTAAAAGGGGAATTCTATTTTTCTAAAATAGAATTTGAATTTTTAAATAGATTTTGAAATAGGCTTGTTTAAATAAAACAAGGAAATTTATAAACTGATGTTTATAAATATAATGAATAAATTATCAAGAGATAATTTGAATATTTAAATTCAAATATGAATTTAAATATGGAATTTGAATTCAAGGAGAATAATATGGTATTTGAATTCAAAGTGAATTTAAATATGATATTTGAATTTAAAGAGAATTAAATTGGAATTTGGAATTTCAAATAGAAATTCAAAAGGGGTTTGAATATAAAATTCAAATAGAAATTAAAGGAGTTTGAATATTTGAAATTTCAAATAGAATTTGAATTAGAAAAATTGAATATAGAGTTAAAATGAGATTTGAATACATAGAAATTTTTATAGAGTTTAAATAGAATTTGAATTAGGAAAATTCAAATAGAGTTAAAAGTAGAAATTGAATAAAGAAAATTTAAATAGAATTTGAATATAAGGAATGTAAAATAGAATTTGAATATAAGGAATTTAAATTAGAATTTGAATTAAAAGGATGGGAAATGGAATTTGAATTCAAAGGAATTCAAATGAATTTGAATTAAAGTGGAAATTCAAATAGAGATTTGAATATAGAAATTAAAGTGGGATTTAAATAAATGGATTTAAATAAAGGGAATTGAATTAAAGTGAAGTTTGAATAAAGGATTTCAAAGTGAAATTTGAATAAAGGATTTCAAAGTGAAGTTTGAATAAAGGATTTCAAAGTGAAGTTTAAATAAAGGATTTCAGAGTGAAGTTTAAATAAAGGATTTCAAATAGAATTTAATAAGAGGATTCAAATCGAATTTGAATAAGGGAATTTGAAATGGAATTTGAATATAGGATTTCAAATAGAGTTGAATTAGAATTTGAATAAGAGGATTCAAATAGAATTTGAAATACAGAAATTCAAATAGTATTTTGAATATAGAAATTCAAAAGGGGTTTGAATATAAGATTCAAAGAGAAATTCAAAAGGGGTTTGAATATTAGAATTCAAATAGTTTAAAAAGGAGTTTAAATATTTGAATTCAATAGAATTAAAAGTGGAGTTTGAACATTTGGAATTTAAATAGAAAAGGGAATAGAATTTGAACTTAGAATTCAAATAGAAGTTAAACTAGAATTTGAATATTAGAAGTTAAAATAGAATTTGAATCTAAGAAATTAAAATAGAATTTTGAATAATGGAATTTGAAAATAGAACGTGAATAAGAGAATTCAAATAGAAGTTGAAATGGAGTTGAATTTATATACATACGAAGTTTAAACGTTTATATATTAAATATAATTAAAACGAACTCGCTGCAGCGCTGCAGTTCGTAAATTGGCAATTCGAACTTCAATTGAGTATACAGGACTCAAATTAAGTCAGAATGCTTTGAAACAAGAACTGTCAGGACCAGTTAGATAATAGTTTTCTAATAGAAGAGAAAAATCTGGATTTCGTCGAATATATTTTTAGATATGTCAAAATCAAATTGTGCAGCGCCAAAATCGTTTAAATACCATAAGGGTTTATTTATATAAATATAGGGATTTTTAAGTAAATAAAAATCCGAATGTCCATTAGAAAAATCTAGACTTGAGTTAGAAAATAAGTGTGAACTTAAGTGAAGTAAGTAAAATGAGTTTTGAGACAATAATCATATTTTGATTATTGTATAGAATTAACTAAGTCAAAGAGGAATTAGTTAATCGAGTTTGAATGGAAGTTGAACTTGGAAAGGTGAAGTGGATTTGTAAATCTATATTCGAAATCGAATATAGAACTTAAATTGAGATCTGAAATCCAATTTGTTAATAAGCAAGTTAAAAATATATTTGAACATGTAATGTCGAATGTAAAAGTGAAATAGACCAAAGAGTTAATTAACAAAGTAATTAACGAATTGAGTTAAACGATCGGGTATAGTTGAATTAAATTGGACAGGTATAGACATACAGGAGACAGGTATGGGATAAGGATAGTGCAGGTATATAAATAGAATGCTCGACAAAAAGGTATGTATTTAATTCATATATGAGATTTTATGCGCCGTATCGGCTAGCCGCTTGGCTTTTTTCTTTTTCTTTTGGATTGGTGAGGGATATGGGAGGCTATCTGAAATATCCCGATGCTCCCGGTACAAAGGAGGTTATGGCGAATTTTTCTGGGAATTTAAGGAGTTGGAATATTTTTAAGAAAA
Source organism: Allium sativum (assembly GCA_030737875.1). Classification (NCBI taxonomy): domain Eukaryota; kingdom Viridiplantae; phylum Streptophyta; class Magnoliopsida; order Asparagales; family Amaryllidaceae; genus Allium; species Allium sativum. Next base: position 733,535,750 of record CM060924.1, on the reverse strand, counting down.
TCTGTTAACTAGGATTTTATATATCAATATATATAGGAGTCAATAAAGAAACGAACTTAAAAATAGAATAGTATAATTAAAAAGGAAGTCTAAGAATAAATCTAGTAAGAATAGAAAGAGAAAGTGTATACGCATTTTAAAAGTGAATAATTGGTTTGTAAGGTGTTGATTATTTGATTAAGTAGTCCTATCTGACGTTATAAATGTTATTCAGTCAAGGTCTGAGAGGTAGTTATACCCCAACATGATTGATTCCATTATTAACAGATAAATAGTAAGATTTCATGCTCGAAGATCAGTGTTGAAGAAAAATGAGTTGAATTTTGTATTTCGGTTGTCGTAACGCTGTTTTACACAACATCTGTTTTAACCTAAATAAGTGGAAGCTTGGAAATAGATATAATAAATATTTCCTAAGTATAGAGATAAACGAGATCGGAAAGAGATAAGTAATTGGAATATTTTCCAGTTATAAATAGTATATATTTTCTAAAGTTTAGAAAATAAAGGAAGGCGATATTCGGAAATGTTTTCCATATAACGTATAAGGACAATATAGTTAACAAATATTGATAAAGTAATCGAGAAGTAATTTAATTAATGAAACATTAATTAAGGGATCAGTGATTGTTTGATAATTGGATGAACACTTGTTTTATTTGATAGTTATGTCATCGACTATCGAAACACTTGTTTTTATTCGATAGTTAAATCACAAACTATCAAAGTTTTGACCATCGTTGTCAATATGGAGAGACCGGTTGGATTATTATCCGAAGAACCACTCCGTGTTGGCATAAGCGTTGCAAACCAATTATGCTGAATATATTGAAGACGTAGTAAAGTGCAAGGACTATTGTATAAGTCCTAGGTAGCGATTGCTTAGGATGGATGTACGAAATAGTGCCTTTGGTTCATCCTGTTCCTGGATGACTGGTATGGATGAATGCCTGACAGAGTATTTCCAGAAAAGGTCACGTACATTGATTTCTTCAACCGTACCAAAAGTGGAAGCAGAGAAGGAAACTTCTTTAGCTAACACGTAATGTACTGTTGTAGACGTCAATTAGTGATTTTCAATGGATCTGACAATGTGGCATTCGAAGTGAATCTAATGTGATGATAAAGCGTAACCTCAAGCCTCAACAATCGGGAAATGACAAAAATCGGGCAGGCAGCATGGCTATGTGGGTAGCTCCCATTAGGGTGTATAATCACCTATCTAGAGATATTTCAATTCATTCCAATCTATTCAATGCGGTCCCTTATCGGGAAACGGTTGCTGATCCCAACCGTTGGTGATATACATTCGATACACTCAAGCGAAATGAGTGGTCGGTCATGTGTGGCTGAGTTACAATATGTTCTTGTTGAACTTGGTGTATTCCTATATAGAGATACACCAGCGGAAGGTGGATCCATACCTTGTCATAGTTGGAAATGCATTACCCAATAAGCACCTGCGCTTTGTTTGTATACTATGTATGTGGAACGTGAGATAAAAGCATTCCGCTAGATTAATATCTATTTGTAATTAGACATTATTGTAATATCAAAAAGAGTTTGATATAAAGATCATTTGGATACTCATAAGGGAAAAACCCGTTCCGTATTCATGGCGTGGTCTAATGAGATATCGTCTATTGTCTCAAGCTGTTTAAACTGTTTACTCACACCAGTCCCATGACTGACCCGGAGTTATTTTCTTTTACCTTAACTCTTGGGTGCTCGAATTTGTACGGGCAGTCAAGTAGTTCAGGATTTTACATATTTATCCGAAGGAGCTTGGAGCAGGAGGCTTCAGTGTTAGTTATATAGTATTTCGTTCCGTTGTGTTGTAAGTATTGTATTCTGATAAGTGTATGTTATACAGTTAAGATTTTGTATTCAAAAAGTTATGATAAATTATATTTTGTTCCGCTACGTTGTGAGATTCTGTGTTGTTAGTTCTGTTCTTCTTCTAGCTTTTTCTTTTAAAAAAAATGGTTCGTATTTTCGTGATATTTGGGTTGGACGTGTGATGTATATAGTCAACTCAGGTATTATGGATTTACGAGTCATTACACAAGTTCTAATTATGAAGTAAAAAAAAACAAAACAAAAAAGGACGAAATTTTAAACTGCAAATTCGAACTGTGACGGTGTTCAACAAAAAAGGGAGAGGTGCTACACGTGGACTTCCAGGAGGTCACCCATCCTAGTACTACTCTCACCCAAGCATGCTAAACTTCGGAGTTCTGATGGGATCCGGTGCTTTAGTGCCGGTATGATCGCACCTGTCAGGAAGCGGATAGGTAAAGTATTAAAGTAGGAGCTGGAGACTGTAGAGAAACGCAGCGATTAACGGCCACAACGTTTGAAATTCTTGCAAATGACATTAAATTTGACAACAAATTGATTAAAAGAAACAAGGGAACACGCTAAATTTGCAATTAAAATGAATCAAGAACGAAATGAAGGAATTAAACCACAAATTCAAACAGCGACGGTGAGAATGGAATATGGAAAGAATTTGAAAAAAGACATTAAATTTGACAAAAAAATGATAAAAATAAACGAGGGAACACGCTAAATTTGCAATTAAAAAGAATCAAGAAAAAAATGAAGGAATTAAAAGGAAAATTCAAACATCGACGTTGAGAATGTAATATGGAAAGAATTGGAAGAAAGAAATCATTGTCAGCTTTTGAAATTCAAGAAGACATAGTGTGAACGTTAAATTTGAAAATAAAAAGAAATTAAAATGTAAAAAAAAGGAAAAAAAATACAAGTTCTAATTATGAAGTAAAAAACCAAAGCAAAAAAGGACGAAATCTTAAACTGCAAATTCGAACTATGACGGTGGTTGACAAAAAAGGGAGGGGTGCAACACGAGGACTTCCCAGGAGGTCACCCATCCTAGTACTACTCTCGCCCAAGCAAGCTTAACTTCAGAGTTCTAACGGGATCCGGTGCTTTAGTGCTGGTATGATCGCACCCGTCAGGAAGCGAATTGGTAAAGTATGAAAGCAGGAGCTGGAGATTCTAGAGAAATGCAGCGGTTAACGGCAACAACGTTTGAAATTCTCTAAAATGACATTAAATTTGACAACAAATTGATAAAAAGAAATAAGGGAACTCGCTAAATTTGCAATTAAAATCAATCAAGAATGAAATGAAGGAATTAAAACCATAAATTCAAACAGCGATGGTGAGAATGGAATATGGAAAGAATTTGAAAAAATACATTAAATTTGACAAAAAATGAAAAAATAAACGTGGGAACACGCTAAATTTGCAATTAAAAAAAATAAAGAACAAAATAAAGGAATTAAAAGGACAAATTCAAACATCGACGTTGAGAATGTAATATGGAAAGAATTGGAAGAAAGAAATCATTGTCAGCTTTTGAAATTCAAGAAGACATAGTGAGAACGGTAAATTTGAAAATAAAAGGAAATTAAATGTAAAAAAAAAGAAAAAAAATAAAAGTTCTAATTATGAAGTAAAAAATCAAAACAAAAATGGACGAAATCATAAATTGCAAATCTGAACTGTGACGGTGGTTGACAAAAAAGGGGGGTGCAACACGAGGACTTCCAGGAGGTCACCCATCCTATACTACTCTCGCCCAAGAACGCTTAACTTCGGAGTTCAGATGGGATCCGGTGCTTTAGTGTTGGTATGATGGTAAAGTATTAAAGCAGGAGCAGGAGATTGTAGAGAAATGCAGCGGTTAACGGCAACAACGTTTGAAATTCTTGCAAATGACATTAAATTTGACAACAAATTGATAAAAAGAAACAAGGGAACACGCTAAATTTGCAATTAAAATGAATCAAGAACAAAATGAAGGAATTAAAACCACAAATTCAAACAGCGTCGGTGAGAATGGAATATGGAAAGAATTTGAAAAAAGACATTAAATTTGGAAAAAAAATGATAAAAATAAACGAGGGAACACGCTAAATTTGCAATTAAAAAGAATCAAGAAAGAAATGAAGGAATTAAAAGGACAAATTCAAACATCGACATTGAGAATGTAATATGGAAAGAATTGGAAGAAAGAAATCATTGTCAGCTTTTGAAATTCAAGAAGACATAGTGAGAACGTTAAATTTGAAAATAAAAGGAAATTAAAATGTAAAAAAAAAGGAAAAAAAATACAAATTCTAATTATGAAGTAAAAAAACAAAACAAAAAAAGGATGAAATCTTAAACTGCAAATTCAAACTGTGACGGTGGTTGTCAAAAAGGGAGGGGTGCAACACGAGGACTTCCCAGGAGGTCACCCATCCTAGTACTACTCTCGCCCAAGCACTCTTAACTTCGGAGTTCTGATGGGATCCGGTGCTTTAGTGCTGGTATGATCACACCCGTCAGGAAGCGGATTGGTAAAGTATTAAAATAGGAGCTGGAAATTATAGAGAAATGCAGCGGTTAACGGCAACAACGTTTGAAATTCTTGCAAATGACATTAAATTTATCAACAAATTGATAAAAAGAAACAAGGGAACACACTAAATTTGCAATTAAAATGAATCAAGAACGAAATGAATGAATTAAAACCACAAATTCAAACAGCGACGGTGAGAATGGAATATGGAAAGAATTTGAAAAAAGACATTAAATTTGACAAAAAATGATAAAAATATACGAGGGAACACGCTAAATTTGCAATTAAAAAGAATCAAGAACGAAATGAATGAATTAAAAGGACAAATTCAAACATCGACGTTGAGAATGTAATATGGAAAGAATTGGAAGAAAGAAATCATTGCCAGCTGTTGAAATTCAAGAAGACATAGTGAGAACGTTAAATTTGAAAATAAATGGAAATTAAAATGTAAAAAAAAAGGAAAAGAAAATTACAAGTACTAATTATGAAGTAAAAAAATGTAACACCCCACCTCCGTTAATGTCACTCACAAGAGGAATGCCTTAACTTCGGTGGAGTATTATGAGTACACAGAACAGAATATTACAAGACAGATAGTAGTACTTGAAAAATTAACTTAAATTTTATTACAACAGAAGCAGAAACAAGTTAGGTTACAACTTTTTAACTCATAATACAAAAGCTCAAGTACATATATATCAGCCTTGTTCAAAAGCCATCAGAGTGCAAAACTTTAAAACCATAATCCCCACAGAAACGAGACAAGTCATACTTTAAGCACTTTAAGCACTTTAAGCTAAAGAAATCCGGATCAAGCTAGAGTATTCCCTCCTCGAAAAACCTGGGGGGTGGGAGAAACGGAAGAAAGGAAGCGAAACAACAAGGGTCAGACAAAAGTCTGGCAAATCCAGTGATTTTCAGTTATGAACAAATAATAATAACATGACATGAAAATAAAGCTGGATGAGAGATTATATCAACAGGAGCAACAGATATACTTTAAGTTAACTGGAGCAACAGAATGATATAAACCAAGTTATTTTACTTGCATCTTACTTTTCTGCACTAATACTAGTATAACAGGATTAGGTGTTACCCTAATGTCTAAACTGAAACAGAATGGAGAAGAATAGTCCATACAGAGATAGAGTACTAGAAATGGGCTTTTACCACCCCAACAGATAAAGGTATAGAGCAGAATACTAATATTGGGCCTTTAGCGCCCTAACAGACAGATAGTACAGAGACAGAATGTTATAATTAGGTGTTCACTAGTAGTGGGCTTTTACTACCTCAACAGACGGTACCACGCAGAAACAGACAGGTGTTACCACCCAACAGAAACAGACGGTACCAACAGAAGCAGACAGAACTAAGTGTACCCTAAAATCCTACCCAAGCGATCGGCTCCCTAATACATAAATACCTTGTGTCGGCCCCACAATAGGGTGTATCACTCCCTAAAGTGACAACCAATTGGCACAGACATATTTACAGATGTCACGGCGTCTTACATCCTCAGAGGCAGACCGGGATCCATGCACGCACAAAACCCAGTTGGAATGCACCATCAACACCCCTCGCCATAATCAGAATGAACCGCTTATAATTAGTTCAGTAAGCGTGCCCGGACCCTACCTACTGTTGGGTCAAAGTTTTGATACCAGAAAGGGTTACTGACTAATATGGGTCCCAAACAACAGATGACACAAGTATTTCCCCTCCTAACCTTGTGTCCCCAGACTAACAGATTGCAGATTAACTTGTTTACAGGTCTCAGACTTACAGAGTTCAGATTTACTAGTTCACAGATCAGAAAATCAAGTCAACAAGTTTTCAGACTAACGGATCAGATGTACAGTTTTAACAGACTTATAGATTGTCTAATTTTGTAATTGGGCCTACAGATTCACGAAACGGGTTTGTTAGATTTATCAGTCCAGTTGGTTTAACCCTATCCACCCAACACGTTTTAGACATCATCTTTATCTCAGATTGTCATTAATTAAATATTAATGCCCAGACCTCTCACATTAGACTGACAGTTTGCGGCTATTGGTTAGGCCGGTTGGTTGCGGGCAGGTTTCTACTACAAACTGAGTCTAACATTGGATTTTCAAGCACGTTATGACTAACTTCTCACATTAGAACCTATTGTTTGCGGCCACTGGATGTGCCGGGCGGTTCCGGGCAGGATTACGCAGCAAACTCGTTCTAACCTCGAGTTAGCCATATTTATCTTTGCGGCCAATTAATTAATAATTTACCATTTATTCCCATGTCTAACATACATGTCAATTATTCGTAAATTTAGCCAATTCAGATTTTTGTCAATAACAGATAGCAGATAACAGATTTTTCAGATTAGGCGACTTAACGGATTTAGTAGATTAGGCAATTTAGCATGTTTAGCAGATAATAGATTAGCATATTAGGCAACTCAGCAAATTAGCAGAACAGTTAATTTCAACAGATTTAGCGGATTTAACAAAAATTCTATTTACATATCTTGCCTAATTAAGTCTAAACTTATATGCCTAAATCATGGTCATAATTCATAATACAATATATGCCCCAAATCATGTTATAACATACGAATTATGCCAAACTATAGCCTTTTATTCCAAATATCCTAATTCCACTTTTAGGCGTATTCACATTAATGGTTATCCTATTTAATATAGGTAATTATGCCAAAGTCACAAATTCCTTCTTCAAGTCATGAATCGTTATATAAAAACATGCCTAAAAATCCAGACCTTAAACTATGTCATCTCAAAATCAGATCTTAATTCAAGCTATGTGTCATGTCCAAAGTCTCAAGTCATATGCTAACATACAATGGCTCCTCTTCTTCCAAATCACAGAAAATGCATAGATCTACATCTAGTTTACAACATATGTCCAAATTGTACCACCATTCATTATTTATCCCAAAGTTTAGCGTTTGTGGTAAATCTCTTATGAGATTTGGCGCAGGCTCGTGGTAGCCTGGCTATAGAACAGAAAGAAGAAAGAGATACAGAATAAGATAGATCAGAACAGAATTTACACAACCTCTCAGACTTACTATCATGTCACAATTATAATTAAAGTTTATATCAGAAAATAACTGCTGTAACACCCCGTAATTTTATAACGTTAAAATTCACAAATTAAAGTATACTTAATTTTTAGAAAAGAATTAAGTGAAATGGGTTGCGCTATTATGTTCGTTTCAAAATTTTGGGTCAAGATAAACATTTGGTTTGCACAAAATGGATACCTTATGAAGATGTTATTAAGCCTTGAAGTTTGTATGGATATGAGAAAATATATATATATATATAAATTAAAAATTAAATAAATAAATATGCAAAAAAAGTTCAAAACAGCGAATTGGGAGGGGGAATAACCGAACCGGCCCATTTTTGAGGTCGACCCGAGCCTCGCTGGGTCGACTTGGGGTTAATCCAGGGTGTTTGGCTGTTAACCCATGGGCCGATTCGCTCAAATGCAGATTTTGCATCTGGTTGGTTCTCATGGTTCAGGGTTAATCTAATGGTCCTAAATAACTTCCTACACCTATAAATATGTGATTAACCTAAACCTAATCAAAAAAAATAATCAAAAGCCGCCATGCTATCTCTCCAAAACCTAGAAGTAGCCGCCACAAATTAGAGAGGAAGATAGCTAATCTATTCAATTCAAAAACAACTACAACAGCAAATTCAACTACAACAAAGGAATGCTAATAAATTTCAGAGCTTCATTGAATGGTGAGTTCGATCACTTTAACAAAATAATTGCTAAATTAATTATGATGTGATATACGTTGGATTATAAGTCGTGGTTGTGGACCTAATTCATATGTTTAATCATGTAAGTTAACTTGATTCATATTATATGATGTTATGCAAGTTTTATATATGATGTTATGCAAGTTTCATATATGATGTTATGCAATTTAATATGATTATGCAAGTTTTATACATGATGTTATGCAAGATTCATATATGATGTTATGCAAGTTAATATAATTATGCAAATTTCATATATGATGTTATGCAAGTTAATATGGTTATGCAAGTTGTACATATAATGTTATGCAAGTTAATAGGATCACGCAAGTTGTATGCTAATTATATGATGTTATGTAAGTTTGGATCTAAAATATATGCTAGTATGTTCATATGCAAGTTTAAGTGATAATTGGATTCACATATATACAAGTTCACACCTTTAAAGTTTGGATCTATATTCAAGTTGACATTTTTATGTTGAAACTATGACATGCATAGTTATGCAAGTTTACACCTTATTGTGGATCCATAGTTTACTCAGGTTAACACCTTTTATTGGATCCATAGTTATGCAAGATGACACCTTTATGTTTAGGTTGACGACATACATAGTTTATGTAAGTTTGTGATAATTACCTAGGCTAGTTGGGTGTAAAACTATGTTCATACATGCAAGTTCACAACTTTTAGAACTATGATTTTAGATCCTTGATAATACAAAGGCTATGCAAGTATGTTGCAATTTTTAATTGCAAATTAGATCTATTATTGTGTGTATGTGACTTTGTGACGTTTATTCCCTTTTTTTTTAAGTATTAGACTATTTGCTAGTCTAATATGTATATGTCATGTTAAGCGAACGAATGACGGGGATACGATGGGGATAATAGCGGATACACACATATTGTGAATTTGGCATGTAATGGCCTAAAAAGGCATGTAATTAATTTTAAGGAATAAAATTAATTAGTGATGAAAATGGTATAATTTATATACCATAAATAGATGAGCATAATTTAGGTGATAAATTATGGACATAAATAAATATGGAAATTTGAATAGGGAAAGTAATTCAAATTTGGGGAAAATTAACTATGTATAATTAATTGCCTAAGACACGAGGTTGGACTCATTTGTGATGTAAGACTGCCCGGGCTCGCCCGATAAATCCAGCAGTCACAAATGGTAGCCCAATGTGAGAGGTCAAAGGCCCAAACTAATGCGTAACGGTTGTGTGGACACGAGGTTTCGTTTGTGGTGTAAGACTGCCCGGACCCGCCCGGCAAATCCAGCAGCCACAAATGCCAGCCTAATGTGAGGGGTCCCACAAGGGTTACGGTAGTAATAAATTAAGAAACACTTAACCAAAGTAAACATGTGGTGGGACATGGGGGGTTAAGTGGGTGCCTTGGGTGGCATGTGGAAATCTAGTTGGGGTGCAGTTAGGGCTAGTACAGGACAGTACGGTACAGTACAATAGAATATAGTAATTATCCTACATTGATTAGGAAGCGCAATTAATGTTATCTTTGTTTCTCTTGATTGCTTTGCCGTACCCATGTGGTCCACACAGTCATTACCTTATTTCTCCAGCTTATATCTTATCATATTGCTTTAATAATTATGTTGTTAGAGTTATCGGACTCGCCATAATTTATGTCTGATCCCCTTTGTTTCCACCTCTTTTCTTCCTTCTTCCCCCCAGGTTCTCAGGGTGGGCTTAGTTCTAGTGGAGCTAGATTTGGATCTCTTTTGGGAGCACTTGGATTTAGATTGCTGAAGTAAAGTTCAGCCTATCATTTTTCTTTATAGCTATTGGTTGTAGTGGGATTATGTCTTTACTTTATGTACTCTGATTTTATCAAGATGGATATTATGTACTTGACTCTAGTTATGGTTTTGATGATGTACTCAAACATATTTACCTTCCGCTGCAATAAATGAAGTTTTTAATTTTCAAGTACTGCTTTATATCTGTCTTGTTTTGATTTTCTGTTCTATATTCACTTAAAATGCTCCATGGAAGTTAATGCATTCCCTTTGTGAGTGACATTAATGGACGTGGGGTGTTACATGGGGTATCATAGCTGAAGGTTACCAGAACAGATATGATATTTTGAAAAACTATTTTTTTTAAAAGCATTTTTATAAAGAATACTTTCAAAAATATGTTTGTAGAAGAGTATTTTTGAAAGAAAGGTTTATTTTAAGAACATAATCGCCAAGAGCCATGTATCCTTCCTTCGATTCTCCGTTTTGAATCTCTACCTTTTTCTCTTTTTGAATTTTCCCCCTCCGCGTATAGATGCTTTTTTCTAAGATAAATAAGGACTTCCGTACGAAGGACGGAAAACCACTTCAAGGGACTTAGGCGTTTGTCGGGCTAGAAGTTAGTCCAAAGAAGTGGAGGGCTTGTTGGTACCTTTAAGATAGACGATGGGAGGAGGGTTCAAATAGCTGTTTGGTTAACAAAGGACGAAACCTCATCTTGGTGGGAGGTCAGGAATGGAGAATGTGAAGAAGAAGGCTAGTTGTTTTGGAGAAATAGGACACCTCGGGATTGTCCAAGGAGGCAAGGACAAAGTACAGGATCTTCTGGGGGGTAGTTGTATTCCCTCACGGCTGGTACACCTGATGGGGTAGGACCGTCTAGGTTGAAATTTGGTTTTCTTTATCACCCTGTTCGAACTTTATTTGATTCTGGCACTTCATACTCGATAGTATCTTTTGACCTTTAGATAAGGTAGTCCTATGGTTGAAACATGTGTTTGAGACATGTTATGTATGATGGATGCACGTGGATGCAAGTGTTTGCTAGTGGTTGTTCGTGGATGCTTATACACACACTTTAGGCACTAGATCGGCTCAGTCACTCTCATATTGCATATTGCATATAAATATGTGTGCTTATTTAGATTATTGAATGTATAATGGTTGAAATATCATGTGGATGTTGCATTCGGATGAATGGTTGTGCACGCATATAGAAATTTTATGTATCATTAGGAATCTTTTGCATACATAATGGACGCATGACACTATCATGATTTGCATTAAGGAGGTCAACTAAATCAGTAGACCGCCTGATTTTGCATTAGTATACGGACATATACACACACTATGCATTTGTACATGAAAAGCATTAGAAATCTTTTAAGGACAATGGATGTTTGTGGATGATGGTTGAGTAGATGGATGATTGGATAGTAGGATACATTCTTCTTAACTTGGAGATTTCGGGGACGAAATCCTTTAAGGAGGGGAGAATGTAACACCCCGTAATTTTATAACGTTAAAATTCACAAATTAAAGTATACTTAATTTTTAGAAAAGAATTAAGTGAAATGGGTTGCGCCATTATGTTCGTTTCAAAATTTTGGGTCAAGATAAACATTTGGTTTGCACAAAATGGATACCTTATGAAGATGTTATTAAGCCTTGAAGTTTGTATGGATATGAGAAAAATATATATATATATATAAATTAAAAAATAAATAAATAAATATGCAAAAAAATTTCAAAACAACGAATTGGGAGGGGGAATAACCGAACCGGCCCATTTTTGAGGTCGACCCGAGCTCTGTTGGGTCGACTTGGGGTTAATCCAGGGTGTTTGGCTGTCAACCCATGGGCCGATTCGCTCAAATGCATATTTTGCATCTGGTTGGTTCTCAATGTTCAGGGTTAATCTAACGATCCTAAATAACTTCCTACACCTATAAATATGTGATTAACCTAACCCTAAACCTAATCAAAAAAATTAATCAAAGGCCGCCATGTTGTCTCTCCAAAACCTAGAAGTAGCCGCCACAAATTAGAGAGGAAGATAGATAATCTATTCAATTCAAAAACAACTACAACAGCAAATTCAACTACAACAAAGGAATGCTAATAAATTTCAGAGCTTCATTGAATGGTGAGTTCGATCACTTTAACAAAATAATTGCTAAATTAATTATGATGTGATATACGTTGGATTATAAGTCGTGGTTGTGGACCTAATTCATATGTTTAATCATGTAAGTTAACTTGATTCATATTATATGATGTTATGCAAGTTTTATATATGATGTTATGCAAGTTTCATATATGATGTTATGCAATTTAATATGATATGCAAGTTTTATACATGATGTTATGCAAGTTTCATATATGATGTTATGCAAGTTAATATAATTATGCAAGTTTCATATATGATGTTATACAAGTTAATATGGTTATGCAAGTTGTACATATAATGTTATGCAAGTTAATAGGATCACGCAAGTTGTATGCTAATTATATGATGTTATGTAAGTTTGGATCTAAAATATATGCTAGTATGTTCATATGCAAGTTTAAGTGATAATTGGATTCACATATATACAAGTTCACACCTTTAAAGTTTGGATCTATATTCAAGTTGACATTTTTATGTTGAAACTATGACATGCATAGTTATGCAAGTTTACACCTTATTGTGGATCCATAGTTTACTCAGGTTAACACCTTTTATTGGATCCATAGTTATGCAAGATGACACCTTTATGTTTAGGTTGACGACATACATAGTTTATGTAAGTTTGTGATAATTACCTAGGCTAGTTGGGTGTAAAACTATGTTCATACATGCAAGTTCACAACTTTTAGATCTATGATTTTAGATCCTTGATAATACAAAGGATATGCAAGTATGTTGTAATTTTTAATTGCAAGTTAGATGCAAATTAGATCTATTATTGTGTGTATGTGACTTTGTGACGTTTATTCCCTTTTTTTAAGTATTAGACTATTTGCTAGTCTAATATGTATATGTCATGTTAAGCGAACGAATGACGGGGATACATTGGGGATAATAGCGGATACACACATATTGTGAATTTGGCATGTAATGGCCTAAAAAGGCATGTAATTAATTTTAAGGACTAAAATTAATTAGTGATGAAAATGGTATAATTTATATACCATAAATAGATGAGCATAATTTAGGTGATAAATTATGGACATAAATAAATATGGAAATTTGAATAGGGAAAGTAATTCAAATTTAGGGAAAATTAACTATGTATAATTAATTGCCTAAGACACGAGGTTGGACTCATTTGTGATGTAAGACTGCCCGGACCCGCCCGGAAAATCTAGCAGTCACAAATGGTAGCCCAATGTGAGAGGTCAAAGGCCCAAACTAAATGCGTAACGGTTGTGTGGACACGAGGTTAGGCTCGTTTGTGGTGTAAGACTGCCCGGACCCGCCCGGCAAATCCAGCAGCCACAAATGCCAGCCTAATGTGAGGGGTCCCACAAGGGTTACGGTAGTAATAAATTAAGAAACACTAAACCAAAGTAAACATGTGGTGGGACATGGGGGGTTAAGTGGGTGCCTTGGGTGGCATGTGGAAAATATGATTAGTAACACTTAACCAATATAAACATGTAAGTGGGACATGGGGGTTAAGTGGGTGCCTTGGGTGACATGAGGAAATGCACTTAACCAAATTTAGACATGTAAGTGGACATGAAGGGGTTAAGTGGGATGTACTAGAGGGGACCAAGCCTAGGTGGGAAGCTTGGTGGGGCCCTTTTCATACCAGTAGCCCATTAAGTATCTTTGTGAGCTCGACCCAAGTCGAGGACGGGACACGCCTACTGGGCCTGATTGTTAGAGGCCAAAACGGGTTAGCGGTGGCAACGCAAGTCCAACGGGGTCATGTGCGTGCGTGGGCCTGGGCTGGTAGGTAAGACGTTGTTGCATCGTGTAGGTATAAGCCGTGCATTCCTTGCGTGGTATAAGGTTGCCATATTGGGGAGTGATACACCCCACTGCGGGACCAGCACGGGTATCTACGAGTTAGGGAGCCGATCGAATGGGGCAGGGTAGTGGGTACACCTAGTGGAGATAGGAGCAGACGGCTCCTATGTAGTCAGCTAGGGGTACACGTAGCTACCATTATTAATTAATTATTAAGGGGGTACACCTAGTGGAGATAGGAGCAGACGGCACCTATGATGTCAGCTAGGAGTATGTGGAATTACCATTATTAAGGGGGTACGTCTAGTGGGGATAGGTACACGTTGGGTACCTATGATAGCAACTAGAGATATACAGTCAAACATGGAGGATAGTGGGTACATCTAGTAGTACACGAAGCTATCATCATTCTATTTAGCCAAGAGGGATCAAATTTCTAGAGTGACTAGTAGGGGTGCAGTTAGGGCTAGTACAGGACAGTACGGTACAATACAATAGAATATAGTAATTATCCTACATTGATTAGGAAGCGCAATTAATGTTATCTTTGTTTCTCTTGATTGCTTTGCCATACCCATGTGGTACACACAATCATTACCTTATTTCTCCAGCTTATATCTTATCATATTGCTTTAATAATTATGTTGTTAGAGTTATCGGACTCGCCAGACTTTATGTCTGACCCCCTTTGTTTCCACCTCTTTTCTTCCTTCTTCCCCCCTCCCCCCAGGTTCTCAGGGTGGGCTTAGTACTAGTGGAGCTAGATTTGGATCTCTTTTGGGAGCACTTGGATTTGGATTGCTGAAGTAAAGTTCAGCCTATCATTTTTCTTTATGGCTATTGGTAGTAGTGGGATTATGTCTTTACTTTATGTACTCTGATTTTATCAAGATGGATATTATATACTTGGCTCTAGTTATGGTTTTGATGATGTACTCAAACATATTTACATTCCGCTGCAATAAATGAAGTTTTTAATTTTCAAGTACTGCTTTATATCTGTCTTGTTTTGATTTTCTGTTCTATATTCACTTAAAATGCTCCATGGAAGTTAATGCATTCCCTTTGTGAGTGACATTAATGGACGTGGGGTGTTACAACGGCACTTGACTTCCGTGGTTAAAGAAAGAACTTTAATTGTTGTAGAATCGTTGTAGTAGCTTTAATCTCTAGTTTGAATTGAGTTGGAGGCTAAAAGAAATGCTTAGAGAGCGGAGGCCATGATCAAGAGGAAGTCCAACAACATTTTGGTGTAAGAATGTTTTGTTATCATTTAGGTTGGGTCTTATGGTGTATTTATAGGTGTAGGAACTCATTTAGGTCGTAGGATAAACCCTAGAACTGATCAGAACCATTAAAAATCGTCACAGGCCCTCAAACAGACCCACAGAGCCATGTAGTCGCACCCAGGCCGACCAGGGAGGTCGACCCCCAGGTCGACACCATGGTCGACCTGGCCTGGGTAGGTCGACACCATGGTCGACCACCCAGTCGACCTGGGTCTGGGCGGGAAATTTCCCGCCAGGCTGTTTTGGGCTTTAAATTCGAATTTGAATTCGAATTCGAACTGTTTTGAATTCTGAAATTTTTTCTGAAACTTTGGAGGGCCATAACTTGGTCATACGGACTCCGATTTTCGAAATTTCGGACTCGGTTTCAAGCAAAATTTTGAGACGAATGTAATGGCGCAACCCGTTTCCCTTGATTCTTCTGTTATAATTTAATTATTCTCTGTTTTGTTATTCTTACGTTCACAGAAAATTCGGGGTGTTACATTCTCCCCTCCTTAAAGGATTTCGTCCCCGAAATCTTCAAGTTATGGAGAATGTGTCCTACCATCCAACATCCATCTACTCAATCTTCAATCACTGGCGTCCATTGTCCTTAGAGATTTCCAGTGCTGTATGAACATATGCAAAAGTGTGTGTATATGTTCCTTATCAAATGCAAAGATTAGGCGGTCTATTGATTCAGTTGACCTCCTTAATGCGAATTATGTCAGTGCCATGAGTCCAACGTGTATGCAATAGAACCTTACTGATACATATTATTTCTATATGAGTGACAACCATTCATTCATATGCAACATCCACGTGATGAGTCAATCATTTTACATCCACATAAATTTAAAATGCTCACACATCCATATGCAGTATGAGAGTGTTTTCGAGCCGATCTAGTGCCTAGTGTGTGTATATGCGTCCACGAGCAACCACTTGCATCAACTTGCAACCATAAACCATAACATGTCTCAAACACATGTTTACACCCATTAGTTTCTACCTAAAGGTCGAAGACTCGATCGATAGGACACAATCGAGTGATGGAAGCGAGTACAGATAAAACAAAAACTTGGTACAGATACTTACAGACTACTAGTACAGATCAGATTCCCAAATGGTTCTTAGGAAACTAAGCATGATAAAAACCAAAAATGTGTGTGTCATAGTCAACCTAACGCCCAACACAGATACCCTCAAACCCTAATTTATCACAAACAAATGAGTCATAACCCCTATGGAGTTTGAGACTATAACCAGATCAGAAGCAAGACTAGTATTGAAGTGCAGAGTTTCCATTACAAAATCAAAATACCAGAAAAAGAGTTTCAACCCGAAAATCAGACAAGGAAATTAAACATCCTACAGAAAATTTATTCTATCCCTATTCTATTTGCTGGCCTCATGAGCATTCGCCTGTCCTCCTGAAGTAGGTCCTGTCCTCTGCCCTTGCCCTCGTTTCTTTGGGCAGTCTTTGGTAAAATGTCCCATCTCACCGCAATTGAAGCAAGTGCCCTTCCTCTTTCTGCAGTCCTTGTTCAGATGAGTCGAGCTTCCACAAGTAAAGCACTTCTTCTCCTTCTTATCTTCAGACTTCTCATCCTTCTTTTGTGTTTCCTTTTTGGGCCCCGTTTTCTTGTTCTGTGGTCCTTCGGGCTTTTCCTCTTTCTTTTTACTTTCGGCTTCCTCTTCATGCATTAATGCCATGTCCACCAATTTCTCGAAGGTTGCCCCCATAGGTATGTGGGACATCACCAATCCGTATAGCGGCTCATTCAACCCTTTAACAAAACGGAGCGCCTTCTTGTGTGGAGTGTTCACTAACTCCAGCCCAAACCTAGCCAGCTGATTAAACTTATTGACGTATTCCCTAACTGATAAATTTTCTTGCTTCAGCGCCAAGAACCTTTCCACGTATAGACTCTCTTCCGCTCGTGAGAGGAATTTCATCTCGAACCTATGGCTGAAATCCATTCAAATCTCCACTGCTCGTTCTCCGTTCGTGACCTCCCACCAGTACGAGGCCTCGTACTTAAGCAACCATACCGCTAACTGTATCTTCTTCCTATCCTCTACTTCGAAGATAATGAACAGATCCTCTGTTTCCTTGAGCCAGTTTCTTGCTTCTATGAATGACTCCGTCCCCTTAAAGTTCTTGCCGCCCATAGCTCGAAAATATTTACATGTTTTTGGGAAGGTATTCATGTGCGGAGGGGGAGGAGGAGGAGGAGGAGCGAAGGGTATAGCTGGAGGAGCGTTTCCTTGGCCTTCGGCGGGTGCCGTGGCCTCCAAATATCTACGGAACCATCCGGGTACGGTGACTCCCTCCGGGTTATAAGGGAGTTTCTATTCTTCAGACATGCTGGAATGAAAGAAAAGAGATTCAAAATGGAGAATCGAAAGATAGACATATGGCTTTCGGGGATTATGTTTTTCAAAATAAACTTTACTTTTTGAAAATACTTCCTTTTCAAAACCTTTTTGAAAATAGTTTTCCAAAAACTCTTACACAATCTGGTAACCTTGCTCTGATACCAAGTGTAACAGCCCACCTCCGTTAAGGTCACTCACAAGAGGAATGCCTTAACTTCGGTGGAGTATTATGAGTACACAGAACAGAATATTAGAAGACAGATAGTAGTACTTGAAAAATCAACTTAAACTTTATTACAATAGAAGCAGAAACAGGTTTGGTTACAACTTTTTAACTCATAATACAAAAGCTCAAGTACATATATATCAGCCTTGTTCAAAAGCCATCAGAGTGCAAAACTTTAAAACCATAATCCCCACCGAAATGAGACAAGCCATACTTTAAGCACTTTAAGCAGAAGAAATCCGGATCAAGCTAGAGTATTCCCTCCTCGAAAAACCTGGGGGGAACGGAAGAAAAGAGGCGAAACAACAAGGGTCAGGCAAAAGTCTGGCAAATCCAATGATTTTCAATTATGAACAAATAATTATAACATGACATGAAAATAAAGCTGGATGAGAGATTACATCAACAGGAGTAACAGATATACTTTAAGTTAACTGGAGCAACAGAATGATATAAACCAAGTTATCTTCCTTACTTGCATCTTACTTTTCTGCACTAATACTAGTATAACAGGATTAGTTGTTACCCTAATGTTTAAACTGAAACAGAACAGAGCAAAATAGTCCATACAGAGATAGAGTACTAGAAATGGGCTTTTACCACCCCAATAGATAAAGGTATAGAGCAGAATACTAATAATGGGCCTTTAGCACCCTAACAGACAGATGGTACAGAAACAGAATGTTATAATTAGGTGTTCACTAGTAGTGGGCCATTACCACCCCAACAGACGGTACCACGCAGAAACAGACAGGTGTTACCACCCAACAGAAACAGACAGTACCAACAGAAGCAGACAGAACTAAGTGTACCCTAAAATCCTACCCAAGCGATCGGCCCCCTAATACATAAATACCCTGTGTCGACCCCACAATAGGGTATATCACTCCCTAAAGTGACAACCAATTGGCACTGACCTATTTACAGATGTCACGGCGTCTTACATCCTCAGAGGCAGACCGGGATCCATGCACGCATATGACCCAGCTGGAACGCACCATCAACACCCCTCGCCATAATCAGAATGAACCGCTTATAATTAGTTCAGTAAGCGTGCCCGGACCCTACCTACTGTTGGGTCAAAGTTTTGATACCAGAAAGGGTTACTGACTAATATGGGTCCCAAACAACAGATGATACAAGTATTTCCCCTCCTAACCTTGTGTCCCCTGACTAACAGGTTGCAGATTAACTTGTTTACAGGTTTCAGACTTACAGAGTTCAGATTTACTAGTTCACAGATCAGAAAATCAAGTCAATAAGTTTTCAGACTAACGGATCAGATGTACAGTTTTAACAGACTTACAGATTGTCTAATTTTGCAATTCGGCCAACAGATTAACGAAACGGGTTTGTTAGATTTATCAGTCCAGTTGGTTTAACCCTATCCACCCAACACGTTATAGACATCATATTTATCTCAGATTGTCATTAATTAAATATTAATGCCCAGACCTCTCACATTAGACTGACAGTTTGCGGCTACTGGTTAGGCCGGTTGGTTCCGGGTAGGTTTCTGCCACAAACTGAGTCTAACCTCGGGTTTTCAAGCACGTTATGACTAACTTCTCACATTAGAACCTATTATTTGCGGCCACTAGATGTGCCGGGCGGTTCCGGGCAGGATTACGCCGCAAACTCGTTCTAACCTCGAGTTAGCCATATTTATCTTTGCGGCCAATTAATTACCAAATTACCATTTATTCCCATGTCTAACATACATGTCAATTATTCGTAAATTTAGCCAATTCAGATTTTTGTCAATAACAGACTAATTATATCAACCCAACAGATATAGAAGATAACAGATTTTTCAGATTAGGCGACTTAACGGATTTAGCAGATTAAGCAATTTAGCATGTTTAGCAGATAACAGATTAGCATATTAGGCAACTCAGCAAATTAGCAGAACAGGTAATTTCAACAGATGTAATGACCCGCATTTTTAGAGATATATAATTAATTTATTTAATTATATAATTGGTGATTTAGAGAAGTTAATGATCGTTTAATTAAATAATATTGAATATTTAATTAATAATTATAATATAATAATATATTATAATGTCGAAATAGACGGAAATAGTGAAATTCACAATATCATGTGAATTGAATAGCATACGAGAATTTTGGTGGAGTTTCGATTCGAAATATAATAACGAATATATTCAATCGACGACAGTTTGAACGTATAATTTTATTATAATTAAAATCAAGCTTGAAATGGCGCTGCAATTCGCTATTTGGCGATTTGAACTTCAACTGAATGTACAGGATTCGTTTTAAGCCGGATTTCTGTGAAACAAGAAACGTGTGGAGCTGGTGGAGTATATCTTTCCAGTGGAAGAGAAAAATCAGGATTTCATCGTGTAGATTTTGAGTTATGTCCAAATCAAATTTCAGAAAAGTCGCTGTGGAATTCCTTTATAATTAGCAACGCTTTATTTACGTTATAAAAGGGTTTTCAATATATTTAAATATCGGGTTTGAATTTAGACAAGGTTCTTTTGGGAAGTAGTGATAATTTAATTTTTAGAATTTTATGGTAATTTTTAATTAATTAAATAAGCAACTTTTATTTGGAGTATTTGGCACCCTGTACCGACATTTCGGGGTTTCACAATATGAGTCCACCTACCGGCATTATTATATTTTTGGGATCGGAGCACACTGTTGATTTCAACTGTATCTTTAGTTTTGTCCGTAACAACTCATATGGGGTTATTTTGTATAAGCTTTCACATAAGGTTAGTTATTTAAAATGATAATATGGAGTGGCTAAAGAGAGACCACGTCCTCCGTTTTCGTCACAGCCGCACATGTTGTTTCTTCTGCAATGTGGATAGGCGGAGACCAAGCAAATCAAAAAGGGAATAGTATATATAACACCATAACTACTAACCTTAAGACCTAATCACATTTTCATCCTCTGCTGTGAAAAACGTGGCCACCAGCTTCTTCAAGCAATAAAGGATTTCGATCCTTTTAAAAATCGAATAAAACCAAATTAAAATCCTAAATTCTCAAACCAAAGATCTTTGAATTCATCAAGCTTTGCTCTTTGATTTAGCATGTTTTCCTGAGGGTCCGAACCCTTCCCTTTTCGCTGGTTTTGTTGTAGAAGTAGCCGTAGGGTTTGGGTTCCCTGTAGCAGCGAAATACGGAGCTCGAAGTCGGATTTTTGAAGGAGGCTGCGAGTTCGAACCTGATGAAACCGTGGTGGAGTTTTGCGTCTTGTGGTGGGGTTCGAGGTTTGTTTCTGGGATCGGATTTTTTTTTCCAGCATTGTCAATCAAGTTGGGTGATCGATTCCGTGTAGTTTTTGGTGTTAGAGCTCTTCTATGTGAGTTCGAATTCTTGTTTATTGGAGTGGTGACTGTGGTGGGTCAAAGTTCGGTCAAATGGGATTAAGGTGTATCGGGTTCCAAGTTTCCAATGAAGATGAGAAGGGGATCGATTAATGTAGTTTTGACAAGGATTTGTGGAGTGATTTTTGTTTAAATTCAAAAGAAGTAAAAGTGGAGGAGATGGAGCAATTTCGGTAATGTCTGAATGGGAGTACAGGGAGCGATGGAATTCAGAGCAGGAAGAAGGCTTGGCTCAGACGGGTTGGGCTTTAAAGGTTTGGGTCGGGGTATACGTGAAGGGGTAAGGAGAATGGTGGATTTAATTAGTTTGTTTTAAATTCAAATCAATGTATATAACTTGAGAATTTCATATCTTATTCATATGAAAAGGGAATCACGAACCGTCAGTCACGTTGGGATCGTATGGACGGACACTACACAATGGGACTGACCGCAAGTCCATCTGAGCTCGTTACAATTTATGGCGAAATAAATTGTCCATCGAAAGCAATGAACGCAAACCGTTATTTAACGATTAACGCGCCAAAGTGAGTAAATCTCACTAACTCTGAACAGTTTATATTTTCATGTTATATTTTTAGAACTGTTAAATATGGACTGATTGATTGTGTGTTGACTGTTTGATTGAACTGCTAGTCAGTTAGTTAAATTTCTATATTGATTCTGTTTAACAGAATATATCATATGGAACTGAAAGTGATGCTATCTATACTGTCTAACATCTGTGATGCAGGGAAACAGGTTGGAGGAATCCGACTGGATTCCTCAACAGTTATTTTATTGTTTTTCATATATTTTGATATATGATGTGAATTATAACCTGTTGTTGATTGTGTGTGTATGGACGATATTGAACATCGTGATTTGATATGATTGAATACCATGACATACCGGAATGTAGATAAAGGAGATTTTTCAAAGTGATATTGAAAAATAGAATATTTATAAAGTGAAATATTTATAAATAAGGAATATTTATAAATTGGGATATTTATAAATAGGAGATATTTTAAAAAAAGAAAATAAATTCAAAACATTTTCTTTTTGAATGGAAAGGCCTGTGTGGCGAGTTTGGGGATTTTCCCGATGCTCCCGATACAAAGGAGGTTATGGCGAATTTTCCCGGGAATTTAAGGAGTTAGAATATTTCAAGAATAAATTTGAAAAGGAAATATTTGTAAACCATTTACAAATAGAATTGGAAAGGAAACATTATAAAAAGGGAAATCATTTTTAAAGGGTAGAACCGTAATTTAAAAGTAAATCTTTTCCAATGAATAAAACGTTGTTAAAAAGGAAATCTTTATAAAGTGAATAAAGTAAACCGAATATGGTATTCGGAGAAGTTAATCGAATGTGGTATTCAAAGTTAGTTAATCGAATATGGTATTCGAAGTTAGTTAATCGAATATAGACATTCGAAAGGAGAAATCGAATATGGTATTCGAAGTTAGTTAATCGAATATGGTATTCGAAGTTAGTTAATCGAATATGGTATTCGAAGTTAGTTAATCGAATATGGCATTCGAAGTTAGTTAATCGAATATGGTATTCAAAGTTAGTTAATCGAATATGGTATTCGAAGTTAGTTAATCGAATATGGTATTCGAAGTTAGTTAATCGAATATGTTATTCGAAAAGGGTTAGTCGAGTCGAGTTAGTCAAATAGAGTTAATCAGTTAGAATTAATCGATTTGAGTTAACCAATTAGAGTAATCAGTTAGAGTTAATCAAATAGAGTTAATCAGTTAGAATTAATCGATTTGAGTTAACCAATTAGAGTAATCAGTTAGAGTTAATCAGTTAGAATTAAACGATTTGGGTTAACCAGTTAGAGTTAATCAGTTAGAATTAATCGGTTAGAGTAATCAGTTTGAGTTAACCAGTTAGAGTTAATCAGTTAGAATTAATCGGTTAGAGTAATCAGTTAGAGTTAACCAATTAGAGTAATCAGTTAGAGTTAAACCAATAGAGTTAATCAGTTAGAGTTAATCCAAATAATATGCCATTTAGCACGACTGCTAGTGTAATTCGCAGGGCTGTAAATAGCCTACGGCGGTCGGATGTTTCCTGAGGGAGTCAGGCGTAACCATTGTGATCGCTGCGATCTAGAGTCAAGCGAATGGAGTTTAATCGAATATTAGTTATTCGATAGGAGTTAATCGAGTTGATCGAGTTGAGAAATAAGTTAAGTTAAATAAGTGGAGTTGATCGGGTGGTTCGACCAAGTTAGTCGAGCCTAGTTAATCGAATCGAATTGGTCGAACCAAGTAAGTCGAGTTAAGTTAGTCAAGTTAGTCGAGCCTAGTTAATCGAATCGAATTGGTCGAACCAAGTAAGTCGAGTTAGTCGAGTCGAGTTAAGTTCGTCGAGTTAAATAAATCGATGTTTGTTTCATCGAAAGGAGTTATCGATGTTAGTTTCATCGAAAGGAGTTATCGATGTTAGTTTCATCGAAAGGAGTTATCGATGATAGTTTCATCGAAGGGAGTTATCGATTATAGTTTAATCGAAGTGAGATTTTCAAATATGAGATATTTGAAAAGGAAGAGTTATCGAATATTAGTTATTCGAAGTGAGATTATCGAATATCGTTTATTCGAGAAGAAGTTAATCGAATATAGGTTATTCGAAGAAGAGTTAATCGAATATAGGTTATTCAAAGAAGAGTTAATCAAATAGAGATTTCTCGAAGAGATTTAATCGGCAAATTCGATTATATCGAATTCGGGAAAGTACTTATACTTTCCAGTGTTTAAATAGAGATTTATTTATTTATAAATAAATAAGTGTTAGGTTAATTATTCACTAATAAGAATAGAAGTTATAATTAAAGTTAGATAATTCGAAAGTAAGGATTATAACGTTATCGTTATAACCAATGTTTTAAATATAGAAGTGGATTAGTAAAAATTGAATCCAAGAAAGGTGTAAAGAAGTTGTTAAAGATTAAAAGATAAACTTTGACCATTTCGAAGTTATAACGTTGTTCAGTTAAGGTCTGAGAGGTAATTATACCCCAACTTGAGTGACTTCCTTCTTAACTAAGAAATGGTAAGGTTTGATCGTAAAGGAGTTTTGGAAATGTTTTCCAAACGAGAATCAGAAATGCTTTCTGATAAAAGAAAAAAATAAGAATTTAGAATTTAGGGAAACAGGAGATAAGTAAATAAATGAACTAAAGAGATCAATGTTAAATGATGTTTGTTCGATATAATTTCCATCTGGAAATAATATCATTGTTTGCACACTTGTTTTTCTTGATAGTTAACTCACAGACTATCGAAGTTTTGACCATTTTAACGTTGTTCATATGGAGAGACCAGTTGGATTTTTATCCAAAGAACCACTCTGTATTGGCATAAGCGTCGCGAATCATATATGCCAAAAATAATTGAAGACGGAGTAAAATGCAAGGGCTATCCTGTTTACAGAATAGTACCTTCGGTTTGTCCAGTCCCAGGACAACTTGTATGGACGAAGGTCTGACAGAGTATATCCAATGGATCGCGTAAGTTGATCTGTTCAAACGTATTCACGTTTGGTGGCGGAGGAATTCGTTTCTCTTAGCTGTATACCCGTGTTACTTTTGGATAAGTCAATTTGTGATTTGGCGGGTATGACGATGTGACATTTCTTAGTGAATGAAGATGGATGTCTGACATAGTATTTCCAGAAAGGTCACGTACATTGATTTCTTCAACCGTACCAAGAGTGGGAGCGGAGAAGGAAACTTCTTTTAGCTGACACGTAATGTATTGTTGTAGACGTCAATTAGTGATTTTCGATGGATCTGACAATGTGGCATTCGAAGTGAATCTGATGTGATGATAAAGTGTAGCTTCTAGCCTCATCAATCGGTAAATGACAGAAATCGGGCAGGCAGCATGGCTAAGTCGGTCACACCGAAGTAGGGTGTATAATCACCTATCTAGAGAATATTCATTTGTTTTCTTAAATCTATCAATGCTGTCCCATATATATATACGGGAACGGTTGCTGATCCCAACCGTTGGTGATGTACATTCGATACACTCAAGCGAAATGAGTGGTCGGTCATGTGTGGCTGAGTTGCAAGATGTTCTTGTTGAACTCCAGTGTATCGTTCCTAGAGTACACTGATCGGAAGGTGATTCCATACCTTGTCATAGTTGGAAATCCATTACCCAATACGTGCTTGCGGTTTTGATTGTATACTATATATGTAGAACGTGAGATGAAAGCGTTTCTGCTAGTTGATATCTATTTGTACATAGACATTATATTAATATCAAAAGGTTTTTGATATAAAGATATTTTTGATTCTCATAAGGGAAAACCCGTTCCGTTATGCGGCGTGGTCTTATGAGATATCGTTTACTTGTTCATATACATGTTTTAAACTGTTTTACTCACACCAGTCCCATGACTGACCCGGAGTTTATTTGTTGTTTTCCCTAAACTCTTGGGTGCCTAAATTTGTACGGGCAGTCAAGTAGTCGGGTTTTACAGATATACTGGAAGAGCTTGGAGCAGGAGGCTGCAAGATCATATAGCTATAGTTATTTCCGCTGTGTTGTAAGTGATGTACTCTGATAAGTGCTATTGTATACATAACTGTTATATTTCAAAGTTATGTTATCTATTATATGTTATTCGTTCCGCTGTGAGGTTCGTGTTACTCTGATGTTATGTTCTTCTTCTTCTTCTATTCTAAGTTTCTATCTTATCTTTCCTCACCCTCTATCTTCTTTCTATTAGTTTCTTGAATTTCTAGTGAAATTTGTGGTTGGACTTGTGTTATTTAGTCAGCTCAAATTGGACCGGATTTTCGGGTCACTACAGTTGGTATCAGAGCTTAAGTTTAGAATTACTTGGCTCTGTGGCGTGACTCGGTAGAGATAGGGTTAGTAATACCCTAGATTGAGTTTGAGTGTATATATACGAGAGAGCGTATTTGTATTTGATATAAAAAAAATGGTTTTATATTGTGGAGATTCGTTGGCTGAGTTGTTTATGAGTTCTGGTCGATCAGTTTGATCCACTGTATCGGTAGGAGTAAATAAACACTTGAATACGATGGACCGACACAGTATGGATATGTAATATATTATCATATATAGGATGTGTTGGTAGTAATTATAATCCGGTAAGATTATAAAATGTGAAATGGCTATATATAACTAATCAGAATTCATATAAGTAAAGTATATGAAATAAGATGAATTAAATATGAATTTAAATCAGATTTGGAATTAAAATAAGGAAATTTTAAGTTCCTGGGAGATTTTGAAATGTTTTCAAAATGGAAGTATTTAGTAATGGTTTTGAAAATGATATAGTATTGAAATCACTTGGGTCGCTGGAAAATAATTCCGATGATGACTGCGCAGTATCATCGGTGTGATTTTCGAGTTTCTAAGTGGTGGATTACTACCAAAGGTTTTGTTTTTGAATTGTTTTGAGAAAACAAGTTGTTTAGAAATTCAAATGTTTTGAATTGGTATTGTTATTTCAAATTGATTTGAAAGAA
Organism: Allium sativum; assembly: GCA_030737875.1. Classification (NCBI taxonomy): domain Eukaryota; kingdom Viridiplantae; phylum Streptophyta; class Magnoliopsida; order Asparagales; family Amaryllidaceae; genus Allium; species Allium sativum. The sequence continues at coordinate 733,509,103 of CM060924.1, read as the reverse complement.
ACCCAGGAATTTAAGTTATGGAATTAGAATTTAACTTATGAAGTTAATGAGATTGAGATGGTAAAAATTGAATAAATAAATTGGAATTTAACTTGAACCAAATTAAATAAAACTTGATTTGATTATAGAATAATCTAGGATAGAATTAAATTGATGAGTTAAGAGTTGAAATCGAGAATGGAACTCGTGTTGAAATAGAATCCGACTTAGGTATAAGCTAATGATTTGGTTTTGAGAATGAACTAATTGGAGATCAAGTTGGTAATGCATTGTTATATGCAGAAGTGGTAACGAATAGCAGGGATACAGCGATATGCCCGACAAAAAGGTACAAGTTTATATTCTATATGAGTTTGGAATTTATGAGCCGATTTGGCAAGCCGCTTGGCTATTTGATTTTCTTTGGGATTGGAGAGGGCCTGTGTGGCAAGGTTTGAATTTTTCCGGTAACCCCGTACAAAGGAAACGCTGGCGAAATTTTTCGAAAATTTAAAGTGTTGGAAAATTTTCAGAATTTTTGAAAATTTTAATTAGTCGAAATGAATAAATATTTTTGTCGATATTTATTTGGTTCAGTTGAAATCAGAGAAAGGGGTAAACAAATCTTAGGAATTCCAATAGATAGGGTCGTCCTCTAACTTAGCAATTTCGAGGACGAAATTATTTTAAGTAGGGAAGAATGTAATGACCCGCATTTTTAGAGATATATAATTAATTTATTTAATTATATAATTGGTGATTTAGAGAAGTTAATGATCGTTTAATTAAATAATATTGAATATTTAATTAATAATTATAATATAATAATATATTATAATGACGAAATAGTCGGAAATAGTGAAATTCACAATATCATGTGAATTGAATAGCATACGAGAATTTTGGTGGAGTTTCGATTCGAAATATAATAACGAATATATTCAATCGACGACAGTTTGAACGTATAATTTTATTATAATTAAAATCAAGCTTGAAATGGCGCTGCAATTCGCTATTTGGCGATTTGAACTTCAACTGAATGTACAGGATTCGTTTTAAGCCGGATTTCTGTGAAACAAGAAACGTGTGGAGCTGGTGGAGTATATCTTTCCAGTGGAAGAGAAAAATCAGGATTTCATCGTGTAGATTTTGAGTTATGTCCAAATCAAATTTCAGAAAAGTCGCTGTGGAATTCCTTTATAATTAGCAACGCTTTATTTACGTTATAAAAGGGTTTTCAATATATTTAAATATCGGGTTTGAATTTAGACAAGGTTCTTTTGGGAAGTAGTGATAATTTAATTTTTTGAATTTTATGGTAATTTTTAATTAATTAAATAAGCAACTTTTATTTGGAGTATTTGGCACCCTGTACCGACATTTCGGGGTTTCACAATATGAGTCCACCTACCGGCATTATTATATTTTTGGGATCGGAGCACACTGTTGATTTCAACTGTATCTTTAGTTTTGTCCATAACAACTCGTATGGGGTTATTTTGTATAAGCTTTCACATAAGGTTAGTTATTTAAAATGATAATATGGAGTGGCTAAAGAGAGACCACGTCCTCCGTTTTCGTCACAGCCGCACATGTTGTTTCTTCTGCAATGTGGATAGGCGGAGACCAAGCAAATCAAAAAGGGAATAGTATATATAACACCATAACTACTAGCCTTAAGACCTAATCACATTTTCATCCTCTGCTGTGAAAAACGTGGCCGCCAGCTTCTTCAAGCAATAAAGGATTTCGATCCTTTTAAAAATCGAATAAAACCAAATTAAAATCCTAAATTCTCAAACCAAAGATCTTTGAATTCATCAAGCTTTGCTCTTTGATTTAGCATGTTTTCCTGAGGGTCCGAACCCTTCCCCTTTCGCTAGGTTTGTTGTAGAAGTAGCCGTAGGGTTTGGGTTCCCTGTAGCAGCGAAATACGGAGCTCGAAGTCGGATTTTTGAAGGAGGCTGCGAGTTCGAACCTGATGAAACCGTGGTGGAGTTTTGCGTCTTGTGGTGGGGTTCGAGGTTTGTTTCTGGGATCGGATTTTTTTTTCAGCGTTGTCAATCAAGTTGGGTGATCGATTCCGTGTAGTTTTTGGTGTTAGAGCTCTTCTATGTGAGTTCGAATTCTTGTTTATTGGAGTGGTGACTGTGGTGGGTCAAAGTTCGGTCAAATGGGATTAAGGTGTATCGGGTTCCAGGTTTCCAATGAAGATGAGAAGGGGATCGATTAATGTAGTTTTGACAAGGATTTGTGGAGTGATTTTTGTTTAAATTCAAAAGAAGTAAAAGTGGAGGAGATGGAGCAATTTCGATAATGTCTGAATGGGAGTACAGGGAGCGATGGAATTCGGAGCAGGAAGAAGGCTTGGCTCAGACGGGTTGGGCTTTAAAGGTTTGGGCCGGGGTATATGTGAAGGGGTAAGGAGAATGGTGGATTTAATTAGTTTGTTTTAAATTCAAATCAATGTATATAACTTGAGAATTTCATATCTTATTCATATGAAAAGGGAATCACGAACCGTCAGTCACGTTGGGATCGTATGGACGGACACTAACCAATGGGACTGACCGCAAGTCCATCTGAGCTCGTTACAATTTATGGCGAAATAAATTGTCCATCGAAAGCAATGAACGCAAACCGTTATTTAACGATTAACGCGCCAAAGTGAGTAAATCTTACTAACTCTGAACAGTTTATATTTTCATGTTATATTTTTAGAACTGTTAAATATGGACTGATTGATTGTGTGTTGACTGTTTGATTGAACTGCTAGTCAGTTAGTTAAATTTCTATATTGATTCTGTTTAACAGAATATATCATATGGAACTGAAAGTGATGTTATCTATACTGTCTAACATCTGTGATGCAGGGAAACAGGTTGGAGGAATCCGACAGGATTCCTCAACAGTTATTTTATTGTTTTTCATATATTTTGATATATGATGTGAATTATAACCTGTTGTTGATTGTGTGTGTATGGACGATATTGAACATCGTGATTTGATATGATTGAATACCATGACATACCGGAATGTAGATAAAGTTGATTTTTCAAAGTGATATTGAAAAATAGAATATTTATAAAGTGGAATATTTATAAATAAGGAATATTTATAAATTGGGATATTTATAAATAGGAGATATTTTAAAAAAAGAAAATAAATTCAAAACATTTTCTTTTTGAATGGAAAGGCCTGTGTGGCGAGTTTGGGGATTTTCCCGATGCTCCCGATACAAAGGAGGTTATGGCGAATTTTCCCGGGAATTTAAGGAGTTAGAATATTTCAAGAATAAATTTGAAAAGGAAATATTTGTAAACCATTTACAAATAGAATTGGAAAGGAAACATTATAAAAAGGGAAATCATTTTTAAAGGGTAGAACCGTTATTTAAAAGTAAATCTTTTCCAATGAATAAAACGTTGTTAAAAAGGAAATCTTTATAAAGTGAATAAAGTAAACCGAATATGGTATTGGGAGAAGTTAATCGAATGTGGTATTCAAAGTTAGTTAATCGAATATGGTATTCGAAGTTAGTTAATCGAATATAGACATTCGAAAGGAGAAATCGAATATGGTATTCGAAGTTAGTTAATCGAATATGGTATTCGAAGTTAGTTAATCGAATATGGTATTCGAAGTTAGTTAATCGAATATGGCATTCGAAGTTAGTTAATCGAATATGGTATTCGAAGTTAGTTAATCGAATATGGTATTCAAAGTTAGTTAATCGAATATGGTATTCGAAGTTAGTTAATCGAATATGGTATTCAAAGTTAGTTAATCGAATATGGTATTCGAAGTTAGTTAATCGAATATGTTATTCGAAAAGGGTTAGTCGAGTCGAGTTAGTCAAATAGAGTTAATCAGTTAGAATTAATCGATTTGGGTTAACCAATTAGAGTAATCAGTTAGAGTTAATCAAATAGAGTTAATCAGTTAGAATTAATCGATTTGAGTTAACCAATTAGAGTAATCAGTTAGAGTTAATCAGTTAGAATTAAACGATTTGGGTTAACCAGTTAGAGTTAATCAGTTAGAATTAATCAGTTAGAGTAATCAGTTTGAGTTAACCAGTTAGAGTTAATCAGTTAGAATTAATCGGTTAGAGTAATCAGTTAGAGTTAACCAATTAGAGTAATCAGTTAGAGTTAAACCAATAGAGTTAATCAGTTAGAGTTAATCCAAATAATATGCCATTTAGCACGACTGCTAGCGTAATTCGCAGGGCTGTAAATAGCCTACGGCGGTCGGATGTTTCCTGAGGGAGTCAGGCGTAACCATTGTGATCGCTGCGATCTAGAGTCAAGCGAATGGAGTTTAATCGAATATTAGTTATTCGATAGGAGTTAATCGAGTTGATCGAGTTGAGAAATAAGTTAAGTTAAATAAGTGGAGTTGATCGGGTGGTTCGACCAAGTTAGTCGAGCCTAGTTAATCGAATCGAATTGGTCGAACCAAGTAAGTCGAGTTAAGTTAGTCAAGTTAGTCGAGCCTAGTTAATCGAATCGAATTGGTCGAACCAAGTAAGTCGAGTTAGTCGAGTCGAGTTAAGTTCGTCGAGTTAAATAAATCGATGTTTGTTTCATCGAAAGGAGTTATCGATGTTAGTTTCATCGAAAGGAGTTATCAATGATAGTTTCATCGAAGGGAGTTATCGATTATAGTTTAATCGAAGTGAGATTTTCAAATATGAGATATTTGAAAAGGAAGAGTTATCGAATATTAGTTATTCGAAGAGAGATTATCGAATATCGTTTATTCGAGAAGAAGTTAATCGAATATAGGTTATTCGAAGAAGAGTTAATCGAATATAGGTTATTCAAAGAAGAGTTAATCAAATAGAGATTTCTCGAAGAGAGTTAATCAGCAAATTCGATTATATCGAATTCGGGAAAGTACTTATACTTTCCAGTGTTTAAATAGAGATTTATTTATTTATAAATAAATAAGTGTTAGGTTAATTATTCACTAATAAGAATAGAAGTTATAATTAAAGTTAGATAATTCGAAAGTAAGGATTATAACGTTATCGTTATAACCAATGTTTTAAATATAGAAGTGGATTAGTAAAAATTGAATCCAAGAAAGGTGTAAAGAAGTTGTTAAAGATTAAAAGATAAACTTTGACCATTTCGAAGTTATAACGTTGTTCAGTTAAGGTCTGAGAGGTAATTATACCCCAACTTGAGTGACTTCCTTCTTAACTAAGAAATGGTAAGGTTTGATCGTAAAGGAGTTTTGGAAATGTTTTCCAAACGAGAATCAGAAATGCTTTCTGATAAAAGAAAAAAATAAGAATTTAGAATATAGGGAAACAGGAGATAAGTAAATAAATGAACTAAAGAGATTAATGTTAAATGATGTTTGTTCGATATAATTTCCATCTGGAAATAATATCATTGTTTGCACACTTGTTTTTCTTGATAGTTAATACACAGACTATCGAAGTTTTGACCATTTTAACGTTGTTCATATGGAGAGACCAGTTGGATTTTTATCCAAAGAACCAGTCTGTATTGGCATAAGCGTCGCGAATCATATATGCCAAAAATAATTGAAGACGGAGTAAAATGTCAGGGCTATCCTGTTTACAGAATAGTACCTTCGGTTTGTCCAGTCCCAGGACAACTTGTATGGACGAAGGTCTGACAGAGTATATCCAATGGATCGCGTAAGTTGATCTGTTCAAACGTATTCACGTTTGGTGGCGGAGGAATTCGTTTCTCTTAGCTGTATACCCATGTTACTTTTGGATAAGTCAATTTGTGATTTGGCGGGTATGACGATGTGACATTTCTAAGTGAATGAAGATGGATGTCTGACATAGTATTTCCAGAAAGGTCACGTACATTGATTTCTTCAACCGTACCAAGAGTGGGAGCGGAGAAGGAAACTTCTTTTAGCTGACACGTAATGTATTGTTGTATACGTCAATTAGTGATTTTCGATGGATCTGACAATGTGGCATTCGAAGTGAATCTGATGTGATGATAAAGTGTAGCTTCTAGCCTCATCAACCGGTAAATGACAGAAATCGGGCAGGCAGCATGGCTAAGTCGGTCGCACCGAAGTAGGGTGTATAATCACCTATCTAGAGAATATTCATTTGTTTTCTTAAATCTATCAATGCTGTCCCATATATATATATACGGGAACGGTTGCTGATCCCAACCGTTGGTGATGTACATTCGATACACTCAAGCGAAATGAGTGGTCGGTCATGTGTGGCTGAGTTGCAAGATGTTCTTGTTGAACTCCAGTGTATCGTTCCTAGAGTACACTGATCGGAAGGTGATTCCATACCTTGTCATAGTTGGAAATCCATTACCCAATACGTGCTTGCGGTTTTGATTGTATACTATATATGTAGAACGTGAGATGAAAGCATTTCTGCTAGTTGATATCTATTTGTACATAGACATTATATTAATATCAAAAGGTTTTTGATATAAAGATATTTTTGATTCTCATAAGGGAAAACCCGTTCCGTTATGCGGCGTGGTCTTATGAGATATCGTTTACTTGTTCATATACCTGTTTTAAACTGTTTTACTCACACCAGTCCCATGACTGACCCGGAGTTTATTTGTTGTTTTCCCTAAACTCTTGGGTGCCTAAATTTGTACGGGCAGTCAAGTAGTCGGGTTTTACAGATATACTGGAAGAGCTTGGAGCAGGAGGCTGCAAGATCATATAGCTATAGTTATTTCCGCTGTGTTGTAAGTGCTGTACTCTTATAAGTGCTATTGTATACATAACTGTTATATTTCAAAGTTATGTTATCTATTATATGTTATTCGTTCCACTGTGAGGTTCGTGTTACTCTGATGTTATGTTCTTCTTCTTCTTCTATTCTAAGTTTCTATCTTATCTTTCCTCACCCTCTATCTTCTTTCTATTAGTTTCTTGAATTTCCAGTGAAATTTGTGGTTGGACTTGTGTTATTTAGTCAGCTCAAATTGGACCGGATTTTCGGGTCACTACAACAGATTTAGCGGATTTAACAAAAATTCTATTTACATATCTTGCCTAATTAAGCCTAAACTTGCATGCCTAAATCATGGCCATAATTCATAATACAATATATGCCCTAAATCATGTTATAACATACGAATTATTCCAAATTATAGCCTTTTATTCCAAATATCCTAATTCCACTTTTAGGCGTATTCACATTAATGGTTATCCTATTTAATATAGGTAATTATGCCAAAGTCACAAATTCCTTCTTCAAGTCATGAATCGTTATATAAAAACATGCCTAAAAATCCTGACCTTAAACTATGTCATCTCAAAATCAGATCTTAATTCAAGCTATGTGTCATGTCCAAAGTCTCAAGTAATATGCTAACATACAATGGCTCCTCTTCTTCCAAATCACAGAACATGCATAGATCTACATCTAGTTTACAACATATGTCCAAATTATACCACCACTCATTATTTGTCCCAAAGTTTAGCGTTTGTGGTAAATCTCTTATGAGATTTGGCGCAGGCTCGTGGTAGCCTGGCTATAGAACAGAAAGAAGAAAGAGATACAAAATAAGATATATCAGAACAGAATTTACACAACCTCAAATTAAGACTTACTATCATGTCACAATTATAATTAAATTTTATATCGGAAAATAACTGCACTTGCCTTCCGTGGTTAAAGAAAGAACTTTAATTGTTGTAGAATCGTTGTAGTAGCTTTAATCTCTAGTTTGAATTGAGTTGGAGGCTAAAAGAAATGCTTAGAGAGCGGCGGCCATGATCAAGAGGAAGTCCAGCAACATTTTGGGGGTAAGAATGGTTTGTTATCAAATATGTTGGGTCCTAGGGTGTATTTATAGGTGTAGGAACTCTTTTAGGTCGTAGGATAAACCCTAGAACTGATCTGAACCGCTAAAAATCGTCATAGGACCTCAAAAAGACACATAGAGCCATGTAGTCGCACCCAGGCCGACCAGGGAGGTCGACCCCAAGTCGACACCCAGGTCGACACCGTGGTCGACCTAGCCTGGGTAGGTCGACACGATGGTCGACCACCCAATCGACCTGGGTCTGGGCGGGAAATTTCCCGCAAAGGCTGTTTTGGGCTTTAAATTCGATTTTGAATTCGAATTTGAACTGTTTTGAATTCTGAAATTTTTCTGAAACTTTGGAGGGCCATAACTTGGTCATACGGACTCCGATTTTCGAAAGTTCGGACTCATTTTCAAGCAGAATTTCGAGATGAAAGGAATGGCGCAACCCGTTTCCCTTGATTCTTCTGTTATAATTTAATTATTCTCTGTTTTGTTATTCTTACGTTCACAGAAAATTCGGGGTGTTACAAAAAACAAAACAAAAAAGGACGAAATCTTAAACTGTAAATTCGAACTGTGACGGTGGTTGACAAAAAAGGGAGGGGTGCAACACGAGGACTTCCCAGGAGGTCACCCATCCTAGTACTACTCTCGCCCAAGCAAGCTTAACTTCGGAGTTCTGATGGGATCCGGTTCTTTAGTGCTAGTATGACCGCACCCGTCAGGAAGCGGATTGGTAAAATATTAAAGCAGGAGCTGGAGATTGTAGAGAAATGCAACGGTTAACGGCAACAACGTTTGAAATTCTTGCAAACATTAAATTTGACAACAAATTGATAAAAAGAAACAAGGGAACACGCTAAATTTGCAATTAAAAAGAATCAAGAACGAAATGAAGGAATTAAGAAGACAAATTCAAACATCGACGTTGAGAATGTAATATGGAAAGTATTGGAAGAAAGAAATCATTGTCAGCTTTTGAAATTCAAGAAGACATAGTAAGAACGTTAAATTTGAAAATAAAAGGAAATTAAAATTTAAAAAAAAGGAAAAAAATACCAGTTCTAATTATGAAGTAAAAAACAAAATAAAAAAGGACGAAATCTTAAACTGCAAATTCGAACAGTGGCGGTGGTTGACAAAAAGGGAGGGGTGCAACGCGAGGACTTCCCAGGAGGTCACGCATCCTAGTACTATGCTCGCCCAAGCACGCTTAACTTCGGAGTTCCGATGGGATCCGGTGCTTTAGTGCTGGTATGATCGCACCCGTCAGCAAGCGGATTGGTAAAGTATTAAAGTAGGAGCTGGAGATTGTAGACAAATGCAGCGGTTAACAGGAACAACGTTTGAAATTCTTGCAAATGACATTAAATTTGACAACAATTTGATAAAAAGAAACAAGGGAACACGCTAAATTTGCAATTAAAATGAATCAAGAACGAAACAAAGGAATTAAAACCGCAAATTCAAACAGCGACGGTGAGAATGGAATATGGAAAGAATTTGAAAAAAGACATTAAATTTTTCAAAACAATGATAAAACCAAACGAGGGAACATGCTAAATTTGCAATTAAAAAGAATCAAGAATGAAATGAAGGAATTAAAAGGACAAATTCAAACATCGACGTTGAGAATGTAATATGGAATGGATTGGAAGAAAGAAATCATTGTCAGCTTTTGAAATTCAAGAAGACATAGTGAGAACGTTAAATTTGAAAATAAAAGGAAATTAAAATGTAAAAAAAAGGAAAAAAATACTAGTTCTAATTATGAAGTAAAAGAACAAAACAAAAAAGGACGAAATCTTGAACTGCAAATTAGAACTGTGACGGTGGTTGACAAAAAAGGGAGGGGTGCAACACGAGGACTTCCAGGAGGTCACCCGTCCTAGTACTATTCTCGCCCAAGCACGCTTAACTTCGGAGTTCTTATGGGATCCGGTGCTTTAGTGCTGGTATGATTGCACCCGTCAGGAAGCGGATTGGTAAAGTATTAAAGCAGGAGCTGGAGATTGTAGAGAAATGCAGCGGTTAATGGTAACAACGTTTGAAATTCTTTAAAATGACATTAAATTTGGCAACAAATTGATAAAAAGAAACAAGGGAACATGCTAAATTTGCAATTAAAAAGAATCAAGAACAAAATGAAGGAATTAAAACCACGAATTCAAACCGCGACGGTGAGAATGGAATATGGAAAGGATTTGAAAAATGCATTAAATTTGACAAAAAATGATAAAAATAATCGAGGGAACACCCTAAATTTGCAATTAAAAAGAATCAAGAACGAAATGAAGGAATTAAAAGGACAAATTCAAACATCGATGTTGAGAATGTAATATGGAAGAATTGGAAGAAGGAAATCATTGACAGCTTTTGAAATTCAAGAAGACATAGTGAGAACGTTAAATTTGAAAATAAAAGGAAATTAAAATGTAAAAAAAAGAAAAAAAAATACAAGTTCTAATTATGAAGTAAAAAAAACAAAATAAAAAAGGACGAAATCTTAAACTGCAAATTCGAACTGTGATGGTGGTTGACAAAAAAGGGAGGGGTGCAACACGAGGACTTCCCAGGAGGTCACCCATCCTAGTACTACTCTCGCCCAAGCAAGCTAAACTTCGGAGTTCTGATGGGATCCGGTGCTTTAGTACTGGTATGATCGCACCCGTCAGGAAGCGGATTGGTAAAATTTTAAAGTAGGAGCTGGAGATTATAGAGAAATGCAGCGGTTAACGGCAACAACATTTGAAATTCTTGCAAATGACATTAAATTTGACAACAAATTGATAAAAAGAAACAAGGGACACGCTAAATATGCAATTAAAAAGAATTTAGAACGAAATGAAGGAATTAAGAGGACAAATTCAAACATCGACGTTGAGAATGTAATATTGAAAGAATTGGAAGAAAGAAATCATTGTCAGCTTTCGAAATTCAAGAAGACATAGTGAGAACGTTAAATTTGAATATAAAAGGAAAATAAATGTAAAAAAAGGAAAAAAATTACAAATTCTAATTATGAAGTAAAAAAACAAAACAAAAAAGGACGAAATCTTAAACTGCAAATACGAACTGTGACGGTGGTTGACAAAAAGGGAGGGGTGCAACGCGCGGACTTCCCAGGAGGTCACCCATCCTAGTACTATTCTCGCCCAAGCACCCTTAACTTCGGAGTTCTGATGGGATCCGGTGCTTTAGTGCTGGTATGATCGCACCCGTCAGGAAGCGGATTGGTAAAGTATTAAATCAGGAGCTGGAGATTGTAGACAAATGCAGCGGATAACGGCAACAACGTTTGAAATTCTTGCAAATGACATTAAATTTGACAACAAATTGATAAAAAGAAACAAGGGAACACGCTAAATTTGCAATTAAAATGAATCAAGAACGAAATGAAGGAATTAAAACCACAAATTCAAACAGCGACGTTGAGAATGGAATATGGAAAGAATTTGAAAAAAGACATTAAATTTGACAAAAAATGATAAAAATAAACGAGGGAACACACTAAATTTGCAACTAAAAGGACAAATTCAAACATCGACGTTGAGAATGTAATATGGAAAGAATTGGAAGAAAGAAATCACTGTCAGCTTTTGAAATTCAAGAACACATAGTGAGAACGTTAAATTTGAAAATAAATGGAAATTAAAATGTAAAAAAAGGGAAAAAAATACAAGTTCTAATTATGAAGTAAAAAAACAAAACAAAAAAGGACGAAATCTTAAACTGCAAATTCGAACTGTGACGGTGGTTGACCAAAAGGGAGAAGTTCAACACGAGGACTTCCCAGGAGGTCACCCATCCTAGTACTACTCTCGCCTAAGCATGCTTAACTTCGGAGTTCTGATGGGATCCGGTGCTTTAGTGCTGGTATGATCGCACTCGTCACGAAGCGGATCGGTAAAGTATTAAAGCATGAGCTGGAGATTGTAGAGAAATGCAGCAGTTAACGGCAACAACGTTTGAAATTCTTGCAAATGACATTAAATTGACAACAAATAAATAAAAAGAAACAAGGGAACACGCTAAATTTGCAATTAAAATGAATCAAGACCGAAATGAAGGAATTAAAACCACAAATTCAAACAGCAATGGTGAGAATGGAATATGAAAAGAATTTGAAAAAGGACATTAAATTTGACAAAAAAATAATAAAAATAAATGAGGGAACACGCTAAATTTGCAATTCAAAAGAACCAAGAACGAAATGAAGGAATTAAGAGACAAATTCAAACATCGACGTTGAGAATGTAATATGGAAAGAATTGGAAGAAAGAAATCATTGTCAGCTTTTGAAATTCAAGAAGACATAGTGAGAACGTTAAATTTGAAATTAAAAGGAAATTAAAATGTAAAAAAAAGGAAAAAATACAAGATCTAATTACGAAGTAAAAAAACAAAACAAAAAAGGACAAAATCTTAAACTGCAAATTCGAACTGTGACTGTGGTTGACAAAAATGGAGGGGTGCCACGCGAGGACATCCCATGAGGTCACTCATCCTAGTACTACTCTCTCCCAAGCATGCTTAACTTCGGAGTTCTGATGGGATCCGGTGCTTTAGTGCTTGTATGATCGCACCTGTCAGGAAGCGGGTTGGTAAAGTATTAAAGCAGGAGCTGGAGATTGTAGAGAAATGCAGCAGATAACGGCAACAACGTTTGAAATTCTTGCAAATGACATTGAATTTGACAACAAATTGATAAGAAGAAACAAGGGAACACGCTAACTTTGCAATTAAAATGAATTAAGAACGAAATGAAGTATTTAAAACCACAAATTCAAACAGCGACGGTTAGAATGGAATATGGAAAGAATTTGAAAAAAGGCATTGAATTTGACAAAAAAATGATAAAAATAAACAAGGGAACACGCTAAATTTGCAATTAAAAAAAATCAAGAACGAAATGAAGGAATTAAAAGGACAAATTCAAACATCGACGTTGAGAATGTAATATGGAAAGAATTGGAAGAAAGAAATCATTGTCAGCTTTTGAAATTCAAGAAGACATAGTGAGAACGTTAAATTTGAAAATAAAAGGAAATTAAAACGTAAAAAAAAGAAAAAAAAATACAAGTTCTAATTATGAAGGAAAAGAACAAAACAAAAAAGGACGAAATCTTAAACTGCAAATTCGAACTGTGACGGTGGTTGACAAAAAAGGGAGGGGTGCAACACGAGGACTTCCAGGAGGTCACCCATCCTAGTACTACTCTCGCCCAAGCACGCTTAACTTCGGAGTTCTTATGGGATCCGGTGCTTTAGTGCTGGTATGATTGCACCCGTCAGGAAGCGGATTGGTAAAGTATTAAAGAAGGAGCTGGAGATTGTAGGGAAATGCAGCGGATAATGGAAACAACGTTTGAAATTCTTGCAAATGACATTAAATTTGACAACAATTTGATAAAAAGAAACAAGGGAACACGCTAAATTTGCAAATAAAAAGAATCAAGAACGAAATGAAGGAATTAAAACCACAAATTCAAACCGCGACGGTGAGAATGGAATATGGAAAGGATTTGAAAAAAGACATTAAATTAGACAAAAAATGATAAAAATAAACGAGGGAACACGCTAAATTTGCAATTAAAAAAGAATCAAGAACGAAATGAAGGAATTAAAAGGACAAATTCAATCATCGATGTTGAGAATGTAATATGGAAGAATTGGAAGAAAGAAATCATTGTCAGCTTTTGAAATTCAAGAAGTCATAGTGAGAACGTTAAATTTGAAAATAAAAGGAAATTAAAATGTAAAAAAAAAGGAAAAAAAATACAAGTTCTAATTATGAATTAAAAAACAAAACAAAAAAGGATGAAATCTTAAACTGCAAATTCGAACTGTGGCGGTGGTTGACAAAAAAGGGAGGGGTGCAACACGAGGACTTCCCAGGAGCTCACCCATCCTAGTACTACTCTCGCCCAAGCAAGCTTAACTTCGGAGTTCTGATGGGATCAGGTGCTTTAGTGCTGGTATGATCGCACCTGTCAGGAAGCGGATTGGTAAAATATTAAAGCAGGAGCTGGAGATTGTAGAGAAATGCAGCGGTTAACGGCAAAAACATTTGAAATTCTTGCAAATGACATTAAATTTGACAACAAATTGATAAAAAGAAAAAAGGTAACACGCTAAATATGCAATTAAAAAGAATTTAGAACGAAATGAAGGAATTAAGAGGACAAATTCAAACATCGACGTTGAGAATGTAATATGGAAAGAATTGGAAGAAAGAAATCGTTGTCAGCTTTTGAAATTCAAGAAGACATAGTGAGAACGTTAAATTTGAAAATAAAAGGAAATTAAAATGTAAAAAAAAGGAAAAAAATACAAGTTCTAATTATGATGTAAAAAAACAAAACAAAAAAGGACGAAATCTTAAACTGCAAATTCGATCTGTGACGGTGGTTGACAAAAAGGGAGGGGTGCAATGCGAGGACATCCCATGAGGTCACTCATCCTAGTACTACTCTCGCCCAAGCACGCTTAACTTCGGAGTTCTGATGGGATCCGGTGCTTTAGTGTTGGTATGATCGCCCCCGTCAGGAAGCGGGTTGGTAAAGTATTAAAGCAAGAGCTGGAGATTATAGATAAATGCAGCGGTTAACGGCAACAACGTTTGAAATTCTTGCAAATGACATTAAATTTGACAACAAATTGATAAAAAGAAACAAGGGAACACGCTAAATTTGCAATTAAAATGAATCAAGAACGAAATGAAGTATTTAAAACAACAAATTCAAACAACGACGGTTAGAATGGAATATGGAAAGAGTTTGAAAAAAGACATTAAATTTGACAAAAAAATGATAAAAAAAACGAGGGAACACGCTAAATTTGCAATTAAAAAGAATCAAGAAGGAAATGAAATAATTAAAAGGACAAATTCAAACATCGACGTTGAGAATGTAATATGGAAAGAATTAGAAGAAAGAAATCATTGTCAGCTTTTGAAATTCAAGAAGACATACTGAGAACGATAAATTTGAAAATAAAAGGAAATTAAAACGTAAAAAAAAGGAAAAAAAATACAAGTTCTAATAATGAAGTAAAAAAACAAAACAAAAAAGGATGAAATCTTAAACTGCAAATTCGAACTGTGACGGTGGTTGACAAAAAGGGAGGGGTGCAACACGAGGACTTCCCAAGAGGTCACCCATCCTAGTACTACTCTCGCCCAAGCACGCTTAACTTCGGAGTTCTGATGGGATCTGTTGCTTTAGTGCTGGTATGATCGCACCCGTCAGGAAGCGGATCGGTAAAATATTAAAGCAGGAGCTGGAGATTGTAGAGAAATGCACCGGTTAAAGGCAACGACGTTTAAAATTCTTGCAAATGACATTAAATTTGACATCAAATAGATAAAAAGAAACAAGGGAACACGCTAAATTTGCAATTAAAATGAATCAAGAACGAAATGAAGGAATTAAAACCAAAAATTCAAACAGCGACGGTGAGAATGGAATATGGAAAGAATTTGAAAAAAGACATTAAATTTGACAAAAAAATGATAAAGACAAACGAGGGTACACGCTAAATTTGCAATTAAAAGGAATCAAGAACGAAATGAAGGAATTAAAAGGACAAGTTCAAACATCGACGTTGAGAATGTAATATGGAAATAATTGGAAGAAAGAAATCATTGTCAGTTTTCGAAATTCAAGAAGACATAGTGAGAACGTTAAATCTGAAAATAAAAGGAAATTAAAATGTAAAAAAAAGGGGAAAAAAATATAAGTTCTAATTATGAAGTTAAAAAACAAAACAAAAAAGGATGAAATCTTAAACTGCAAATTCGAACTGTGACGGTGGTTGACAAAAAAGGGAGGGGTGCAACACGAGGACTTCCTAGGAGGTCACCCATCCTAGTACTACTCTCGCCCAAGCACGCTTAACTTCGGAGTTCTGATGGGATCCGATGATTTAGTGTCGGTATGAACGCACCCGTCAGGAAGCAGATTAGTAAAGTATTAAAGCAGAAGCTGGAGATTGTAGAGAAATGCAGCGGTTAACGGCAACAACGTTTGAAATTCTTGCAAATGACATTAAATTTGACAACAAATTGGTGAAAAGAAACAAGGGAACACGCTAAATTTGCAATTAAAATGAATCAAGAACGAAATGAAGGAATTAAAAGGACAAATTCATACATCGACGTTGAGAATGTAATATGGAAAGAATTTGAAAAAAGACATTAAATTTGACAAAAAAATGATAAAAAAACGAGGGAACAAGCTAAATTTTCAATTAAAAGGAATCAAAAACGAAATGAAGGAATTAAAAGGACAAATTCAAACATTAACATTGAGAATGTAATATGGAAAGAATTGGAAGAAAGAAATCATATCAGCTTTTAAAATTCAAGAAGACATAGTGAGAACGTTATATTTGAAAATATAAGGAAATTAAAATATAAAAAAAGGAAAAAAAATTCACATTCTAATTATGATGTAAAAAAACAAAACAAAAAAGGACGAAATCTTAAACTGCAAATTTGAACTGTGACGATGGTTGACAAAAAAGAGAGGGGTGCAACACGAGGACTTCCCAGGAGGTCACCCATCCTAGTACTACTCTCGCCCAAGCACGCTTAACTTCGGAGTTCTGTTGGGATCCGGTGCTTTAGTGTTGGTATGGTCGCACTCGTCAAGAAGCGGATTGGTAAAGTATTAAAGCAGAAGCTGGAGATTGTAGAGAAATGCAGCGGTTAATGGCAACAACGTTTGAAATTCTTGCAAATGACATTAAATTTGACAACAAACTGATAAAAAGAAACAAGGGAACACGCTAAATTTGCAATTAAAATGAATCAAGAACAAAATGAAGGAATTAAAAGGACAAATTCAAACATCGACGTTGAGAATGTAATATGGAAAGAATTTGAAAAAAGACATTAAATTTGATAAAAATAAAAAATAAAAACAAACGAGGGAACATGCTAAATTTTCAATTAAAAGGAATCGAGAACGAAATGAAGGAATTAAAAGGACAAATTCACACATCGACGTTGAGAATGTAATATGGAAAGAATTGGAAGAAAGAAATCATTGTCAGCTTTTGAAACTTAAGAAGACATAGTGAGAACGTTAAATTTGAAAAAATAGGAAATAAAATTGTAAAATAAAAAAAGAAAAAAAATACAAGTTTTATTATGAAGTAAAAAAACAAAACAAAAAGGACGAAATCTTAAATTGCAAATTCGAACTGTGACGGTGGTTGACAAAAAAGGGAGGGGTGCAACTCAAGGATTTCCCAGGAGGTCACCCATCCTAGTACTACTCTCGCCCATGCACGCTTAACTTCGGAGTTCTGATGGGATCCGATGCTTTAGTGCTAGTATGGTCGCACCCGTCAGGAAGCGGATTGGTAAAGTATTAAAGAAGGAGCTGGAGATTGTAGAGAAATGCAGCGGTTAATGGCAACAACGTTTGAAATTCTTGCAAATGACATTAAATTTGACAACAAATTGATAAAAAGAAACAAGGGAACACGCTAAATTTGCAATTAAAATGAATCAAGAACGAAATGAAGGAATTAAAACCACAAATTCAAACAGCGACGGTGAGAATGGAATATGGAAAGAATTTGAAAAAAGACATTAAATTTGACAAAAAAATGATAAAGACAAACGAGGGAACACGATAAATTTGCAATTAAAAGGAATCAAGAACAAAATGAAGGAATTAAAAGGACAAATTCAAACATCGACGTTGAGAATGTAACATGGAAACAATTGGAAGAAAGAAATCATTGTCAGCTTTTGAAATTCAAGAAGACATAGTGAGAACGTTAAATTTGAAAATAAAAGGAAATTAAAATGTAAAAAAAATGGAAAAAAAATACAAGTTCTAATTATGAAGTAAAAAAACAAAACCAAAAAGGACGAAATCTTAAACTGCAAATTCGAACTGTGGTGGAGGTTGACAAAAAAGGAGGGGTGCAACACTAGGACTTCCCAGGAGGTCACCCATCATAGTACTACTCTCGCCAAAGCCCGCTTAACTTCGGAGTTCTGATGGGATCCGGTGCTTTAGTGCTGGTATGATCGCACCCGTCAGGAAGCGGATCGGTAAAGTATTAAAGCAGGAGCTGGAGATTGTAGAGACATGCAGAGGTTAACGGCAACAATGTTTGAAATTCTTGCAAATGACATTAAATTTGACAGCAAATAGATAAAAAGAAACAAGGGAACACGCTAAATTTGCAATTAAAATGAATCAAGAACAAAATGAAGGAATTAAAACCACAAATTCAAACACCGACGGTGAGAATGGAAAATGGAAAGAATTTGAAAAAAGACATTAAATTTGACACAAAAATGATAAAGACAAACGAGGGAACACGCTAAATTTACAATTAAAAGGAATCAAGAACGAAATGAAGAAATTAAAATGACAAATTCAAACATCGACGTTGAGAATGTAATATGGAAATAATTGGAAGAAAGAAATCATTGTCAGCTTTTGAAATTCAAGAAGACATAGTGAGAACGTTAAATTTGAAAATAAAAGGAAATTTAAATGTTAAAAAATGGGAAAAAATACAAGTTCTAATTATGAAGTAAAAAACAAAACCAAAAAGGACAAAATCTTAAAATGCAATTTTAAACCGTGACGGTGGTTGACAAAAAGGGAGGGGTGCAACACGAGGACTTCCCAGGAGGCCATCCATCCTAGTACTACTCTCGCCCAAGCACGCTTAACTTCGGAGTTCTGATGGGATCCGATGCTTTAGTGCTGGTATGATCGCACCCGTCAGGAAGCGGATCGGTAAAGTATTAAAGCAGGAGCTGGAGATTGTAGAGAAATGCAGCAGTTAACAGCAATAACGTTTGAAATTCTTGTAAATGACATTAAATTTGACAACAAATGGACAAAAAGAAACAAGGGAACACGCTAAATTTGCAATTAAAATGAATCAAGAACGAAATGAAGGAATTAAAACCACAAATTCAAACAGCGACGGTGAGAATGGAATATGGAAACAATTTGAAAAAAGACATTAAATTTGACAAAAAATGATAAAGACAAACGAGGGTACACGCTAAATTTGCAATTAAAAGGAATCAAGAACGAAATGAAGGAATTAAAAGGACAAATTCAAACATCGACGTTGAGAATGTAATATGGAAATAATTGGAAGAAAGAAATCATTGTCAGCTTTTGACATTCAAGAAGACATAGTGAAAACGTTAAATTTGAAAATAAAAGGAAATTAAAATGTAAAAAAAAGGAAAAAAAATACAAGTTCTAATTATGAAGTAACAAAACAAAACAAAAAAGGATGAAATCTTAAACTGCAAATTTGAACTGTGACGGTGGTTGACAAAAAAGGGAGTTGCACACGAGGACTTCCCAGGAGGTCACCCATCCTAGTACTACTCTCGCCCAAGCACGCTTAACTTCGGAGTTCTGATGGGATCCCGTGCTTTAGTGTTGGCATGATCGCACCCGTCAGGAAGCGGATTAGTAAAGTATTAAAGCAGGAGCTGGAGATTGTAGAGAAATGCAGCGGTTAACGGCAACAGCGTTTGAAATTCTTGCAAATGACATTAAATTTGACAACAAATTGATAAAAAGAAACAAGGGAACATGATAAATTTGCAATTAAAATGAATCAAGAACGAAATGAAGGAATTAAAAGATCAAATTCAAACATCGACTTTGAGAATGTAAAATGGAAAGAATTTGAAAAAAGACATTAAATTTGACAACAAATGATAAAAATAAACGAGGGAACACGCTAAAATTGAAATTAGAAGGAATCAAGAACGAAATGAAGGAATTAAAAGGACAAATTCAAACATCGACGTTGAGAATGTAATATGGGAAGAATTGGAAGGAAGAAATCATTGTCAGCTTTTAAAATTCAAGAAGACATAGTGAGAACGTTAAATTTGAAAATAAAAGGAAATTAAAATGTAAAAAAAAGGAAAAAAAATACATGTTCTAATTATGAAGTAAAAAAACAAAACAAAAAAGGACGAAATCTTAAACTGCAAATTTGAACAGTAACACCCCACCTCCGCTAGGTCCACTCCCCAAGGAATGTACTAGCTTTGGAGGGGCGTTGTCTAGGTATACATGTACAGAAATATTACAAGACAGAACATATATAAAACAGCGGAAGTAAAACCAGCTTTCATTTCTTTATAAATAAGGCCTAAAGCCTTTTACATCGGAAAAATTGCTTACATCAAAACCTATCTTGCAATAGTAAAGAAGCATAACCATTTCATAAATTATTCCCCAAGTAAAACAGTAAAGCAGCCATAGCCAAGAAAAGTCCAAGCTATCCATGATGACCCTCAAGCAGAAGAGGTCCGATCTAAACAACAGTGTTTCCTCCCTGAAAACCTGAGGACGAAACGGAAGACAAAGAGGCGAAACAAACGGGGTCAGTCATAAAGACTGGTATGTCCTATCTACTTCCAGCATAAAAACAGGTAAAGGTAACATGACATGCATAAACTGAAAGTAAACATAAGGATGATGACAAGATAGACAAACTAAACCAAGATAACAGGATGAACTACGGTATCACGATAAACTAATGTGTCATGATAAACTATGATGTCAAGATAAATCAAGGTATCACATCGCCAAGTTTCTATCAAGTATAATATCCCAAGGTATCTACCATGTATAACATCCCACGGTGTCTATCATGTGTATTTGCTCTACACCTCCCGTACTAGTATCCCAACCCGTGTCGTGAGTTAACTATGAAATGTCCCTAGCCCAAAGTCATGAAATGATCCATGCCAACGTAATATATCGCATATGTAGGTTTTTCCCAACTCGTATGATTCTTTCCATGTATAAGTTCAGCCTTTTGTCGTACCTCGTACGGGCTTTCTCATGTAAATCTATACTACTTCAACGTAGTGTCATTTTATCCTTGAGATCGTTTGGACTGCCATCCTTTAATCCGGCTAGGTTTCCTCATCATGAATCATCGCGTATTCAACTAGGATTTATGCCACCTAGGACCACTAGGGATTATGCTACCTAATGAATGTTTACGTACCTTTGTTTGGGTTTGAGCCACCTAGGGCCACTAGGGATTATGCTACCCGTCAACCGCGCCCTATTTCCCACGTATGTATCGTGAATCGTTTTTCCATGTCTAGATGCACATGTATCACAATGTGCCATCCGAGTCCCGTGATAGGGCTAATCAGGAAATACGGAACTTGGTCGGGAGCTTTAATTCATCTGCCGATGCAGATATCAAGGTCTGTTTTTGTACCGGTGGTTATGGTCCCACGTGACCCCTCCCTCAACTACTGAAAGGCAACCCAAGAAAAATTATGTATGAGAACTTCACTTCGTCCGCCTATGCCCCACTTTCCTATTGGCCAACCTCACCCATAACTCGATAGCAAGTATATGGTCTGTTGGGAGTTCTCTGCCTTTCCGTACGTACTAGATTGACTAAAGATGGTAGGTAGTCGACGACGCGCTATCCAGGGCAAAATCAAGTATCGTCGGCTCCACGCTAATCCATCCCAGTCTTTAGGTTGCTCGCACAGCAACCAAGGCATACCCTTGGTTCTTCTACCGCAGACCTTAACCTCTGTGAGCCCAGGCGGATCATCTGCAACCTCACAGAGGGATACCAAGAGTACCCTCACGTCCCCCGAGGCTACCGCTTCGTCACCTAGTTCGCTGGAGCCTTTATCTAAGTCAGATAAACATCCGCTCCTCCTCGTGTGTTTGTTTAAGCGATGACCTACCGTATCAGGTTACTCATTTATTAATGAACTGGTCTAGTTTCCTTGACTAAGAATTATTACTTAGTTATTCTTAACTAAGGTTTATCACTTAGTTTCTTTTCCCGTTATCCTCGCTAACTACGATTTCCCGCTTAGTCCCCTGAACTAGGGTTTCGTCAAATGGGTTAAGTGTTGTCATTCGAGTCCATGACTTAACCCGCCTACCAATCATGTCAATATTTGCTAAGTATTCAAGTTCAAGACTTAGCCCTACAAGCCATATGTCAAGTTGGTTAAGTATATCAAGAAGTTCATGACTTAACCCTATCAAATTATCTTGCCCAAGTGGTTAAGTGTAGGTTAACTTAACCCTATTGAATTATCGAGTCAAATTGGTTAAGTGTAGGATAACTTAACCCCATTAAATCATCGTGTTAGATTGGCTAAGTATTGGTTAACTTAGCCTCATTGAATTGTCAAGTTTAGATTGGTTAAGTGTTTAACTTAACCCCATCAAATTATCGAGTTTAGATTGGTTAAGTGTAGTTTAACTTATCCTCATCAAGTTATCACGTTAGATTGGTTAAGTGTTGGTTAACTTAACCTCATCAAATTATCACGTTAGATTGGTTAAGTGTTGGTTAACTTAACCTCATCAAATTATCACGTTAGATTGGTTAAGTGTTGGTTAATTTAACCTCATCAAATTATCGAGTTGGATTAGTTAAGCGTTGGTTAACTTAACCCTCATCCACTAGTCATATTTATAATGGTTAAGTATTTCCCCTCGTGTGTTTACTTAACCTTACCACGCCTCACGTTATCCGGTCGGGTGTTATCAACCCATTTAGGTTAAACTAACCCATTTACTAATCGTGTTACCTGGTTAAGTGTCTTTAAGTAATCAAGTCCGGTCTTACTTAACCTACCCATTCATGTCATATCGGTTAAGTGTCACTAATCAAATTTACTTAACCTTATCATGTGGCATTAAATAAGTTAATGCACTCCCAACCTCTCACATTAGACGTTGTTGTGGTTACTGGTTACGCCGGGCGGGTCCGGGCAGATTCACACCACAACCTAGTCAAACCTCGGGTTTCAAGTGCGATATGACCAACTACTCACATTAGGTCCTATTGTTTGTAGCTACTGGATTTGCCGGGCGGGTCCGGACAGATTTATGCTACAAACTCAACCCAACCTCGTGTTGGTCACTTTCATGATTAGCTTAGTGTCATATTAACACTTATTGCCCATACATGTATAGTTTTCAAGTTCCATGTTTTCCTACGTGTCATGTCCACATTCAAGCTTATCATACATGCCATATTTTCATGTAACTTCATGTCAAGATTTCATGTCATAATCATGTTTGCCTAAACTACCCCAAATCGTATTTCCATGCAAGCAAAAGCGAGTCAACATAGTAGGAATACTATAACAATATATTGGCCTCAAAACATGCACGATGTCATAAAGGGATTGGCCTCAAACATGCATGATATCATAAGGGGTTTGGCCTCAAACATGCATGATATCATAAGGGGTTTTGGGTTCTTTCACGTGCATAAGCCCCAAGTCAAATTCATGTAAATATTTCACAAGTCAAAATGGTTTCAAGGGTTCATGCCAACATTCCACAAGTAAAGATTAAATCTTGCATGGCAAACTAAGTCCAATGCAACATGAGTAACATGATTTAGTCGCTAAAACATAGCCCAAAGTCATAGATTCAAGAAAAGGGGCAAGACTAGGTTCACATAGGCTAGCATACTAGTGTTTCATCTCATTTTATTCCATGTCAACATTAGGACTACCGTTTAGATCTACAAGTAGCTAGAACTTACATAGCGTGGCAAGAGAATTAGGAGCATGAATCGTCATAGAATTTGCGTAGCAACGTTGATCTACTTCCTTGATTTTTGATGTAGAAAGCTTGCACCTTTGATTCGGATCTAGTTTGAATGCATAAGTTCTTGGAGTTGGAGATGGAGGCCATGATCAAGTGGCATTTGGGCAGCACTTCGTTGCAAGAATGATTTTGAGTGATTTAGGTTAGGTCTTAGGGTGTTTTTATAGAAGTTAGGTGTAACAACCCGAATTTTAACAACGTGTTAAGACAAGAATCAAGGCAGAATTAAATTCTAAAATCAAAATCAGGAAAAACGGGCTGTTTCATTGTGTTCATCTCGGAAAAATACACGAAATAGAGTCCGAAATTTCGTAAATCGAAGTCCGTATGACCGAGATATGGCCTCGAGAAGTTTGGCGAAAATTCAGAAATTCGAAACAGATTTCAAAAACCCCGAAATGGGCTGGGCGGGAAAATTCCCGCCCAGGACCAGGTCGACCTGGGGGTCAACCTGGTGGGTACCAGGTCGACTTGGGAGTCGACCTGCCCAGGCCAGGTCGACCTGGGAGTCGACCTGGGGGTCGACCTCCCCGGTCGGCCAGGTTGGCCTGGTGCACCTGTTTTGGCTCTTGGGTCTTGTTTTATTGGCTTGTGACGAGATTTGATGGCTCAGATCTAAACTAGGGTTAATCCTATGGCCTAAACTAATCCTAACTTCTATAAAAACACCCTAAGACCTAACCTAAATCACTCAAAATCACTCTTGCAACGAAGTGCTGCCCAAATGCCACTTGATCATGGCCTCCATCTCCAACTTCAAGAGCTTATGCATTCAAATCGGATTCAAATCAAAGATGCAAGCTTTCTACATCAAATCAAGGAAGTAGACTGCCTTCTCAACACCGTTCTATGAAAAATGTTTGCTCATGAAATCCCTAGCCACGCTATGTAAGTTCTAGATGCTTTTAGATTGAAACGATAACTTGCATATGACATGTGATAAATTCGGAATTGACATATGTATGATAATCGATCCATGCTCATTCTTGTTCATCTTGGATTTTGACTTTTGGGAATGTTGACATGACATCAACTACATGTGCAAATCACTCTTTCATGTCCAAATATTATGCATGTAATGATGCTTTCTCTCGGATCTTGTTTTATGCGAGATTTCTACCTTCCCCTATTTGTTTTCTTTTGATGAACCTTGGTCAACTTCGGACCTAGGCCTAAACTACGACATACGTGCGGTTTGCATGCGGGAAAATGTTGGGATTTCCCCTATGTGGGTGGTAGAACTTATGTCATAGAATGAAATGGGGAATTTGGAGGTATTGCCAATGTAATTTGCAAGTTTGGGCACACATGAGTTCGTATATGAACTAAGTCACGAGTTTTGGGGCTATGCAAATTTAATCAAGGGATTGGGCTTATGTAAATTGGACATGAATAGGATTGGGGACATGAAACATGATTTGGGTTTATTTGGCTAGAACTTGATAACATGGAAACTTTGGCTAGGACCATGGGTTGGGTAAATTGACATAAACATGACAACATGTAACTTTGGCTATGAACTTGACTTGAACATGACTTGAGAACTTGACATGGAATATGGACATAGATTATACATGAAAACATGATTATGGACATGACACTTAGAAAATCATGAAAATGGCCAACTCGACGTTGGGTTGAGTTTGCAATGTAAAACTACCCGGAACCGCCCGGCTTAACTTGTAGTTGCAAACATTAAGACCCAATGTGAGAAGTTGGTCATGTCGCGCTTAAGACCCGAGGTTAGACTAAGTAGTGGTGTAAAACTGCCTGGACCCGACTGGCTTAACCAGTAACCACAACAAGGTCTAATGTGAGAGGTTGGGGTGCATTAAGTTAATTAATGCCACATGGTAGGGTTAAGTCATGGACCACTTGAATGACACTTAACCAAATATGACATGGACGGGTGGGTTAAGTAACTTTATTAGGCTAATGACACTTAACCAAACATGACATGGATGGCTGGGTTAAGCAACTTGATTAGGCTAACGACACTTAACCATTATTATACGACTAGTGGATGTGGTTAAGTTAACCAACACTTAACCAATCCTACTCGATAACTTGATGGGGTTAAGTTAACCAATACTTAACCAATCCTACTCGATAACTTGATGGGGTTAAGTTAACCAATACTTAACCAATCCTACTCGATAACTTGATGGGGTTAAGTTAACCTACACTTAACCAATCCTACATGATAATTTGATGAGGTTAAGTTAACCAATACTTAACTAATCTAAACATGGTAATTAAATGGAGTTAAGTTAACCTATACTTAACCAATTTTACTCGATAAGATAATGTGGTTAAGTTAACCTACACTTAACCAATTTGACAAGATAATTTGATAGGGTTAAGTCACGAACCACTTGAATATACTTAACCAACTTGACATGATGATTTGATAGGTTAAGTCATGAACTTCTAGATATACTTAACCAACTTGACAAATGGTTGGTAGGGCTAAGCCTTGAACTTGAATACTTAGCAAATATTGACATGATTCATGGGCGGGTTAAGTCATGAACTCGAATGAAAACACTTAACCCATTAGACAAAACCCTAGTTCAGGGGACTAAGCGGGAAATCGTAGTTAACCAGGATAATGGAAAAGGAAACTAAGTGATAAACCTTAGTTAAGGATAACTAAGTAATAATTCTTAGACAAGGAAACTAGACCAGTTCATTAATAGATGAGTAACCTGATACGGTAGGTCATCGCTTAAACAAGGACACGAGGGGTAGCGAATGTTTATCTGATTTAGATAAAGGCTTCAGCGAACTGGGGGACGAAGCTGTAGCTTCGCGGGACGTGAGGGTACTCTTGGTATCCCTCTGTGAGGTTGCAGATGATCCACCTGGGCTCACAGAAGTTAAGGTCTACGGTAGAAGAACCAAGAGTATGCCTTGGTTGCTGTGCGAGAAACCTAAAGACTGGGATGGATTAGTGTGGAGTCGACGATACTTGTTTTAGCCCTGGATAGCATGTCATCGACTACCTACCATCTTTAGTCAATCGTGTACGTACGGAAGGGCAGAGAACTCCCAATAGACCATATACTTGCTATTGAGTTATGGGTGAGGTTGGCCAATAGGAAAGTGGGGCATAGGGGGCCGGAGTGTAGTTCTCATACATGATTTTTTCTTGGGTTGCCTTTCAGTAGTTGAGGGAGGGGTCACGTGGGACCATAACCACCGGTACAAAAACAGACCTTGATATCTGCATCGGCAGATGACTTAAAGCTCCCGACCGAGTTTCGTATTTCTTGATTTGCCCTGGCACGGAACTCGGATGGCACATTGAGATACATGTGCATTTAGACATGGAAAAACGATTCACGATATATACGTAAAAAAAGGGCGCGGTTGACGGGTAGCATAATCCCTAGCGGTCCTAGGTGGCTCGAACACAAACCAAGTTACATAAACATTCATTAGGTAGCATAATCCCTAGTGGTCCTAGGTGGCATAAATCTTAGTTGAATACGCGATGATTCATGATGAGGAAACCTAGCCGAATCAAGGATGTCAGTCCAAACGATCTCAAGGATAAAATGACACTACGTTGAAGTAGTATAGATTTACATGAAAAAGCCCGTACGAGGTACGACAAAGGACTGAACTTATACATGGAAAGAATCATACGAGATGGTGAAAAACCTACATATGCCATATATTAGGTTGACATGGACCATTTCATGACTTTGGGCAAGGGACATTCATAGTTAACTCCTGACACGGGTTGGGATACTGGTACGGGAGGTGCGGAGCAAATATACATGATAGACACCATGGGAAGTTATACATGATAGATACCTTGGGATATTATACTTGACAGAAACCTGGCAATGTGATACCTTGATTTATCTTGACACCATAGTTTATCATGACACATTAGTTTATCGTGATACCGTAGTTCATCCTGTTATCTTGGTTTAGTTTATCTATCTTGTCATCATCCTTATGTTTACTTTCAGTTTATGCATGTCATGTTACCTTTACCTGTTTTTATGCTGGAAGTAGATAGGACTTACCAGTCTTTATGACTGACCCCGTTTGTTTCGCCTCTTTGTCTTCCGTTCCCCCCCCCCCACCCCCCACCCAGGTTTTCAGGGAGGAAACACTGTTGTTTAGATCGGACATCTTCTGCTTGAGAGTCATCATGGATGGCCTGGACTTTTCTTGGCTATGGCTGCTTTACTGTTTTACTTGGGGAATAATTTATGAAATGGTTATGCTTCTTTACTATTGCAAGACAAGTTTTGATGTAAGCAGGATTTAGACCTTATTTATAAAGATATGAAAGTTGGTTTTACTTCCGCTGTTTTATATATGTTATGTCTTGTAATATTTCTGTACATGTATACCTAGATAACGCCCCTCCAAAGCTAGTACATTCCTTGTGGAGTGGACCTAGCGGAGGTGGGGTGTTACATTTGGTATCAGAGCAGAAGGTTACCAGACTGGGCAAAAGTTTTTAAAACTTTCTGAAAACCATTTGAGAAACCGTTTACAAAGAAGCATTTCTCAAGAATTTTTTTATTTTTAAAGGCTATTCCCCAAAGGCCATTAGCAATATCCTTGTTTCCTTGATTGAATCTCTTTTCCTTTCTTTCCCCCACCGGTAGTCACAGTAGTTTTAACTGCGACTAATCCTTGTCTAGCCACGTAAGTGTTTTCCGTACGATGGAGGGAGTTCTCTAGAGACCTGTTGCCGCATTATAAGGAAGGATAGTAAGAACAAGGATAAAGGATACGAGCTTAAGGATAAGCAACTTGTTGGTATGGCTTAATCCACAAAGGAGGGGAAAAGATGAACAATAAAACCCATGACGAGAGAGTATCTTTGGTATGGTGAAACGGGACGGATAGTTAAGTATTATGGGACGAGGACAAGATCATCGAGAGGGCAATTGTCTGCTCTCATTTCTAGCGTACCAAAAAGGGATGGTACCGTTTCTGGAAAAGGTTTAGCCTTTCTTTTCTATCATCCCATCAGGACTTTGTTTTGATCATCGCATCATTCAAGTCTGCTTCGATAGTTGAGTCTCTGCACCTTCGTATTAGCACGGTAAAGGATCCCATTTTTTTCTCAAGTCTTGTTGAGGAATTGGTCCATTTGTTCATGACTTGTTTGGATTTAAGAATGTCTATGCCAAGCGTTGAGTTTGGAAATGGTGCCTATGTTTAGGGATATGGATGGATTCTAGGGGTGAAGTGGTTATCCGGTAAGGGGTGCCACTCTCGGTTTTGATAGGAGGGTAGTTAGACTCTTGACTTACCTTGGTAATACCCTCGAAGTCTCGTGTAACCTTTCGGGTTCTATCATGATTAGTTACCTAGAATCTCTTGATTCATTTCTCAGAAATTTATGATCCGATCGAGTAGTGTTCGCCAATAAGGCGGATGGTTCGTTTCGCTTAAACATGGGTTGTAGAAATCAAGTGAGTTAGTACCCTTGGCAACATGGATGGCATCGGTTGTTTTCAAGGGAAGTTCTTCTGCGTGGAATACCTCCTAGTAGGTAAACGAGATCCAGGATTCACTAGTAAATTTTTGGAAAGCTTGCATGGTATCATGAATACGCAATTATGTTTAAGCCAAGTATACTAGAGAAAGGATAAGTGAAAGTGGAACGACAGGCGATAGTAAAATGAGTTCCAACTCATGTTTTGGAAACAGGAAATAAGAAGCTACGGAATCATGAAGTTAAAAGATGGTTAGGGCACAATGGAATTAAGCTCAAGGAAATGCGACTTAAAAGATGGAAGGCTAGATACGCGTATCATATCTCTTTTTAAGAGTATATCCTTGATCTCTGTTTTCCCGTAGAGCTTACTTGTATGTTATCTTTTATAGATATCCTCTCGGTCCTGTTTTCAATCCTATTTCTGTTGCAAACCCCTTAGGGAGTTTGCCTTGTTTATCTTCTCGATCCCATCAGGGGAACCTTAGGTAGAACCCTATGGATGTAAACATGTATTTGAAACATGTTATGATTGATATGGTTGCAAGTGGTTGCTCGTGGATGCTTGATTGTACATTAGACATTAGATCGGCTCAGTCACATTTCATATTGCATATGCACGAGTATTTATAATGTTTATGGATGAAATTAAATGTGTTATCACGTGGATGTTGCATGTGGATGAATGTTTGTGCACACATATAGTGTTTATATGAATAGGACTATTTGCATACATGTTGGATTCATGGCACTAAACATATTCTGCATTTAGAAGATCATTCAGGCCTGATCATTTGTATTAGATAAGGAACATATACACACACTTCTTGCATACATTCATATAGCATTGTGAATCATTTAAGGACAATGGTTGCTTGTGGATGATGTTTTGAGTAGATGGATGATGGATGGTAGGATACGTTCTTCCTAACTTAGAGATTTCGGGGACGAAATCCTCGAAGGATGGGAGAATGTAACAACCCGAATTTTAACAACGTGTTAAGACAAGAATCAAGGCAGAATTAAATTTTAAAATCAGAATCAGGAAAAACGGGCTGTGCCATTGCGTTCGTCTCGGAAAAATACGCGAAATAGAGTCCGAAATTTCGTAAATCGGAGTCCGTATGACCGAGATATGGCCTCGAGAAGTTTTGCGAAAATTCAGAAATTCGAAACAGATTTCAAAAACCCTGAAATGGGCTGGGCGGGAAAATTCCCGCCCAGGACCAGGTCGACCTGGGGGTCGACCTGGTGGGGACCAGGTCGACTTGGGAGTCGACCTGCCCAGGCCAGGTCGACCTGGGAGTCGACCTCCCCGGTCGGCCAGGTTGGCCTGGTGCACCTGTTTTGGCTCTTGGGTCTTGTTTTGTTGGCTTGTGACGAGATTTGATGGCTCAGATCTAAACTAGGGTTAATCGTATGGCCTAAACTTATCCTAACTTCTATAAAAACACCCTTAGACCTAACCTAAATCACTCAAAATCACTCTTGCAACGAAGTGCTGCCCAAATGCCACTTGATCATGGCCTCCATCTCCAACTTCAAGAGCTTATGCATTCAAATCGGATTCAAACCAAAGATGCAAGCTTTCTACATCAAATCAAGGAAGTAGAGTATCTTCTCAACACCGTTCTATGACAAATGTTTGCTCAAGAAATCCCTAGCCATGCTATGTAAGTTCTAGATGCTTTTAGATTGAAACGATAACTTGCATATGACATATGATAAATTCGGAATTGACATATGTATGATAATCGATCCATGCTCATTCTTGTTCATCTTGGATTTTGACTTTTGGGAATGTTGATATGACATCAACTACATGTGCAAATCACTCTTTCATGTCCTAATATTATGCATGCAATGATGCTTTCTCTTGGATCTTGTTTTTATGCGAGATTTCTACCTTCCTCTATTTGTTTTCTTTTGATGAACCTTGGTCAACTTCGGACCTAGGCCTAAACTACGACATACGTGCGGTTTGCATGTGGGAAAAAGTTGGGATTTCACCTACGTGGGTGGTAGAACTTATGTCATAACATGAAATGGGGAATTTGGGGGTATTGCCAATGTAATTTGCAAGTTTGGGCACACATGAGTTCGCATATGAACTAAATCACGAGTTTTGGGGCTATGAAAGTTTAATCAAGGGATTGGGCTTATGTAAATTGGACATAAGTAGGATTGGGGACATGAAACATGATTTGGATTTTATTTGGCTAGAACTTGGTAACATGGAAACTTTGGTTAGGACCATGGGTTGGGTAAATTGGCATAAACATGACAACATGTAACTTTTGCTATGAACTTGACTTGAACATGACTTGAGAACTTGACATGGAATATGGACATAGATTATACATGAAAACATGATTATGGACATGACACTTAGAAAATCATGAAAATGGCCAACTCGACGTTGGGTTGAGTTTGCAACGTAAAACTACCCGGAACCGCCCGGCTTAACTAGTGGTTGCAAACAATTAGACCCAATGTGGGAAGTTGGTCATGTCGCGCTTAAGACCCGAGGTTAGACTAAGTTGTGCTGTAAAACTTCCCGGACCCGACCGGCTTAACCAGTAACCACAACAAGGTCTAATGTGAGAGGTTGGGGTGCATTAAGTTAATTAATGCCACATGGTAGGGTTAAGTCATGGACCACTTGAATGACACTTAACCAAATATGACATGGACGGGTGGGTTAAGTAATTTTATTAGGCTAATGACACTTAACCAAACATGACATGGATGGGTGGGTTAAGCAACTTGATTAGGCTAACGACACTTAACCATTATTATACGACTAGTGGATGGGGTTAAGTTAACCAACACTTAACCAAACCTACTCGATAACTTGATGGGGTTAAGTTAACCAATTCTTAACCAATCCTACTCGATAACTTGATGGGGTTAAGTTAACCAATACTTAACCAATCCTACTCGATACCTTGATGGGGTTAAGTTAACCTACACTTAACCAATCCTACATGATAATTTGATGAGATTAAGTTAACCAATACTTAACTACTCTAAACAAGGTAATTAAATGGAGTTAAGTTAACCTATACTTAACCAATTTTACTCGATAAGATAATGTGGTTAAGTTAACCTACACTTAACCAATTTGAAAAGACAATTTGATAGGGTTAAGTCACGAACCACTTGAATATACTTATCCAACTTGACATGATGATTTGATTGGGTTAAGTCATGAACTTCTATATATACTTAACCAACTTGACATATGGTTGTAGGGCTAAGTCTTGAACTTGAATACTTAGCAAATATTGACATGATTCGTGGGTGGGTTAAGTCATGAACTCGAATGACAACACTTAACCCATTAGACAAAACCCTAGTTCAGAGGACTAAGCGGGAAATCGTAGTTAACCAAGATAATGGGAAAGGAAACTAAGTGATGAACCTTAGTTAAGGATAACTAAGTAATAATTCTTAGACAAGGAAACTAGACCAGTTCATTAATAGATGAGTAACCTGATATGGTAGGTCATCGCTTAAACAAGCACACGAGGAGGAGCGAATGTTTTTCTGATTTAGATAAAGGCTCCAGCGAACTGGGGGACGAAGCTATAGCTTCGCGGGACGTGAGGGTACTCTTGGTATCCCTCTGTGAGGTTGCAGATGATCCGCCTGGGCTCACAGAGGTTAAGGTCTGCGGTAGAAGAACCAAGAGTATGCCTTGGTTGTTGTGCGATCAACCTAAAGACTGGGATGGATTAGCGTGGAGTCGACGATACTTGTTTTAGCCCTGGATAGCACGTCATCGACTACCTACCATCTTTAGTCAATCGTGTACGTACGGAAAGGCAGAGAACTCCCAATAGACCATATACTTGTTATCGAGTTATGGGTGAGGTTGGCCAATAGGAAAGTGGGGCATAGGGGGCCGGAGTGTTGTTCTCATACATGATTGTTTCTTGGGTTGCCTTTCAGTAGTTAAGGGAGGGGTCACGTGGGACCATAACCACCGGTACAAAACAGACCTTGATATCTGCATCAGCAGACGACTTAAAGCTCCCGACCGAGTTCCGTATTTCTTGATTTGCCCTGGCACGGAACTCGGATGGCACATTGAGATACATGTACATTTAGATATGGAAAAACGATTCACGATACATACGTGGGAAAAAGGGCGCGGTTGACGGGTAGCATAATCCCTAGCGGGCCTAGGTGGCTCGAACCCAAACCAAATTACGTAAACATTCATTAGGTAGCATAATCCCTAGTGGTCCTAGGTGGCATAAATCCTAGTTGAATACGCGATGATTCATGATGAGGAAACCTAGCCGAATCAAGGATGTCAGTCCAAACGATCTCAAGGATAAAATGACACTACGTTGAAGTAGTATAGATTTACATGAGAAAGCCCGTATGAGGTACGGAAAAGGACTGAACTTATACATGGAAAGAATCATACGAGATGGTGAAAAACCTACATATGCCATATATTAGGTTGACATGGACCATTTCATGGCTTTGGGCAAGGGACATTCATAGTTAACTCCTGACATGGGTTGGGATACTGGTATGGGAGGTGCAGAGCAAATATACATGATAGACACCGTGGGAAGTTATACATGATAGATACCTTGGGATATTATACTTGATAGAAACCTGGCAATGTGAAACCTTGATTTATCTTGACACCATAGTTTATCATGACACATTAGTTTATCGTGATACCGTAGTTCATCCTGTTATCTTGGTTTAATTTGTCTATCTTGTCATCATCCTTATGTTTACTTTAAGTTTATGCATGTCATGTTACCTTTACCTATTTTTATGCTGGAAGTAGATAGGACTTACCAGTCTTTATGACTGACCCCGTTTGTTTCGCCTCTTTGTCTTCCGTTTCCCCTCCCCCCAGGTTTTCAGGGAGGAAACACTGTTGTTTAGATCGGACCTCTTCCGCTTGAGAGTCATCATGGATGGCTTGGACTTTTCTTGGCTATGGCTGCTTTACTATTTTACTTGGGGAATAATTTATGAAATGGTTATGCTTCTTTACTATTGCAAGACAGGTTTTGATGTAAGCAATTTTTCTGATGTAAAAGGCTTTAGACCTTATTTATAAAGAAATGAAAGTTGGTTTTGTTTCCGCTGTTTTATATATGTTTTTTCTTGTAATATTTCAGCACATGTATACCTAGACAACGCCCCTCCAAAGCTAGTACATTCCTTGGGGAGTGGACCTAGCGGAGGTGGGGTGTTACATTAGGATTAGTTAAGGCCCTTAGATTAACCCTAGAATCAATATGATCCATCAAGAATCGTCACAAGCCAACCAGCAAGCCATCAGGACCCTGCAGGTGCACCCAGGTCGACCCGGCTCGACCAGGGAGGTCGACCCCCAGGTAGACCCTAGGGTCGTGTAACAACCCGAATTTTTACAATGTGTTAATACAAGAATCAAGGTAGAATTTAATTGTAAGACCTGAATCAGATAAAACGGGTTGCGCCATTGCGTTCGTTACACGAAATAGAGTCTGAAATTTCGTAAATCGGAGTCTGTATGACCAAGATATGGCCTCCAGAAGTTTCACGGAAATTTGAAAAACGAAAACAGATTCGAAGTTCAGCCCAAAAGAGAAGGCGGGAAAATTCCTTCCAGAAGCAGGGGGTCGACTGGGGAGTTGACCCACCCAGCCAGGTCGACACTAGTGTCGACCTAGGGGTCGACCTGCCTGGTCGAACCCCCAGGCAACCTGGTGCACCTGCTGATGTGTTGGCTCGGTTTTGGAGGTTTGTGACGGATTTTGAGGGCTGAGATCTATCCTAGGGTTAATCTAATGGCCTAAACTACCCCTAATCTCTATAAAAACACCCCTAGACCTACCTTAAACCCTCATAACTCTCTCATGCCACGAAGTGCTACCTAAATGTCGAGTGATCATGGCCTCCATCTCCAACTCCAAGAGATTATGCATTCAAATCGGATCTGAATCGAAAGGTGCATGTTTGCTACACCAAATCGAGGCTCGATCAACGTTGCTACGACGATTTCATGACGGTTCTTCATCAAAGGATCCACCTTTCTTCGTCAAGACGGTTCATGCGCATTCTCTAAGCCTCGCTATGTAAGTTCTAGCTACTTTGAGATGTTAAAGGTAGTTTAATGATGGCATGGAATAAAATGCGGTTAAACATGAGTGCTATAACCTATGTGAACCTAGTTTTGCCTCTTACCTTGAATCTATGACTTTGGGACTATGTTTTAGCGACTAAACCATGCCACTCATGTTATGTTTAACCTAGTCTATCATGAAAGATTGAATCTTTAACTTGTGAATATGGGCATAAGACCTTAGAACCACTTTGACATGTGGAATATGTACATGAATTTGACTTATGCATGTAAAAGAACCCAAATCCCTTATGATAATATCCTAGTTTGTGGCAAAATCCTTTATGACGATATGCATGCTTGTGGCCAATCCCCTTTTTATGCTATGCATGCTTGTGGCCAAGCCCCTTATGACGTTATGCATGTTTGAGGCCAACCCCTTTGTGGCATCGTGCATGTTTTGAGGCCAATATGTTATCATGGTATTTATGCTATGTTGACTCGCTTTCACTTGCGTTGGAAAACACAATTTTGGGGTAGTTAGGCAAATGTGAATGACATGAAAACTTGACTTGAGGTTACATGTGAACACGACATGTAAGATACACTTGAATGTGGACATGACACGTAGGAAAACATGGAACTTGGGGCTAGACCCGAATGGGTTGTAGGTGTAATATGACACTAGACCAAACATGAAAGTGACCGACTCGAGGTTGGGTTGAGTTTGTAGCGTAAATCTGCCCGGAACCGACCGGCATACCGGTAGCTACAAACAATAGGACCCAATGTGAGTAGTTGGTCACACCGCGCTTAAGACCCGAGGTTAGACTAGGTTGTGGTGTAAGACTGCCCGGACCCGACCGGCTTAACCACTAACTACAACAAGGTCTAATGTGAGAGGTTGGGGTGCATTAAGTAATTAATGCCACATGGTAGGGTTAAGTCATGGACTACTTGAATGACACTTAACTAAATATGACATGGACGAGTAGGTTAAGTAATTTTATTAGGCTAATGACACTTAACCAAACATGACAAGGACGGGTGGGTTAAGTAACGTGATTAGGCTAACGACACTTAACCATTTCTATTCGACTAAGTGGATGAGGGTTAAGTTAACCTATACTTAACCACTCCGACACGGTAATTAGACGGGGGTTAAGTTAACCTAGACTTAACTAATCTAAACACGGTAATTAGACGGGGGTTAAGTTAACCTAGACTTAACTAATCTAAACACGGTAATTAGACGGGGTTAAGTTAACCTAGACTTAACTAATCTAAACACAGTAACTAGACGGGGTTAAGTTACCCTAGACTTAACTAACCAAAACACGGAAATTAGATGGGGTTAAGTAACCTACACTTAACCGATCTAACTCGGGAAATTCGATGAGGTTAAGTAACTCACACTTAACCAACCTAAT
Organism: Allium sativum; assembly: GCA_030737875.1. Classification (NCBI taxonomy): domain Eukaryota; kingdom Viridiplantae; phylum Streptophyta; class Magnoliopsida; order Asparagales; family Amaryllidaceae; genus Allium; species Allium sativum. The sequence goes on along the minus strand of CM060924.1, from coordinate 733,472,705 downwards.
ACGGTAACTTGATAGGGTTAAGTCACGATGAAAATACTTAACCAATTGGGCAAGATAATTTGATAGGGTTAAGCCACGAACTCCTTGATATACTTAACCAACTTGACATATGGTTTGTAGGGCTAAGTCTTGAACTTGAACACTTAGCAAATCTTGACACGATTCGTAGATGGGTTAAGTCATGAACTTAAGTGACACTTAACCCATAAGACGAAAACTTAGTTCAAGGAACTAAGCGAGAAATCATAGTTAACAAGGATAACGGAAAAAGGGAACTAAGTGATAAACCTTAGTTAAGGATAACCAAGTAATAATTCTTAGTCAAAGAAACTAGGACAGTTCATTTATAGATGAGTAACCTGATACGGTAGGTCATATCTTAGACAAATACACGAGGAGGAGCGGATGTTTATCTGACTTAGATAAAGGCTCCAACGAACTAGGTGACGAAGCGGTAGCTTCGGGGGACGTGAGGGTACTCTTGGTATCCCTCTGTGAGGCTGCAGATGATCTTCCTAGGCTCACAGAGGTTAAGGTCTGCGGTAGAAGAACCAAGGGTATGCCTTGGTTGCTGTGCGAGCAACCTAAAGGCTAGGATGGATTAGCGTGGAGTCTACGATACATAGTTTTGCCCTGTGATAGCACATCGTCGACTACCTACCATCTTGAGTCAATCGGGTACGTACGGAAAGGCAGAGAACTCCCTACAGACCATACTCCGCTATCGAGTTATGGGTGAGGTTGGCCAATAGGAAAGTAGGTCATAGGGTGGCCATGAGTGTAGTTCTCATACTGATCCTTCTTGGATTTGCCTTTCAGTAGTTGAGGGAGGGGTCACGTGGGACCATGGCCATGGGCACAAAAACAGACCTTGATATCTGCATCGGCAGATGATTTAAAGCTCCCGAACGAGTTCCGTATTTCTTGATTTGCCATGGCACGGAACTCGGATGGCACATTGAGATACATGTGCGTCTAGACATGGTAAACGATTCACGATACATACGTGGGAAAAAGGGCACGGTTAATGGGTAGCATAACCCCTAGTAGCCCTAGGTGGCTTGAACCCAAACTGAGATATGAAAACGTTCATTAGGTAGCATAATCTCTAGTGGTCCTAGGTGGCATGAATCCTAACTGAACGCGTGATAATTCACGATAAGAAAACCAAGCCAGATCAAGGGTAACAGTCCAAACGATTTCAAGGATAAAATGGTACTACGTTGAAGTAGTGAGTAAGCCCGTACGAGGTACGACAAAGGACTGAACTTATACATGGAAAGAAACATGCGAATTGGGAAACCTACATATGCGATATATTAGGTTGACATGGACCATTACATGACATTGGGCAAGGGACATTTTAATGATAACGCATGACACGGGTTGGGATACTAGTACGGAGGGTGCAGAGCAATTATACATGATAGATACCTTGGGATATTAGACTTGATAGAAACCCGACGATATGATACCTTGATTTATCCTGACACTGTAGTTTATCATGATACCTTAGTTATCTTGATACTGTAGCTCATCCTGTTATCTTGGTATAGTTTACCTATCTTGTCATCCTTATGTTTACTTTCAGTTTATGCATGTCATGTTACCTTTACCTGTTTCTATGCTGGAAGTAGATAGGACTTACCAGTCTTTATGACCGACCTTGTTTTCCTTCGCCTCTTTGTCTTCCGTTCCCCCCCCCCCCTAGGTTTTCAGGGAGGAAATGCTATCGTTTAGATCGGACCTCTTCTGCTTGAAGGTCATCATCTATGGTTTGGACTTTTCTTGGCTATGGCTATTTTACTGTTTTTACTTGGGGAATAATTTATGAAATGTTTATGCTTCTTTACTATTGCAAGACAGGTTTTGATGTACTCTGATGTAAAAAGTCTTTAGACCTTATTTGTAAAGAAATGAAAGTTGGTTTTATTTCCGTTGTTTTATATATATATATATATATATATATATATATATATATATATATATTCTATCTTGTGATATTTCTGTGCATGTTTACCTTGTATAACGTCTCACCAAAGCTGGTGCACTTGCTTATAGTGACCCCGGCGGAGGTGGGGTGTTACATTTGGTATCAGAGCAGAAGGTTACGAGACTGAGCAAAAAATTTCAAAAACCTTCTAAAAAACCATTTACAAAGTAGCATTTTTCAAGAAAAGTTTTGTTTTAAAGGCTATTCCCCAAAGGCCATTAGCACTATCCTTTGATTCCTTGATCGAATCTCTTTTCCTTTCTTCCCTCCATCTGTAGTCACAGTAGTTCTAACTGTGACTAATCCTTGTCTAGCCACGTAGGTGTTTTCCGTACGATGGGGGTGGTTCTCGAGAGACCTGTTGCCGTGATACAAGAAAGGATAATAAGAGTAAGGATAAAGGATACAAGCATAAGGATAAGCAACTAGTTGGTATGGCTTGATCCACAAAGGAAGACAAGGACAAGAGCATCGAGAAGGCAAGTGTATGCTCTCATTTCTAGGGTACCTAAAAGAGATGGTACCATTTCTGGTAAAGGTTTAGCCATTCTGTTCTATCATCCCGTCTAGACTTTGTTTTGATCATTGCATTATTTAATTCTGCTTGGATAGTTGAGTCTCTGCACCTTAGTACTAGCATGGTAGAGGATCCCATTTTTGTCCCAAATCTTGTTGGAGGATCGGTCCATTTATTCATGGCTTGTTTGGAAGTAAGGCCTATGTTCTTGGGCCACGGATGGATTCTAGGGATAAAGTGGTCACCCAATAAGGGGTGCCATTCTCGGTTTTGGAAAGAGGGTAGTTAGACTCTTGACTTGCCTTGGTAATACCCTCGAAGTCCCATGTAACCTTTTGGGTTCCGTCATGGTTGGTTACCTAGAATGCCTTGATACACGTACTTGTAATTTGTAATCTGATCGAGTAGTGTTCGCCAATAAGGCAGATGGTTCAGTCTGCTTAAGCATGGGTCATAGGAATCACTCTAGTAAGGTACACTTGGCAACATGGGTTGGCATCGGTAAATGAGGTCCAGAATTCACTAGTGAATTTTGGAGAGCTTGCATGAGTACGCAGATATGGTTGAGCCAAGTATACTAGGGAAAGAATAAGTGTAAGTGGAACGAGAGGCAACAGTGAAACGAGTTCTAACTCATATCCTGGAAATAGGAATCAAGGAGCTACGAAATCATGAAGTTAAAGGACGGTCAAGGCACAAGGGAATTAAGCTTAAGGAAATGCGGCTTAGGCGTGCATCATATCTCTTTTTAGGAGTATATCTTTGATCTATGGATCTCCTGTAGAGCTTACTTTCATGCTATCGCTTGGTGGATATCCTCTCAATCCTGTTTCTGTTGTAAACTCCATAAGGAGTTAATCTTGTTCATATTCTCGATCCTAGCGTGAGAACCTTAGGTAGAATCTTATGGATGTAAACATGTATTTGAAACATGTTATGATTGATATGGTTGCAAGTGGTTGCAAGTGGTTGCTCGTGGATGCGCGAATACACATTAGACACTAGATCGACTCGGTTACATTTCATATTGCATATGCACGAGTATTTATACTTGTTTATGGATGAAATTGGATGTGTTATCATGCGGATGTTGCATATGAATGAATGCTTGTGCATACATATAGTGTTTATATGACTAGGGTTATTTGCATACATGTTGGATTCATGGCACTAAACATATTTTTGCATTAGAAAGATTTTTCAGGCCTGATCATTAGCATTAGCTAAGAAACATATACACACACTTTTTGCATGTGTTCATAAAGCATTAGAAGTCTATAAAGGACAATGGTTGCCTGTGGATGATGGTTTGATTAGATGGATGATGGGTGGTAGGATACGTTCTTCCTAACTTGGAGATTTCGGGGACGAAAACCTTAAAGGAGGGGAGAATGTAACGACCCGAATTTTTACAACGTGTTAATACAAGAATCAAGGCAGAATTTAATTGTAAAACCTGAATCAGATAAAAACGGGTTGCGCCATTGCGTTCGTCTCGGAAAAATACGCAAAATAGAGTCCGAAATTTCGTAAATCGGAGTCCGTATGACCAAGATATGGCCTCCAGAAGTTTCACGGAAATTCGAAAAACGAAAACAGTTTCGAAGTTCAGCCCAAAAGAGAAGGCGGGAAAATTCCCTCCAGAAGCAGGGGGGTCGACTGGGGAGTCGACCCACCCAGCCAGGTCGACACTAGTGTTGACCTGGGTGTCGACCCCCCCTGTGGGTCGACACTAGTGTCGACCTGGGGGTCGACCTGCCTGGTCGAACCCCCAGGCAACCTGGTGCACCTGCTGATGTGCTGGCTCGGTTTTGGAGGCTTGTGACGGATTTTGAGGGCTGAGATCTATCCTAGGGTTAATCTAACGGCCTAAACTACCCCTAATCTCTATAAAAACACCCCTAGACCTACCTTAAACCCTCATAACTCTCTCATGCCACGAAGTGCTGCCCAAATGTCGAGTGATCATGGCCTCCTTCTCCAACTCCAAGAGACTATGCATTCAAATCGGATCCGAATCGAAAGGTGCAAGCTTGCTACAGCAAATCGAGGCTCGATCAACGTTGCTACGACGATTTCATGACGGTTCTTCATCAAAGGAGCCACCTTTCTTCGTCAAGACGGTTCATGCGCATTCTCTAAGCCTCGCTATGTAAGTTCTAGCTAGTTCGAGATGTTAACGGTAGTTTAATGATGGCATGGATTAAAATGCGGTTAAAGATGAGTGCTATAACCTACGTGAACCTAGTTTTGCCTCTTACCTTGAATCTATGACTTTGGGACTATGTTTTAGCGACTAAACCATGCCACTCATGTTATGTTTAGCCTAGTCTATCATGAAAGATTAAATCTTTAACTTGTGAATGTGGGCATAAGACCTTAGAACCGCTTTGACTTGTGGAATATGTACATGAATTTGACTTATGCATGTAAAAGAACACAAATCCCTTATGATAATATGCTAGTTTGTGGCCAAATCCTTTATGATGATATGCATGCTTGTGGCCCATCCCCTTTTTATGCTATGCATGCTTGTGGCCAAGCCCCTTATGACGTTATGCATGTTTGAGGCCAACCCCTTTGTGGCATCGTGCATGTTTTGAGGCCAATATGTTTTCATGGTATTTATGCTATGTTGACTCGCTTTCACTTGCGTTGGAAAACACGATTTTGGGGTAGTTAGGCAAATGTGAATATGACATGAAAACTTGACTTGAGGTTACATGTGAACACGACATGTAAGATACACTTGAATGTGGACATGACACATAGGAAAACATGGAACTTGGGGCTAGACACGAATGGGTTGTAGGTTTAATATGACACTAGACTAAACATGAAAGTGACTGACTCGAGGTTGGGTTGAGTTTGTAGCGTAAATCTGCCCGGAACCGACCGGCATACCGGTAGCTACAAACAATAGGACCCAATGTGAGTAGTTGGTCACACCGCGCTTAAGACCTGAGGTTAGACTAGGTTGTGGTGTAAGACTGCCCGGACCCGACCGGCTTAACCAGTAACCAAAACAAGGTCTAATGTGAGAGGTTGGGGTGCATTAAGTAATTAATGCCACATGGTAGGGTTAAGTCATGGACTACTTGAATGACACTTAACTAAATATGACATGGACGGGTAGGTTAAGTAATTTTATTAGGCTAATGACACTTAACCAAACATGACAAGGACGGGTGGGTTAAGTAACGTGATTAGGCTAACGACACTTAACCATTTCTATTCGACTAAGTGGATGAGGGTTAAGTTAACCTATACTTATCCACTCCGACACGGTAATTAGACGGGGGTTAAGTTAACCTAGACTAAACTAATCTAAACACGGTAATTAGACGGGGGTTAAGTTAACCTAGACTTAACTAATCTAAACACGGTAATTAGACGGGGTTAAGTTAACCTAGACTTAACTAATCTAAACACGGTAATCAGACGGAGTTAAGTTACCCTAGACTTAACTAACCAGAACACGGAAATTAGATGGGGTTAAGTAACCTACACTTAACCGATCTAACTCGGGAAATTCGATGAGGTTAAGTAACTCACACTTAACCAACCTAATACGGTAACTTGATAGGGTTAAGTCATGATGAAAATACTTAACCAATTGGGCAAGATAATTTGATAGGTTTAAGCCACGAACTCCTTGATATACTTAACCAACTTGACATATGGTTTGTAGGGCAAAGTCTTGTACTTGAACACTTAGCAAATCTTGACACGATTCGTAGACGGGTTAAGTCATGAACTTAAGTGACACTTAACCCATAAGACGGAAACTTAGTTCAAGGAACTAAGCGAGAACTCATAGTTAACAAGGATAACGGAAAAAGGGAACTAAGTGATAAACCTTAGTTAATGATAACTGAGTAATAATTCTTAGTCAAAGAATCTAGGACAATTCATTTATAGATGAGTAACCTGATACGGTAGGTCATCGCTTAGACAAATACACGAGGAGGAGCGGATGTTTATCTGACTTAGATAAAGGCTCCAACAAACTGGGTGACGAAGCGGTAGCTTCGGGAGACGTGAGGGTACTCTTGGTATCCCCCTACGAGACTGCAGATGATCTTCCTGGGCTCACAGAGGTTAAGGTCTGCGGTAGAAGAACCAAGGGTATGCCTTGGTTGTTGTGCGAGCAACCTAAAGGCTAGGATGGATTAGCGTGGAGTCTACGATACATAGTTTTGCCCTGTGATAGCACATCGTCGACTACCTACCATCTTGAGTCAATCGGGTACGTACGGAAAGGCAGAGAACTCCCTACAGACCATACTCCGCTATCGAGTTATGGGTGAGGTTGGCCAATAGGAAAGTAGGGTTAGGGTGGCCGTGAGTGTAGTTCTCATATTGATCCTTCTTGGATTTGCCTTTCAGTAGTTGAGGGAGGGGTCATGTGGGACCATAGCCACGGACTCAAAAACAGACCTTGATATCTGCATCGGCAGATGATTTAAAGCTCCCGACCGAGTTCCGTATTTCTTGATTTGCCCTGGCACGGAACTCGGATGGCACATTGAGATACATGTGCGTCTAGACATGGTAAACGATTCACGATACGTACGTGGGAAAAAGGGCGCGGTTAATGGGTAGCATAACCCCTAGTAGCCCTAGGTGGCTTGAACCCGAACTGAGATACGAAAACGTTCATTATGTAGCATAATCCCTAGTGGTCCTAGGTGGCATGAATCCTAACTGAACGCGCGATAATTCACGATAAGAAAACCTAGCCAGATCAAGGGTAACAGTCCAAACGATTTCAAGGATAAAATGGTACTACGTTGAAGTAGTGAGTAAGCCCGTACGAGGTACGGCAAAGGACTGAACTTATACATGGAAAGAAACATACGAATTGGGAAACCTACATATGCGATATATTAGGTTGACATGGACCATTACATGACATTGGGCAAGGGAGATTTTTATGATAACGCATGACACGGGTTGGGATACTAGTACGGAGGGTGCAGAGCAATTATACATGATAGATACCTTGGGATATTGGACTTGATAGGAACCCGACGATATGATACCTTGATTTATCCTGACACCGTAGTTTATCATGATACCTTAGTTATCTAGATACCGTAGCTCATCCTGTTATCTTGGTACAGTTTACCTATCTTGTCATCCTTATGTTTACTTTCAGTTTATGCATGTCATGTTACCTTTACCTGTTTCTATGCTGGAAGTAGATAGGACTTACCAGTCTTTATGACTGACCCCGTTTTCCTTCGCCTCTTTGTCTTCCGTTCCCCCTCCCCCCCGGTTTTCAGGGAGGAAATGCTATCGTTTAGACCGGACCTCTTCTGCTTGAAGGTCATCATCTATGGTTTGGACTTTTCTTGGCTATGGCTATTTTACTGTTTTTACTTGGGGAATAATTTATGAAATGTTTATGCTTCTTTACTATTGCAAGACATGTTTTGATATACTCTGATGTAAAAAGGCTTTAGACCTTATTTGTAAAGAAATGAAAGTTTGTTTTATTTCCACTGTTTTATATATATATATTCTATCTTGTGATATTTCTGTGCATGTTTACCTTGTATAACGCCTCACCAAAGCTGGTGCACTTGCTTATAGTGACCCCGGCGGAGGTGAGGTGTTACAGGTCGACTCCCCAATCGACCTGGTCCCCACCAGGTCGACCCCCTGGTCGACTTGGCCTGGGCGGGAATTTTCCCGCCCTACCCGTTTTCTGGATTTTCGAATCTGTTTCCATTTTTCTGATTTTTCTGAAAACTTTGACGGGCCATAACTTGGTCATATGGACTCCGATTTTCGAAAACTCGGACTCTATTTCGCATATTTTTCCGAGACGAACACAATGGCACAACCCTGATTCTGATTTTAAAATTTAATTCTGCCTTGGTTCTTGTCTTAACACGTTGTAAAAATTCGAGTTGTTACACGAAGTGTGACGGTGGTGGACAAAAAAGGGAGGGGTGCAACACGAGGACTTCCCAGGAGGTCACCTATCCTAGTACTACTCTCGACCAAGCACGCTTAACTTCGGAGTTCTGATGGGATCCGATGATTTAGTGTTGGTATGATCGCACCCTTTAGGAAGCGGATTAGTGAAGTATTAAAGCAGGAGCTGGAGATTGTAGAGAAATGCAGCGGTTAACGGCAACAACGTTTGAAATTCTTGCAAATGACATTAAATTTGACAACAAATTGATGAAAAGAAACAAGGGAACACGCTAAATTTGAAATTAAAATGAATCTAGAACGAAATGAAGGAATTAAAAGGACAAATTCAAACATCGACGTTGATAATGTAATATGGAAAAATTCTAAAAAAGACATTAAATTTGACAAAAAAATGATAAAAACAAACGAGGGAACAAGCTAAATTTGCAATTAAAAGGAATCAAAATCGAAATGAAGGAATTAAAAGGACAAATTCAAACATCGACATTGAAAATGTAATCGGGAAAGAATTGGAAGAAAGAAATCATTATCAGCTTTTGAAATTCAAGAAGACATTGTGAGAACGTTATATTTGAAAATAAAAAGAAATTAAAATGTAAAAAAAAGGAAAAAAAATTCAAGTTCTAATTATGATGTAAAAAAACAAAAAAGGACGAAATCTTAAACAGCAAATTTGAACTGTGACATGGTTGACAAAAAAGAGAGGGGTGCAACACGAGGACTTCCCAGGAGGTCACCCATCCTAGTACGACTCTCGCCCAAGCACGCTTAACTTCGGAGTTCTGATGGGATCCGTTGCTTTAGTGTTGGTATGGTCGCACCCGTCAGGAAGCAGATTAGTAAAGTATTAAAGCAAGAGCTGGAGATTGTAGAGAAATGCAGCGGTTAATGGCAATAACGTTTGAAATTCTTGCAAATGACATTAAATTTGACAACAAACTGGTAAAAAGAAACAAGGGAACACGTTAAATTTGCAATTAAAATGAATCAAGAACGAAATGAAGGAATTAAAAGGACAAATTCAAACATCGACGTTGAGAATGTAATATGGAAAGAATTTGAAAAAAGACATTAAATTTGACAAAAAATGATAAAAACAAATGAGGGAACACGCTAAATTTGCAATTAAAAGGAATCAAGAAAGAAATGAAGGAATTAAAAAGACAAATTCAAACATCGACGTTGAGAATGTAATATGGAAAGAATTGGAAGAAAGAAATCATTGTCAGCTTTTGAAACTTGAGAAGACATAGTGAGAACGTTAAATTTGAAAATAAAAGGAAATTAAAATGTAAAAAAAAAGAAAAAAATACAAGTTTTATTATGAAGTAAAAAAACAAAACAAAAAAGGACGAAATCTTAAACTGCAAATTCGAACTGTGACGGTGGTTGACAAAAAATGGAGGGGTGCAGCACGAGGACTTCCCAGGAGGTCACCCATCCTAGTACTACTCTCGCCCAAGCACGCTTAACTTCGGAGTTCTGATGGGATCCGGTACTTTAGTGCTGGTATGGTCGCACCCGTCAGGAAGCGGATTGGTAAAGTATTAAAGAAGGAGCTGGAGATTATAGAGGAATGCAGCGGTTAATGGCAACAACGTTTGAAATTCTTGTAAATGACATTAAATTTGACAACAAATTGATAAAAAGAAACAAGGGAACACGCTAAATTTTCAATTAAAATGAATCAAGAACGAAATGAAAGAATTAAAACCACAAATTCAAACAGCGATGGTGAGAATGGAATATGGAAAGAATTTGAAAAAAGACATTAAATTGGACAAAAAAATGATAAAGACAAACGAGCGAACACGCTAAATTTGCAATTAAAAGGAATCAAGAATGAAATGAAGGAATTAAAAGGACAAATTCAAACATCGATATTGAGAATGTAATATGGAAACAATTGGAAGAAAGAAATCTTTGTCAGCTTTTGAAATTCAAGAAAACATAAGTGAGAACGTTAAATTTGAAAATAAAAGGAAATTAAAATGTAAAAAAAATGGAAAAAAATACAAGTTCTAATTATGAAGTAAAAAAATAAAACCAAAAAGGATGAAATCTTAAACTGCAAATTCGAAATGTGGTGGTGGTTGACAAAAAGGGAGGGGTGCAACACGAGGACTTCCCAGGAGGTCACCCATCCTAGTACTACTCTCACCCAAGCACGCTTAACTTCAAAATTCTGATGGGATCCGGTGCTTTAGTGGTGGTATGGTCGCACCTGTCAGGAAGCGGATTGGTAAAGTATTAAAGCAGGAGCTGGAGATTGTAGAGAAATGCAGCGGTTAACGGCAACAACGTTTGAAATTCTTGCAAATGACATTAAATTTGACAACAAATAGATAAAAAGAAATAAGGGAACACGCTAAATTTGCAATTAAAACGAATCAAGAATGAAATAAAGGAATTAAAACCACAAATTCAAACAGCGACAGTGAGAATGGAATATGGAAAAAATTTGAAAAAAGACATTAAATTTGACACAAAAATGATAAAGACAAACGAGGGAACAGCTAAATTTGCAATTAAAAGGAATCAAGAACGAAATGAAGGAATTAAAAGGACAAATTCAAACATCGACGTTGAGAATGTAATATGGAAATAATTGGAAGAAAGAAATCATTGTCAGCTTTTGGAATTCAAGAAGACATAGTGAGAACATTAAATTTGAAAATAAAAGGAAATTAAAATGTAAAAAAAAGGAAAAAAAATACAAGTTCTAATTATGAAGTAAAAAAACAAAACAAAAAGGACGAAATCTTAAACTGCAAATTCGAACTGTGACGGTGGTTGACAAAAAAAGGAGTTGCACACGAGGACTTCCCAGGAGGTCACCCATCCTAGTACTACTTTCGCCCGAGCACGCTTGACTTCGGAGTTTTGATGAGATCCGGTGCTTTAGTGCTGGTATGATCGCACCCATCAGGAAGCGGATTGGTAAAGTATTAAAGCAGGAGCTGGAGATTGTAGAGAAATGCAGTGGTAAACAGCAACAACTTTTGAACTTCTTGCAAATGACATTAAACTTGACAACAAATTAATAAAAAGAAACAAGGGAACATGATAAATTAGTAATTAAAATGAATCAAGAACGAAATGAAGGAATTAAAAGGACAAATTCAAACATCGACTTTGAGAATGTAATATGGAAAGAATTTGAAAAAAAGACATTAAATTTGACAAAAAATGATAAAAACAAACGAGGGAACACGCTAAATTTGCAATTAAAAGGAATCAAGAATGAAATGAAGGAATTAAAAGGACAAACTCAAACATCGACGTTGAGAACGTAATATGGAAAGAATTGGAAGAAAGAAATCATTGTCAGCTTTTGAAATTCAAGAAGACATAGTGAGAACGTTAAATTTGAAAATAAAAGGAAATTAAAATGTAAAAAAAAGGAGAAAAAAATACAAGTTCTAATTATGAAGTAAAAAAACAAAACAAAAAAGGACGAAATCTTAAACTGCAAATTCGAACTGTGACGGTAGTTGACAAAAAAGGGAGGGATGCAACACGAGGACTTCCCAGGAGGTCACCCATCCTAGTACTACTCTCGCCCAAGCACGTTTAACTTCGGAATTCTGATGGTATCCGATGCTTTAGTGCGGGTATGATCGCACCCGTCAGAAAGCGGATTAGTAAAGTAATAAAGCGGTTGTAGAGAAATGCAGCGGTTAACAACAACAACGTTTGAAATTCTTGCAAATGACATTAAATTTCACAACAAATTGATGAAAAGAAACAAGGAAACACGCTAAATGTGCAATTAAAATGAATCAAGAACGAAATGAAGGAATTAAAAGGATAAATTCCAGCATCGACGTTGAGAATGTAATATGGAAAGAATTTGAAAAAAGACATTAAATTTGACAAAAAAATGATAAAAACAAACGAGGGAACAAGCTAAATTTGCAATTAAAACGAATCAAAAACGAGATGAAGGAATTAAAAGGACAAATTCAAACATCGACGTTGAGAATGTAATATGGAAAGAATTGGAAGAAAGAAATCATTGTCAGCTTTTGAAATTCAAGAAGACATAGTGAGAACGTTATATTTGAAAATAAAAGGAAATTAAAATGTAAAAAAAAGAAAAAAATTATAGTTCTAATTATGAAGTAAAAAAAACAAATCAAAAAAGGACGAAATCTTAAACTGCAAATTCGAACTGTGACGGTGGTTGACAAAAAAGGAGGGGTGCAACACGAGGACTTCCCAAGAGGTCACCCATCCTAGTACTACTCTCACCCAAGCACGCTTAACTTCAAAGTTCTGATGGGATCCGGTGCTTTAGTGGTGGTATGGTCGCACCTGTCAGGAAGCGGATTGGTGAAGTATTAAAGCAGGAGCGGGAGATTGTAGAGAAATGCAGCGATTAATGGCAACAACGTTTAAAATTCTTCCAAATGTCATTAAATTTGACAACAAACTGATAAAAAGAAACAAGGGAACACGCTAAATTTGCAACTAAAATGAATCAAGAACGAAATGAAGGAAATAAAAGGACAAATTCAAACATCGACGTTGAGAATGTAATATGGAAAGAATTTGAAAAAAGCCATTAAATTTGACAAAAAGTGATAAAAACAAACGACGGAACACGATAAATTTGCAATTAAAAGGAATCAAGAACGAAATGAAGGAACTAAAAGGACAAATTCAAACATCGACGTTGAGAATGTAATATGGAAAGAATTGAAATAAAGAAATCATTGTCAGCTTTTGAAATTTAAGAAGACATAGTGAGAACGTTAAATTGGAAAATAAAAGGAAATTAAAATGTAAAAAAAAGGAAAAAAAATACAAGTTTTATTATGAAGTAAAAAAACAAAACAAAAAGGACGAAATCTTAAACTGCAAATTCGAACTGCGACGGTGGTCGACAAAAAAGGGAGGGGTGCAACACGAGGACTTCCCAGGAGGTCACCCATCCTAGTATTACTCTCGCCCGAGCACGCTTGACTTTGGAGTTCTGATGGGATCCGGTGCTTTAGTGCTGGTATGATCGCACCCGTCAGGAAGCGGATTGGTAAAGTATTAAAGCAGGAGCTGGAGATTGTAGAGAAATGCAGTGGTTAACGGCAACAACGTCTGAAATTCTTGCAAATGACATAAAATTTGACAACAAATTGATAAAAAGAAACAAGGGAACACGCTAAATTTGCAATTAAAATGAATCAAGAACGAAGTGAAGGAATTAAAAGGATGAATTCAAACATCGACTTTGAGAATGTAATATGGAAAGAATTTGAAAGGACGAAATCTTAAACTTCAAATTCGAACTATGACGGTAGTTGACATAAAAGGGAGGGGTGCAACACGAGGACTTCCCAGGAGGTCACCCATCCTAGTACTACTCTCGCCCAAGCACGTTTAACTTCGGAATTCTGGTGGTATCCGATGCTTTACTACTGGTATGATCGCACCCTTCAGGAAGCGGATTAGTAAAGTAATAAAGCAGGAGCTGGAGATTGTAGAGAAATGCAGCGATTAACAACAACAACGTTTGAAAATCTTGCAAATGACATTAAATTTGACAACAAATTGATGAAAAGAAACAAGGAAACACGCTAAATTTGCAATTAAAATGAATCAAAAACGAAATGAAGGAATTAAAAGGATAAATTCAAACATCGATGTTGAGAATGTAATATGGAAAGAATTTGAAAAAATACATTAAATTTGACAAAAAAAATGATAAAAACAAACGAGGGAACAAGCTAAATTTGCAATTAAAAGGAATCAAAAACGAAATGAAGGAATTAAAATGACAAATTCAAACATCGACGTTGAGAATGCAATATGGAAAGAATTGGAAGAAAGAAATCATTGTCAGCTTTTCAAATTCAAGAAGACATAGTGAGAACGTTTTATTTGAAAATAAAAGGAAATTAAAATGTAAAAAAAAAAAAATTCAAGTTCTGATTATGATGTAAAAAAACAAAACAAAAAAGGACGAAATCTTAAACTGCAAATTCGAACTGTGACGGTGGTTGACAAAAAATGGAGGGGTGCAACACGAGGACTTCCCAGGAGGTCACCCATCCTAGTAGTACTCTCACACAAGCACGGTTAACTTCGGAGTTCTGATGGGATCCGGTGCTTTAGTGCTGGTATGGTCGCACCCGTCAGGAAGCGGATTGGTAAAGTATTAAAGCAGGAGCAGGAGATTGTAGAGAAATGCAGCGGTTAATGGCAACAACGTTTGAAATTCTTCCAAATGACATTAAATTTGACAACAAACTGATAAAAAGAAACAAGGGAACATGCTAAATTTGCAACTAAAATGAATCAAGAACGAAAAGAAGGAATTAAAAGGACAAATTCAAACATTGACGTTGAGAATGTAATATGGAAAGAATTTGAAAAAAACCATTAAATTTGACAAAAAGTGATAAAAACAAACGAGGGAACACGCTAAATTTGCAATTAAAAGGAATCAAGAATGAAATGAAGGAATCAAAAGGACAAATTCAAACATCGACGTTGAGAATGTCATATGGAAAGAATTGAAAGAAAGAAATCATTGTCAGCTTTTGAAATTTAAGAAGACATAGTGAGAACGTTAAATTTGAAAATAAAAGGAAATTAAAATGTGAAAAAAAAAGAAAAAAAAACAAGTTTTATTATGAAGGAAAAAAACAAAACAAAAACGGTCGAAATCTTAAACTGCAAATTCGAACTGCGACGGTGGTC
Organism: Allium sativum; assembly: GCA_030737875.1. NCBI lineage: Eukaryota > Viridiplantae > Streptophyta > Magnoliopsida > Asparagales > Amaryllidaceae > Allium > Allium sativum. The sequence goes on along the minus strand of CM060924.1, from coordinate 733,457,544 downwards.
GACAAAAAAGGGAGGGGTGCAACACGAGGACTTCCCAGGAGGTCACCTATCCTAGTACTACTCTCGCCCAAGCACGCTTAACTTCAGAGTTCTGATGGGATCCGGTGCTGTAGTGCTGGTATGGTCGCACCCGTAAGGAAGCGGATTGGTAAAGTATTAAAGAAGGAGCTGGAGATTGTAGAGAAATGCATCGGTTAATGGCAACAACGTTTGAAATTCTTGCAAATGACATAAAATTTGACAACAAATTGATAAAAAGAAACAAGGGAACACGCTAAATTTGCAATTAAAATGAATCAAGAACGAAGTGAAGGAATTAAAAGGACAAATTCAAACATCGACGTTGAGAATGTAATATGGAAAGAATTTGAAAAAAGCCATTAAATTTGACAAAAAATGATAAAAACAAACGAGGGAACACGCTAAATTTGCAATTAAAAGGAATCAAGAGCGAAATGAAGGAATTAAAAGGACAAATTCAAACATCGACGTTGAGAATGTAATATGGAAAGAATTGGAAGGAAGAAATCATTGTCAGCTTTTGAAATTCAAGAAGCATAGTGAGAATGTTAAATTTGAAAATAAAAGGAAATTAAAATGTAAAAAAAAAAGGAAAAAAAATTCAAGTTCTAATTATGAAGTAAAAAAATAAAACAAAAAAGAACGAAATCTTAAACTGCAAATTCGAAATGTGACGCTGGTTGATAAAAAAGGGAGGAGTGCAACACGAGGACTTCCCAGGAGGTCACCCATCCTAGTACTACTCTCGCCCAAGCACGTTTTACTTTGGAATTCTGATGGTATCCGATGCTTTAGTGCTTGTATGATCGCACCCGTTGGGAAGCGGATTAGTAAAGTAATAAAGCAGGAGCTGGAGATTGTAGAGAAATGCAGCGGTTAACAACAACAATGTTTGAAATTCTTGCAAATGACATTAAATTTGACAACAAATTGATGAAAAGAAACAAGGAAACACGCTAAATTTGCAATTAAAATGAATCAAGAACGAAATGAAGGAATTAAAAGGATAAATTCAAACATCGACGTTGAGAATGTAATATGGAAAGAATTTGAAAAAAGACATTAAATTTGACAAAAAAATGATAAAAACAAACGAGGGAACAAGCTAAATTTGCAATTTAAAGGAATCAAAAACGAAATGAAGGAATTAAAATGACAAATTCAAACATCGACGTTGAGAATGTAATATTGAAAGAATAGGAAGAAAGAAATCATTGTCAGCTTTTGAAATTCAAGAAGACATAGTGAGAACGTTATATTTGAAAATAAAAGGAAATTAAAATGTAAAAAAAAGAAAAAAAATTCAAGTTCTGATTATGATGTAAAAAAACAAAACAAAAAAGGACGAAATCTTAAACTGCAAATTCGAACTGTGACGGTGGTTGACAAAAAAGGGAGGGGTGCAACACAAGGACTTCCCAGGAGGTCACCCATCCAAGTACTACTCTCACCCAAGCGCGGTTGACTTCGGAGTTCTGATGGGATCCGGTGCTTTAGTGCTGGTATGGTCGCACTCGTCAAGAAGCGGATTGGTAAAGTATTAAAGCAGGAGCGGGAGATTGTAGAGAAATGCAGCGGCTAATGGCAACAACGTTTGAAATTCTTCCAAATGACATTAAATTTGACAACAAACTGATAAAAAGAAACAAGGGAACACGCTAAAATTGCAACTAAAATGAATCAAGAACGAAATGAAGGAATTTAAAGGACAAATTCAAACATCAATGTTGAGAATGCAATATGGGAAGAATTTGAAAAAAAGCTATTAAATTTGACAAAAAGTGATAAAAACAAATGAGGGAACACGCTAAATTTGCAATTAAAAGGAATCAAGAACGAAATGAAGGAATTAAAAGGACAAATTCAAACATCGACATTGAGAATGTAATATGGAAAGAATTGAAAGAAAGAAATCATTGTCAGCTTTTGAAATTTAAGAAGACATAGTGAGAACGTTAAATTTGAAAATAAAAGGAAATTAAAATGTAATAAAAAGAGGAAAAAAATACAAGTTTTATTATGAAGTAAAAAAACAAAACAAAAAAGGACGAAATCTTAAACTGCAAATTCGAACTGCGACGGTGGTCGACAAAAAAGGGAGGGGTGCAACACGACGACTTCCTAGGAGGTTACCTATCCTAGTACTACTCTCGTCTAAGCACGCTTAACTTCAGAGTTCTGATGGGATCCGGTGCTTTAGTGCTGGTATGGTCGCACCCGTCAGGAAGCGGATTGGTAAAGTATTATAGAAGGAGCTGGAGATTGTAGAGAAATGCAGCGGTTAATGGGAACAACGTTTGAAATTCTTGCAAATGACATAAAATTTGTCAACAAATTGATAAAAAGAAACAAGGGAACACGCTAAATTTGCAATTAAAATGAATCAAGAACGAAGTGAAGGAATTAAAAGGACAAATTCAAACATCGACGTTGAGAATGTAATATGGAAAGAATTTGAAAAAAGCCATTAAATTTGACAAAAAATGATAAAAACAAAAGAGGGAACACGCTAAATTTGCAACTAAAAGGAATCAAGAGAGAAATGAAGGAATTAAAAGGACAAATTGAAACATCGACGTTGTAACAACCCGTATTTTGAATAACGTGTTAAAACAAGAATCATGGCAGAATTTAATTATAACATCTGAATCAAGGGAAACAGGCTATGCCATTGCGTTCGTCTCGGAAAAAAATACGCGAAATAGAGTTCGAGTTTTCGAGAATCGGAGTCCGTATGACCAAGATATGATCCGTCGAAGTTTTCAGAATTTTCAGAGTTTGAAACAGATTCAAATTCAAAAAAAAGTCAACCCTGGTCAAAGGGGTGTCGACTCTAGAGTCGACACCCCCCCCCCCCCCAAGTCGACTCTAGAGTCGACTTGGGAGTCGACACAGGTGGCCAGACCAGTTTTGGCCTGGTGCACCTGACTTCTTCCCCAAGACATGTTTTGGGTCTGGTTTGTTAGCTTGTGACGAATTTCAGTGGCTCAGATCTATCCTAGGGCTAATCCTATGGCCTAAACTATCCTAATCTTCTATAAAAAGACCCCTAACCTAATCTAAAACCCTCATTAATCAATCTCACAACGAAGTTATGCCAAAATGCTCTCTCTTCATGGCCTCCATCCTCATGTCATGGCCTCCATCTCCAATTCCTAGAGGTTATGCATTCAAATCGGGTTCAAACCAAAAGGTGCAAGCTTGCTACACCAAATCGAAGAGGGATCAACGTTGCTATGCCGATTTCTTGACGATTCTTCAACAAAGGAGCCATCTTTCTTCGTCAAGACGATTCATACTCATAACCCCTTAGCCACGCTATGTAAGTTCTAGCTACTTGTAGATTGAAACGGTAGTTTTAATGATGGCATGGGATAAAACGAGATTAAACATGAGTATGCTAGCCTATATGGACCTTGTCATGCCCTTTTTACTTGAACCTATGATCTTAGGCTATGTTTAGTGACTAAATCATGACAATTATGTTGCATTGGACTTAGTTTGCCATGCAAGATTTGACCTTTACTTGTGGGATGTTGGCATGAATACTTGGAACCACTTTGACTCATGATATACTTGCATAAAATTTGACTTTGGGGCTTATGCATGTAAATGAACCCAAACCCCTTATGATATCATGTTTAATTGAGGCCAAAATTCCATTATGACATTATGCATGTTTGAGGCTAAAAAACCCTTATTACACTATGCATGTTTGTGGCCAAACCCTTTATGATATCGTGCATGCTTTGAGGCCAATGTGTATCATAGTATTCCTATTATGTTGGCTCGCTTATACTTGCGTTGGAAACACGATTCTTGGGTAGCTTAGGCAAAGCGTAAATATGATATGAAAACTTAACTTGAAGTTACATGAAAACATGACATGCAAGATAAATTTTATATGAACCATGATTTGGGTTAAATTGGCATGAACTTGACTTGAAATATGACATGATAACTTGACATGGGGTTTACATGAGAACATGACATTCATGATACACTTAAATGTGGTCATGACACGTAGGAAAACATGGAAGTGACCAACTCGAGGTTGGGTTGAGTTTGCAACATAAAACTACCCGGACCCGACCGGCTTAACTAGTAGTTGCAAACGATAGGACCCAATGTCAGAAGTTGGTCATGTCGCGCTTAAGACCCGAGGTTAGACTAGGTTGTGGTGTAAAACTACCCGGACCCGCCCGGCTTAACTAGTAACCTCAACAAGGTCTAATGTGAGAGGTTGAAAGTGCATTAATTTAATTAATGCCACATGATAAGGTTAAGTAAACTAGACTAATGACACTTGACCGATATGACATGAATGGGTAGGTTAAGTTAAACCGGACTTGATTTCTTAATGACACTTAACCGTAAAATACAGTTAGGGGATGGGGTTAAGCTAATCCATACTTAACTAATCTAAAAACGGTAATTAGATGGAGTTAAGTTAACTTAGACTTAACTAATCTAAACACGGTAATTCGATGGGGTTAAGTTAGACACTTAACCAATCCAAACTTGATAATTCAATGGGGTTGAGTAACCAATACTTAACCAACTTAACATGATAATTCAATGAGGTTAAGTAACTTATACTTAACCAATTATATATGATGATTTGATGGGGTTAAGTAAAATTATACTTAACCAATCTAATATGAGAACTTGATAAGGTTAAGTCACAAGACCGTTTAAATATACTTAACCATTGTATTACGATTAGTGGATGAGGTTAAGTTAACCTATACTTAACCAATCCGACTCGATAATCTGATAGGGTTAAGACAAACTAATACTTAACCAATTTGACTTGATGATTGAGTAAGGTTAAGTCATGAGCTCCTTGGTATACTTAACCAACTTGTAGGGCTAGGTCTTGAACTTAAATACTTAGCCAAATCTTGACATGATTCGTAGGCAAGTTAAGTCATGAACTTAAATGACAATACTTAACCCATTAGACAAAACCCTAGTTCAGGGGACTAGGTGGAAAACTAGGATTAACAAGGATAACGGGAAAGGAGACTAAGTGGTAAACCTAAGTTTAGGATAACTAAGTAATAATTCTTAGTCAAGGAAATTGGACCAGTTCACAGATAGACGAGTAACCCGATACGGTAGGTCATCGCTTGAACACACGTGGAGGAGCGAATTATCTGATTTAGATAAAGGCTCCAGCGAACTAGGTAACGAAGCGGAAGCTTCGGGGGACGTGAGGATACTCTTGGTATCCCTCTGTGAGGTTGCAGAAGATCCGCCTGGGCTCACAAGAGGTTAAGGTCTATGGTAGAAGAACCAAGAGTATGCCTTGGTCGCTATGCGAGCGACCTAAAGACTGGGATGGATTAGCGTGGAGTCATCGATTCTTGTTTTTGCCCTGGATAGCGTGTCATCGACTACCTGCCATATTTAGTCAATCGTGTACGTACGGAAAGTTAGAGAACTCCCAACAGACCATATACTTGCTATCGAGTTATGGGTGAGGTTGGCCAATAGGTAAGTGGGGCATAGGGGGCCGGAGTGTAGTTCTCATACATGATTTTTCTTGGATTGCCTTTCAGTAGTTGAGGTAGGGTCACGTGGGACCATAGCCACGGATACAAAAACAGACCTTGATATCTGCATTGGCAGATGGCTTAAAGCTCCCGACCGAGTTCCGTATTTCTTGATTTTCCCTGGCACGGAACTCGGATGGCACATTGAGATACATGTGCGTCTAGACATGGAAAACGATTCACGATTCATACGTGGGATAAAAAGGGCGCGGTTGACGGGTAGCATAATCCCTAGTGGCCCTAGGTGGCTTGAACCCAAACCGAGACATGGAAACGTTCATTAGGTAGCATAATCCCTAGCGGTCCTAGGTGGCATAAATCCTAGTTGAACACGCGATGATCATGATAAGAAAACCTAGCCAGATCAAGGGTGACAGTCCAAACGATTTCGAGGACAATACGACATGAGGAAGCCCGTACGAGGTACGGCAAAAGACTGAACTTATACACTTGGAAAGAAGCATACGAGTTGGGAAAACCTACATATGCTATATATTAGGTTGACATGGACCATTACATGACACTGGGCAAGGGACATTCATAGTTAACATATGACGCGGGTTGGGATACTAGTACGGAAGGTGCAGAGCAATTATACATGATAGATACCAGTGGGATGTTATACATGATAGATACCTTGGGATAGTGTACTTGATAGAAACCTGGCAATGTGATACTTTGATTTACCTTGACACCATAGTTTATTAAGATACCTTAGTTTATCTTGATACAGTAGTTCATCCTGTTATCTTGGTTCAGTTTATCTATCTTGTAGTCATCCTTATGTTTACTTTCAGTTTACGCATGTCATGTTACCTTTACCTGTTTTTATGCTGGAAGTAGGTAGGACTTACCAGTCTTTATGACTGACCCCGTTTTCTTTCGCCTCTTTGTCTCCCGTCCCCCCTCCCCCCCCCCCCCCAGGTTTTCAGGGAGGAAACACTGTTATTTAGTTCGGACTTCTCTTGCTTGAAGGTCATCACGCATGGCTTGGGCTTTTCTTGGCTATGGCTACTTTACTGTTTTACTTGGGGAATAATTTATGAAATAGTTTATGCTCCTTTACTATTGCAAGACAGGTTTTGATGTATTCTGATGTAAAAGGCTTTAGACCTTACTATTTTAAAAGGTAATGAAATTTGTTTTACTTCCGCTGTTTTATATGTTCTGTCTTGTAATATTTCTGTGCATGTTTACAAATAATGCCCCTCTAAAGCTAGTGCATTCCTTTGCGAGTGACCCTAGCGAAGGTGGGGTGTCACAGACGTTGAGAATGTAATATGGAAAGAATTGGAAGAAAGAAATCATTGTCAGCTTTTGAAATTCAAGAAGACATAGTGAGAACATTAAATTTGAAAATAAAAGGAAATTAAAATGTAAAAAAAGGAAAAAAAAAATACAAGTTCTAATTATGAAGTAAAAAAACAAAACAAAGAAGGACAAAATCTTAAACTGCAATTCGAACTGTGACGGTGGTTGACAAAAAAGGGAGGGGTGCAACACGAGGACTTCCCAGGAGATCACCCATCCTAGTACTACTCTCGCCCAAGCACGCCTAACTTCGGAGTTCTGATGGGATCCGGTGCTTTAGTGCTGGTATGATCGCACCCGTCAGGAAGCGGATTGGTAAAGTATTAAAGCAGGAGCTGGAGATTGTAGAGAAATGCAGCGGTTAACGGCAACAACATTTGAAATTTTTGCAAATGACATCAAATTTGACAAAAAGAAACAAGGGAACATGCTAAATTAGCAATTAAAATGAATCAAGAACGAAATGAAGGAATTAAAAGGACAAATTCAAACATCGACATTGAAAATGTAATATGGAAAGAATTTGTAAAAGACATTAAATTTGACAAAAAAATGATAAAAAAAAACGAGGGAACATGCAAAATTTGCAATTAAAAGGAATCAAGAATGAAGTGAAGGAATTAAAAGGACAAATTCAAACATCGACGTTGAGAATGTAATATGAAAAGAATTGGAAGAAAGAAATCATTGTCAGCTTTTGAAATTCAAGAAGACACAGTGAGAACGTTAAATTTGAAAATAAAAGGAAATTAAAATGTAAAAAAAATTAAAAAAATACAAGTTCTAATTATGAAGTAAAAAAACAAAACAAAAAAGGACGAAATCTTGAACTGCAAATTCGAACTGTGACGGTGGTTGACAAAAAAGGGAGGGGTGCAACACGAGGACTTCCCAGGAGATCACCCATCCTAGTACTACTCTCGCCCAGGCACGCTTAACTTCGGAGTTCTGATGGGATCCGGTGCTTTAGTGCTGGTATGGTCGCACCCATCAGGAAGCGGATTGGTAAAGTATTAAAGCAGAAGCTGGAGATCGTAGAGAAATGCAGCGGTTAATGGCAACAACGTTTGAAATTCTTGCAAATGACATTAAATTTGACAACAAAATTATAAAAAGAAACAAGGGAACACGCTAAATTTGCAATTAAAATGAATCAAGAACGAAATGATGGAATTAAAAGGACAAATTCAAACATCGACGTTGAGAATGTAACATGAAAAGAATTTGAAAAAAAGACATTAAATTTGACAAAAAAATGATAAAAACAAACGAGGGAACACGCTAAATTTGCAATTAAAAGGAATCAAGAACGAAATGAAGGAATTAAAAGGACAAATTCAAACATCAACTTTGAGAATGTTATATGGAAAGAATTGGAAGAAAGAAATCATTGTGAGCTTTTGAAACTTAAGAAGACATAGTGAGAACGTTAAATTTGAAAATAAAAGGAATTTAAAATGTAAAAAAAAAAACAAAATACAAGTTTTATTATGAAGTAAAAAAACAAAACAAAAAAGGACGAAATCTTAAACTGCAAATTCGAACTGTGACGGTGGTTGACAAAAAAGGGAGGGATGCAACACGAGGACTTCCCAGGAGGTCACCCATCCTAGTACTACTCTCTCCCAAGCACGCTTAACTTCGGAGCTCTGATGGGATCTGGTGATTTAGTGCTGGTATGGTCGCACCCGCCAGGAAGCAGATTGGTAAAGTATTAAAGAAGGAGCTGGAGATTGTAGAGAAATGCAGCGGTCAATGGCAACAACGTTTGAAATTCTTGCAAATGACATTAAATTTGACAACAAATTGATAAAAAGAAACAAGGTAACATGCTAAATTTGCAATTAAAATGAATCAAGAACGAAATGAACGAATTAAAAGCACAAATTCAAACAACGACGGTGAGAATGTAATATGGAAAGAATTTGAAAAAAGACATTAAATTTGACAAAAAAATGATAAAAACAAACGAGAGAACACGTTATATTTGCAATTAAAAGGAATCAAGAACGAAATGAAGGAAATAAAAGGACAAATTCAAACATCGACGTTGAGAATGTAATATGGAAATAATTGGAAGAAAGAAATCATTGTCAGCTTTTGAAATTCAAGAAGACATAGTGAGAACGTTAAATTTGAAAATAAAAGAAAATTAAAATGTAAAAAAATGGAAAAAAATACAAGTTCTAATTATGAAGTAAAAAAATAAAACCAAAAAGGATGAAATCTTAAACTGTAAATCCGAACTGTAGTGGTGGTTGACAAAAAGGGAGGGGTGCAACACGAGGACTTCCCAGGAGGTCACCTATCCTTGTACTACTCTCGCCCAAGCGCGCTTAACTTCGGAGTTCTGATGGGATCCGGTGCTTTAGTGCTGGTATGATCGCACACTTAGGAAGCGGATCGGTAAAGTATTAAAGCAGGAGCTGGAGATTGTAGAGAAATGCAGCGGTTAACGGCAACAACGTTTGAAATTCTTGCAAATGACATTAAATTTGACAACAAATAGATAAAAAGAAATAGGGGAACACGCTAAATTTGCAATTAAAATGAATCAAGAACGAAATGAAGGAATTAAAACCACAAATTCAAACAGCAACGGTGAGAATGGAATATGGAAATAATTTGAAAAAGGACATTAAATTTGACACAAAAATGATAAAGACAAATGAGGGAACACGCTAAATTTGCAATTAAAAGGAATCAAGAACGAAATGAAGGAATTAAAAGGACAAATTCAAACATCGGCGTTGAGAATGTAATATGGAAATATTTGGAAAAAAGAAATCATTGTCAACTTTTGAAATTTAAGAAGACATAGTGAGAACGTTCAATTTGAAAATAAAAGGAAATTAAAATGTAAAAAAAAGGAAAAAAATACAAGTTCTAATTATGAAGTATAAAAACAAAACAAAAGAGGACAAAATCTTAAACTGCAAATTCGAACTGTGACGGTGGTTGACAAAAAAGGGAGTTGCACACGAGGACTTCCCAGGAGGTCACCCATCCTAGTACTACTCTCGCCCGAGCACGCTTAACTTCGGAGTTCTGATGGGATCCGGTGCTTTAGTGCTGGTATGATCGCACCCGTCAGGAAGCGGATTGGTAAAGTATTAAAGCAGGAGCTGGAGATTGTAGAGAAATGCAGTGGTTAATGGCAACAACGTTTGAAATTCTTGCAAATGACATTAAATTTGACAACAAATTAATAAAAAGATACAAGGGAAAATGATAAATTTGCAATTAAAATGAATCAAGAACGAAATGAATGAATTAAATGGACAAATTCAAACATCGACATTGAGAATGTAATATGGAAAGAATTTGAAAAAAGACTTTAAATTTGACAAAAAATGATAAAAACAAACGAGGGAACACGCTAAATTTTCAATTAAAAGGAATCAAGAATGAAATGAAGGAATTAAAAGGACAAACTCAAACATCGACGTTGAGAATGTAATATGGAAATAATTGGAAAAAAGAAATCATTGTCAGCTTTTGAAATTCAAGAAGACATAGTAAGAATATTAAATTTGAAAATAAAAGGAAATTAAAATGTAAAAAAAAGTAAAAAAATACAAGTTCTAATTATGAAGTATAAAAACAAAACAAAAAGTACGAAATCTTAAACTGCAAATTCGAACTGTGGCGGTGGTTGACAAAAAAGGGAGTTGCACACGAGGACTTCCCAGGAGGTCACCCATCCTAGTACTACTCTCGCCCGAGCACGCTTAACTTCGGAGTTCTAATGGGATCCGGTGCTTTAGTGCTGGTATGATCGCACCCGTCAGGAAGCGGATTGGTAAAGTATTAAAGCAGGAGCTGGAGATTGTAGAGAAATGCAGTGGTTAACGGCAACAACGTTTGAAATTCTTGCAAATGACATTAAATTTGATAACTAATTAATAAAAAGAAACAAGGGAACACGCTAAATTTGCAATTAAAATGAATCAAAAACGAAGTGAAGGAATTAAAAGTACAAATTCAAACATCGACATTGAGAATGTAATATGGAAAGAATTTGAAAATAGCCATTAAATTTGACAAAAATGATAAAAACAAACGAGGGAACACGCTAAATTTGCAATTAAAAGGAATCAAGAGCGAAATGAAGGAATTAAAAGGACAAATTCAAACATCGACGTTGAGAATGTAATATGGAAAGAATTGGAAGAAAGAAATCATTGTCAGCTTTTGAAATTCAAGAAGACATAGTGAGAACGTTAAATTTGAAAATAAAAAGGAATTAAAATGTAAAAAAAAGGAAAAAAAAATACAAGTTCTAATTATGAAGTAAAAAAACAAAACAAAAAAGGACGAAATCTTAAACTGCAATTCGAACTATGACGGTGGTTGACAAAAAGGGGAGGGGTGCAACACGAGGACTTCCCTGGAGGTCACCCATCCTAGTACTACTCTCGCCCAAGCACGCTTAACTTCGGAGTTCTGATGAGATCCGGTGCTTTAGTGCTGGTATGATCACACCCGTCAGGAAGCGGATTGGTAAACTATTAAAGCAGGAGCTGGAGATTGTAGAGAAATGCAGCGGTTAACGGCAACAATGTTTGAAATTCTTGCAAATGACATTAAATTTAACAAAAAGAAACAAGGGAACACGCTAAATTTGCAATTGAAATGAATCAAGAACGAAATGAAGGAATTAAAAGGACAAATTCAAACATCGACATTGAAAATGTAATATGGAAAGAATTTGAAAAAAGACATTAAATTTGACAAAAAAATGATAAAAACAAACGAGTGAACACGCTAAATTTGCAATTAAAAGGAATCAAGAATGAAGTGAAGGAATTAAAAGGACAAATTCAAACATCGAAGTTGAGAATGTAATATGGAAAGAATTGGAAGAAAGAAATCATTGTCAGCTTTTGAAATTCAAGAAGACACAGTGAGAACGTTAAATTTGAAAATAAAAGGAAATTAAAATGTAAAAAAAATGAAAAAAAAAATACAAGTTCTAATTATGAAGTAAAAAACAAAACAAAAAAGGACGAAATCTTGAACTGCAAATTCGAACTGTGACGGAGGTTGACAAAAAAGGGAGGGGTGCAAAACGAGGACTTCCCAGGAGATCACCCATCCTAGTTCTACTCTCGCCCAAGCACGCTTAACGTCGGAGTTCTGATGGGATCCGTTGCTTTAGTGCTGATATGGTCGCACCCGTCAGGAAGCGGATTGGTAAAGTATTAAAGCAGGAGCTGGAGATTGTAGAGAAATGCAGCGGTTAACGGCAACAATGTTTGAAATTCTTGCAAATGACATTAAATTTGACAATAAACTGATAAAAAGAAACAAGGGAACACGCTAAATTTACAATTAAAATGAACCAAGAACGAAATGAAGGAATTAAAAGGACAAATTCGAACATCGAAGTTGAGAATGTAATATGGAAAGAATTTGAAAAAAGACATTAAATTTGACAAAAAAATGATAAAAACAAACGAGGGAACACGCTTAATTTGCAATTAAAAGGAATCAAGAACGAAATGAATGAATTAAAAGGACAAATTCGAACATCGACGTTGAGAATGTAATATGGAAAGAATTGGAAGAAAGATTGTCAGCTTTTGAAACTTAAGAAGACATAGTGAGAATGTTAAATTTGAAAATAAAAGGAAATTAAAATGTAAAAAAAAAAAATACAAGTTTTACTATGAAGTAAAAAAACAAAACAAAAAAGGACGAAATCTTAAACTGCAAATTCGAACTGTGACGGTGGTTGACAAAAAAGGGAGTGGTGCAACACGAGAACTTCCCAGGAGGTCACCCATCCTAGTACTACTCTCGCCCAAGCACGCTTAAATTCGGAGTTCTGATGGGATCCGGTGCTTTAGTGCTGGTATGGTCGCACCCGTCAGGAAGCCGATTGGTAAAGTATTAAAGAAGGAGCTGGATATTGTCGAGAAATGCAGTGGTTAATGGCAACAACGTTTGAAATTCTTGCAAATGACATTAAATTTGACAACAAATTGATAAAAAGAAACAAGGGAACACGCTAAATTTGCAATTAAAATGAATCAAGAACGAAATGAAGGAATTAAAACCACAAATTCAAACAGCGATGGTGAGAATGGAATATGGAAAGAATTTGAAAAAAGACATTAAATTTGACAAAAAAACGATAAAGACAAACGAGGGAACACGCTAAATTTGCAATTAAAAGGAATCAAGAATGAAATGAAGGAATTAAAAGGACAAATTCGAACATCGACGTTGAGAATGTAATATTGAAATAATTGGAAGAAAGAAATCATTGTCAGCTTTTGAAATTCAAGAAGACATAGTGAGAACGTTAAATTTGAAAATAAAAGGAAATTAAAATGTAAAAAAAAATGGAAAAAAAAATACAAGTTCTAATTATGAAGTAAAAAAACAAAACCAAAAAGGACAAAATCATAAACTGCAAATTCGAACTGTGGTGGTGGTTGACAAAAAGGGATGGGTGCAACACGAGGACTTCCCAGGAGGTCACCCATCATTGTACTACTCTCGTCAAAGCACGTTTAACTTCGGAGTTCTGATGGGATCCGGTGCTTTAGTGCTGGTATGATCGCACCCGTCAGGAAGCGGATCGGTAAAGTATTAAAGCAGGAGCTGGAGATTGTAGAGAAATGTAGCGGTTAATGGCAACAACGTTTGAAATTATTGCAAATGACATTAAATTTAACAACAAATAGACAAAAAGAAACAAGGGAACACGCTAAATTTGCAATTAAAATGAATCAAGAACGAAATGAAGGTATTAAAACCACAAATTCAAACAGCGACGGTGAGAATGGAATATGGAAAGAATTTGAAAAAAGACATTAAATTTGACAAAAAAATGATAAAGACAAACGAGGGAACACGCTAAATTTGCAATTAAAAGGAATCAAGAACGAAATGAAGGAATTAAAAGGACAAATCCAAACATCGACGTTGAGAATGTAATATGGAAATAATTGGAAGAAAGAAATCATTGTCAGCTTTTGAAATTCAAGAAGACATAGTGAGAACGTTAAATTTGAAAATAAAAGGAAATTAAAATGTAAAAAAAACGAAAAAAATACAAGTTCTAATTATGAAGTATAAAAACAAAACAAAAAAGGACGAAATCTTAAACTGCAAGTTCGAACTATGACGGTGGTTGACAAAAAAGGGAGTTGCACACTAGGACTTCCCAGGAGGTCACCCATCCAAGTACTACTCTCGCCCGAGCACGCTTTACTTCGGAGTTCTGATGGGATCCGGTGCTTTAGTGCTGGTATGATCGCACCCCTCAAGAAGCGGATTGGTAAAGTATTAAAGCAGGAGCTGGAGATTGTAGAGAAATGTAGTGGTTAACGGCAAGAACGTTTGAAATTCTTGCAAATGACATTAAATTTGACAACAAATTAATAAAAAGAAACAAGGGAACATGATAAATTAGCAATTAAAATGAATCAAGAACGAAATGAAGGAATTAAAAGGACAAATTCAAACATCGACTTTGAGAATGTAATATGGAAAGAATTTGAAAAAAGACATTAAATTTGTCAAAAAATGATTAAAAAAATGAGGGAACACGCTAAATTTTCAATTAAAAGGAATCAAGAATGAAATGAAGGAATTAAAAGGACAAACTCAAACATCGACGTTGAGAATGTAATATGGAAAGAATTGGAAGAAAGAAATCATTGTCAGCTTTTGAAATTCAAGAAGACATAGTGAGAACGTTAAATTTGAAAATAAAAGGAAATTAAAATGTAAAAAAAAAGGAAAAAAATACAAGTTCTAATTATGAAGTAAAATAACAAAACAAAAAAGGACGAAATCTTAAAATGCAAATTCGAACTGTGACGGTAGTTGACAAAAAAGGGAGGGGTGCAACACGAGGACTTCCCAGGAGGTCACCCATGCTAGTACTACTCTCGCCCAAGCACACTTAACTTCAGAGTTCTGATGGTATCCGATGCTTTAGCGCTGGTATGATCGCACCCGTCAGGAAGCGGATAAGTAAAGCAATAAAGCATGAGCTGGAGATTGTTGTGAAATGCAGCGGTTAACAACAACAACGTTTGAAATTCTTGCAAATGGCTTTAAATTTGACAACAAATTGATGAAAAGAAACAAGGGAACACGCTAAATTTGCAATTAAAATGAATCAAGAACGAAATGAAGGAATTAAAAGGATAAATTCAAACATCGACGTTGAGAATGTAATATGGAAAGAATTTGAAAAAAGACATTAAATTTGACAAAAAAATGATAAAAACAAACGAGGGAACAAGTAAATTTGCAATTAAAAGGAATCAACAATGAAATGAAGGAATTAAAAGGACAAATTCAAACATCGACATTGAGAATGTAATATGGAAAGAATTGGAAGAAAGAAATCATTGTCAGCTTTTGAAATTCAAGAAGACATAGTGATAACGTTATATTTGAAAATAAAAGGAAATTAAAATGTAAAAAAAAAGAAAAAAAATTCAAGTTCTAATTATGATGTAGAAAAACAAAACAAAAAAGGACGAAATCTTAAACTGCAAATTCGAACTGTGACGGTGGTTGACAAAAAAGGGAGGGGTGCAACACGAGGGCTTACCAAGAGGTCACCCATCTTAGTACTACTCTCGCCCAAGCACGCTTAACTTCGCTGTTCTGATGGGATCCGGTGCTTTAGTGCTGGTATGGTCGCATCCGTCAGGAAGCGAATTGGTAAAGTATTAAAGCAGGAGCGGGAGATTGTAGAGAAATGCAGCGGTTAATGGCAACAACGTTTGGAATTCTTGCAAATGACATTAAATTTGACAACAAACTGATAAAAAGAAACAAGGGAACACGCTAAATTTGCGACTAAAATGAATCAAGAACGAAATGAAGGAATTAAAAGGACAAATTCAAACATCGACTTTGAGAATGTAATATGGAAAGAATTTGAAAAAAGCCATTAAATTTGACAAAAAAATGATAAAAACAAACGAGGGAACACGCTAAATTTGCAATTAAAAGGAATCAAGAACGAAATGAAGGAATTAAAAGGACAAATTCAAACATCGACGTTGAGAATGTAATTTGGAAAGAATTGAAAGAAAGAAATCATTGTCAGCTTTTGAAATTTAAGAAGACATAGTGAGAACGTTAAATTTGAAAATAAAAGGAAATTAAAATGTAAAAAAAAAAAAGGAAAAAAAATACAAGTTTTATTATGAAGTAAAAAAACAAAACAAAAAAGGACGAAATCTTAAACTGCAAATTCGAACTGCGACGGTGGTTGATAAAAAAAGGGAGGGGTGCAACACGAAGACTTCCCAGGAGGTCACCCATCCTAGTACTACTCTCGCCCAAGCACGCTTAACTTCGGAGTTCTGATGGGATCCGATGCTTTATTGCTGGTATGGTCGCACCCGTCAGGAAGCGGATTGGTAAAGTATTAAAGAAGGAGCTGGAGATTGTAGAAAAATGCAGCGGTTAATGGCAACAACGTTTGAAATTCTTGCAAATGACATTAAATTTGACAACAAAATGATAAAAAGAAACAAGGGAACAAGCTAAATTTGCAAATAAAATGAATCAAGAACGAAGTGAAGGAATTAAAAGGACAAATTCAAACATCGACGTTGAGAATGTAATATGGAAAGAATTTGAAAAAAGCCATTAAATTTGACAAAAAAATGATTAAAAACAAACGAGGGAACACGCTAAATTTGCAATTAAAAGGAATCAAGAGCGAATTGAAGGAATTAAAAGGACAAATTCAAACATCGACGTTGAGAATGTAATATGGAAAGAATTGGAAGAAAGAAATCATTGTTAGCTTTTGAAATTCAAGAAGACATAGTGAGAACGTTAAATTTGAAAATAAAAGGAAATTAAAATGAAAAAAAAGGAAAAAAAATACAAGTTCTAATTATGAAGTAACAAAACAAAAAAGGACGAAATCTTAAACTGCAATTCGAACTGTGACGGTGGTTGACAAAAAAGGGAGGGGTGCAACACGAGGACTTCCCAGGAGGTCACCCATCCTTGTACTACTCTCACCCAAGCACGCTTAACTTCGGAGTTCTAACGGGATCCGGTGTTTAGTGCCGGTATGATCGCACCCGTCAGGAAGCGGATTGGTAAAGTATTAAAGCAGGAGCTGGAGATTGTAGAGAAATGCAGCGGTTAACGGCAACAACGTTTGAAATTTTTGCAAATGACATTAAATTTGACAAAAAGAAACAAGGGAACATGCTAAATTTGCAATTAAAATGAATCAAGAACGAAATGAAGAAATTAAAAGGACAAATTCAAACATCGACATTGAAAATGTAATATGGAAAGAATTTGAAAAAAGACATTAAGTTTGACAAAAAAATGATAAAAACAAACGAGGGAACATGCTAAATTTGCAATTAAAAGGAATCAAGAATGAAGTGAAGGAATTAAAAGGACAAATTCAAACATCGACGTTGAGAATGTAGTATGGAAAGAATTGGAAGAAAGAAATCATTATCAGCTTTTGATATTCAAGAAGACATAGTGAGAACGTTAAATTTGAAAATAAAAGGAAATTAAAATGTAAAAAAAAAGGAAAAAAGAATACAAGTTCTAATTATGAAGTAAAAAAACAAAACAAAAAGGGACGAAATCTTGAACTGCAAATTCGAACTGCGACGATGGTTGACAAAAAAGGGAGGGGTGCAACATGAGGACTTCCCAGGAGATCACCCATCCTAGTACTACTCTCGCCCAAGCACGCTTAAATTCGAAGTTCTGTTGGGATCCGGTGCTTTAGTGCTGGTATGGTCGCACCCGACAGGAAGCGGATTAGTAAAGTATTAAAGCAGGAGCGGGAGATTGTAGAGAAATGCAGCAGTTAATGGCAACAACGTTTGAAATTCTTGCAAATGACATTAAATTTGACAACAAATTGATAAAAAGAAACAAGGGAACACGCTAAATTTGCAATTAAAATGAATCAAGAACGAAGTGAAGGAATTAAAAGGAAAAATTCAAACATCGACGTTGAGAATGTAATATGGAAAGAATTGGAAGAAAGAAATCATTATCAGCTTTTGAAATTCAAGAAGCGTAGTGAGAACGTTATATTTGAAAATAAAAGGAAATTAAAATGTAAAAAAAAAGAAAAAAAATTCAAGTTCTAATTATGATGTAAAAAAACAAAACAAAAAGGACGAAAACTTAAACTGCAAATTCGAACTGTGACGGTGGTTGACAAAAAAGGGAGGGGTGCAACACGAGGACTTCCCAAGAGGTCACGCATCCTAGTACTACTCTCGCCCAAGCACGCTTAACTTCGGAGTTCTGATGGGATCCGGTGCTTTAGTGCTGGTATGGTCGCACCCGTCAGGAAGCGGATTGGTAAAGTATTAAAGAAGGAGCTGGAGATTGTAGAGAAATGCAGCGGTTAATGGCAACAACGTTTGAAATTCTTGCAAATGACATTAAATTTGACAAAAAATTGATAAAAAAGAAACAAGGGAACACGCTAAATTTGCAATTAAAATGAATCAAAAACGAAGTGAAGGAATTAAAAGGACAAATTCAAACATCGACGTTGAGAATGTAATATGGAAAGAATTGGAAGAAAGAAGTCATTGTCAGCTTTTGAAATTCAAGAAGACATAGTGAGAACGTTATATCTGAAAATAAAAGGAAACTAAAATGTAAAAAAAAGAAAAAAAATTCAAGTTCTAATTATGAAGTAAAAAAACTAAACAAAAAAGGACGAAATCTTTAACTGCAATTCGAACTGTGACGGTGGTTGACAAAAAAGGGAGGGGTGCAACACGAGGACTTCCCAGGAGGTCACCCATCCTAGTACTACTCTCGCCCAACACGCTTAACTTCGGAGTTCTGATGGGATCCGGTGCTTTAGTGCTGGTATGATCGCACCCGTCAGGAAGCGGATTGGTAAAGTATTAAAGCAGGAGCTGGAGATTGTAGAGAAATGCAGCGGTTAACGGCAACAACGTTTGAAATTCTTGCAAATGACATTAAATTTGACAAAAAGAAACAAGGGAACACGCTAAATTTGCAATTAAAATGAATCAAGAACGAAATGAAGGAATTAAAAGGACAAATTCAAACATCGACATTGAAAATGTAATATGGAAAGAATTTGAAAAAAGACATTAAATTTGACAAAAAATGATAAAAACAAACGAGGGAACACGATAAATTTGCAATTAAAAGGAATCAAGAATGAAGTGAAGGAATTAAAAGGACAAATTCAAACATCGACGTTGAGAATGTAATATGGAAAGAATTGGAAGAAAGAAATCATTGTCAGCTTTTGAAATTCAAGAAGACATAGTGAGAACGTTAAATTTGAAAATAAAAGGATATTAAAATATAAAAAAAATGAAAAAAAAAATACAAGTTCTAATTATGAAGTAAAAAACAAAACAAAAAAGGACGAAATCTTAAACTGCAAATTCGAACTGCGACGGTGGTTGACAAAAAAGGGAGGGGTGCAACACGAGGACTTCCCAGGAGATCACCCATCCTAGTACTACTCTCGCCCAAGCACGCTTAACTTCGGAGTTCTGATGGGATCCGGTGCTTTAGTGCTGGTATGGTCGCACCCGTCAGGAAGCGGATTGGTAAAGTATTAAAGAAGGGGCTGGAGATTGTAGAGAAATGCAGCGGTTAATGGCAATAACGTTTAAAATTCTTGCAAATGACATTAAATTTGACAACAAATTGATAAAAAGAAACAAGGGAACACGCTAAATTTGCAATTAAAATGAATCAAGAACGAAGTGAAGGAATTAAAAGGACAAATTCAAACATCGACGTTGAGAATGTAATATGGAAAGAATTTGAAAAAAGCCATTAATTTTGACAAAAAAATGATAAAAACAAACGAGGGAACACGATAATTTGCAATTAAAAGGAATCAAGAGCGAATTGAAGGAATTAAAAGGACAAATTCAAATATTGACGTTGAGAATGTAATATGGAAAGAATTGGAAGAAAGAAATCATTGTCAGCTTTTGAAATTCAAGAAGACATAGTGAGAACGTTAAATTTGAATATAAAAGGAAATTAAGGTGTAAAAAAAAAAGGAAAAAATATACAAGTTCTAATTATGAAGTAACAAAACAAAACAAAAAAGGACGAAATCTTAAACTGCAATTCGAACTGTGACGGTGGTTGACAAAAAGGGAGGGGTGCAACACGAGGACTTCCCAGGAGGTCACCCATCCTTGTACTACTCTCGCCCAAGCACTCTTAACTTCGGAGTTCTAACGGGATCCGGTGCTTAGTGCTGGTATGATCGCACTCGTCAGGAAGCGGATTGGTAAAGTATTAAAGCAGGAGCTGGAGATTGTAGAGAAATGCAGCGGTTAACGGCAACAACGTTTGAAATTCTTGCAAATGACATTTAATTTGACAAAAAGAAAAAAGGGAACACGCTAAATTTGCAATTAAAATGAATCAAGAACGAAATGAAGAAATTAAAAGGACAAATTCAAACATCGACATTGAAAATGTAATATGGAAAGAATTTGAAAAAAGACATTAAATTTGACAAAAAAATGATAAAAACAAACGAGGGAACACGCTAAATTTGCAATTAAAAGGAATCAAGAATGAAGTGAAGGAATTAAAAGGACAAATTCAAACATCGACGTTGAGAATGTAATATGGAAAGAATTGGAAGAAAGAAATCATTGTCAGCTTTTGAAATTCAAGAAGACATAGTGAGAACGTTAAATTTGAAAATAAAAGGATATTAAAATGTAAAAAAAAGGAAAAAAGAATATAAGTTCTAATTATGAAGTAAAAAAACAAATCAAAAAAGGACGAAATCTTGAACTGCAAATTCGAACTGTGACGGTGGTTGACAAAAAAGGGAGGGGTGCAACACGAGGACTTCCCAGGAGATCACCCATCAATGTATTACTCTCGCCCAAGCACGCTTAACTTCGAAGTTCTGATGGGATCCGGTGCTTTAGTGCTGGTATGGTCGCACCCGTCAGGAAGCGGATTAGTAAAGTATTAAAGCAGGAGCGCGAGATTGTAGAGAAATGCAGCAGTTAATGGCAACAAGGTTTGAAATTCTTGCAAATGACATTAAATTTGACAACAAATTGATAAAAAGAAACAAGGGAACACGCTAAATTTGCAATTAAAATGAATCAAGAACGAATTGAAGGAATTAAAAGGACAAATTCAAACATCGACGTTGAGAATGTAATATGGAAAGAATTGGAAGAAAGAAATCATTATCAGCTTTTGAAATTCAAGAAGACATAGTGAGAACATTATATTTGAAAATAAAACGAAATTAAAATGCAAAAAAAAGAAAAAAAATTCAAGTTCTAATTATGATGTAAAAAAACAAAACAAAAAAGGACGAAAACTTAAACTGCAAATTCGAACTGTGACGGTGGTTGACAAAAAAGGGAAGGGTGCAACACGAGGACTTCCCAGGAGGTCACCCATCCTAGTATTACTCTCGCCCGAGCACGCTTAACTTCGGAGTTCTGATGGGATCCGGTGCTTTAGTGCTGGTATGGTCGCACCCATCAGGAAGCGCATTGGTAAAGTATTAAAGAAGGAGCTGGAGATTGTTGAGAAATGCAGCGGTTAATGGCAACAACATTTGAAATTCTTGCAAATGACATTAAATTTGACAACAAATTGATAAAAGGAAACAAGGGAACACGCTAAATTTGCAATTAAAATGAATCAAAAACTAAGTGAAGGAATTAAAAGGAAAAATTCAAACATCGACGTTGAGAATGTAATATGGAAAGAATTGGAAGAAAGAAATCATTGTCAGCTTTTGAAATTCAAGAAGACATAGTGAGAACGTTATATTTGAAAATAAAAGGAAACTAAAATGTAAAAGAAAAGAAAAAAAAATTCAAGTTCTAATTATGATGTTAAAAAACAAAACAAAAAAGGACGAAATCTTAAACTGCAAATTCGAACTGTGACGGTGGTTGACAAAAAAGGGAGGGGTGCAACACGAGGACTTCCCAGGAGGTCACCCATCCTAGTACCACTCTCGCCCAAGCACACTTAACTTCGGAGTTCTGATGGGATCCGGTGCTTTAGTGCTGGTATGGTCGCACCCGTCAGGAAGCGGATTGGTAAAGTATTAAAGCAGGAGCGGGAGATTGCAGAGAAATGCAGCGGTTAATGGCGACAACGTTTGAAATTCTTGCAAATGACATTAAATTTGACAAAAAACTGATAAAAAGAAACAAGGGAACATGCTAAATTTGCAATTAAAATGAATCAAGAACGAAATGAAGGAATTAAAACCACAAATTCAAACAGCGGCGGTGAGAATGGAATGGAAAGAATTTGAAAAAAGACATTAAGTTTGACAAAAAAAATGATAATGACAAACGAGGGAACACGCTAAATTTGCAATTAAAAGGAATCAAGAACGAAATGAAGGAATTAAAAGGACAAATTCAAACATCGACGTTGAGAATGTAATATGGAAATAATTGGAAGAAAGAAATATTTGTCAGCTTTTGAAGTTCAAGAAGACATAGTGAGAACGTTAAATTTGAAAATAAAAGGAAATTAAAATGTAAAAAAATTGGAAAAAAATACAAGCTCTAATTATGAAGTAAAAAAACAAAACCAAAAAGGACGAAATCTTAAACTGCAAATTCGAACTGTGGTGGTGGTTGACAAAAAGGGAGGAGTGCAACACGAGGACTTCCCAGGAGGTCAACCATCCTTGTACTACTCTCGCCCAAGAACGCTTAACTTCGGAGTTCTGATGGGATCCGGTGCTTTTGTGCTGGTATGATCGCACCCGTCAGGAAGCGGATCAGTAAAGTATTAAAGCAGGAGCTGGAGATTGTAGAGAAATGCAGCGGTTACCGGCAACAACGTTTGAAATTCTTGCAAATGACATTAAATTTGACAACAAATAGATAAAAATAAACAAGGGAACACGCTAAATTTGCAATTAAAATGAATCAAGAACGAAATGAAGGAATTAAAACCACAAATTCAAACAGCGGCGGTGAGAATGGAATATGGAAAGAATTTGAAAAAAGACATTAAATTTGACACAAAAATGATAAAGACAAACGAGGGAACACGCTAAATTTGCAATTAAAAGGAATCAAGAACGAAATGAAGGAATTAATAGAACAAATCCAAACGTCGACGTTGAGAATGTAATATGGAAATAATTGGAAGAAAGAAATCATTGTCAGCTTTTGAAATTCAAGAAGACATAGTGAGAACGTTAAATTTGAAAATAAAAGGAAATTAAAATGTAAAAAAAATGGAAAAAATACAAGTTCAAATTATGAAGTAAAAAAACAAAATAAAAAAGGACGAAATCTTAAACTGCGAATTTGAACTGTGGCGGTGGTTGACAAAAAAGGGAGGGGTGCAACACGAAGACTTCCCAGGAGGTCACCCATCCAAGTACTACCCTCGCCCAAGCACGCTTAACTTCGGAGTTCTGATGGGATCCGGTGCTTTAGTGCTAGTATGGTCGCACCCGTCAGGAAGCGGATTGGTAAAGTACTAAAGAAGGAGCTGGAGATTGTAGAGAAATGCAGCGGTTAATGGCAACAACGTTTGAAATTCTTGAAATGACATTAAATTTGACAACAAATTGATAAAAAGAAACAAGGGAACACGCTAAATTTGCAATTAAAATGAATCAAGAACGAAATGAAGGAATTAAAACCACAAATTCAAACAGCGACGGTGAGAATGGAATATGGAAAGAATTTGAAAAAAGACATTAAATTTGACAAAACAATGATAAAGACAAACGAGGGAACACACTAAATTTGCAATTAAAAGGAATCAAGAACGAAATGAAGGAATTAAAAGGACAAATTCAAACATCGACGTTGAGAATGTAATATGGAAATAATTGGAAGAAAGAAATCATTGTCAGCTTTTGAAATTCAAGAAGTCATAGTGAGAACGTTAAATTTGAAAATAAAAGGAAATTAAAATGTAAAAAAAATTGGAAAAAAATACAAGTTCTAATTATGAAGTAAAAAATCAAAACCAAAAAGGACGAAATCTTAAACTGCAAATTCGAACTGTGGTGGTGGTTGACAAAAAGGGAGGGGTGCAACACGAGGACTTCCCAGGAGGTCAACCATCCTTGTACTACTCTCGCCCAAGCACGCTTAACTTCGGAGTTCTGATGGGATCCGGTGCTTTAGTGCTGGTATGATCGCACCCGTCAGGAAGCGGATCAGTAAAGTATTAAAGCAGGAGCTGGAGATTGTAGAGAAATGCAGCGGTTAACGGCAACAACGTTTGAAATTCTTGCAAATGACATTAAATTTGACAACAAATAGATAAAAAGAAACAAGGGAACACGCTAAGTTTGCAATTAAAATGAATCAAGAACGAAATGAAGGACTTAAAACCACAAATTCAAACAGCGACGGTGAAAATGGAATATGGAAAGAATTTGAAAAAAGGCATTAAATTTGACACAAAAATGATAAAGACAAACGAGGGAACACGCTAAATTTGCAATTAAAAGGAATCAAGAACGAAATGAAGGAATTAAAAGGACAAATCCAAACATCGAAATTGAGAATGTAATATGGAAATAATTGGAAGAAAGAAATCATTGTCATCTTTTGAAATTCACGAAGACATAGTGAGAACGTTAAATTTGAAAATAAAAGGAAATTAAAATGTAAAAAAAATGGAAAAAAATACAAGTTCTAATTATGAAGTAAAAAACAAAACAAAAAAGGACGAAATCTTAAACTGCGAATTCGAACTATGACGGTGGTTGACAAAAAAGGGAGGGGTGCAACACAAATTCTACCCAGGAGGTCACCCATCCTAGTACTACTCTCGCCCAAGCACGCTTAACTTCGGAGTTCTGATGGGATCCGGTGCTTTAGTGCTGGTATGGTCGCACCCATCTGGAAGCGGATTGGTAAAGTATTAAAGCAGGAGCTGGAGATTGTAGAGAAATGCAGCGGTTAATGGCAACAACGTTTGAAATTCTTGCAAATGACATTAAATTTGACAACAAACTGATAAAAAGAAACAAGGGAACACGCTAAATTTGCAATTAAAATGAATCAAGAACGAAATGAAGGAATTAAAAGGACAAATTCAAACATCGACGTTGAGAATGTAATATGAAAAGAATTTGAAAAAAGACATTAAATTTGACAAAAAAATGATAAAAACAAACGAGGGAACACGCTAAATCTGCAATTAAAAGGAATCAAGAACGAAATGAAGGAATTAAAATGACAAATTCAAACATCGACGTTGAGAATGTAATATGGAAAGAATTGGAAGAAAGAAATCATTGTCATCTTTTGAAACTTAAGAAGACATAGTGAGAACGTTAAATTTGAAAATAAAAGGAAATTAAAATGTAAAAAAAAAAGAAAAAAAATACAAGTTTTATTATGAAGTAAAAAAAACAAAACAAAAAAGGACGAAATCTTAAACTGCAAATTTGAACTGTGACGGTGGTTGACAAAAAAGGGAGGGGTGCAACACGAGGACTTCCCAGGAGGTCACCCATCCAAGTAATACCCTCGCCCAAGCACGCTTAACTTCGGAGCTCTGATGGGATCCGGTGCTTAAGTGCTGGTATGGTCGCACCCGTCAGGAAGCGGATTGGTAAAGTATTAACGAAGGAGCTTGGAGATTGTAGAGAAATGCAGCGGTTAATGGCAACAACGTTTGAAATTCTTGAAATGACATTAAATCTGACAACAAATTGATAAAAAGAAACAAGGGAACACGCTAAATTTGCAATTAAAATGAATCAAGAACGAAATGAAGGAGTTAAAACTACAAATTCAAACAGTGACAGTGAGAATGAAATATGGAAAGAATTTGAAAAAAGACATTAAATTTGACAAAAAATGATAAAGGCAAACGAGGGAACACGCTAAATTTGCAATTAAAAGGAATCAAGAACGAAATGAAGGAATTAAATGGACAAATTCAAACATCGACGTTGAGAATGTAATATGGAAATAATTGGAAGAAAGAAATCATTGTCCGCTTTTGAAATTCAAGAAGACATTGTGAGAACGTTAAATTTGAAAATAAAAGGAAATTAAAATGTAAAAAAAAAGGGAAAAAATACAAGTTCTAATATGAAGTAAAAAAACAAAACAAAAAAGGACGAAATCTTGAACTGCAAATTCGAACTGTGGCGGTGGTTGACAAAAAAAGGAGGGGTGCAACACGAGGACTTCCCAGGAGATCACCCATCCTAGTACTACTCTCGCCCAAGCACGCTTAACTTCGGAGTTCTGATGGGATCCGGTGCTTTAGAGCTGGTATGGTCGCACCCGTCAGGAAGCGGATTGGTAAAGTATTAAAGCAGGAGCTGGAGATTGTAGAGAAATGCAGCGGTTAACGGCAACAACGTTTGAAATTCTTGCAAATGACATTAAACATGACAACAAATTGATAAAAAGAAACAAGGGAACACGCTAAATTTGCAATTAAAATGAATCAAGAACGAAATGAAGGTATTAAAAGGACAAATTCAAGCATCGACGTTGAGAATGTAATATGGAAAGAATTTGAAAAAAGCCATTAAATTTGACAAAAAAATGATAAAAACAAACGAGGGAACACGCTAAATTTGCAATTAAAAGGAATCAAAAACGAAATGAAGGAATTAAAAGGACAAATTCAAACATCGACGTTGAGAATGTAATATGGAAAGAATTGGAAGAAAGAAATCATTATCAGCTTTTGAAATTCAAGAAGACAAAGTGAGAACGTTATATTTGAAAATAAAAGGAAATTAAAATGTAAAAAAATGGGAAAAAATACAAGTTCTAATTATGAAGTAAAAAAACAAAACAAAATAGGACGAAATCTTAAACTACAAGTTCGAACTGTGACGGTGGTTGACAAAAAAGGGAGGGGTGCAACACGTGGACTTCCCAAGAGGTCACCCATCCTAGCACTACTCTCGCCCAAGCACGCTTAACTTCGGAGTTCTGATGGGATCCGGTGCTTTAGTGCTGGTATGGTCGCACCCGTCAGGAAGCGGATTGGTAAAGTATTAAAGAAGGAGCTTGGAGATTGTAGAGAAATGCAGCGGTTAACGGCAACAACGTTTGAAATTCTTGCAAATGACATTAAATTTGACAACAAATAGATAAAAAGAAACAAGGGAACACGCTAAATTTGCAATTAAAATGTATCAAGAACGAAATGAAGGAATTAAAACCACAAATTCAAACAGCGACGGTGAGAATGGAATATGGAAAGAATTTGAAAAAAGACATTAAATTTGACACAAAAATGATAAAGACAAACGAGGGAACACGCTAAATTTGCAATTAAAAGGAATCAAGAACGAAATGAAGGAATTAAAAGGACAAATCCAAACATCGACGTTAAGAATGTAATATGGAAATAATTGGAAGAAAGAAATCATTGTCTGCTTTTGAAATTCAAGAAAACATAGTGAGAACGTTAAATTTGAAAATAAAAGGAAATTAAAATGTAAAAAAACGGAAAAAAATACAAGTTCTAATTATGAAGTAAAAAAACAAAACAAAAAAGGACGAAATCTTAAACTGCAAATTCGAACTGCGACGGTTGTTGGCAAAAAAGGGAGGGGCGCAACACGAAGACTTCCCAGGAGGTCACCCATCCTAGTACTACTCTCGCCCAATCACGCTTAACTTCGGAGTTCTGATGGGATCCGGTGCTTTAGTGCTGGTATGGTCGCACCCGTCTGGAAGCGGATTGGTAAAGTATTAAAGCAGGAGCTGGTGATTGTAGAGAAATACAGCGGTTAACGGCAACAACGTTTGAAATTCTTGCAAATGACATTAAATTTGACTACAAACTGATAAAAAGAAACAAGGGAACACGCTAAATTTGCAATTAAAATGAATCAAGAACGAAATAAAGGAATTAAAAGGACAAATTCAAACATTGACGTTGAGAATGTAATATTTAAAGAATTTGAGAAAAGACATTAAATTTGACAAAAAAGTGATAAAAACAAATGAGGGAACACGCTAAATTTGCAATTAAAAGGAATCAAGAACGAAATGAAGGAATTAAAAGGACAAATTCAAACATCGACGTTGAGAATGTAATATGGAAAGAATTGGAAGAAAGAAATCATTGTCAGCTTTTGAAACTTAAGAAGACATAGTGAGAACGTTAAATTTGAAAATAAAAGGAAATTAAAATGTAAAAAAAAAGGAAAAAAATACAAGTTTTATTATGAAGTAAAAAAAACAAAACAAAAAAGGACGAAATCTTAATCTGCAAATTTGAACTGTGACGGTGGTTGACAAAAAAGGGAGGGGTGCAACACGAGGAATTCCCAGGGGGTGACCCATCCAAGTACTACCCTCGCCCAAGCACGCTTAACTTCGGAGTTATGATGGGATCCGGTGCTTTAGTGCTGGTATGGTCGCACCCGTCAGGAAGCGGATTGGTAAATTAAGTATTAAAGAAGAAGCTCGAGATTGTAGAGAAATGCAGCGGTTAATGGAAATAACGTTTGAAATTCTTGAAATGACATTAAATTTGACAACAAATTGATAAAAAGAAACAAGGGAACACGCTAAATTTGCAATTAAAATGAATCAAAAATGAAATGAAGGAATTAAAACTACAAATTCAGACAGCGACGGTGAGAATTAAATATGGAAAGAATTTGAAAAAAGACCTTAAATTTGACAAAAAAATGATAAAGGCAAACGAGGGAACACGCTAAATTTGCAATTAAAAGGAATCAAGAATGAAATGAAGGAATTAAAAGGACAAATTCAAACA
Organism: Allium sativum; assembly: GCA_030737875.1. NCBI lineage: Eukaryota > Viridiplantae > Streptophyta > Magnoliopsida > Asparagales > Amaryllidaceae > Allium > Allium sativum. The sequence continues at coordinate 733,428,904 of CM060924.1, read as the reverse complement.
CTGACTTTGAGAATGTAATATGGAAATAATTGGAAGAAAGAAATCATTGTCAGCTTTAGAAATTCAAGAAGACATAGTGAGAACGTTAAAATTGAAAATAAAAGGAAAATAAAAGGAAATTAAAATGTAAAAAAAAAATGGAAAAAAAAAATACAAGTTCTAATTATGAAGTAAAAAAACAAAACCAAAAAGGGCGAAATCTTAAACTGCAAATTCGAACTGTGGTGGTGGTTGACAAAAAGGGAGGGGTGCAACACGAGGACTTCCCAGGAGGTCACCCATCCTTGTACAACTCTCGCCCAAGCACGCTTAACTTCGGAGTTCTGATGGGATCCGGTGCTTTAGTGCTGGTATGATCGCGCCCGTCAGGAAGCGGATCGGTAAAGTATTAAAGCAGGAGCTGGAGATTGTAGAGAAATGCAGCGGTTAACGGCAACAACGTTTGAAATTCTTGCAAATGACATTAAATTTGACAACAAATAGATAAAAAGAAATAAGGGAACACGCTAAATTTGCAATTAAAATGAATCAAGTACGAAATGAAGGAATTAAAACCACAAATTCAAACAGCGATGGTGAGAATGGAATATGGAAAGAATTTGAAAAAAGACATTAAATTTGACACAAAAATGATAAAGACAAACGAGGGAACACGCTAAATTTGCAATTAAAAGGAATCAAGAACGAAATGAAGGAATTAAAAGGACAAATTCAAACATCGACGTTGAGAATGTAATATGGAAATAATTGGAAGAAAGAAATCATTGTCAGCTTTTGAAATTCAAGAAGACATAGTGAGAACGTTAAATTTGAAAATAAAAGGAAATTAAAATGTAAAAAAAAGGAAAAAAATACAAGTTCTAATTATGAAGAAAAAAAACAAAACAAAAAAGGACGAATTCTTAAGCTGCAAATTCGAACTGTGACGGTGGTTGACAAAAAAGGGAAGTTACACACGAGGACTTCCCAGGAGGTCACCCATCCTAGTACTACTCTCGCCCGAGCACGCTTAACTTCGGAGTTCTGATGGGATCCGGTGCTTTAGTGCTGGTATGATCACACGCGTCAGGAAGCGGATTGGTAAAGTATTAAAGCAGAAGCTGGAGATTGTAGAGAAATACAGTGGTTAACGACAACAACGTTTGAAATTCTGGCAAATGACATTTAATTTGACAACAAATTAATAAAAAGAAACAAGGGAACATGATAAATTTGCAATTAAAATGAATCCAGAACGAAATGAAGGAATTAAAAGGACAAATTCAAACATCGACTTTGAGAATGTAATATGGAAAGAATTTGAAAAAAGATATTAAATTTGACAAAAAATGATAAAAACAAACGAGGGAACACGCTAAATTTGCAATTAAAAGGATTCAAGAATGAAATGAAGGAATTAAAAGGACAAACTCAAACATCGACATTGAGAATGTAATATGGAAATAATTGGAAGAAAGAAATCATTGTCAGCTTTTGAAATTCAAGAAGACATAGTGAGAACGTTAAATTTGAAAATAAAAGGAAATTAAAATGTAAAAAAAAGGAAAAAAAATACAAGTTCTAATTATGAAGTAAAATAACAAAACAAAAAAGGACGAAATCTTAAACGGCAAATTCGAACTATGATGGTAGTCGACTATAAAGGGAGGGGTGCAACACGAGGACTTCCCAGGAGGTCACCCATGCTAGTACTACTCTCGCCCAAGCACGCTTAACTTCGGAGTTCTGATGGTATCCGATGCTTTAGTGTTGGTATGATCGCACCCGTCAGGAAGCGGATTAGTAATGTAATAAAGCAGGAGCTGGAGATTGTAGAGAAATGCAGGGTTAACAACAACAACGTTTGAAATTCTTGCAAATGACATTAAATTTGACAACAAATTGATGAAAAGAAACAAGGGAACACGCCAAATTTGCAATTAAAATGAATCAAGAACGAAATGAAGGAATTAAAAGGATAAATTCAAACATCGACGTTGAGAATGTAATATGGAAAGAATTTGAAAAAAGACATTAAATTTGACAAAAAAATGATAAAAACAAACGAGGGAACAAGCTAAATTTGCAATTAAAAGGACTCAAAAACGAAATGAAGGAATTAAATGGACAAATTCAAACATCAACGTTGAGAATGTAATATGGAAAGAATTGGAAGAAAGAAATCATTGTCAGCTTTGGAAATTCTAGAAGACATAGTGAGAACGTTATATTTGAAAATAAAAGGAAATTAAAATGTAAAAAAAAGAAAAAAAAATTCAAGTTCTAATTATGATGTAAAAAAAAAGGACGAAATCTTAAACTGCAAATTCGAACTGTGACGGTGGTTGACAAAAAAGGGAGGGGTGCAACACGAGGACTTCCCAGGAGGTCACCCATCCTAGTACTACTCTCGCCCAAGCACGCTTAACTTCGCAGTTCTGATGGGATCCGGTGCTTTAGTGCTGGTATGGTCGCACCCGTCGGGAAGCGGATTGGTAAAGTATTAAAGCAGGAGCGGGAGATTGTAGAGAAATGCAGCGGTTAATGGCAACAACATTTGAAATTCTTGCAAATGACATTAAATTTGACAACAAACTGATAAAAAGAAACAAGGGAACACGCTAAATTTGCAACTAAAATGAATCAAGAACGAAATGAAGGAATTAAAAGGACAAATTCAAACATCGACGTTGAGAATGTAATATTGAAAGAATTTGAAAAAATCCATTAAATTTGACAAAAAAATGATAAAAACAAACGAGGGAACACGCTAAATTTGCAATTAAAAGGAATCAAGAACGAAATGATGTAATTAAAAGGACAAATTCAAACATCGACATTGAGAATGTAATATGGAAAGAATTGAAAGAAAGAAATCATTGTCAGCTTTTGAAATTTAAGAAGACATAGTGAGAACGTTAAATTTGAAAATAAAAGGAAATTAAAATGTAAAAAAAAGGGAAAAAAAATACAAGTTCTAATCATGAAGTAAAAAATAAAGCAAAAAAGGACGAAATCTTAAACTGCAAATTCGAACTGCGATGGTGGTTGAGAAAAAAAGGGAGGGGTGCAACACGAAGATATCCCAGGAGGTCACCCATCCTAGTACTACTCTCGCCCAAGCACGCTTGACTTCGGAGTTCTGATAGGATCCGGTGCTTTAGTGCTGGTCTGGTCGCACCCGTTAGGAAGCGGATTGGTAAAGTATTAAAGAAGGAGCTGGAGATTGTAGAGAAATGCAGCGGTTAATAGCAACAACGTTTGAAATTCTTGCAAATAACATTAAATTTTACAACAAATTGATAAAAAGAAACAAGGGAACACGCTAAATTTGCAATTAAAATGAATCAAGAACGAAGTGAAGGAATTAAAAGGACAAATTCAAACATCGACGTTGAGAATGTAATATGGAAAGAATTTGAAAAAAGCCATTAAATTTGACAAAAAAATGATAAAAACAAACGAGGGAACACGCTAAATTTGCAATTAAAAGAAATCAAGAGCGAAATGAAGGAATTAAAAGGACAAATTCAAACATCGACGTTGAGAATGTAATATGGAAAGAATTGGAAGAAAGAAATCATTGTCAGCTTTTGAAATTCAAGAAGACATAGTGAGATCGTTAAATTTGAAAATAAAACGAAATTAAAATGTAAAAAAAAGGAAAAAAATACAAGTTCTAATTATGAAGTAAAAAAACAAAACAAAAAAGGACGAAATCTTAAACTGCAATTCGAACTGTGACGGTGGTTGACAAAAAAGGGAGGGGTGCAACATGAGGACTTCCCAGATGGTCACCCATCCTTGTACTACTCTCGCCCAAGCACGCTTAACTACGGAGTTCTGATGGGATTCGGTGCTTTAGTGCTGGTATGATCGCACCCTTCTGGAAGCGAATTGGTAAAGTATTAAAGCAGGAGCTGGAGATTGTAGAGAAATGCAGCGGTTAACGGCAACAACGTTTGAAATTCTTGCAAATGACATTAAATTTGACAAAATGAAACAAGGGAACACGCTAAATTTGCAATTAAAATGAATCAAGAACGAAATGAAGGAATTTAAAGGACAAATTCAAACATCGACATTGAAAATGTAATACGGAAAGAATTTGAAAAAAGACATTAAATTTGACAAAAAAATGATAAAAACAAACGAGGGAACACGCTAAATTTGCAATTAAAAGGAATCCAGAATGAGGTGAAGGAATTAAAAGGACAAATTCAAACATCGACGTTGAGAATGTAATATGGAAAGAATTGGAAGAAAGAAATCATTATCCGCTTTTGAAATTCAAGAAGACATAGTGAGAACGTTAAATTTGAAAATAAAAGGAAATTAAAATGTAAAAAAAAGGAAAAAAATACAAGTTCTTATTATGAAGTAAAAAAACAAAACAAAAAATGACGAAATCTTGAACTGCAAATTCGAACTGTGACGGTGGTTGAGAAAAAAGGGAGGGGTGCAACACGAGGACTTCCCAGGAGATCACCCATCCTAGCACTACTCTCGCCCATGCACGCTTAACTTCGGAGTTCTGATGGGATCTGGTGCTTTAGTGCTGGTATGGTCGCACCCGTCAGGAAGCGGATTAGTAAAGTATTAAAGCAGGAGCTGGAGATTGTAGAGAAATGCAGCGGTTAACGGCAACAACGTTTGAAATTCTTGCAAATGACATTAAACATGACAACAAATTGATAAAATGAATCAAGAACGAAATGAAGGAATTAAAAGGACAAATTCAAACATCGACGTTGAGAATGTAATATGGAAAGAATTTGAAAAAAGCCATTAAATTTGACAAAAAAATGATAAAAACAAACGAGGGAACATGCTAAATTTGCAATTAAAAGGAATCAAAAACGAAATGAAGGAATTAAAAGGACAAATTCAAACATCGACGTTGAGAATGTAATATGGAAAGAACTGGAAGAAAGAAATCATTGCCAGCTTTTGAAATTCAAGAAGACATAGTGAGAACGTTAAATTTGAAAATAAAAGGAAATTAAAATGTAAAAAAAAGGAAAAAAAATACAAGTTCTAATTATGATGTAAAAAATCAAAACAAAAAAGGACAAAATCTTAAACTGCGAATTCGAACTGTGACGGTGGTTGACAAAAAAGGGAGGGGTGCAACACAAGGACTTCCCAGGAGGTCACCCATCCTAGTACTACTCTCGCCCAAGCACGCTTAACTTCGGAGTTCTGATGGGATCCGGTGCTTTAGTGCTGGTATGATTGCCCCCGTCAGGAAGCGGATTGGTAAAGTATTAAAGCAGGAGCTGGAGATTGTAGAGAAATGCAGCAGTTAATGGCAACAACGTTTGAAATTCTTGCAAATGACATTAAATTTGTAACACCCCGAATTTTTCGGTTAATAGTAAATTGACAAATCAGAGTATACTTAATTCAAAATATAAGAGTTAAGGGAAACGGGTTACGCCGCTGCGTTCGTCTCGAAATTCTGCTTGAAATAAAGTCCGAGTTTGTGTAAATCGGACTTTGTATGAAGGAGATATGACCTTCAAAAGTTTCATAATTTATTTAAAATTCAAACAGCACGAATTCAAAATTCAAAATTCGAAAACTGGACCAAAAACGGGCTAGGCAGGGAAATTCTTGCCCAAGACCCAGGTCGACCAAGGGGTCGACCTGGGGGTCGACCTATAGGTCGACCTACCCAGTCGACCTGGTCGGGTCTGGCTGGCCTGGTCGGGGTCTGATCGAATTTCTGAGTCTTGGTGTGTCACTAGGGCTAATTTGTCACCTCATGATTGGCTCCTCTTGGTGTGTATGGTCTAGATTCATTCTGTGACCAACTAACGGCTCGAATCAAATTGAAATTCTATAAATATAACATAACACTCAACCTAAATTCACACAAAAAATAGAACTGGAGCCGTCATGCTGTCGGGAAGAAACTAAGAGTAGCCGTCAGTGGAGAAAAGCTAAGAGACGAGCAAAACTAAAGTATAATCAAATTTCTAACAACGTTTATCTACCTAAAGGCGAGCATTTCAAAGCCAGAACTCAAAAACAAGAAATCAAGATCGTTGTGTGTTGTAAGTATAGTTACTATTCTGATGTGAATAAAAATAGGACTTGATTTGTTATAAAGTGAAAATGGAATTGTATTGTAATTGTGTAATATCGACGATGTTAATTCATATTTGTGTATTGCGATGATTCTATCATAATGGGTATTGGATGTTTGTGGTGTAAATTGTTTGGTGTTGGAACTATTGTACATTTAGAATGAAAACAACACCGCATGTACTTATATGGTTCATGTTGGAATCTACACCTATATGTTTGCTAGGTTGTATACATTTTGCTAAGTCCAAGTTAAGACTTATATACACATGTTTTATGTTAGGAACATTTTACTTACATGATTTGATCTAGTTTCACACTTTTGGGTTAATGACAATAATAGACATTTTTATGGACATGTAATAACCTTATCATATGCTAGTTTTGTGTTTGAAGTTATGCCTAGATCAAAATATGTTTAGGCTTATGTTTTATACAAGTCTAAATTATTCCATTTCATGTGACACCTATTTAATTAGATTCTTATTTGAATGCAAGTTCACATGACAAGTTGAAACCCATGATTCATGTTAATTAGTTCTCAAAGTTTCAAGTTCATATGTCACACACCCTTTATGTTATTTAGAATATTTCATGTTCTTGTCTTTCCCTTCTATGTTTATAAGTTGGGATGAAATATCGAGCCCAACATTCACTATAACCTTGCGAACGTACAAACGGGGGAATATCGTTGGGATTAAACATGAAAATAGATGTGTTGTCATGTTTGGCACATGCCAATGATTTGTGACATTTAAGCGGTATAAATTTCTATACCCAAAAATAATGAACTTGGAAAGTAGGCCATGACATTTACATATAACAGTAAAAGAGACAAAATTGTAAATTTAGAAAATACGAGTATGCTTAACCCGATGTTGGATTGAGTTGTGATGTAAACCTGCCGGGACCCGACCGACTGTCCAGTAATCACAACAATACCTATCCAATGTGGGTGGTTAAGGCATTGATCCCAATAAGGACCCGAGGTTAGACTGAGTTGCGGTGTAAACCTACCCGGAACCGACCGGCATATCCAGTAACTGCAACAATACGTGTCTAATGTGAGTGGTCGGTGCTTTAATAAATAAATTAAAGCTAAGTCAAGATTGGTAGGGTTAAGTCAATTAAGTTAATACTTAACTAATTCACCATGTTAACTATATGGATGGATGGGGGATAGGCTTATACAGACACTTAACCAACTTAGCATGTTGACTAGAAAACCCTGGTAACGGAGACCCATTTCAGCAGTAACCCAATAGGTGTATCATGGTACCCTGAAACTAGGCAGGGTGGGGCACGATTACTGGGCTGGTTATAAGCGGTCAAAGCGACGGCGGTTGGTGCAGCAGTGTAGGTTCTAACGGAGTGCGGGCGTGCACACACTTCGGAGCGGAAAAAGTAGGCACTGGGCACCAGTAGTATACCCTATGCATTCTAGAATTGTGTCGGGTCGCCATCATGGGACTTGATACGCCCCATGGTGGGACCAGCATAGGTAGCTACAATAATTGGGGGGCCGTATGACACATGTGATTATGTGAGTAGGAGCCGATCGTTAGAAAAGGGGATCACTTAACCCTGATTAATGGGTGCTAGTGGGGGCAAGTTCTAGCAGGTGCAGAGATTAGTATGGGGTGCGATGGTATATTTGGTTCTAAACCACTTTACTTAGTTTATGGTATTTTCCCATTTTCAGTTTATGCTTGTCATGCCCTTTTTCTTATTCACATACTGAAGAGTCACTAGACTTAACAGGCTTTATGTCTAACTCTATTTTTCTTTCGTCTTCCTTTCTTTCCTTCCCCCCAGGTCCACAAGGAGGAAACAATCCAGCTTAGTCAGACTCTTTGCAAGCTTCAAGATAATAGATGTATGATTTTGACCCTCCCTCCTTAGCTATGGCCTTTGGTTACACATTCCATGGAAATTTATGCAGTTTTTAAACTATGTTTTATGCTTCTTTACTTAATAATCAAGACAGAGAAATTGATGTAATGTTTTGGAAGTTATGTGAGACAATTTATTGTAATGTTTTGATATTAAACTACGTATGAAATAAATGTTTGTTTTCCGCTGCCTATATTTATGTCTGTCTTGTAAATTTTTCTGTGTCTTGTACCTATAACCCTCCACTAAAGTTAAGGCATTCCCTTTGTGAGTGACCTTAACGGAGGTGGGGTGTTTCAAAATTTGACAACAAATTGGTAAAAGAAACAAGTGAACACGCTAAATTTGCAATTAATATGAATCAAGAACGAAATAAAGGAATTAAAATGACAAATTCAAACATCGACATTGAGAATGTAATATGGAAAGAATTTGAAACAATACATTAAATTTGACAAAAAATGAAAAAAAAAACAAACGAGGAAACACGCTAAATTTGCAATTAAAAGGAATCAAGAACGAAATGAAGGAATTAAAAGGACAAATTCAAACATCGACGTTGAGAATGTAATATGGAAAGAATTGAAAGAAAGAAATCATTGTCAGCTTTTGAAATTAAAGAAGACATAGTGAGAACGTTAAATTTGAAAATAAAAGGAAATTAAAATGTAAAAAAAAGGAAAAAAAATACAAGTTCTAATTATGAAGTAAAAAAACAAAACAAAAAAGGACGAAATCTTAAACTACAAATTCGAACTGTGACGGTGGTTGACAAAAAAGGGAGGTGTGCAACACGAGGACTTCCCAGGAGTGTCACCCATCCTAGTACTGCTCTCACCCAAGCACGCTTAACTTCGGAGTTCTGAAGGGATCCGGTGCATTAGTGCTGGTATGATCACACCCGTCAGGAAGCGGATTGGTAAAGTATTAAAGCAGGAGCTGGAGATTGCGGAGGAATGCAGCGGTTAACGGCAACAACGTTTGAAATTCTTGCAAATGACATTAAATTTGACAACAAATTGATAAAAATAAACAAGGGAACACGCTGAATTTGCAATTAAATGAATCAAGAACGAAATGAAGGAATTAAAAGGACAAATTCAAACATCGACGTTGAGAATGTAATATGGAAAGAAATTGAAAAAAGACATTAAATTTGACAAAAAATGATAAAAACAAACGAGGGAACACGCTAAATTTGCAATTAAAAGGAATCAAGAACAAAATGAAGGAATCAAAAGGACAAATTCAAACATCGACGTTGAGAATGTAATATGGAAAGAATTGGAAGAAAGAAATCATTGTCAGCTTTTGAAATTCAAGAAGACATAGTGAGAACATTAAATTTGAAAAAAAAGGAAATTAAAATGTAAAAAAAAAGGAAAAAAAAAACACAAGTTCTAATTATGAAGTGAAAAACAAAAAAAGGACAAAATCTTAAATTGCAAATTCGAACTGTGACAGTGGTTGACAAAAAAGGGAGGGGTGCAACACGAGGACTTCCCAGGAGGTCACCCATCCTAGTACTACTCTCGCCCAAGCACGCGTAACTTCGGAGTTCTGATGGGATCTGGTGCTTTAGTGCTGGTATGATCGCACCCGTCAGGAAGCGGATTGGTAAAGTATTAAAGCAGGAGCTGGAGATTGTAGAGAAATGCAGCGGTTAACGGCAACAACATTTGAAATTCTTGCAAATGACATTAAATGTGACAACAAATTGATAAAAATAAACAAGGGAACACGCTGAATTTGCAACTAAAATGAATCAAGAATGAAATGAAGGAATTAAAAGAACAAATTCAAACATCGACGTTGAGAATGTAATATGGAAAGAATTTGAAAAAAGACATTAAATTTGACAAAAAAAATGATAAAAACAAACGAGGGAACACGCTAAATTTGTAGTTAAAAGGAATCAAGAACGAAATGAAGGAATTAAAAGGACAAATTCAAACATCGACGCTGATAATGTAATATGTAAAGAATTGGAAGAAAGAAATCATTGTCAGCTTTTGAAATTCAAGAAGACATAGTGAGAACGTTAAATTTGAAAATAAAAGGAAATTAAAATGTAAAAAAAGGGAAAAACATACAAGTCCTAATTATGAAGTAAAAAAACAAAACAAAAAAGGACAAAATCTTAAACTGCAAATTCGAACTGTGACAGTGGTTGACAAAAAAGGTAGGGGTGCAACACGAGGACTTCCGAGGAGGTCACCCATCCTACTACTACTCTTGCCCAAGCACGCTTAACTTCGGAGTTCTGATGGGATCTGATGCTTTAGTGCTGGTATGATCGCACCCGTCAGGAAGCGGATTGGTAAAGTATTAAAGCAAGAGATGGAGATTGTAGAGAAATGCAGCGGTTAACGGCAACAACGTTTGAAATTCTTGCAAATGACATTGAATTTGACAATAAATTGACAAAAAGAAACAAGGGAACACGCTAAATTTGCAATTAAAATGAATTAAGAACGAAATGAAGGAATTAAAAGGACAAATTCAAACATCGACGTTGAGCATGTAATATGGAAAGAATTTGAAAAAAGACATTAAATTTGACAAAAAATAATTAAAACAAATGAGGGAACACGCTAAATTTGCAATTAAAAGGAATGAAGAACGAAATGAAGGAATTAAAAGGAAAAATTCAAACATCGACGTTGAGAATTTAATATGGAAAGAATTGGAAGAAAGAAATCATTGTCAGCTTTTGAAATTCAAGAAGTCATTGTGAGAACGTTAAATTTGAAAATAAAAGGAAATTAAAATGTAAAAAATGGAAAAAAAATACAAGTTCTAATTATGAAGTAAAAAAACAAAACAAAAAAGGACGAAATCTTAAGCTGCAAATTCGAACTGTGACGGTGGTTGACAAAAAAGGGAGGGGTGCAACACGAGGAATTCCCAGGAGGTCACCCATCCTAGTACTACTCTCGCCCAAGCACGCTTAACTTCGGAGTTCTGATGGGATCCGGTGCTTTAGTGCTGGTATGATCGCACCCGTCATGAAGCGGATTGGTAAAGTATTAAAGCAGGAGTTGGAGATTGTAGAGAAATGCAGAGGTTAACGGCAACAACGTTTGAAATTCTTGCAAATGGCATTAAATTCGACAACAAATTAATAAAAAGAAATAAAAGAACACGCTAAATTTGCAATTAAAATGAATCAAGAACGAAATGAAGGAATTAAAAGGACAAATTCGAACATCGACGTTGAGAATGTAATACGGAAAGAATTTGAAAAAAGACATTAAATTTGACAAAAAAATGATAAAAACAAACGAGGGAACACGCTAAATTTGCAATTAAAAGGAATCAAGAACAAAATGAAGGAATTAAAAGGACAAATTCAAACATCGACGTTGAGAATGTAATATGTAAAGAATTGGAAGAAAGAAATCATTGTCATCTTTTGAAATTCAAGAAGACATAGTGAGAACGTTAAATTTAAAAATAAAAGGAAATTAAAATGTAAAAAAAAGGAAAAAAAATACAAGTTCTAATTGTAAAGTAAAAAAAAAAACAAAAAAGGATGAAATCTTAAACTGCAAATTCGAACTGTGACGGTGGTTGACAAAAAAGGTAGGGGTGCAACACGAGGACTTCCCAGGAGGTCACCCATCCTAGTACTACTCTCACCCAAGCACGCTTAACTTCAGATTTCTGATGGGATCCGGTGCTTTAGTGCTGGTATGATCGCACACGTCAGGAAGCGGATTGGTAAAGTATTAAAGCAGGAGCTAGAGATTGCAGAGGAATGCAGCGGTTAACGGCAACAACGTTTGAAATTCTTGCAAATGACATTAAACTTTACAACAAATTGATAAAAAGAAATAAGGGAACACGCTGAATTTGCAATTAAAATGAATCAAGAAAGAAATGAAGGAATTAAAAGGAAAAATTCAAACATCGACGTTGAGAATGTAATATGGAAAGAATTTGAAAAAAGACATTAAATTTGACAAAAAAATGATAAAAACAAACGAGGGAACACGCTAAATTTGCAATTAAAAGGAATCTAGAACGAAATGAAGGAATTAAAAGGACAAATTCAAACATCGACGTTGATAATGTAATATAGAAAGAATTAGAAGAAAGAAAACATTGTCAGCTTTTGAAATTCAAGAAGACATAGTGAGAACGTTAAATTTGAAAATAAAAGGAAATTAAAATGTAAAACAAAAGGGAAAAAAGTACAAGTTCTATTTATGAAGTAAAAAAACAAAACAAAAAAGGACAAAATCTTAAATTGCAAATTCGAACTTTGACAGTGGTTGACAAAAAAGGGAGGGGTGCAACACGAGGACTTCCCAGGAGGTCACCCATCCTACTACAACTCTCGCCCAAGCACGCTTAACTGAGGAATTCTGATGGGATCCGATGCTTTAGTGCTGGTATGATCGCGCCTGTCAGGAAGCGGATTGGTAAAGTATTAAAACAGGAGCTGGAGATTGTAGAGAAATGCAGCGGTTAACGGTAACAACGTTTGAAATTCTTGCAAATGACATTGAATTTGACAACAAATTGACAAAAAGAAACTAGGGAACACGCTAAATTTGCAATTAAAATGAATTAAGAACGAAATAAAGGAATTAAAAGGACCAATTCATACATCGACATTGAGAATGTAATATGGAAAGAATTTGAAAAAAGACATTAAATTTGAAAAAAAAATGATAAAAACAAACGAGGGAACACGCTAAATTTTCAATCAAAAGGAATCAAGAACGAAATGGAGGAATTAAAAGGAAAAATTCTAACATCGACGTTGAGAATGTAATATGGAAAGAATTGGAAGAAAGAAATCACTGTCAGCTTCTGAAATTCAAGAAGCCATAGTGAGAACGTTAAATTTGAAAATAAAAGTAAATTAAAATGTAAAAAAAAGGAAAAAAATATAAGTTCTAGTTATGAAGTAAAAAAAACAAAACAAAAAAGGACGAAATCTTAAACTGCAAATTCGAACTGTGACGGTGGTTGACAAAAAAGGGAGGGGTGCAACACGAGGACTTCCCAGGAGGTCACCCATCCTAGTACTACTCTCGCCCAAGCACGCTTAACTTCGGAGTTCTGATGGAAACCGGTGCTTTAGTGCTGGTATGATCGCACCCGTCAGGAAGCGGATTGGTAAAGTATTAAAGAAGGAGTTGGAGATTGTAGAGAAATGCAGCGGTTAACGGCAACAACGTTTGAAATTCTTGCAATTGACATTAAATTTGACAACAAATTGATAAAAAGAAACAAGGGAACACGCTAAATTTGCAATTATAATGAATCAAGAACGAAATGAAGGAATTAAAAGGACAAATTCAAACATCGACGTTGAGAATGTAATATGGAAAGAATTTGAAAAAAGAAATTAAATTTGACAAAAAAGATGATAAAAACAAACGAGGGAACACGCTAAATTTGCAACTAAAATGAATCAAGAACGAAATGAAGGAATTAAAGGGACAAATTCAAACATCGATGTTGAGAATGTAATATGGAAGGAATTGGAAGAAAGAAATCATTGTCATCTTTTGAAATTCAAGAAGACATGGTGAGAACGTTAAATTTGAAAATAAAAGGAAATTAAAATGTAAAAAAAAAGGAAAAAAAAATACAAGTTCTAATTATGAAGTAAAAAAACAAAACAAAAAAGGATGAAATCTTAAAGTGCAAATTCGAACTGTGACGGTGGTTGACAAAAAAGGAGGGATGCAAGACGAGGATTTCCCAGGAGGTCACCCATCCTAGTAGTACTCTCGCCCTGGCATGCTTAACTTCGGAGTTCTGATGGGAACATGTGCTTTAGTGCTGGTACGATCGCACCCGTCAGGAAGCGGATTGGTAAAGTATTAAAGCAGGAGTTAGAGATTGTAGAGAAATGCAACGGTTAACGGCAACAACGTTTGAAATTCACGCAAATGACATTAAATTTGACAACAAATTTATAAAAAGAAACAAGGGAACACGCTAAATTTGCAATTAAAATGAATCAAGAACGAAATGAAGGAATTAAAAGGACAAATTCAAACATCGACGTTGAGAATGTAATATGGAAAGAATTTGAAAAAAGACATTAAATTTGACAAAAAAAAATGATAAAGAAAAACATGGGAACACGCTAAATTTGCAAGTAAAAGGAATCAAGAACGAAATGAAGGAATTAAAAGGACAAATTCAAACATCAACATTGAGAATGTAGTATGGAAAGAATTGGAAGAAAGAAATCATTGTCAGTTTTTAAAATTCAAGAAGACATAGTGAGAACGTTAAATTTGAAAATAAAAGGAAATTAAAATGTAAAAAAAAGGGAAAAAAATACAAGTTCTAATTATGAAGTAAAAAAACAAAGCAAAAAAAGATGAAATCTTAAACTGCAAATTCGAACTGTGACGGTGGTTGACAAAAAGGGGAGGGGTGCAACACGAGGACTTCCCAGGAGGTCACCCATCCTAGTACTACTCTCGCCCAAGCACACTTAACTTCGGAGTTCTGATGGGATCCGGTGCTTTAGTGCTGGTATGATCGCTCCCGTCAGGAAGCGGAATCGTAATGTATTAAAGCATGAGCTAGAGATTGTAGGGAAATGCAGCGGTTAACGGCAACAACGTTTGAAATTCTTGCAAATGACATTAAATTTGACAACAAATTGATAAAAAGAAACAAGTGAACACGTTATATTTGAAATTAAAATGAATCAAGAACGAAATGAATGAATTAAAAGGACAAATTCAAACATCGACGTTGAGAAAGTAATATGGAAAGAATTTGAAAAAAGACATTAAATTTGACAAAAAAATGATATAAAGAAACAAGGGAACACTCTAAATTTGCAATTAAAATGAATCAAGAACGAAAGGAAGTAATTAAAAGGACAAATTCAAACATCGACTTTGAGAATGTAATATGGAAAGAATTGGAAGAAAGAAATAACTGTCAGCTTTTGAAATTCAAGAAGACATAGTGAGAACGTTAAATTTGAAAATAAAAGGAAATTAAAATGTAAAAAAAAGGAAAAAAACATACAAGTTCTAATTATGAAGTGAAAAAACAAAAAAAAAAAAAGGACGAAAACTTAAACTGCAAATTCGAGCTGTGACAGTGGTTGACAAAAAATGGAGGGGCGCAACACGAGGACATCCCAGGAGGTCACCCATCCTAGTACTACTCTCGCCCAAGCACGCTTAACATCGGAGTTCTGATGGGATCCGGTGCTTTAGTGCTGGTATGATCGCACCTGTCAGGAAGCAGATTGGTAAAGTATTAAAGTAGGAGCTGGAGATTGTTGAGAAATGCAGCGGTTAACGGCAACAATGTTTGAAATTCTTGCAAATGACATTAAATTTGGCAACAAATTGATAAAAAGAAACAAGGGAACACGCTAAATTTGTAATTAAAAGGAATGTAGAACGAAAAGAAGGAATTAAAAGGACAAATTCAAACATCGACGTTGATAATGTAATACAGAAAGAATTGGAAGAAAGAAATCATTGTCAGCTTTTGAAATTCAAGAAGACATAGTGAGAACGTTAAATTCGAAAATAAAAGGAAATTAAAATGTAAAAAAAAGGAAAAAAGTACAAGTTCTAATTATGAAGTAAAAAAACAAAACAAAAAAGGACAAAATCTTAAACTACAAATTCGAACTTTGACAGTGGTTGACAAAAAAGGGAGGGATGCAACACGAGGACTTCCCAGGAGGTTACCCATCCTAGTACTACTCTCGCCCAAGCACGCTTAACTTCGGAATTCTGATAGGATCCGATGCTTTAGTGCTGGTATGGTCGCACTTGTCAGGAAGCGGATTGGTAAAGTATTAAAGCAGGAGCTGGAGATTGTAGAGAAATGCAGCGGTTAACGGCAACAACGTTTGAAATTCTTGCAAATGACATTGAATTTGAAAACAAATTGACAAAAAGAAACTAGGGAACACGCTAAATTTGCAATTAAAATGAATTAAGAACGAAATAAAGGAATTAAAAGGACAAATTCAAACATCGACGTTGAGAATGTAATATGGAAAGAATTTGAAAAATGACATTAAATTTGACCAAAAAATGATAAAAACAAACGAGGGAACACGCTAAATTTGCAATTAAAAGGAATCAAGAACGAAATGAAGGAATTAAACGAAAAAATTCAAACATGGACGTTGAGAATGTAATATGGAAAGAATTGGAAGAAAGAAATCATTGTCAGCTTCTGAAATTCAATAAGCCATAGTGAGAACGTTAAATTTGAAAATAAAAGGAAATTAAAATGTAAAAAAAAGGAAAAAAATACAAGTTCTAGTTATGAAGTAAAAAAACAAAACAAAAAATAACGAAATCTTAAACTGCAAATTCGAACTGTGACGGTGGTTGACAAAAAAAGGAGGGGTGCAACACGAGGACTTCCCAGGAGGTCACCCATCCTAGTACTACTCTCGCCCAAGCACGCTTAACTTCGGAGTTCTGATGGGAACCAGTGCTTTAGTGCTGGTATGATCGCACCCGTCAGGAAGCGGATTGGTAAAGTATTAAAGCAGGAGTTGGAGATTGTAGAGAAATGCAGCGGTTAACGGCAACAACGTTTGAAATTCTTGCAATTGACATTAAATTTGACAACAAATTGATAAAAAGAAACAAGGGAACACGCTAAATTTGCAATTATAATGAATCAAGAACGAAATGAAGGAATTAAAAGGACAAATTCAAACATCGACGTTGAGAATGTAATATGGAAAGAATTTGAAAAAAAAAATTAAATTTGACAAAAAAATGATAAAAACAAACGAGGGAACACGCTAAATTTGCAATTAAAATGAATCAAGAACGAAATGAAGGAATTAAAGGGACAAATTCAAACATCGATGTTGAGAATGTAATATGGAAGGAATTGGAAGAAAGAAATCATTGTCATTTTCTGAAATTCAAGAAGACATGGTGAGAACATTAAATTTGAAAATAAAAGGAAATTAAAATGTAAAAAAAAGGAAAAAAAATACAAGTTCTAATTATGAAGTCAAAAAACAAAACAAAAAAGGATGAAATCTTAAAGTGCAAATTCGAACTGTGACGGTGGTTGACAAAAAAGGAGGGATGCAAGACGAGGACTTCCCAGGAGGTCACCCATCCTAGTACTACTCTCGCCCTGACACGCTTAACTTCGGAGTTCTGATGGGAACATGTGCTTTAGTGCTGGTACAATCGCACCCGTCAGGAAGCGGATTGGTAAAGTATTAAAGCAGGAGTTGGAAATTGTAGAGAAATGCAGCAGTTAACGGCAACAAAGTTTGAAATCCTTGCAAATGACATTAAATTTGACAACAAATTGACAAAAATAAACAAGGGAATACGCTAAATTTGCAATTAAAATGAATCAAGATCGAAATGAAGGAATTAAAAGGACAAATTCAAACATCGACGCTGAGAATGTAATATGGAAAGAATTTGAAAAACGACATCAAATTTGACAAAAAAAATGATAAAAACAAATGAGGGAACACGCTAAATTGTCAATTAAAAGGAATCCAGAACGTAGTGAAGGAATTAAAAGAACAAATTTAAACATCGACGTTGAGAATGTAATATGGAAAGAATTGGAAGAAAGAAATCATTGTCATCTTTTGAAATTCAAGAAAACAAAGTGAGAACGTTAAATTTGAAAATAAAAGGAAATTAAAATGTAAAAAAAAGGAAAAAAATACCAGTTCTAATTATGAAGTAAAAAAACAAAGCAAAAAAAGATGAAATCTTAAACTGCAAATTCGAACTGTGACGGTGGTTGACAAAAAGGGGAGGGGTGCAACACGAGGACTTCCCAGGGGGTCACCCATCCTAGTACTACTCTCGCCCAAGCACACTTAACTTCGGAGTTCTGATGTGATCCGGTGCTTTAGTGCTGGTATGATCGCTCCCGTCAGGAAGCGAAATCGTAAAGTATTAAAGAATGAGCTAGAGATTGTAGGGAAATGCAGTGGTTAACGGCAACAACGTTTGAAATTCTTGCAAATGACATTAAATTTGACAACAAATTGATAAAAAGAAACAAGAGAACACGTTATATTTGAAATTAAAATGAATCAAGAACCAAATGAATGAATTAAAAGGACAAATTCAAACATCGACGTTGAGAAAGTAATATGGAAAGAATTTGAAAAAAGACATTAAATTTGACAAAAAAATGATAAAAAGAAACGAGGGAACACTCTAAATTTGCAATTAAAATGAATCAAGAACGAAAGGAAGTAATTAAAAGGACAAATTCAAACATCGACGTTGAGAATGTAATATAGAAAGAATTGGAAGAAAGAAATAACTGTCAGCTTTTGAAATTCAAGAAGACATAGTGAGAACGTTTAATTTGAAAATAAAAGGAAATTAAAATGTAAAAAAAAGGAAAAAAACATACAAGTTCTAATTATGAAGTGAAAAAACAAAACAAAAATGGACAAAACCTTAAACTGCAAATTCGAGCTGTGACAGTGGTTGACAAAAAAGGGAGGGGCGCAACACGAGGACTTCCCAGGAGGTCACCCATCCTAGCACTACCCTCGCCCAAGCACGCTTAACTTCGAAGTTCTGATGGGAACCGGTGCTTTAGTGCTGGTATGATCGCACGCGTCAGGAAGCGGATTGGTAAAGTATTAAAGCAGGAGTTGGAGATTATAGAGAAATGCAGCGGTTAACGGCAACAACGTTTGAAATTCTTGCAAATGACGTTAAATTTGACAACAAATTGATAAAAAGAAACAAGGGAACACGCTAAATTTGCAATTATAATGAATCAAGAACGAAATGAAGGAATTAAAAGGACAAATTCAAACATCGACGTTGAGAATGTAATATGGAAAGAATTTGAAAAAAGACATTAAATTTGACCAAAAAATGATAAAAACAAACAAGGGAACACGCTAAATTTGCAATTAAAAGGAATCAAGAACGAAATGAAGGAATTAAGAGGACAAATTAAAACATCGACGTTGAGAATGTAATATGGAAGGGATTGGAAGAAAGAAATCATTGTCATCTTTTGAAATTCAAGAAGACATGGTGAAAACGTTAAATTTGAAAATAAAAGGAAATTAAAATGTAAAAAAAAGGAAAAAAAATACAAGTTCTAATTATGAAGTAAAAAAAAAAAGGATGAAATCTTAAAGTGCAAATTCGAACTGTGACGGTGGTTGACAAAAAAGGAGGGGTGCAACACGACGACTTCCCAGGAGGTCACCCATACTAGTACTACTCACGCCCAAGCACGCTTAACTTCGGAGTTCTGATGGGAACAGGTGCTTTAGTGCTGGTATGATCGCACCCATCAGGAAGCGGATTGGTAAAGTATTAAAGCAGGAGTTAGAGATTGTAGAGAAATGCAGCGGTTAACGGCAACAAAGTTTGAAATTCTTGCAAATGACATTAAATTTGACAACAAATTGACAAAAAGAAACAAGGGAACACGCTAGATTTGCAATTAAAATGAATCAAGAACGAAATGAAGGAATTAAAAGGACAAATTCAAACATCGACGTTGAGAATGTAATATGGAAAGAATTTGAAAAAAGACATTAAATTTGACAAAAAAAAATGATAAAAACAAATGAGGGAACACGCTAAATTTGCAGTTAAAAGGAATCAAGAACGAAATGAAGGAATTAAAAGAACAAATTTAAACATCGACGTTGAGAATATAATATAGAAAGAATTGGAAGAAAGAAATCACTGTCATCTTTTGAAATTCAAGAAGACATAGTGAGAACGTTAAATTTGAAAATAAAAGGAAATTAAAATGTAAAAAAAAGGAAAAAAAATACAAGTTCTAATTATGAAGTAAAAAAACAAAACAAAAAAACATGAAATCTTAAACTGCAAATTCGATCTGTGACGGTGGTTGACAAAAAAGGGAGGGATGCCACACGAGGACTTCCCAGGAGGTCACCCATCCTAGTACTACTCTCGCCCAAGCACGCTTAACTTCGGAGTTCTGATGGGATCCGGTGCTTTAGTGCTGGTATGATCGCACCCGTCAGGAAGCGGATTGGTAAAGTATTAAAGCATGATCTAGAGATTGCATGGAAATGCAGCGGCTAACGGCAACAACGTTTGAAATTCTTGCAAATGACATTAATTTTGACAACAAATTGATAAAATGAAACAGGGGAACACGTTATATTTGCAATTAAAATGAAGTAAGAACGAAATGAAGGAATTAAAAGGACAAATTCAAACATCGACCTTGAGAATGTAATATTGAAAGGATTTGAAAAAAGGCATTAAATTTGACAAAAAATTGATAAAAAGAAATGAGGGAACACTCTAAATTTGCAATTAAAAGGAATCAAGAACGAAAGGAAGTAATTAAAAGGACAAATTCAAACATCGACGTTGAGAATGTAATATGGAAAGAATTGGAAGAAAGAAATAATTGTCAGCTTTTGAAATTCAAGAAGACATAGTGAGAACGTTAAATTTGAAAATAAAAGGAAATTAAAGTGTAGAAAAAGGAAAAAAACACAAAAGTTCTAATTATGAAGTGAAAAAACAAAACAAAAAAGGACGAAACCTTAAACTGCAAATTCGAGCTGTGACAGTGGTTGACAAAAAAGGGAGGGGCGCAACACGAGGACTTCCCAGGAGGTCACCCATTATAGTACTACTCTCGCTAAGCACGCTTAACATCGGAGTTCTGATGGGATCCGGTGCTTTAGTGCTGGTATGATCGCACCTGTCAGGAAGCGGATTGTTAAAGTATTAAAGCAGGAGCCGGAGATTGTTGAGAAATGCAGCGGTTAACGGCAACAACGTTTGAAATTCTTGCAAATGACATTATATTTGACAACAAATTGATAAAAAGAAATAGGGGAACACGCTAAATTTGCAATTAAAATGAATCAAGAAGGAAATGAAGGAATTAAAAGGACAAATTCAAACATCGACGTTGAGAATGTAATATGGAAAGAATTAAAAAAAAACATTAAATTTGACAAAAAAATGATAATAAAAAACGAGGAAATACGCTAAATTTGCAATTAAAAGGAATCAAGAACGAAATGAAGGAATTAAAAGGACAAATTCAAACATCGACGTTGAGAATGTAATATGGAAAGAATTGGAAGAAAGAAACCGTTTTCATCTTTTGAAATTCAAGAAGACATAGTGAGAACGTTAAATTTGAAAATAAAAGGAAATTAAAATGTTAAAAAAAAGGAAAAAAATTACAAGTTCTAATTATGAAGTAAAAAACAAAACAAAAAAGGACGAAATCTTAAACTGCAAATTCGAACTATAACGGTGGTTGACAAAATAGGGAGGGGCAGAACACAAGGACTTCCCAGGAGGTCACCCATCCTAGTACTAATCTCGCCCAAGCACGCTTAACTTCGGAGTTCTGATGGGATCCGGTGCTTTAGTGCTGGTACGATTGCACCCGTCAGGAAGCGGATTGGTAAAGTATTAAAGCAGGAGCTAGAGATTGTAGAGAAATGCAACGGTTAACGGCAACAACGTTTGAAATTCACGCAAATGACATTAAATTTGACAACAAATTGATAAAAAGAAATAAGGGAACACGCTAAATTTGCAATTAAAATGAATCAAGAACGAAATGAAGGAATTAAAAGGACAAATTCAAACATCGACGTTGAGAATGTAATATGGAAAGAATTTGAAAAAAGACATTAAATTTGACAAAAAAAATGATAAAGACAAACATGGGAACACGCTAAATTTGCAAGTAAAAGGAATCAAGAACGAAATGAAGGAATTAAAAGGACAAATTCAAACATCAACATTGAGAATGTAGTATGGAAAGAATTGGAAGAAAGAAATCATTGTCAGTTTTTAAAATTCAAGAAGACATAGTGAGAACGTTAAATTTGAAAATAAAAGGAAATTAAAATGTTAAAAAAAAGGAAAAAAAATACAAGTTCTAATTATGAAGTAAAAAAACAAAAAAAAGGACGAGATCTTAAACTGCAAATTCGAACTGTGACGGTGGTTGACAAAAAAGGGAGGGGTGCAACACGAGGACTTCCCTGGAGGTCACCCATCCTAGTACTACTCTCGCCCAAGCACGCTTAACTCGGAGTACTGATGGGATCAGGTGCTTTAGTGCTGGTATGATCGCACCCGTCAGGAAGCGGATTGGTAAAGTATTAAAGCAGGAGCTGGAGATTGTAGAGAAATGCAGCGGTTAACGGCAACAACGTTTGAAATTCTTGCAAATGACATTAAATTTGACAACAAATTGATAAAAAGAAACAAGGGAACACGCTAAATTTGCAATTAAAATGAATCAAGATGAAATGAAGGAATTAAAAGGACAAATTCAAACATCGACGTTGAGAATGTAATATGGAAAGAATTTGAAAAAAGACATTAAATTTGACAAATAAATGATAAAAACAAACGAGGGAACACATTAAATTTGCAATTAAAAGGAATCAAGAACGAAAGGAAGTAATTAAAAGGACAAATTCAAACATCGACGTTGAGAATGTAATATGGAAAGAATTGGAAGAAAGAAACCGTTTTCATCTTTTGAAATTCAAGAAGACATAGTGAGAACGTTAAATTTGAAAATAAAAGGAAATTAAAATGTTAAAAAAAAGGAAAAAAATTACAAGTTCTAATTATGAAGTAAAAAACAAAACAAAAAAGGACGAAATCTTAAACTGCAAATTCGAACTATAACGGTGGTTGACAAAATAGGGAGGGGCAGAACACAAGGACTTCCCAGGAGGTCACCCATCCTAGTACTAATCTCGCCCAAGCACGCTTAACTTCGGAGTTCTGATGGGATCCGGTGCTTTAGTGCTGGTACGATTGCACCCGTCAGGAAGCGGATTGGTAAAGTATTAAAGCAGGAGCTAGAGATTGTAGAGAAATGCAACGGTTAACGGCAACAACGTTTGAAATTCACGCAAATGACATTAAATTTGACAACAAATTGATAAAAAGAAATAAGGGAACACGCTAAATTTGCAATTAAAATGAATCAAGAACGAAATGAAGGAATTAAAAGGACAAATTCAAACATCGACGTTGAGAATGTAATATGGAAAGAATTTGAAAAAAGACATTAAATTTGACAAAAAAAATGATAAAGACAAACATGGGAACACGCTAAATTTGCAAGTAAAAGGAATCAAGAACGAAATGAAGGAATTAAAAGGACAAATTCAAACATCAACATTGAGAATGTAGTATGGAAAGAATTGGAAGAAAGAAATCATTGTCAGTTTTTAAAATTCAAGAAGACATAGTGAGAACGTTAAATTTGAAAATAAAAGGAAATTAAAATGTTAAAAAAAAGGAAAAAAAATACAAGTTCTAATTATGAAGTAAAAAAACAAAAAAAAGGACGAGATCTTAAACTGCAAATTCGAACTGTGACGGTGGTTGACAAAAAAGGGAGGGGTGCAACACGAGGACTTCCCTGGAGGTCACCCATCCTAGTACTACTCTCGCCCAAGCACGCTTAACTCGGAGTACTGATGGGATCAGGTGCTTTAGTGCTGGTATGATCGCACCCGTCAGGAAGCGGATTGGTAAAGTATTAAAGCAGGAGCTGGAGATTGTAGAGAAATGCAGCGGTTAACGGCAACAACGTTTGAAATTCTTGCAAATGACATTAAATTTGACAACAAATTGATAAAAAGAAACAAGGGAACACGCTAAATTTGCAATTAAAATGAATCAAGATGAAATGAAGGAATTAAAAGGACAAATTCAAACATCGACGTTGAGAATGTAATATGGAAAGAATTTGAAAAAAGACATTAAATTTGACAAATAAATGATAAAAACAAACGAGGGAACACATTAAATTTGCAATTAAAAGGAATCAAGAACGAAAGGAAGTAATTAAAAGGACAAATTCAAACATCGACGTTGAGAATGTAATATGGAAAGAATTGGAAGAAAGAAATTATTGTCAGCTTTTGAAATTCAAGAAGACATAGTGAGAACGTTAAATTTGAAAATAAAAGGAAACTAAAATGTATAAAAAAGGAAAAAAATACAAGTTCTAATTATGAAGTAAAAAATCAAAACAAAAAAGGACGGAATCTTAAACTACAAATTCGAACTGTGACGGTGGTTGAAAAAAAAGGGAGGGGTTCAACACGAGGACTTCCCAGGAGGTCACCCATCCTAGTACTACTCTCGCCCAAGCACGCTTAACTTCGGAGTTCTGATGGGATCCGGTGCTTTAGTGCTGGTATGATCGCATCTGACAGGAAGCGGATTGGTAAAGTATAAAAGCAGGAGCTGGAGATTGTAGAGAAATGCAGCTGTTAACGGCAACAACGTTTGAAATTCTTGCAAATGACATTAAATTTGACAACAAATTGATAAAAAGAAACAAGGGAACACGCTAAATTTGCAATTAAAATGAATCAAGAACGAAATAAAGGAACTAAAAGGACAAATTCAAACATCGACGTTGAGAGTGTAATATGGAAAGAATTTGAAAAAAGACATTAAATTTGACAAAACAATGATAAAAACAAACGAGGAAACACGCTAAATTTGCAATTAAAAGGAATCAAGAACGAAATGAAGGAATTAAAATGACAAATTCAAATATCGACGTTGAGAACGTAATATGGAAAGAACTGGAAGAAAGAAATCATTGTCAGCTTTTTAAATTCTAGAAGACATAGTGAGAACGTTAAATTCGAAAATAAAAGGAAATTAAAATGTAAAAAAAAAGGAAAAAGAATACAAGTTCTAATTATGAAGTAAAAAAACAAAACAAAAAAGGACGAAATCTTAAACTGCAAATTCGAACTAGGACAGTGGTTGACAAAAAAGGGAGGGGTGCAACACGAGGACTTCCCAGGAGGTCACCCATCCTAGTACTACTCTCGCCCAAGCACGCTGAACTCAGAGTTCTGATGGGATCCGGTGCTTTAGTGCTGGTATGATCGCACCCGTCAGGAAGCGGATTGGTAAAGTATTAAAGCAGGTGCTGGAGATTGTTGAGAAATGCAGGGTTAACGGCAACAACGTTTGAAATTCTTGCAAATGACATTAAATTTGACAACAAATTGATAAAAAGAAACAAGGGAACACGCTAAATTTGCAATTAAAATGAATCAAGAACGAAATGAAGGAATTAAAGGACAAATTCAAACATCGACGTTGAGAATGTAATATGGAAAGAATTTGAAAAAAGACATTAAATTTGACAAAAAAATGATAAAAACAAACGAGGGAACACGCTAAATTTGGAATTAAAAGGAATCAAGAACGAAATGAAGGAATTAAAAGGACAAATTCAAACATCGACGTTGAGAATATAATATGGAAAGAATTGGAAAAAAGAAATCATTGTCAGCTTTTTAAATTCAAGAAGACATAGTGAGAACGTTAAATTTGAAAATAAAAGGAAATTAAAATGTAAAAAAAAGGAAAAAAAAACACAAAAGTTCTAATTATGAAGTAAAAAAACAAAACAAAAAAAGGACGAAATCTTAAACTGCAAATTCGAATTGTGACGGTGGTTGACAAAAAAGGGAGGGGTGCAACACGAAGACTTCCCAGGAGGTCACCCATCCTAGTACTACTCTCGCCGAAGCACGTTGAACTCGGAGTTCTGATGGGATCCGGTGCTTTAGTGCTGGTATGATCGCACCCGTCAGGAAGCGGATTGGTAAAGTATTAAAGCAGGTGCTGGAGATTGTAGAGAAATGCAGCGGTTAATGGCAACAACGTTTGAAATTCTTGCAAATGACATTAAATTTGACAACAAATTGATACAAAGAAACAAGGGAACACGCTAAATTTGCAATTAAAATGAATCAAGAACGAAATGAAGGAATTAAAAGGACAAATTCAAACATCGACGTTGAGAATGTAATATGGAAAGAATTTGAAAGAAGTCATTAAATTTGATAAAAAAATGATAAAAACAAACGAGGGAACACGCTTAATTTGGAATTAAAAGGAATCAAGAACGAAATGAAGGAATTAAAAGGACAAATTCAAACATCGACGTTGAGAATATAATATGGAAAGAATTGGAAAAAAGAAATCATTGTCAGCTTTTTAAATTCAAGAAGACATAGTGAGAACGTTAAATTTGAAAATAAAAGGAAATTAAAATGTAAAAAAAAAGGAAAAAAAATAGAAGTTCTAATTAGGAAGTAAAAAATTAAAACAAAAAAGGACGAAATCTTAAACAGCAAATTCGAACTATGACGGTGGTTGAAAAAAAAGGGAGGGGTGCAACACGAGGACTTCCCAGGAGGTCACCCATCCTAGTACTACTCTCGCCCAAGCACGCTTAACTTCGGAGTTCTGATGGGATCCAGTGCTTTAGTGCTGGTATGATCGCACCCGTCAGGAAGTGGATTGGTAAAGTATTAAAGCAGGAGCTAGAGATTGTAGAGAAATGCAGCGGTTAACGGCAACAACGTTTGAAATTCTTGCAAATGACATTAAATTTGACAACAAATTAATAAAATGAAACAAGGGAACACGCTAAATATGCAATTAAAATGAATAAAGAACAAAATGAAGGAATTAAAAGGACAAATTCAAACATCAACGTTGAGAATGTAATATGGAAAGAATTTGAAAAAAGACATTAAATTTGACAAAAAAATGATAAAATTAAATGAGGGAACACATTAATTTTGCAATAAAAAGGAATCAAGAACGAAATGAAGGAATTAAAATGACAAATTCAAACATCGACGTTGAGAATGTAATATGGAAAGGATTGGAAGAAAGAAATCATTGTCAGCTTTTGAAATTCAAGAAGACGTAGTGAGAACGTTAAATTTGAAAATAAAAGGAAATTAAAATGTAAAAAAAAGGAAAAATAATACAAGTTCTAATTATGAAGTAAAAAAACAAAACAAAAAAGGACGAAATCTTAAACTGCAAATTCGAACTAGGACGGTGGTTGACAAAAAAGGGAGGGGTGCAACACGAGGACTTCCCAGGAGGTCACCCATCCTAGTACTACTCTCGCCCAAGCACGCTGAACTCGGAGTTCTGATGGGATCCGGTGCTTTAGTGCTGGTATGATCGCACCCGTCAGGAAGCGGATTGGTAAAGTATTAAAGCAGGTGCTGTAAATTGTTGAGAAATGCAGCGGTTAACGGCAATAATGTTTGAAATTCTTGCAAATGACATTAAATTTGACAACAAACTGATAAAAAGAAACAAGGGAACACGCTAAATTTGCATTTAAAATGAATCCAGAACGAAATGAAGGAATTAAAGGACAAATTCAAACATCGAAGTTGAGAATGTAATATGGAAAGAATTTGAAAAAAGACATTAAATTTGACAAAAAATGATAAAAACAAACGAGGGAACACACTAAATTTGCAATTAAAAGAAATCAAGAACGAAAGGAAGTAATTAAAAGGACAAATTCAAACATCGACGATGAGAATGTAATATGGAAAGAATTGGAAGAAAGAAATTATTGTCAGCATTTGAAATTCAAGAAGACATAGTTAGAACGTTAAATTTGAAAATAAAAGGAAATTAAAATGTAAAAAAAAGGAAAAAAACATATAAGTTCTAATTATGAAGTGAAAAAACAAAACAAAAAAGGACGAAACCTTAAACTGCAAATTCGAGCTGTGACGGTGGTTGACAAAAAAGGGAGGGGCGCAACACGAGGACTTCACAGGAGGTCACCCATCCTAGTACTACTCTTGCCCAAGCACGCTTAACATCGGAGTTCTGATGGGATCCGGTGCTTTAGTGCTAGTATGATCGCACCTGTCAGGAAGCGGATTGGTAAAGTATTAAAGCAGGAGCTGGAGATTGTTGAGAAATGCAGCGGTTAATGGCAACAACGTTTGAAATTCTCGCAAATGACATTAATTTTGACAACAAATTGATAAAAAGGAACAAGGGAACACACGAAATTTGCAATTAAAATGAATCAAGAACGAAATGAAGGAATTAAAAGTTTAAACATCGACGTTGAGAATGTAATATGGAAAGAATTTGAAAAAAGACATTAAATTTGACAAAAAAATGATAAAAACAAATGAGGGAACACGCTAAATTTGCAATTAAAAGGAATCAAGAACGAAATGAAGGAATTAAAAGGACAAATTCGAACATCGACGTTGAGAATGTAATATGGAAAGAATTGGAACAAAGAAATCTTTGTCAACTTTTGAAATTCAAGAAGACATAGTGAGAACGTTAAATTTGAAAATAAAAGGAAATTAAAATGGAAAAAAAAAGGAAAAAAAAATTCAAGTTCTAATTATGAAGTAAATAATCAAAACAAAAAAGGACGGAATCTTAAACTGCAAATTCGAACTGTGACGGTGGTTGACAAAAAAGGGAGGGGTGCAATACGAGGACTTCCCAGGAGGTCACCCATCCTAGTACTACTCCCGCCCAAGCACGCTTAACTTCGGAGTTCTGATGGGATCCAGTGCTTTAGTGCTGGTATGATCGCACCTGTCAGGAAGCGGATTGGTAATGTATTAAAGCAGGAGCTGGAGATTGTTGAGAAATGCTGTGGTTAACGGCAACAACGTTTGAAATTCTTGCAAATTACATTAAATTTGACAACAAATTGATAAAGATAAACAAGGGAACACGCTAAATTTGCAATTAAAATGAATCAAGAACGAAATAAAGGAATTAAAAGGGCAAATTCAAACATCGACGTTGAGAGTGTAATATGGAAAGAATTTGAAAAAAGACATTAAATTTGACAAAACAATGATAAAAACAAACGAGGGAACACGCTAAATTTGCAATTAAAAGAAATCAAGAACGAAATTAAGGAATTAAAAGAACATATTCAAACATCGACGTTGAGAATGCAATATGTAAAGAATTGGAAGAAAGAAATCATTGTCAGCTTTTTAAATTCAAGAAGACATAGTGAGAACGTTAAATTTGAAGATAAAAGGAAATTAAAATGTAAAAAAAAAGAAAAAAAATACAAGTTCTAATTATGAAGTAAAAAAACAAAACTAAAAAAGGACGAAATCTTAAACTGCAAATTTGAATTGTGACGGTGGTTGAGAAAAAAGGGAGGGGTGCAACACGAGGACTTCCCAGGAGGTTACCCATCCTAGTACGACTCTCGCCCAAGCACGCTGAACTCGGAGTTCTGATGGGATCCGGTGCTTTAGTGCTGGTATGATCGCACCCGTCAGGAAGCGGATTGGTAAAGTATTAAAGCAGGTGCAGGAGATTGTTGGGAAATGCAGCGGTTAATGGCAACAACGTTTGAATTCTAGCAAATGACATTAAATTTGACAACAAATTGATAAAAAGAAACAAGGGAACACGCTAAACTTGCAATTAAAATGAATCAAGAACGAAATGAAGGAATTAAAAGGACAAATTCAAACATCAACGTTGAGAATGTAATATGGAAAGAATTTGAAAGAAATCATTAAATTTGAAAAAAAAAATGATAAAAACAAACGAGGGAATACGCTAAATTTGCAATTAAAAGGAATTAAGAACGAAATGAAGGAATTAAAAGGACAAATTCAAACATCGACGTTGAGAATGTAATATGGAAAGAATTGGAAAAAAGAAATCATTGTCAGCTTTTGAAATTCAAGAAGACATAGTGAGAACGTTAAATTTGAAAATAAAAGGAAATTAAAATGTAAAAAAAAGGAAAAAAATAGAAGTTCTAATTATGAAGTAAAAAATTAAAACAAAAAAGGACGAAATCTTAAACTGCAAATTCGAACTATGACGGTGGTTGACAAAAAAGGGAGGGGTGCAACACGAGGACTTCCCAGGAGATCACCTATCCTAGTACAACTCTCGCCCAAGCACGCATAACTTCGGAGTTCTGATGGGATCCGGTGCTTTAGTGCTGGTATGATCGCACCCGTCAGGAAGCGGATTGGTAAAGTATTAAAGCAGGAGCTAGAGATTGTAGAGAAATGCAGCGGTTAACGGCAACAACGTTTGAAATTCTTGCAAATGACATTAAATTTGACAATAAATTAATAAAAAGAAACAAGGGAACACGCTAAATTTTCAATTAAAATGAATAAAGAACGAAATAAAGGAATTAAAAGGACAAATTCAAACATCAACGTTGAGAATGTAATATGGAAAGAATTTGAAAAAAGACATTAAATTTGACAAAAAAATGATAAAAACAAACGAGGGAACACGCTAAATTTGCAATAAAAAGGAATCAAGAACGAAAGGAAGAAATTAAAAGGCCAAATTCAAACATCGACGTTGAGAATGTAATATGGAAAGCATTGGAAGAAAGAAATCATTGTCAGCTTTTTTAATTCAAGAAGACATAGTGAGAACGTTAAATTTGAAAATAAAAGGAAATTAAAATGTAAAAAAAAGGAAAAAAAATACAAGTACTAATTATGAAGTAAAAAAAGCAAAACAAAAAAGGACGAAATCTTAAATTGCAAATTCGAACTGTGACGGTGGTTGACAAAAAAGGGAGGGGTGCAACACGAGGACTTCCTAGGAGGTCACCCATCCTAGTACTACTCTCGCCCAAGCACGTTGAACTCGGAGTTCTGATGGGATCCGGTGCTTTAGTGCTAGTATTATCGCACCCGTCAGGAAGCGGATTGGTAAAGTATTAAAGCAGGTGCTGGAGATTGTAGAGAAATACAGCGGTTAACGGCAACAACGTTTGAAATTCTTGCAAATGACATTAAATTTGACAACAAATTGATAAAAAGAAACAAGGGAACATGCTAAATTTGCAATTAAAATGAATCAAGAACAAAATGAAGGAATTAAAAGGACAAATTCAAACATCGACGTTGAGAATGTAATATGGAAAAAATTTGAAAAAAGACATTAAATTTGACAAAAAAAATGATAAAAACAAACGAGGGAACACGCTAAATTTGCAATTAAAAGGAATCAAGAACGAAATGAAGTAAATAAAAGGACAAATTCAAACATCGACGTTGAGAACGTAATATGGAAAGAATTGGAAGAAAGAAATCATTGTCAGCTTTTGAAACTCAAGAAGACATAGTGAGAACGTTTTGAAAATAGAAGGAAATTAAAATGTAAAAAAAAAGGAAAAAAAATACAAGTTCTAATTATGAAGTAAAATAACAAAACAAAAAAGGACGAAATCTTAAACTGCAAATTCGAACTGTGACGGTGCTTGACAAAAAAGTGAGGGGTGCAGCACAAGGACTTCCCAGGAGGTCACCCATCCTAGTACTACTCTCGCTCCAGCACGCTTAACTTCGGAGTTCTGATGGGATCCGGTGCTTTAGTGCTGGTATGATTGCACCCGTTAGGAAGCGGATTGGTAAAGTATTAAAGCAGGAGCTAGAGATTGTAGAGGAATGCAGCGGTTGACGGCAACAACGTTTGAAATTCTTGCAAATGACATTAAATTTGACAACAAATTAATAAAAAGAAACAAGGGAACACGCTAAATTTGCAATTAAAATGAATCAAGAACGAAATGAAGGAATTAAAAGGACAAATTCAAACATCGACGTTGAGAATGTAATGTAGAAAGAATTTGAAAAAAGACATTAAATTTGACAAAAAAAATGATAAAAACAAACGAGGGAACACGCTAAATTTGCAACTAAAAGGAATCAAGAACAAAATGAAGGAATTAAAAGGAAAAAAATCAAACATCGACGCTGAGAATGTAATATGGAAAGTGTTAGCCCTCTTTTTGGCAAGAGTCTCAACGGGTTAAACCAAAGCCCAAACGCGCGTTCTACGGTAGATCGAGCTCCAGAGAGCGCAGCGAAAGCACAAGTCGACCAAGTCACAGGTCGACTCATCTCCCTTCTGATCAGTGAACAACCTGCTCCTTAAGAGTCACCCTCCTGATCATCCTAAGATCTCGCTTTCAGATATCTCGTCTGGACCGATTATCTCGCGTCGACCGATTATTTCGGGCTAGCGTGGAAACCTTCTACTGAGTCATTCCACCTAATATCCCGACTTTCAAGGAGATACAGGCGATCAACCGTATGCGGACAAAGCTCTACTTTTGATATACCTTTCCGTGGATGCCACGTGAACCACTACATTTTGAGGATACTATTTATTTGCAGTGGAATCGGTCTTCCAGCCGCAACTCAAGCCAATAGAGAGATTCCACGTGTACAGGCCTTTCCAGAATGGCCGGGTCACTTCGCAACAGCCCAAGACGTGTCCTCCATTTATAAATACCTCTAAGTTTAAAGAGGAAAGGAGGCTTTTTCCACCACCGTAACTTCCATTACACTCACAGAAGTTTACTTCTCTCCATCATCTTTCTTTCTCTTCTCTAAGTAGAAAAAAGCATTGTAATTGTAATAAAAAAAGAGAGATTATATATAAAGTGGACGTAGGCACTGTCTTTGCTGAACCACTATAAAAATTATGTGTGTGTTCCCCCCTTTTTTCTTACTTTTTTCTGTATTTTTATCTTACTTCGTGTGTTGCTCACACGATTGGGGGTTGGCCGTCACTAGTGACCAACTTTTGACGTCAACACTTTGGCGCACAGGAAGGGGGAGAATTGCTAGCAAGCACCCTTCTGCTCAAAGTCTTTGCTAATGGCGAACAAAAGAAAGAAAGATCCGACATCCTCTCGTCCCACTAATGCCGATGCAGTCGATACTGGGGCTGCAGAAGCAAGTCACGAAGCTTCCTCTCATGACGACAGATCTCAGTTCCTTACCCGGGACGACATGGATAAGATCATGGTCGAGTTCAGAGACCATGTGACATCTCAGGGTAAACTCCTCAAACAACAGCAGCAGTTGATGGATCACCTTCTCGGTCGAATGGAGACGAGGTTGAACGCTTCAACATCAATTCCTCCACCAACCGGGACTGGGGCGATAACTGATCTTCGGTCTGCGCAGAATCAGGCAACCGACCGGGCTACACCTTTATTTCATCCCGGTTTGGTCCCACCAACCAATCAAGCCCAGCCAGGAGTATCACTTCCAGCGACCAGCGCGGTTGTGGCCTCAGAACATCAAGAGGCGGGCGATCAAGATCTAGATCGTCTGGCAAATATGCCTCCGCTCTTTGGAACATCTCGACCTGTTGAATCGGTCGAGTTACCACTGGGTCCCTCAGAGTCAACGCCATTCCCATTACAACCCGGGATCTTACCGCAGACTCGTCTAACCACTCTTCCTCTTCAACGAAGAGTTGGGGCAGCCTTCCCTTCGAACCAGGGAAGCCAGCATACCATGTCGGCCCTCACTGTAGCAGAAGAAGGCGCTACCGTAGACCTTCCTAACCTCGCTTCAAACGGGGGCAACCCCGAGCTCCGAACATCACATGCTATGCTGGATCAGCCCATGTCCCCTGTTACGGGTACGACTCGACCTGCTACTCGTCCGGTTCGAGTGGAGCAACATTGCCCCGAACCACCTACTGTGGCTCACCTTCCCTCACACCTTCACTCAACTCCTAGGGATCGGGCCCAACCAGTGGCCGCCCTTCCGAGCATGCTTTCGCTGGATCCGCACACATAAGTTTCTCCAGATACGGAGCTAGATCCGTGGCAACGACTCCTCGGAGATGGGAGCCAGCTTGCAAACATCGTCCGACGCTTCACTCGGGGCAACTCGTTGCAACAAGACATAGACAATGTCAACCGCAGTCCCTTCACTAGGGAGATTAGAAATTCCTGAAACCCTCCGGACTTCAAGTTCCCAGCTATTGAACCATACAATGGTCGAACTAATCCGACTCTTCATCTCATGCGATATATGCGACCCATGGAAGTATTTGGTGCATCGACTAGCTTCATGGCTAAGTGCTTCTCCCTTTTTCTCACAGATATAGCCGACATGTGGTTTCGGCAGTTAGCAACAGAGTCGATAAGTAGCTTTCGAGTGCATATCTCTCGCCCGAAAAGTGTCATGTTCTTATCTACCATCGAGCAACGGTCCGGAGAGACCCTCAGGTCCTTCCTTGAAAGATTCAATGCAACTGTAGCATCTGTTGATCGGCCGGAGCCATCGATGGTGCTTATGGCCGCCATTGCGGGAGTTCAAAGGAGGTCGGAATTCTCAAATTCCTTAACTCGAGATCCTCCCAAAGATATAGACGACTTCTACTCCGAGGCCGAGAGATTCCTCCGACAAGAGGATGCCAACCTTGAAATGGAGAGCCTCGAGGTGTTAGTAGCAAAGCACCAAGGTCCATTCAACGACAACGGCCAGAATAAAGGAAGAGGATCGGCCCCGGAGAAGAGAGAGCGCAATGTGCGACCTCGAAATGAAAAAAAGTATGATCAATACACCGAGCTCAACTCCTCTCTGCTCGATATATATCTCGACATACGCCAATCTCTGCCAACTCCAAAACCTCCTCGATGAGAACCAACGCAGATAGAACTCGATTCGGGCAAACATTGTATATTCCACAACGTAGCTGGACAAAACACAAATGAATGCCGACATCTGCGCGATCTCATTGAGGGACGGGTTAGAAAAGGAGTGCTCACTGAATATGTTAAAGGTCGCGCCCCGGCCAAGCTGCTGCGATCCTCTGCCCAAGCTCCTCAGGTCGGTCCGCAAGCTCCTAGAAACGGAAAGGAACCTGAGACTAGCACTCGCGGCATAATCATTAATTAGATTTTTTATCTTTTCTTGATGTATTTCCCTTTGAATTGCTTTGTCCCTTGTAATAAATAGTTATGAATTTTCTTTTGCAAACATGGATCATGTTTAAAAAATCTCTAAGCCGAGCACGTATTACGCTCGCCCCCTTGTTCTGTGTGGTCAGTGCAAGAGCCCACCACCATTCAGAACACCTACTCCTCTATGCGAGTGAGGTCACATCTTCTAAACATGAGTATGGACTATACTCTATCTACCTTTTCTTTTAACATCACGAGCATTTATAGCTTGCTGGATCTACTAACTTAATATGAGTCGAGCATAAAAAACACTTGCCATAAGCCGAATATAGTTAATACTCGCCATCTCTCTAAGCCAATTATGGTTAATGCTTGCCACTAAGCCGAGTATGGTTAATACTCGCCACCTCTGTAAGTCGAACCTGATTAGCGTTCGCCGCCAAGCCGAACCAGATTAGCGTTCGCCACTAAGCCGAGTATGGCTAATGCTCGCCACCCTCTAAAGCCAAGTGAACTAAAATGCTCGACCCAAACAGAAAGTTTGTTTTGTGTTTGCAGGAATCCTTATAAAGGAAGTAGAAACTACATTGGCCTTAATACGGCTCCCCGATAGCTGTCGGTCTTCCAGCCTTAATACGACCCGGTACGGTCGTTGGTTTTCTGGCTTTAATACAACATCGGGACCGTCGGTTTTCTGGCCTTAATATGGTCTGGCGCGACCATGGCAGCTCGAGCGTTTGTGCTCCGGTTCAGAATTCAGAACACATCTCCCTCTACCGGTGAAGACATATTCTAAGTGGCAAAGTGTTAGCCCTATTTTTGGCAAGAGTCTCAACAGGTTAAACCAAAGCCAAAACGCGCGACCTAGGTAGATCGAGCTCAAGAGAGCGCAGCGAAAGCACAAGTCGACCAAGTCACAGGTCGACTCATCTCCCGCCTGATCAGTGAACAGCCTACTCCTTAAGAGTCACCCTCCTGATCAGCCTAAGATCTCGCTTCCAGATATCTCGCCTTGACCGATTATCTCGCGTCGACCGATTATTTTGGGCTAGCGTGGAAACCTTCTACAGAGTCATTCCACCTAATATCCCGACTTTCAAGGAGATAAAGGCGGTCAACCGTATGCGGACAAAGCTCTACTTTTGATATACCTTTCCGTGGATGCCACATCAGCCACAACTTCCGAGGATACTATTTATGAGTAGTGGAATCAGTCTTCCAACCGCAACTCAAGCCAATAGAGAGATTCCACGTGTACAGGCCTTTCCAGAATGGCCGGGCCACTTCGCAACAGCCCAAGGCGTGTCCTCCATCTATAAATACCTCTAAGCTTAAAGAGGAAAGGAGGCTTTTTCCACTACCGTAACTTCCATTACACTCACAGAAGTTTACTTCTCTCCATCATCTTTCTTTCTCTTCTCTAAGCAGAAAAAAGTATTGTAATTGTAATCAAAAAAGAGAAATAATATATAAAGTGGACGTAGGCACTGTCTTTGCAGAACCACAATAAAAATTCTGTGTGTGTTCTGTAACACCCCACATCCGTTAAGGTCACTCACAATGGGGAATGCCTCAACTTCAATGGGGCGTTATGGGTACTGGAACAGAAATATTACAAGACAGACATATATAAAACAGCGGAAAGTAAAGTAGAAGTACTTCAAATCAGTTATTAAATATAATTGTTTACAGTAAAAGCCCATCAACTTCCAATACCCAATTACATAGCTAAAATATCCGTCTTGCTCAAAAACAAAGAAGCATAAAAATAAGTTGTAGTATTCCCCAATAAAGCAAAGCAAGCCATAGCCAAGAGAAGTCCAAGCCGTACATGAAAGAGCCTTGGAGCTTGGTAAGATCCGAACTAAGTCGTATTCCCACCCTGCGAACGGGGGGGGGGGGGAGAAAATGAGGCAAAACAAAACGGGTCAGTCATAAAGACTGAGTAAGTCCTAGTGACTTTCAGCATAAAAACAGCTAAAGATAATATGGCATGAATAAACTGAAAGTAAACATAAGCATGATGACGAGGTAAGCTACAGGCACGATGAATCAAGTATAACATCCCATACTTCCTATCAAGAGTAGCATCACAAGGTTCCTACCAAGTATGCAAAGTTTCTATCAAGTATAACATTGCAAGATTTCTAAGCTTCACCATTACGCTATTTTCCTTGATTTCCTATATTCTCTGCACCACCTAACTAGCGTTCCAACTAGTTTACTTAGTTACAATTACAAGATAAGTGATCCCCCATAACCCGCATGATAGTTTTATAGGTACATATCCCACGATGAGGGTCCCACCTCATACTGACAGTTTCATGTCCCCACCGTACCTATCTTAATTAATCGGCTCTTACTTACAATGTTTCACATGTGTTATATACTAAGGTTATCCCAACCACGTAGTTGTGGTAGCCTTTAGGGCTACATCTAATATGAGGAGTTTATCTCAACCAGCCCAATTGCAATGAATGTGTTAGATGTATCCTTACTACCTTAATCGATCGGTTCCTACTCGACCTAGCTCTTGTTTGTGTCGCACGGCCCCCTACTTGTAGATACATGTGCTGGTCCCACCCTAGGGTGTATCAATTCCTAGGATGGCAACCCCGACACAATTCTTGATGCACAGCTTTATATCTACTAATGCCTCATGGCTAAATTTTCCACTCCGGAATACGTGCACGCCCGTAATCCGTCGTAACCTGCACTGCTGCATCACCTGCCGTCATTTTGACCACTTATAATCAGCCCAGTAATCGTGCCTCATCCTGCGTAGCTCAGGGTACCGTTGATACCTAATGTGGGTTACGGTTGAAACGGGTCCCGCTATTAGGGTTTTCTTAGGGTCTATACGTATACTCCACGGGTTGGTTAAGTGTCATCCATTCAAGTTAACTTAACCCCACCACCCATCACGTTAGATTGGTTAAGTGCATGTTAACTTAACCCCATCCACTAGTCATGTTATAATGGTTAAGTGCTACCCCTTGTGTTACTTAACCCTACCGCTTGTCTTGTTATACCGGCTAAGTGTTCTCCATTGTGTTAACTTAACCCTACCGCATGTCATGTCATATTGGTTAAGTGTACATTGACTTAGCCCACCTACTTATCATGTAGTGACAGTTAAGTGTTACCCTCTGTTGTTACTTAACCTTACCACGCATCACATTAGATTGGTTAAGTTCATGTTAACTTAACCCTATCCATTAGTCATATTATAATGGTTAAGTGTTACCCTCGTGTGTTTACTTAACCCTACCACTCATCAGGTTATATCGGTTGGGTTTTATCAACCCATTCAAGTTAACTTAACCCATCCATTCATGTTATATCGGTTAAGTGTCATTAGCCTAGTCATATTACTTAACCCACACATTCATATCATATTGGTTAAGTGTCATTAACCTAGTCATTTTACTTAACCCACCCATTCATATCATATTGGTTAAGTGTCATTAACCTAGTCATATTACTTAACCTACCCATTCATATCATATTGGTTAAGTGTCATTAACCTAGTCATATTACTTAACCCACCCACTGGTCAAATTAACATGTTATGTTGGTTAAGCGTTCTTAATTTACTTAACCCCACCCAATGGTATAATTAACATGTTATGTTGGTTAAGTGTTTCCTTGATTGACTTAACCCTACCAAGCCTAGCTTGTCTGTCCTTAGCCTTAATTACTTAAAGCACCAACCACTCACATTAGGTCTATATTGTTGTGGTCGCTGGATGTGCCGGTCGGTTCCGAGCAGCCTTACACCACAACTCAACCTAACCTCGGGTCTATTTGGGCTTAATACACTAACCACCCACATTAGATCATGTTGTCACGTTTGCTGGATATGCCGGTCGGTTCCGGGCGGTCTTATACCATGACTCAATCTAACCTCGGGTTAGGTATATTCGTATTTTCTAATCTACATTTTTATTTATGTAAATTATCCAGAATTCATGTCATTGCCCAAATTTGTTTCTAATCAAGTTTTTTAATTAAGGTATATTATTTATACCGTTTCATGCCATAAATCACTTATGTGATTAAAGGCCAAATGTGTCAATTACCAAGTTCATTATTCATGTTTTTGCCCCAAAAAGTATTCCCAAATTATTATCATAATTCACTATAAAGTTATGCCAAGTTATAGCCTTTTATTTACAATACATGCCAACTACCCAAAAACCCAACTTAGGCGCGTTCATATTAAACCTCTATTGTAACAACCCGAATTATAATAACATGTTATAACCATAAATCAGGGAAAAATTAAATTGTAAATTTAGAATCAAGGGAAACAGGTTACGCCACTGCGTTCGTCTCGAAATTCAGCTTGAAAACGAGTCCGAAATTGCGAAAATCGGAGTCCGTATGACCAAGTTATGGCCCATAGAAGATTTCAGAAAAAATCAGCCCGAAAATCAAAATTCGGCCCCAAACAGACTGGGCAGGAAAATTTCCCGCCCAGCCCCAGGTCGATTGGGGGGTTGACTTGGGGGTCTACCTACCCCAGACCAGGTCGACCTGGGTGTCGACCTGGGGATCGACCTTCCTGGTCGGGCCTGGTCGGCTTGTGTGCACCTGCTTGGTTCTGTGGCCTTGTTTGAGAGCTTGTGACGATTTTTGATGGTTCAGATTTGTTCTAGGGTTAATCCTATGGCCTAAACTTGTCCCTACTCCTATAAAAACACCCTATGACCTAACCTAAATCACCCCAAATCATTTTAACACCAAAGCGCTGCCCAAATTCTCCTTGATCATGGCCTCCATCTTCAACTTCAAAGCTTGAGCATTCAAAATAGATCCAAGGCAAAAGAGCAAGCTTTCTCCATCAAAATCAAAGGAGCTACATCTTCTTTCTCAAGGCTTTGTGTGGAGCTTCGCTTATTTGGGGCTACCTAGAGTTTCTACATCGTTTCTTGGCTTTCTTTGTTCTCTAGTTCTCATAGCCACGATTTGTAAGCCCTACTTACTTCTAGATCTAAACTCTAGACTTAAATGGACATGATGTAAAGTGAAATTGAATGTGAACATGTTAACTACCTTGGATCTATGCTTGTATGCCCTAAATTTACTATCTTGACTTGTGGAATGTTGACATGGACCCTAGATCTACACTTTTGACTTGTGGAATATTGATGTGAACTTGATTTGGGGCTTTATGCATGTTAGAAAACCTTGACCCCTTATGTTCCTTAACATGCATACGATGATGTTGAACCTATTTGCTATGCACAAGCTAGGATTGTCACCCTATGATAACTATTGACATATTTTGAGGCCAAATTCACCTTTTATGCTATTGTCATGTTTGAGGCCAAATTCACCCTTTATGCTATCATACATGTTTGAGGCCAATATGCTATATGCTAGTTATGTTGATCACCTTGACCTCAAAACTCACCATGTTTAACTTGTGGTAAACTTTGCCACCTTATGCCCACCTTTATCATGTTTTCCCCTAATTTGATCTTTTATGTTGATTCGCTTTCACGTGCGTTAGGGATACGTTTTGGGTAGTTTAAGCAAACATGAATATGACATGAAAACATGGTCGTATGATAAACTTGAATGTGGACATGGCATTTAGAAAATCATGAGAATGGCCAACTCAAGGTTGGGTTTAGTTTGTAGCATAAATCTGCCCGGAACCGCCCGACAAATCCAGTAGCTACAAACAATAAGACCCAATGTGAGTAGTTGGTCATGTCGTACTTAAAACCCGAGGTTAGACAAGGTTGTGGTGTAAAGCTGCCCGGACCCGCCCGGCACATCCAATAACCACAACAAAGTCTAATGTGAGAGGTTGGGGTGCATTAAATAAATTAATGCCACAAGATAAGGTTAAGTCATGGACAACTTGAATACTTAACCAACTTGACATGTTGACTGGATAGGGTTGAGTCGTGGATTTGAATGACAACACTTAACCCATTAGAAACCCTAGTTTGCCGGTCCTTTTTAGCAGTAACCCTCTTAGATGTATCATGATACCCTAGGGACTTGGCTAGGGTGGGGCAACAATTACTGGGATGATTATAAGCGACCAAAATGGAAGGCTGAGTGGGTGTGCCATTGTAGGTTTGGATGGACTATGGTCGTGCACTTAGTCCGGAATTGAAAAATAGCAGGTGTGGGCACCCGTAGTTGTACACTGTGCATGCTTGGAATTGTGTCAGTGGTTGACACCCTAGGGCTTGATACACCCGTAGGGCGGACCTAGCACAGAGTAGCTACATTCGCGATTGGGCCGTATGACACCGACACTTGACGAGTTAGGCTTATAGGGAGCCGATCGACTAGATCGTATAGTTGGGCCTCGATTTGGGTCATCTCATGATATTGGGCCAAGGGATCATTTCTTGATTTACACTTGACATGGGTTAGAATACTAGTACTTTTGGTGCAACAAAACCTTGTATACGCG
Organism: Allium sativum; assembly: GCA_030737875.1. Taxonomy (NCBI): domain Eukaryota; kingdom Viridiplantae; phylum Streptophyta; class Magnoliopsida; order Asparagales; family Amaryllidaceae; genus Allium; species Allium sativum. The sequence goes on along the minus strand of CM060924.1, from coordinate 733,387,956 downwards.
ATGACACACTTGACTTATCTTGTTAACTATTTACCATGATCAGTTAGTTACCATCCTTATGTTTTATCTCAGATTCTCATGTCTAGTTAACTTTGTTAGTTTTTATACTAAGAGTAGCTAGGACTTACCAGTCTTTATGACTGACCCTTTTTCTTTCGCTTCTTTTCTTCCGTCCCCCCCCCCAGGTTCTCAGGGAGGGAACACTAGCACCTAGCTTGGATCTTTAGCTTGCTTTTCTGACAGCTCATGTATGGTTTGGACTTGAGCTTTGCTATGGCTGCACCACTGCTATCTTCGGGAATAATTTACTTTCATGTTATTTTCATTTCACGTTTTCTAGACTTGTAGTAAATGGAAAAAGGATGACTTAGTGTTTTGATGTAAGTTGACTTTGGTTTTTGAAATGGTTAAGTTTGGTTTTTAATTTCTACCACTGCTTTACTTACTTTGTTTCACTTACCTATGTTCTGTTTTGTGATATCTTTGTGCATGTTTACCTAATAATACCCCTCTAAACCTAGTGCATTCCCTTGTGAGTGACCCTAGCGGAGGTGGGGTGTTACACTTGGTATCAGAGCATAAGGTTTACGAGATTGAGCAAAAGTTTTTAAAGAAAAGTTTTAAAAACTATTTTCAAAACCGATTATAAAGAAGTATTTTTCCAAGTAAAGTCTAGTTTTTTTTAAAGGCTATTCCCCAAAAGCCATTAGCACTATCCTTTGTTTCCTCGTTCTGAATCTATCTTTTTTCTTCGTTTCACTATGGCCGATAATTTTACCATTCCGGAGGGCGTTCCAATACCTATTTGGTTCAGGAGGTACACGGAGGCTAGGGCAAATGAAGCCGGCCCCGCGGACTTTCCTCTTCCTCCTCCTCCCGTGGATAACATTCCTCCTCCCCCCGTAGCTGAGGTTCCTCCTCCTCCTCCACCCCATATGGACCCATTGCCTAAAGTATGCAAGGATTTCAAAGCGATGGGTGGCAAGAATTTTGTTGGGACCGAAAATTTTGTTGAGGCAAGAAACTGGTTGAAGGAGACCGAAGACCTTTTTACTATCTTTGATGTTGAGGATCATAGAAAAGTCCAGATGGCAGCATGGTTGTTGAAAGAGGAAGCTTCATTTTGGTGGGAAGTCACCAACGCTACTAGGCCTATAGAGACATGGGCCGACTTTAGGATGAGGTTTGGGCTTAAGTTTCTATAATCAACGGAAGAGAATCTGCAAATGGAGAGGTTTATATCTCTAAAGCAAGGGGACATGACCGTGAGGGAGTATGTGAATAAGTTTAATCAGCTTGCTCGATTTGGATTAGACTTGGTTAACACGGTTCAGAAGAAGTCTCTACGCTTTTCTCGAGGATTGAATGAGCCATTGCATAGTTTGGCCATGTCACATATACCCATGGGGGCGACTTTTGAGAGCTTGGTGGATATGGCCCTACTTAGTGAGGAAGATAATAGTGGCAAGAAAGAGGTTAAGCCCAATGAGAACCAAGGAAAGAAGACTGACTCCAAGTGGGGAGGCAACAACAAGAACAAGAACAAAAACAACAAGGGCAACAACGGCAACAACAAGGAACATGAGACGAGGAGTGTAATTTTTGTGGGATCAAGGGGCATCTAGCCAAAGATTGTAGAAAGAAGAAGAGGAAGTTGGGCGAATGCTTTCATTGTGGAGAGTCTGGACACTACAGTAAGGATTGCCCGAAGAAGCAAGGACAGGGGCAAGGGCAGGCTCAGCGAGCAGGACCTTCTGGAGGGCAATTGCATGCTCTCAATACCACTCCAGCTCTTGACCAAGGTAGTATTTCTGTAGAAAGCCTTGTTTACATTTCTGGTTTTCCTGTTCGAACCTTATTTGATTCTGGCGCATCGCATACTTTTATTTCTTTTGATATTGTTGAAAGTTTGCACCTTAGTACTAGTCTAGTTGAGGATCCCGTTAGTGTTTCAAATCCAATTGGGGGTTCCGCCCATCTATCTATGATTTGTATGGATTTGAGGACTTCTATCTTGAGCGTAGAATTCATGTGTAATGCTTATGTTCTCGGATTTATGGGATACAGGTTGATTTTGGGCATGGATTGGTTGTCCAGTTATGGAGCCATTCTTGATTGTGAGCATAGGGTGGTGAGGCTCATAACTCACCTTGGAAATACCCTAGAAATTTCTTATAACCCTATGGGTCCCGTCATGTTACGTTATCTTGAATCCCTCGACTCATCCATTGATAATCTGCAATCTGTGAGCGTAGTCCGAGAATATCCCGATGTCTTTGAAGAGGTTAAGGGGTTACCCCCTAAACGCGAGATAGATTTCCATATTTATCTTGTTGACAATGCCAAGCCAGTTTCATTGCCCGTCAGGCACATGGCCCCACGAGAAAGAAGAGAGCTTAGTAAGCAAGTCAAGGAGTTGCTTGAGAAGAATTTTATTAGGCGAAGCATTTCTGAATGGGGTGCTCCTGTGGTACTCGCTACTAAGGCGGATGGTTCGCTTCGTCTATGTGTTGATTATCGTGAATTAAACAAGATGACAAAGAAGAATAGGCACCCACTACCTAGAATTGATGATCTTTTTGACCAGCTTGTAGGCGCTTCTGTTTTCTCTCAACTCGATCTAGCCACTGAATTCCGTCAGCTTAGAGTGGCTGGGGATAGCATTGACAAGACTGCGTTTAGGACTCCAGATGGATTCTTTGAATGGCTCGTCTGCCGTTCGGTTTTACAAATGCACCCGCATACTTCGTTGATTTGATGAGTAGGGTGTTTAGGGAGTTCCTTAACAAGTTTGTGGTGGTTTTCGTGGATGATATTCTGATCTTCTCTAAGGATGAGGAAGAACATGCTAGACATCTCAAGGAGGTTATGAATACGCTTAGAGCTCACCAGTTAAAAGCCAAGTTCTCCAAATGCCATTTTTGGAGGAAAGAAGTTCGATTTCTTGGGAATATAGTTTCTAAGCAAGGCATAGCTGTGGATCTCGCGAAAGTGGTTGCGGTTCAAGACTGGAAAGCTCCTAAGAATGCAACTGAAGTGAGAAGCTTTCTCGGTCTGGCAGGCTTTTATAGGAAGTTCATTAAGGACTTCGCCAAAATTTCGGCTCCTCTTACTAAGTTAACAAAGAAGTACCTAGTCTTTGCATGGGAAATAGAGTGTGAGCTTGCTTTTCAAAGGCTCAAGAGAGCCCTCACCACAGCTCCAGTTTTGGCATTACCCGATGGAGGTAAGACGTTTATCGTGTACACCGATGCATGTGGCACGGGATTAGGCGCTGTCCTGATGCAAGATGGAAGAGTGATATGTTATGGGGGTAGGCAACTTAAAGTTCATGAGAAGAACTATCCCACTCATGACTTGGAGTTGGCGGCGATCATCTTTGCACTCAAATCTTGGCGCCATTATCTTCTAGGTGAAAGGTTTGAGTTATATACCGATCACAAGTCGCTTAAGTACCTCTTCTCGCAAAAAGATTTGAATCTAAGGCAACAGAGGTGGATGGAATTCTTGGCATCGTATGATTTCGATATAGCTTATACCCCTAGCAAGGGAAATGTGGTGGCGGATGCGCTAAGTAGTAAAAGGTTGACTTTGAGCCCATTATTTGTTGAGATGAAGAATCTAGAGTTCTTAGCAACCTTTGATTTTACACCTGCGGTTGAGTCATTGACTGGTTCGTTAGCATCTCTTGAGCTTAGACCTACACTTCTAGATCAAGTAGGGGCATCGCAAAAGGAAGATCCACTGATAGTCGAGATCATGGACAAGTTGATTCGTGGTGAGACGTCTAGTCACCTCGCTAGATATTCCATAGATGACAAGGGATGGCTAAGACGCGATGGAAGACTATGTGTCCTACAAGTGGGAGACTTAGTGAATAAAGTTCTTGAAGAAGTCGCATCACTCGAAGATGACTATACATCCCGGAGGGGATAAGATGTATAGAGATATGAAGCGCATTTTCTTTTGGGTTGGAATGAAGAAGGACGTGGCAGAGTTTGTTTCAAAATGCATGGTGTGCCAACAAGTAAAGGCCGAGTCGAAGAAACCCGGTGGGCTATTACATCCGTTGGAGGTCCCGCAATGGAAGTGGGAAAGCATCTCGATGGATTTTTGGATGGATTGCCTAGGTCAAGGAAGGGGAATACTAGCATATGGGTCATAGTTGATAGACTCACGAAGAGTGCTCACTTCATTCCGGTGAAGAGCAAGAGGACCGCATCATGGCTAGTGTTTGTTTATCTTCGAGAGATAGTACGGTTGCATGGAGTTCCTTCTAGCATAGTTAGCGATCGTGACCCAATCTTCACTAGCCAATTTTGGAATAGTTTGCAAGAAGCGATGGGTACGCGATTGAATCTAAGTACAGCCTATCACCCACAGACGGATGGTCAAACCGAAAGGGTAAATAGGGTACTAGAAGACCTGTTGAGACTATGCATTCTTGACTTTGGTGGTACTTGGGAAGACCATCTTCCTCTAGTGGAGTTTGCTTATAATAACGGCTACCAAGCAAGCATAGGGATGGCACCATTCAAAGCTTTGTATGGAAGACCGTGCAAGTCACCAACTTGTTGGTGGGAAATAACGGAGAAGCTTATACTTGGTCCCGACATGATAAGGGACACATCCGAGAAGGTTGAATTGATACGAAGACGGATGAAAACGACCCAAGATAGACAGAAATCCTATGCAGATAAGAGAAGGACTGACTTGAAATTTGAAGTTGGAGATATGGTCTTTGTGAAAGTTTCTCCCTTGCGCAATGTAGTTCGTTTTGGAGCAGTTGGGAAGCTAGCACCATGGTTCGTAGGACCCTTTCCTATCATAGAGAGGATTGGGCAGATGGCTTATAAAGTGGAATTGCCCGAGAAGCTGGCCGGAGTGCGCAATGTCTTTCATGTCTCGCATCTCTAAAGGTGCCTACATGAATCAGCCGAAGTGGTTGAGCCTAGCATTCTTAAAGACGTGGAGGTAGAGAAAGAGGCAACCCTTAGGCGAGCTCCGATTCGTATCTTAGGAACAGAGATCAAGAAGCTGAGGAATCGAGAAGTCAAGTTAGTAAAGGTACAGTGAAGTCGAAGAGGACGCAACTTGGGAAACCGAGGAGAAGATGCGCGCGCTTCACCCATTTCTTTTTGAGGGTACATTCTCGATCTCGTTTTCTAGTTAGCATATCTTTCTTTTGCTATCCATGTTTATCTTGTTATTTCGTTAATCTTGTCATGAGAACCTTAGGTAGAAAACCCTATAGATGAAAACATGTATTTGAAACATGTTATGGTTGATGTTTGCAAATGGTTGCAAGTGTTTGCAAGTGGTTACTTGTGGATGCATGATACAGGTTAGGCACTAAGATCGGCTCACACACTTTCATGTTGCATATGCATGAGTGCTTATACTTATACATGGATGAAACTTGTTATGCTATCACTTGGATGTTTCATACGAATGAAATGTTATGTGCACTCATGTAGAGATTATAAATTATGTTAGGAATTTTCATACATTTGGACTCATTTCACTAACATATTTTGCATTAAGGAGGTTTACCGAATCAGTAACCGCCTGATCTTTCGCATTAGATAAGTACATATACACACACTTTTTGCATATGTTCATACAGCATTAGAAATCTTTTAAGGACAATGTTTTTCTCGTGGATGATGTTTTGAGTAGATGGATGATGGTTGGTAGGATACGTTCTTCCTAACTTGGAGATTTCGGGGACGAAATCCTTTAAGGAGGGGAGAATGTAACAACCCGAATTATAATAACATGTTATAACCATAAATCAAGGCAGAATTAAATTTTAAATTTAGAATCAAGGGAAACGGGTTACGCCATTGCGTTCGCCACGAAATTCTGCTTGAAAACGAGTCCGAAATTACGAAAATCGGAGTCCGTATGACCAAGTTTTGGCCCATAGAAGATTTCAGAAAAATTCAGCCCGAAATTCAAAATTCAGCCCCAAACAGACTGGGCGGGAAAATTTCCTGCCCAACCCCAGGTCGACTGGGGGTCGACTTGGGAGTCGACCTGCCCCAGACCAGGTCGACCTTGGTGTCGACCTGGGGGTCAACCTCCCTTGGGGTCGACCTCCCTGGTCGGGCCTGGTCGGCCTGTGTGCACCTGCTTGGTTCTGTGGCCTTGTTTGAGAGCTTGTGACGATTTTTGATGGTTCAGATTTGTTCTAGGGTTAATCCTATGGCCTAAACTTGTCCCTACTCCTATAAAAACACCCTAAGACCTAACCTAAATCACCCCAAATCATTTTAACACCAAAGTGCTGCCCAAATTCTCCTTGATCATGGCCTCCATCTTCAACTTCAAAGCTTGAGCATTCAAAATAGATCCAAGGAAAATGAGCAAGCTTTCTCCATCAAAATCAAAGGAGCTACATCTTATTTCTCAAGTCTTTGTGTGGAGCTTCGCTTATTTGGGGCTACCTAGAGTTTCTACATCGTTTCTTGGCTTTCTTTGTTCTCTAGTTCTCATAGCCACGATTTGTAAGCCCTACTTACTTCTAGATCTAAACTCTAGACTTAAATGGACATGATGTAAAGTGAAATTGAATGTAAACATGTTATCTACCTTGGATCTATGCTTGTATACCCTAAATTTACTATCTTGACTTGTGGAATGTTGACATGGACCCTAGATCTACACTTTTGACTTGTGGAATATTGATGTGAACTTGATTTGGGGCTTTATGCATGTTAGAAAACCTTGACCCCTCATGTTCCTTAACATGCATATGATGATGTTAAACCTATTTGCTATGCACAAGTTAGGATTGTCACCCTATGATAACTATTGACATGTTTTGAGGCCAAATTCACCTTTTATGCTATTGTCATGTTTGAGGCCAAATTCACCTTTTATGCTATCATACATGTTTGAGGCCAATATGCTATATGCTAGTTATGTTGATCACCTTGACCTAAAATCTCACCATGTTTAACTTGTGGTAAACTTTGCCACCTTATGCCCACCTTTATCATGTTTTCCCCTAATTTGATCTTTTATGTTGATTCGCTTTCACGTGCGTCAGGAATACGTTTTGGGTAGTTTAAGCAAACATGAATATGACATGAAAACATGGTCGTATGATAAACTTGAATGTGGACATGGCATTTAGAAAATCATGAGAATGGCCAACTCAAGGTTGGGTTTAGTTTGTAGCATAAATCTGCCCGGAACCGCCCGGCAAATCCAGTAGCTACAAACAATAAGACCCAATGTGAGTAGTTGGTCATGTCGCACTTAAAACCCGAGGTTAGACTAGGTTGTGGTGTAAAGCTGCCCGGACCCGCCCGGCACATCCAATAACCACAACAAAGTCTAATGTGAGAGGTTGGGGTACATTAAATAAATTAATGCCACAAGATAAGGTTAAGTCATGGACCACTTGAATACTTAACCAACTTGACATGTTGATTGGATGGGGTTAAGTCATGGATTTGAATGACAACACTTAACCCATTAGAAACCCTAGTTTGCGGGTCCTTTTCAGCAGTAACCCTCTTAGATGTATCACGATACCCTAGGGACTAGGCTAGGGTGGGGCACAATTACTGGGCTGATTATAAGCGACCAAAAGGGACGGCTGAGTGGGTGCGCCATTGTAGGTTCGGACGGACTATGGTCGTGCACTTAGTCCGGAATTGAAAAATAGCAGGCGTGGGCACCCGTAGTTGTAAACTGTGCATGCTTGGAATTGTGTCAGTGGTTGACACCCTAGGGCTTGATACACCCCTAGGGTGGACCTAGCACAGAGTAGCTACATTCGCGATTGGACCGTATGACACCGACACTTGACGAGTTAGGCTTATAGGGAGCCGATCGACTAGATCGTATAGTTGGGCCCCGATTTGGGTCATCTCATGATATTGGGCCAAGGGATCATTTCTTGATTTACACTTGACATGGGTTAGAATACTAGTACTTTTGGTGCAACAAAACCTTGTATATGCGATGACACACTTGACCTATCTTGTTAACTATTTACTATGATCAGTTAGTTACCATCCTTATGTTTAATCTCAGTTTCTCATGTCTAGTTAACTTTATTAGTTTTTATACTAAGAGTAGCAAGGACTTACCAGTCTTTATGACTGACCCTTTTTCTTTCGCTTCTTTTCTTCCGTTTACCCCCAGGTTCTCAGGGAGGGAACACTAGCACCTAGCTTGGATCTTTAGCTTGATTTTCTGACAGCTCATGTACGGTTTGGACTTGAGCTTTGCTATGGCTGCACCACTGCTATCTTGGGGAATAATTTACTTTCATGTTATTTTGATTTCACGTTTTCTAGACTTGTAGTAAATGGAAAAATGATGACTTAGTGTTTTAATGTAAGTTGACTTTGGTTTTTGAAATGGTTAAGCTTGGTTTTTAATTTCTACCGCTGCTTTACTTACGATGTTTTATTTACCTATGTTTTGTCTTGTGATATCTTTGTGCATGTTTACCTAATAATACCCCTCCAAATCCAGTGCATTCCCTTGTGGGTGACCCTAGCGGAGGTGGGGTGTTACATCTACCAAGTCATAAATTATCATATATGTTTCAACTCCAAATTTTACATAATTAACATATGCCCAAGTTCTAGATTACATGTCAGTTTTACATATGCCCAGTTCATACCTAATTTACATATGTTCAATTCATGTTGTTTTACATGTATACCAATTTTATGCCAATTTACACATATCGAGTTCTAGCCAAAATTACATGTATCAAGATCCATGTCAAATTACATATATCAATCCCAATCGCGCAATAACCATTATAATGACAATACCCAAAATTACCCCGTTTTATGTTAGTGGTAAATTATACCCAAACATCCAATTTTCATATTATGCCTTCAATTCCACCAAACACATATATTCCACTAGGCAATATTCCAATATTTCCCCCGTATACCATCGCACGTATATCGTAATTTAGGCCTAGGTCCGAAATTGACCTAGGTTCATCAAAAGAAAATAAATGGGGGAAGATAGAATTTTGCATAAAAATAAGATCAGAGAGAAAAACATCATCACAGGCGTGAAGATTACAACTTGATAATAATATCAACATGAACCAAGAAAAATGATTTATAACAGGCTGAATAGATCATGAACTTGACATGAGAATAAAGATAGACAAGTCTCAAAATCTCAAGATTCAAGAAGCAACAAAAATAGATCTGAATCGATAAACATACTTAAATCCAATTTCACTTTATTTCACATCCATTATTATAATTAAATATTTAAATCTAAAAGTAACTAGAACTTACAGAGCATGGCTAGCGAATTAAGAACTGAAATTGTCGTAGAACGTTGTAGTAATGTTGATTTATCTTCTTGAATTGTTGTAGAAGTCTTAATCTTTGAATTGGATTGTGAATGAAAGCTTGTACTTTGATTTGGAGGTGGTGGCCATGATCAAGAGGGATTTCAGCAGCATTTTGGTGCAAGAATGATTTTTTATGAATTAGGTTAGGTCTTAGTGTGTTTTTATAGGTGTAGGAACTTATTTAGACCCTTAGATTAACCCTAGAACCAATCCGGACCATCAAAACACGTCCCGGGCTTCAAAAATGGGTTCTGAGCCAAAACTGGCCGATCAGGTCGACCAGTAAGGGGGGAGGTCGACCCTATGGTCGACCTGGGGGGTAGGTCGACCCCCAGGTCGACCCCCTGGTCGACCTGACACCCAGGTCGACTCCCAGGTCGACCTGTCTGGTTCTGTGCTGCCTGAAATTTGCTGAATCTTCTACAGGCCATAACTTGGTCATACGGACTCCGATTTTCGAAAACTCGGACTCTATTTCATGTAGAATTCCGAGACGAACGATATGGCGCAATCTTTTTCCCTGATTCTTATTTTAAAATTTAATTCTGCCTTGATTTACGATTTTAATATGTTATCAAAATACAGGGTATTACATTCTCCCCTCCTTAAGGATTTCGTCCCCGAAATCTCCAAGTTAAGAAGAATGTGTCCTACCATCCATCATCCATCTACTCAAAACATCATCCACAAGCAATCGTTGTCCTTAAAAGATTTCTAATGCTATATGAACATATGCAGAAAGTGTGTGTATATGTTCCTTATCTAATGCAAATGATCAGGCCTGATTGATCTTCTTAATGCAAAATATGTTTAGTGCCATGAGTCCAACATGTATGCAAATAGTCCTAGTCATATAAACACTATATGTGTGCACAAACATCCATCCATATGCAACATCCACATGTTAACACATTCAGTTTCATCCATAAACAAGTATAAACACTCATGCATATGCAGTATGAAAGGTGACAGAGCCGATCTAGTGTCTAATGTGTGTATATGCATCCACGAGCAACCACTTGCAACCATCAATCATAACATGTCTCAATCACATGTTTACACCCAATTGTTCCTACCTAAAGATATAGTCGAATGATAGAAGCCAGTAAAAACTTTGTGCCCATTAGGCAATGTCAAAACTAGAAACCTATGTCATATATATACTGATTAGGAGAAGAACTCCCTAAGCACCCCGAAGACCGAAATCAACATCAGGCTGACACCCAAAGAATTACTCAACCCAACCAATATATATGTTTTTAGGAAACTAAGCATGGTGGACTCATTTTAGGTCACAAGAAATCCCTTCCTAAAACCAACCCATATCCTATAAAACCCAAAAAGTTTAGTCAACCCAACGGATACCCTCAAACCTCAACATGTATTGCTAACAGATGAGTCATACTCCCTATGGGGTTTGCAACAGAAATAGGATTGACAATAGGACCGAGAGGATATACTTAAAATATAGCATGCAAGTAAGCTCTACTTGAAAAGAGGGATCAAGGGTATACTCTTAAAAAGAGATATGATGTGTTTATCTAGTCTTCAATCTTCTAAGCCGCATTTCCTTGAGCTTAACCCCATTGTGTTTTGACCATCTTTAACTTTACAATTTCGTAGCTTCTTAATTCCTATTTCCAAAATATGAGTTGGAACTCATTTCACTATCGCCTCTCGTTCCACTTTCACTTATTCTTTTTCTAGTATACTCGGCTCAAACATAACTGCGTACTCATGGTTTCATGCAAGCTCTCCAAAATTCACTAGTGAATCCTGGATCTCGTTTACTTATTATAAGGTGTTCCACGAAGAAGAACTATCTCTTGAAAACAAACAAATGCCAACCATGTTTCCAAATGTACTTACTAAGGTGATTTTCTATAACTCATGCATAAGCGAAATGAACCATCTGCCTTAGTGGAGAACACTACTCGAGCGGATCAATAAATGTATCAAGAGATTCTAGGTAACTAAGCATGGCAGAACCCTAAGAGTTACACTAGACTTCGAGGGCATTACCAAGGCAAGTCCAGAGTCTAACTACCCTCTTTTCATACTCAAGAATGGCACCATTACTGGATAACCACTCCATCTCTAGAATCAACCCATAGCCTAAAAACATAAGCATTACTTCCAAACTCAACACTTAGCATAGACATTCTCAAATCAAAACAAGTCATGAATAAATGAGCCGATTCCCCAATAGGATTTGAGACAAAAATGGGATTCTCTACTACGCTAGTACTAAGGTGCAGAGACTCAACTAAAGAAGCAGAATTAAAAGGATGCGATGTAAAAAACAAAGTTCTAACGGGATGATAGAAAAGAAAAGCTAAACCTTTAACAGAAACGTTACCACCTCTCTTAGGTACGCTAGTAGTGAGAGCATACAATTGCCCTCTCGATGATCTTGTTCTTTGCCCTTGTCCTTGTCCTATAATACTTAATTACATGTCCCTTTTTACCATACTAAAGATACTCTCTCTTGTCATGGGTTTTATTATTCTTTCACTTTGGCCTCTTTCCTTTCACCTTTTCCTCCTTCGTGGACTAAGCCATATAAACAAGTTTCTCATCCTTAGGCTTGTGTTCTTATCCTCGTTCTTACTATCCTTGTATAGTTTGTTGACAAGTCCCTCGAAAGCTACCTCCATTGCACGACAACTCTACAAAGATTGAAATAAGATTAGACGCAGATGGAACTAGTGCGACTACAGATGGAGGTTAGGCACTTCTTTGCCCTCCTACATGTGTCGTACGCCTACAGAACTATGGTGAAAAAAAGAAGGAAGAAGAGATTCAAAGTGAGAATCAAAAGATAGTACATATGGCTTTGGGGAATATGCCTTTCGTAAAACAAAATTTTTCTTAGAAAAATGCTTCTTTGTAAACGTTTTTGAAAATAATTTCAGAAGGTTTTTAAAAGCTTTTGCCCAGTCCGGTAACCTTCTGCTCTGATACCAAATGTAACACCCCACATCCGTTAAGGTCACTCACAAAAGGGAATGCCTCAACTTCAATGGAGCATTATGGGTACTGGAACAGAAATATTACAAGTCAGACATATATAAAACAACGGAAAGTAAAGTAGAAGTACTTCAAATCAGTTATTAAATATAATTTTTTACAATAAAAGCCCATCAACTTCCAATACCAAATTACATAGCTAAAATATTTGTCTTGCTCAAAAACAAAGAAGCATAAAAATAAATTGTAGTATTCCCCAATAAATCAAAGCAAGCCATAGCCAAGAGAAGTCCAAGCCGTACATGAAAGAGCCTTGGAGGATCCAAACTAAGCTGTATTCCCACCCTGCGAACCTGGGAGGGGGGGAACGGAAGAAAATGAGGCGAAACAAAACAGGTCAGTCATAAAGACTGAGTAAGCCTAGTGACTTTCAGCATAAAAACAGGTAAAGATAATATGGCATGAATAAACTGAAAGTAAACATAAGCATGATGACGAGGTAAGCTACAGGCACGATGAATCAAGTATAACATCCCATACTTCCTATAAAGAGTAGCATCACAAGGTTCCTACCAAGTATCACATCGCAAGGTTTCTATCAAGTATAACATTGCAAGATTTCTAAGCTTCACCATTACACTATTTTCCTTGATTTCCTATATTCTCTGCACCACCTAACTAGCGTTCCAACTAGTTTACTTAGTTACAATTACAAGATAAATGATCCCCCATAACCCGCATGATAGTTTTATAGGTACATATCCCACAATGAGGGTCTCACCTCATATTGACAGTTTCATGTCCCCACCGTACCTATCTTAATTGATCGGCTCTTACTTACAATGTTTCACATGTGTTATGTACTAAGGTTATCCCAACCCCGTAGTTGTGGTAGCCTTTAGGACTACATCTAATATGAGGATTTTACCTCAACCAGCCCAATTGCCATGAATGTGTTAGATGTATCCTTACTACCTTAATCGACTTGTTTGTGTCGCGCGCCCCCCTACTTGTAGTTACCTGTGCTGGTCCCACCCTAGGGTGTATCAATTCCTAGGATGGCAACCACGACACAATTCTTGATGCACAGCTTTATATCTACTGATGCCTAGTGGCTAAATTTTCCACTCCGGAATACGTGCACACCCGTAATCCGTCGGAACCTGCACTGCTGCATCACCTGCCACCATTTTGACCGCTTATAATCAGCCCAGTAATCGTGCCCCACCCTGCCTAGCTCAGGGTACCGTTGATACCTAATGTGGGTTACTGCTGAAACGGGTCCCGCTACTAGGGTTTTACTAGGGTCTATTCGTATACCCCACAGGTTGGTTAAGTGTCATCCATTCAAGTTAACTTAACCCCACCACCCATCTCGTTAGATTGGTTAAGTGCATGTTAACTTAACCCCATCCACTAGTCATATTATAATGGTTAAGTGTTACCCCTTGTGTTATTTAACCCTACCGCATGTCTTGTTATACTGGATAAGTGTTCTCCATTGTGTTAACTTAGCCCTACCGCATGTCATGTCGTATTGGTTAAGTGTACGTTGACTTAGCCCACCTACTTATCATGTTGTGACGGTTAAGTGTTATCCTCTGTTGTAACTTAACCTTAGCACGCATCACTTTAGATTGGTTAAGTGCATGTTAACTTAATCCCATCCACTAGTCATATTATAATGGTTAAGTGTTACCCTCGTGTGTTTACTTAACCCTACCACTCATCAGGTTATATCGGTTGGGTGTTATCAACCCATTCAAGTTAATTTAACTCATCCATTCATGTCATATCGGTTAAGTGTCATTAGCCTAGTCATATTACTTAACCCACCCATTCATATCATATTGGTTAGGTGTCATTAACCTAGTTATTTTACTTAACCCACCCATTCATATAATATTGGTTAAGTGTCATTAACCTAGTCATATTACTTAACCCACCCATTCATATCATATTGGTTAAGTGTCATTAACCTAGTCATATTACTTAACCCACCCACTGGTCAAATTAACATGTTATGTTGGTTAAGCGTTCTTAATTTACTTAACCCCACCCACTGGTTTAATTAACATGTTATGTTGGTTAAGTGTTTCCTTGATTGACTTAACCCTACCAAGCCTAGCTTGTCTGTCCTTAGCCTTAATTACTTAAAGCACCAACCACTCACATTAGGTCTATATTGTTGTGGTCGCTGATGTGCCGGTCGGTTCCGGGCAGCCTTACACCACAACTCAACCTAACCTCGGGTCCATTTGGGATTAATACACTAACCACCCACTTTAGATCATGTTGTCACGGTTGCTGGATATGCCGGTCGGTTCCGGGCAGTCTTATACCGTGACTCAATCTAACCTCGGGTTAGGTATATTCGTATTTTCTAATCTACATTTTTATTTATGTAAATTATCCAGAATTCATGTCATTGCCCAAATTTGTTTCTAATCAAGTTTCTTAATTAAGGTATATTATTTATACCGTTTCATGCCATAAATCACTTATGTGATTAAGGGCCAAATATGTTAATTACCAAGTTCATAATTCACGTTTTTGCCCCAAAACGTATTCCCAAATTATTATCATAATTCACAATAAAGTTATGCCAAGTTATAGCCTTTTATTTACAATACATGCCAACTACCCAAAAACTCAACTTAGGCATGTTCATATTAAACCTCTACCACGTCATAAATTATCATATACGTTTTAACTCCAAATTTTACATAATTAACATATGTCCAAGTTCTAGATTACATGTCAGTTTTACATATGCCCAGTTCATACCAAATTTACATATGTTCAATTCATGCCGTTTTACATGTATACCAGTTTTATGCCAATTTACACATATCGAGTTCTAGCCAAAATTACATGTATCAAGATCCATGTCAAATTACATATATCAATCCCAATCGCGTAATAACCATTATAATGACAATACCCAAAATTACCCCGTTTCATGTTAATGGTAAATTATACCCAAACATCCAATTTTCATATTATGCCTTCAATTCCACCAAACACATATATTCCACTAGGCAATATTCCAATATTTCCCCCGTATACCATCTCTCGTATATCGTAGTTTAGGCCTAGGTCTGAAATTGACCTAGGTTCATCAAAAGAAAATAAATAGGGGAAGATAGAATTTTGCATAAAAATGAGATCAGAGAGAAAAACATCATCACAGGCATGAAGATTACAACTTGATAATAATATCAACATGAACTAAGAAAACTGATTTACAACAGGCTGAATAGATCATGAACTTGACATGAGAATAAAGATAGACAAGTCTCAAAAACTCAAGATTCAAGAAGCAACAGAAATAGATCTGAATCGATAAACATACTTAAATCCAATTTCACTTTATTTCACGTCCATTATTATAATTAAATATTTAAATCTAAAAGTTCAAGAACTTACAGAGCATGGCTAGCGAATTAAGAACTGAAATTGTCGTTGAACATTGTAGTAATGTTGATTTATCTTCTTGAATTGTTGTAGAAGTCTCAATCTTTGAATTGGATTGTGAATGAAAGCTTATACTTTGATTTGGAGGTGGTGGCCATGATCAAGAGGAATTTCAGCAGCCTTTTGGTGCAAGAATGATTTGTTATGAATTAGGTTAGGTCTTAGGGTGTTTTTATAAGTGTAGGAACTTATTTAGACCCATAGATTAACCCTAGAACCAATCTGGACCATCAAAACACGTCCCGGGCTTCAAAAATGGGTTCTGAGCCAAAACTGGCCGACCAGGTCGACCAGTAAGGGGGGAGGCCGACCATATGGTCGACCCGGGGGGTAGGTCAACCCCCAGGTCGACCCCCAGGTCGACCTGACACCCAGGTTGACCCCCGGATCGACCTGTCTGGTTTTGTGTTGCCTGAAATTTGCTGAATCTTCTACAGGCCATAACTTGGTCATGCATACTCCGATTTTCGTAAACTCGGACTCTAGTTAATGTAGAATTCCGAGACGAACGCAATGGCACAACCCGTTTTCCCTGATTCTTATTTTAAAATTTAATTCTGCCTTGATTTATGATTTTAATATGTTATCAAAATACAGGGTATTAAATGTTCTCCCCTTTTTTCTTACTTTTTTCCGTATTTTTATCTTACTTCGTGTGTTGCTCACACGATTGGGGGTTGGCCGTCACTAGTGACCAACTTTTGACGTCAACAGAAAGAATTGGAAGAAAGAAATCATTGTCAGCTTTTGAAATTCAAGAAGACATAGTGAGAACGTTAAATTTAAAAATAAAAGGAAATTAAAATGTTAAAAAAAGGAAAAAAATACAAGTTCTAATTATGAAGTTAAAAAAACAAAACAAAAAAGGACGAAATCTAAAACTGCAATTCGAACTGTGACGGTGGTTGACAAAAAAGGGAGGGGTGCAACACGAGGACTTCCCAGGAGGTCACCCATCCTAGTACTACTCTCGCCCAAGCACGCTTAACTTCGGAGTTCTGATGCGATCCGGTGCTTTAGTGCTGGTATGATCGCACCTGTCAGGAAGCGGATTGGTAAAGTATTAAAGCAGGAGCTGGAGATTATAGAGAAATGCAGCGGTTAACGACAACAACATCTGAAATTCTTGCAAATGACATTAAATTTGACAACAAATTGATAAAAAGAAACAAGGGAACACGCTAAATTTGCAATTAAAATGAATCAAGAACGAATTGAAGGAATGAAAAGGACAAATTCAAACATCTACGTTGAGAATGTAATATGGAAAGAATTTGAAAAAAGACATTAAATTTGACAAAAAAATGATAAAATCAAAAGAGAGAACACGCTAAATTTGCAATTAAAAGGAATCAAGAACGAAATGGAGGAATTAAAATGACAAATTCAAACATCGACGTTGAGAATGTAATATGGAAAGAATTGGAAGAAAGAAATCATTGTCAGCTTTTGAAATTTAAGAAGACATAGTGAGAACGTTAAATTTGAAAATAAAAGGAAATTAAAATGTACAAAAAAGAAAAAAATACAAGTTCTAATTATGAAGTAAAAAAACAAAACAAAAAAGGACGAAATCTTAAACTGCAATTCGAACTGTGACGGTGGTTGACAAAAAAGGGAGGGGTGCAACACGAGGACTTCCCAGGAGGTCACCCATCCTAGTACTACTCTCGCCCAAGCACGTTTAACTTCGGAGTTCTGATGGGATCCGGTGCTTTAGTGCCGGTATGATCGCACCCGTCAGGAAGCGGGTTGGTAAAGTATTAAAGCAGGAGCTAGAGATTGTAGAGAAATGCAGCGGTTAACGATAACAACATTTGAAATTTTTGCAAATGACATTAAATTTGATAAAAAATTGATAAAAAGAAACAATGGAGCACGCTAAATTTGCAATTAAAATGAGTCAAGAATGAAATGAAGGAATTAAAAGGACAAATTCAAACATCGACGTTGAGAATGTAATATGGAAAGAATTTGAAAAAAGACATTAAATTTGACAAAAAAATGATAAAAACAAAAGAGGGAACACGCTAAATTTGCAATTAAAAGGAATCAAGAACGAAATGAACGAATTAAAATGACAAATTCAAACATCGACGTTGAGAATGTAATATTGAAAGAATTGGAAGAAAGAAATCATTGTCACCTTTTGAAATTCAAGAAGACATAGTGAGAAAGTTAAAATTGAAAATAAAAGGAAATTAAAATGTAAAAAAAAGGAAAAAAAATACAAGTTCTAATTATAAAGTAAAAAAACAAAACAAAAAAAGGAAAAAATCTTAAACTGCAAATTCGAACTGTGACGGTGGTTGACAAAAAAGGTAGGGGTGCAACACGAGGACTTACCAGGAGGTCACCCATCCCAGTACTACTCTCGCCCAAGCACACTTAACTTCGGAGTTATGATGGGATCCGGTGCTTTAGTGCTGGTATGATCGCACTCGTCAGGAAGCGGATTGCTAAAGTATTAAAGTAGGAGCTGGAGATTGTAGAGAAATGTAGCGGTTAACGGCAACAACGTTTGAAATTCTTGCAACTGACATTAAATTTGACAACAAATTGATAAAAAGAAAAAACGGAACACGCTAAATTTGCAATTAAAATGAATCAAGAACAAAATGAAGGAATTAAAAGGACAAATTCAAACATCGACGTTGAGAATGTAATATGGAAAGAATTTGAAAAAAGACATTAAATTTGACAAAAAAATGATAAAAACAAACGAGGGAACATGCTAAATTTGCAATTAAAAGGAATCCAAAATGAAATGAAGGAATTAAAAGGACAAATTCAAACATCGACGTTGAGAATGTAATATGGAAAGAATTGGAAGAAAGAAATCATTGTCAGCTTTTGAAATTCAAGAAGACATAGTGAGAACGTTAAATTTGAAAATAAAAGCAAATTAAAATGTAAAAAAAAAGGAAAAAAAATACAAGTTCTAATTATGAAGTAAAAAAACAAAATAAAAAAGAACGAAATCTTGAACTGCAAATTCGAATTATGACGGTGGTTGACAAAAAAGGGAAGGGTGCAACACGAGGACTTCCCAGGAGGTCACCCATCCTAGTACTACTCTCGCCCAAGCACGCTTAACTTCGGGGTTCTGATGGGATCCGGTTGCTGGTATGATCGCACCTATCAGGAAGCGGATTGGTAAAGTATTAAAGCAGGAGCTGGGGATTGTAGAGAAATGCAGCGGTTAACAGCAACAACGTTTGAAATTCTTGCAAATGACATTAAATTTGACAACAAATTGATAAAAAGAAACAAGGGAACACGCTAAATTTGCAATTAAAATGAATCAAGAACGAAATGAAGGAATTAAAAGGAAAAATTCAAACATCGACGTTGAGAATGTAATATGGAAAGAATTTGAAAAAAGTCATTAAATTTGACAAAAAAAATGATAAAAACAAACGAGGGAACACGCTAAATTTGCAATTAAAAGGATTCAAGAACGAAATGAAGGAATTAAAAGGACAAATTCAAACATCGACCTTGAGAATGTAATATGGAAAGAATTAAAAGAAATAAATCATTGTCAGCTTTTGAAATTCAACAAGATATAGTGAGAACGTTAAATTTGAAAATAAAAGGAAATTAAAATATAAAAAAATGAAAAAAAAAACAGGTTCTAATTATGAAGTAAAAAAACAAAACAAAAAAGAACGAAATCTTAAACTGCAAATTCGAATTGTGGCGGTGGTTGACAAAAAAGGGAGGGGTGCAACACGAGGACTTCCTAGGAGGTCACCCATCCTAGTACTACCCTCGCCCAAGCACACTTAACTTCGGAGTTGTGATGGGATCCGGTGCATTAGTGCTGGTATGATCGCACCTGTCAGGAAGCGGATTGGTAAAGTTTTAAATCAGGAGCTGGAGATTGTAGAGAAATGCAACGGTTAACAGCAACAACGTTTGAAATTCTTGCAAATGACATTAAATTTGACAACAAATTTATAAATAGAAACAAGGGAACACGCTAAATTTGCAATTAAAATGAATCAAGAATGAAATCAAGGAATTAAAAGGACAAATTCAAACATCGACGTTGAGAATGTAATATGGAAAGAATTTGAAAAAAGACATTAAATTTGACAAAAAAATGATAAAAACAAACGAGGGAACACGCTAAATTTGCAATTAAAAGGAATCAAGAACGAAATGAAGGAATTAAAAGGACAAATTCAAACATCGACGTTGAGAATGTAATATGGAAAGAATTGGAAGAAAGAAATCATTGTCAGCTTTTTAAATTCAAGAAGACATAGTGAGAACGTTAAATTTGAAAATAAAAGCAAATTAAAATGTAAAAAAAAGGAAAAAAAATACAAGTTCTAATTATGAAGTAAAAAAAACAAAACAAAAAAGGACGAAATCTTAAACTGCAAATTCGAACTGTGACGGTGGTTGAAAAAAAAGGGAGGGGTGCAACACGAGGACTTCCCAGGAGGTCACCCATCCTAGTACTACTCTCGCCCAAGCACACTTAACTTCGGAGTTCTGATGGGTTCCAATGCTTTAGTGTTGGTATGATCGTACCCGTTAGGAAGCGGATTGGTAAAGTATTAAAGTAGGAGCTGGAGATTGTAGAGAAATACAGCGGTTAACGGCAACAACATTTGAAATTCGTGCTAATGACATTAAATTTGACAACAAATTGATAAAAAGAAACAAGGGAACATGCTAAATCTGGTATTAAAATGAATCAAGAACGAAATGAAGGAATTAAAGGGACAAATTCAAGCACCGCCGTTGAGAATGTAATATGGAAAGAATTTGAAAAAAGACACTAAATTTGACAAAAAAATGATAAAAACAAACGAGGAAACCCGCTAAATTTACAATTAAAATGAATCAAGAAAGAAATGAAGGAATTAAAAGGACAAATTCAAACATCAACGTTGAGAATGTAAAATGGAAAGAATTTGAAAAAAGAAATCATTGTCAGCTTTTGAAATTCAAGAAGACATAGTGAGAACATTAAATTTGAAAATAAAAGGAAATTAAAATGTAAAATGAGTAAAAAAATTCAAGTTCTAATTATGAAGTAAAAAAACAAAACAAAAAAGGACGAAATCTTAAACTGCAAATTCGAACTGTGACGGTGGTTGTCAAAAAAGGGAGGGGTGCAACACGAGGACTTCCCAGGAGGTCACCCATCCTAGTACTACTCTCGCCCAAGCACGCTTAACTTCGGAGTTCTGATGGGATCCGGTGATTTAGTGTTGGTATGATCGCACCCGTTAGGAAGCGGATTGGTAAAGTATTAAAGTAGGAGCTGGAGATTATAGAGAAATGCAGCGGTTAACGGCAACAACATTTGAAATTCATGCAAATGACATTAAATTTGACAACAAATTGATAAAAAGAAACAAGGAATCACGCTAAATCTGAAATTAAATGAATCAAGAACGAAATGAAGGAATTAAAGGGACAAATTCAAGCACCGACGTTGAGAATGTAATATGGAATGAATTTGAAAAAAGACATTAAATTTGACAAAAAAAAATGATAAAAACAAACGAGGGAACACGCTAAATTTGCAATTAAAAGGAATCCAGAACGAAAAGAAGGAATTAAAAGGACAAATTCAAACCTCGACGTTGAGAATGTAATATGGAAAGAATTGGAAGAAAGAAATCATTGTCAACTTTTGAAATTCAAGAAGACATAGTGAGAACGTTAAATTTGAAAATAAAAGGAAATTAAAATGTAAAAAAAAAGGAAAAAAAATACAAGTTCTAATTATGAAGTTAAAAACCAAAACAAAAAGGTACGAAATCTTAAATTGCAAATTCGAACTATGACGGTGGTCGACAAAAATGGGAGGGGTGCAACACGAGGACTTACCAGGAGGTCACCCATCCTAGTACTACTCTCGCCCAAGCACGCTTAACTTCGGAGTTCTGATGGGATCCAGTGCTTTAGTGCTGGTATGATCGCACTCGTCAGGAAGCGGATTGCTAAAGTATTAAAGTAAGAGCTGGAGATTGTAGAGAAATGCAGCGGTTAACGGCAACAACGTTTGAAATTCTTGCAACTGACATTAAATTTGACAACAAATTGATAAAAAGAAAAAAGGGAACACGCTAAATTTGCAATTAAAATGAATCAAGAACGAAATGAAGGAATTAAAAGGACAAATTCAAACATCGACGTTGAGAATGTAATATGGAAAGAATTTGAAAAAAGACATTAAATTTGACAAAAAAATGATAAAAACAAACGAGGGAACACGCTAAATTTGCAATTAAAAGGAATCCAAAACGAAATGAAGGAATTAAAAGGACAAATTCAAACATCGACGTTGAGAATGTAATACGGAAAGAATTGGAAGAAAGAAATCATTGTCAGCTTTTGAAATTCAAGAAGACATAGTGAGAACGTTAAATTTGAAAATAAAAGGAAATTAAAATGTAAAAAAAAAGGAAAAAAATACAAGTTCTAATTATGAAGTAAAAAAACAAAATAAAAAAGTACGAAATCTTGAACTGCAAATTCTAATTATGACGGTGGTTGACAAAAAAGGGAAGGGTGCAACACGAGGACTTCCCAGGAGGTCACCCATCCTAATACTACTCTCGCCCAAGCACGCTTAACTTCGGGGTTCTGATGGGATCCGGTGCTTTAGTGCTGGTATGATCGCACCCATCAGGAAGCGGATTGGTAAAGTATTAAAGCAGGAGCTGGGGATTGTAGAGAAATGCAGCGGTTAACGTGTAACAACCCGTATTTTCAATAACCTGTAATAACATAAATCGAGGCAGAATTTAATTCTAAAATGGGAATCAAGGGAAACGGGCTATGCCATTGTGTTCGTCTCGGAAAAATACGCGAAATAGAGTCCGAGTTTTCGAAAATCGGAGTCCGTATGACCAAGATATGGCCTCGCGAAGTTTCACGAAAATTCCCAAATTAAAGTATACTTAATTAAGTGAAATGGGTTGTGTAGATATATATATATATATATATATATATTGATATATATATATATATATATAATTGAAAATTTAATAAATAAATATGCAAAAATGCTCAAAACAGCGAATTGGGAGAGGGGAATAACCGAACCGGCCGATTTTTGAAGTCGACCCGAGCCCGCTGGGTCGACTAGGGGTTAATCCAGGGTGTTTGGCTGTCAACCCGTGGGCCGATTCGCTCAAGTGCAGATTTTGCATTTGAATGGTTCTCATGGTCCATCTTTAATCTAAAGGCCCTAGATGGTTCCTACACTTGACTTCTTCCCCAAGACATGCTTTGATGGCTTGGATTGAATCTAGGGTTAATCCTATGGCCTAAAACACTTGCCTAATCTATAAATAAGACCCTAACCTACCCTAATTCATTCATAATTAAACCTAGTGACTAAACTATGGCAAAATGCTAGCTCTCATGGCCTCCACTAATTTTATGAAGAGGGTTGCATACTAATCACTCTCTAATCAACTTCTAATCCCTTCTTAGCATCTTAATCTTCTTCATTTGGTGTTCAAAGTTGCTAGTTGTGAGTTTCTATCACTTTGATGATCTTTTGGTAAACTAATTAGATGAGATGTGATGAGATTTATGGTTTTGTATGTGGGTTAATGAGCTTTGAATCATATGATATGATGTTAGCATTAATCTTATGTTTATGCATGTTGAGTATGTAAGCTTATGCAAGTTTAATATGATGTATGTTATGTTTGCATGATGCTAAATATGCAAGTTGTGGGCTATGTAATCATATGCATGTTATGCAAGTTCATGGTAATATGCTATGCAAGTTACATGTTTGTTAATATGCAAGTTACATGTTTGTTAATATGCAAGTTACATGTATGTAAATATGCAAGTTACATGTTTGTTAATATGCAAGTTACATGTTTGTTAATATGCAAGTTACATGTATGTAAATATGCAAGTTACATGTTTCTTTATATGCAAGTTACATGTTTGTTAATATGCGAGTTACATGTATGTAAATATGCAAGTTACATGTTTATTAATATGCAAGTTCATGATGACACATTATGCAAGTCTATAAGCTAATATGCAAGTTTGTTATGCAAAATGAATATGTAAGTTATGTGACATATTATATGCAAGTTATGTGACATGTTATGCAAGTTCATATGCAAGTTATGTGTTTGTTAATATGCAAGATGGCACCTTTGAAACATGTTCATTCATATGCAAGTTGACACCTTTTATATGTGTTATATCATGAACGAAATTACGTGGGAACGATGGGGTAATTAAATGCATAAGTTAATAAGATTGTGTGAAATTAATATAATTATGCATAACACAAAATAAATAAACATAGTATGGGAATTTGCCTATTTGGTTAGGTGTACCCATACTATGTGTTGGGAATTTACCTATTGAGTTAGGTCTACCCCATGGGAATTTACCTATTAAGTTAGGTCTACCCATGTTAAGAAAACTTGATTAATTAGGGATAATTAATATAAAATTATGAGGGTGATTAATTAGGTGTAATTAATTGACTAAGACACGAGGTTGGACTCAGTTGTAGCGTAAAACTGCCCGGACCCAACCGGCTTAACCAGTTGCTACAAATGTTAGCCCAATGTGAGAGGTCTTAGGCACAAACTAAATACGTAATTAATGTAAAGACACGAGGTTAGACTCTGTTATGACATAAGGCTGCCCGGACCCAACCGGCTTAACCAGCGGTCATAAAAGACAGTCTAATGTGAGAGGTCTTTACAAAGGTTACGTTCTTAATTAATTAATTAAGAAACACTTAACCACATTAGCATGTAGAGGGACATGAGGGGTTAAGTGGGTGCCTCGGGTGGCATGAGAAAATCTAGTGGTTGCCTTGGGTGGCAATAGAAAATACGATTAGAATACTTAACCAAAATAGAACATGTAATTAAAACATGATTAAAGGGTTAAGTGGGATATACTAGAAAAAGGGACAAGCTTAGGTGGGTAGCTTGTGGAGGCCCATTTCAACCAGTAACCCATACGTATCTTTGTGGGCTCGACCCATGTCGAGGACGGGACACGCATACTGGGCTTGACTGTAAGAGGCAAACGGGTTAGCGGTGGCAACGCAAGTCCAACGGGCTTCATATGCGTGAGTGGGCCCGGGCTGGTAGGTAAGCCGTTGTTGCATCGAGTAGATATAAGCCGTGCACCTTTAGTTTCATCAGGTTGCCACATTGGGGAATGATACATCCCACGGTGGGGCCAGCACGGGTATCTACGTTAGGGAGCCGATCGAATGGGAAGTAGTGTGTACACCTAGTGGATTGTAGGGCCCCGTGGCGCCTACTTGGTCACCTAGGGGTACGCAGGTACTAATTAGTAAATTTTATAAGTCCTTGGGTGGGATCAACCTTTAAGTTAGGAACGACTGGTGTGGTGCAGTTTAGTAATTTACCTTAGGGAGGGTAGATGCGTCTTTATCCTTTATCTTCGTTTAGTTGACTGCTTAGGGTAGCCATTCATCCCTATATGTTACCGTATATCAGTTTATGTCTTCTCTGGTTACTTTAACGATTGTATTGTTAAAGTTATAGGACTCGCTCAGACTTATGTCTGACCCTGTTGTTTTTATCTTTTTCCCAACCCTCAGGTCCTACGGTGGATCCTAGCAGTAGTGGAGCTTGATCGGATTGCTGTTCCAGTCTTTAGGAGCTTGGATAGATGTAAAGCTCCAGTTATCCAGTTATCTTTTCTTTTGTTTGGCTATTGTATGAGAGTGGGATTATGTACTTCTTTATTTTGATGGATATTGTACTTGACCTTTATTGTGGTTTTATGATGTAACCAGACATGTTTTACTTCCGCTGTTATGAGATGATGTTTTAAAATTTCAAGTACTATTTATATCTGTCTTGTTGTAATTTTTCTGTTCTATATTCACTAAAATACTCCACCGATGCTATGGCATTCCCTTAGTGAGTGATCATAGCGGGAGTGGGGTGTTACACGTGGTATCAGAGCTTAAGGTTACCAGAACAGATAAAATTTTTGAGAAAAACTACTTTCTAAGAGTATTTTCGAAGAAAGTATTTTTAAAAGCATGTCTTCTAAGAGAAAAAGTTTTTGAAAAAGAAAAGCATAATCCCCAATAGCCATATCTTTATCTTTCGGAATCTCCTTTTTGAATCTTTCCTCTTTCGTTTCAGCATGGCTGAAGATCTTAACATCCCGGAGGGTTTAGTTATACCACTATGGTATAGGAGGTTGCAAGAGGCTAGGGCCGCGGCTGCGGGTCCGGCCAATGCTACTACACCAGAGACAACCGCTCCTCCTCCTCAGCCTAGAGTGGATAATTTTGCTAAGGTTTGCAAGGAGTTCAAGGCTATAGGAGGAAAACCTTTTCTTGGTTCAGAGACTTTCGTAGAGGCTAGAGATTGGCTTAAGGAAGTGGAAGAGTTGCTAGATATCTTTGAAGTGGAAGAGGGAAAGAAAGTCAAGTTGGCGGCTTGGTTAATGAAGGGAGAGGCCTCATTCTGGTGGGAGGTCACTAATGGAGAACGCCCTGTTGACTCTTGGGCAGATTTTAAGCAAAGGTTTGGGGCTAAGTTTCTCTCAAGGGCGGAAGAGAATCTGTTTATGGAGAAGTTCTTGAATTTGAAGCAAGGGAATCTCACGGTGAAAGAATATGTCAACAAATTCAATCAATTAGCAAGGTTTGGCATAGAGTTGGTGAATACACCGGAGAAGAAGGCTTTGAGGTTCGTTAGAGGCTTGAACGAACCATTGCAAGGAATAGCTATGACTCACATTCCTATGGGGGCCACTTTTGAGAAGCTTGTCTACATGGCACTTATGCATGAGGATGATAAGAATTCTAAGGCACCAGAGAAAAAGGGGGATCAGAAGAAACCGCAACAGCAACAACAAGGCAAGGGCGGAAAAGGCAATGGTGACAAAAAGAAGACGAAGAAGAAGTGCTTCAATTGTGGAACACCAGGACACCTCAGTAAGGATTGTCGCAAAAAGAAGAAGACCGGTTGCTTTCATTGTGGTGAAGCAGGGCATCTTGTGAAAAACTGCCCAAAGAAGGGGCAGAAGACGGGGTCTACCTCAGGAGGCCAGGTGCAAGCTCTTATAGCACCACCTCAGTCAGGGGGGCAAGTTCAGGTTCTCTCAGTTCCACCGATTCAGCAGAGAGGTAGAACTATTTCCGTTGAAAGTCTGGTTTTTCTGTTTGATCATCCAGTTCGTACTTTGTTTGACTCTGGCGCATCGCATTCTTTTATCTCATCATCGTTAGTTGAGTCACTGCACTTAGACACCAGTCTAGTTGATGATCCCTTGGTTGTCTCAAACCCAATTGGGGGCTCCATATATCTGTCTATGATATGTTTGGGTTTGAAGATTTCTATACTTAGCGTTGAGTTTAGATGTGATGCTTTTGTATTGGGCTTCACGGGCTATGGGTTGATCTTGGGCATGGACTGGTTATCCAGTAATGGTGCCGTTCTTGATTGCGAAAGGAGAGTTGTCAGGCTCATGACCCGCTTGGGTAACACTCTCGAGATCTCTTGCAATCCCATGGAATCTGTTTTGCTAAGTTATCTTGAATCGCTCGATGCTTCGGTCGAAAGTTTGTGTTCTGTCAGAGTAGTCCGGGAATATCCGGATGTGTTTGAAGAAGTAAAGGGTTTGCCTCCGAAGCGGGAGATAGATTTCCGAATTTATTTGGTGGATAATGCCAAACCAGTGTCTTTGCCAGTACGCCACATGGCTCCTCGTGAGAGAAGAGAACTTCATAAGCAGGTAGGGGAGTTGCTTGAGAAGGGGTTCATAAGGCGAAGTATATCGGAGTGGGGAGCTCCAGTAGTGTTTGCCACGAAGGCGGATGGGTCCCTCAGACTTTGTGTGGATTATAGGGAACTTAATAAGCTCACGAAGAAGAATAGACACCCATTACCGAGGATAGATGATCTCTTTGATCAGTTGGTTGGCGCGTCAGTATTTTCGCAGATGGACTTAGCTACAGGGTTTCATCAGTTAAGAGTGGCGGAGGACAGTATAGAGAAGACTGCTTTCCGGACTCCGGATGGTTTTTATGAGTGGCTAGTGATGCCATTTGGGTTGACAAACGCCCCCGCATACTTTGTTGATCTCATGAGTAGAGTGTTCAGAGAGTATCTGAATAAGTTTGTAGTAGTTTTTGTGGATGACATCTTGGTCTTTTCCAAGAATGAAGAAGAGCATGCCTTACATCTCAAGGAAGTGTTGGAGACTCTTCGAGCGCATAGTCTTAAAGCTAAATTCTCTAAATGCCATTTTTGGAGAAGAGAAGTGCGATTCTTAGGGCATGTGGTCTCTAAGGAAGGGATAGCTGTGGATCCCGCAAAGATAGTATCTATCCAGGATTGGAAAGTTCCTAGAAATGCTACCGAGGTAAGAAGTTTCTTGGGGTTGGCAGGATATTATAGGAAGTTCATCAAAGACTTCGCGAAGATATCAGCCCCATTAACCCGCTTGACGAAGAGGAATCTGGTTTTCTCATGGGATGTAGATTGTGATGATGCTTTCCGACGGTTAAAGAGAGCTTTGACCACCGCTCCAGTTTTAGTGCTTCCAGATGGGAGTAAGCCATTTGTTGTTTATACCGATGCTTGTGGAACAGGATTAGGCGCAGTCTTGATGCAGGAGGGAAGGGTAATAGCCTATGGAGGGAGACAATTGAGAGTGCATGAGAAGAATTACCCTACCCATGATCTAGAGTTGGCCGCGATTGTTTTCGCACTTAAGTCTTGGCGCCATTATCTTCTTGGTGAGAGATTCGAGTTGTTCACCGACCATAAATCATTGAAGTACTTATTCTCTCAGAAGGATTTAAACTTAAGACAGCAAAGGTGGATGGAGTTCTTAGCATCCTATGATTTCGAGATAGCGTATACCCCTGGTAAGGGTAACGTGGTGGCAGACGCCTTAAGTAGAAAAAGGCTATCTTTGAGTCCATTGTTCGTGGAACGACGAAGCTTGGAGTTTCTTTCTTTGTTTGACTTCAGACCTTCTGTTGATTTTGTACCTGGTTTGTTGGCATCCTTGGAGGTTAGACCTACTCTTTTGAGACGGATTGGCGAGGCTCAGCGAGACGACCCACAGTTGGTTGTGTTGGTAGAGAAGCTTATAAGAGGGGAGTCGTCCAGCCATTTGGGTAGATACACCATAGATGATAAGGGATGGTTGCATAGAGACGGTAGACTTTGTGTACCGCAAGATGAGGGTTTGAAGAAGGCTATTTTGGATGATGCACATCGTTCAAGAATGACTATTCATCCCGGTGGAGACAAAATGTACCAAGACATGAAGAGAGTTTTCTTTTGGGCCGGTATGAAGAAAGATGTGGCCGAGTATGTGGCTAGATGCTTAGTGTGCCAACAAGTTAAAGTGGAGCAAAGGAAACCCGGTGGGTTGCTACACCCATTGGAAGTTCCACAGTGGAAGTGGGATAGTGTCTCGATGGATTTCATCGACGGGTTACCGAGATCGAGGAAGGGCAATACGGGAATTTGGGTTGTGGTAGACAGACTTACAAAGAGTGCCCATTTTATACCCGTAAAGAGTAAGAGGACCGCTCCATGGCTTGCTTCAGTCTATGTTAGAGAGATTGTTAGATTGCATGGCGTACCATCCAGCATTGTGAGTGATCGAGATCCTATTTTCACTAGTGAGTTTTGGAGAAGTTTGCAAGAGGCGGTAGGGACTCAGTTGTGTTTGAGCACCGCATATCATCCTCAGACGGACGGTCAGACCGAGAGGGTGAACCGTATCTTAGAAGATCTTTTGAGGCTTTGTATCTTGGATTTTGGAGGTACATGGGAAGAACATCTTCCTTTGGTGGAGTTCGCATATAATAACAGCTTTCAGTCCAGTATTGGTATGGCTCCTTTCGAAGCTCTTTATGGAAGGCCTTGTCGATCTCCTACATGTTGGTGGGAATCTACGGATAAGATCTTGCTTGGGCCGGATATGGTTAGAGAGACTTCAGAGAAGATTGATTTAATTCGAAAAAGGATGAAAGCAGCGCAAGATAGACAGAAATCTTATGCGGATCGGAGAAGGACGGATCTTGAGTTTGAGGTTGGGGACATGGTTTTTGTCAAAGTATCTCCATTGAGAAATGTTGTTCGCTTTGGGTCCATAGGGAAGTTAGCACCGAGATTTGTTGGGCCGTTTCCTATTAAGGAAAGGATTGGACGGATGGCATATAGGGTGGAGTTGCCCGACAGACTTAGTGGTGTTCATGATGTATTCCATGTATCACATTTGAGGAAGTGCTTACATGAGACCGCGGAGGTGGTAGAGCCGAGCTTGCTTAGAGATGTAGAGGTAGAGCGTGATGCGACGATTCGACGAGCTCCTACTCGCATCCTTGGGTCAGAAACTAGGAAGTTGAGGAACAGAGAAGTTCAGCAAGTTAAAGTGCAATGGGGAGATGACGAAAGCAATGCTACTTGGGAGACGGAAGCAAAGATGCGTTCTTTGTATCCATTTCTTTTTGAGAGTATGTCTTTTAACTTCTCCTTTATTGCTTGTCTAGTACTTATCTTATCTTTAGTATATCCTCTCGCTAATACCTATGACCTTTAGATAGGGTAAAACCTATGGTTGAGACATGTGTTTGAAACATGTTATGGTTGATGGATGCATATGGATGCAATTGTTTGCTAGTGGTTGCTCGTGGATGCATATACACACACATTAGGCACTAGATCGGCTCAGTCACTTCATGTTGCATATTGCATAAATGGATGTGGTAGTTAGATTGATGGATGTATCATGGCTGTGTTATCATATGGATGATGCATTTTTGTGTATGGTTGTGCACGCATGTAGAAATTTGTATGTGTCAATAGGGTTTCGCATACATATTGGATGCATGGCACTATCATGGTTTGCATTAAGGAGGTTTACTGTATCAGTAACCGCCTGATTTTCGCATTAGGTAAGTACATATACACACACTTTTGCATATATCCATCCAGCATTTAGAATCTTGTAAGGACAATGATTGCTCGTGGATGATGCTTTGAGTAGATGGATGATTGGATGGTAGGATACGTTCTTCCTAACTTGAAGATTTCGGGGACGAAATCCTTTAAGGAGGGGAGAATGTAACAACCCGTATTTTCAATAACCTGTAATAACATAAATCGAGGCAGAATTTAATTCTAAATTGGGAATCAAGGGAAACGGGCTATGCCATTGTGTTCGTCTCGGAAAAATACGCGAAATAGAGTCCGAGTTTTCGAAAATCGGAGTCCGTATGACCAAGATATGGCCTCGCGAAGTTTCACGAAAATTCCCAAATTAAAGTATACTTAATTAAGTGAAATGGGTTATGTAGATATATATATATATATATATATATTGATATATATATATATATATAATTGAAAATTTAATAAATAAATATGCAAAAATGCTCAAAACAGCGAATTGGGAGAGGGGAATAACCGAACCGGCCGATTTTTGAAGTCGACCCGAGCCCGCTGGGTCGACTAGGGGTTAATCCAGGGTGTTTGGCTGTCAACCCGTGGGCCGATTCGCTCAAGTGCAGATTTTGCATTTGAATGGTTCTCATGGTCCATCTTTAATCTAAAGGCCCTAGATGGTTCCTACACTTGACTTCTTCCCCAAGACATGCTTTGATGGCTTGGATTGAATCTAGGGTTAATCATATGGCCTAAAACACTTGCCTAATCTATAAATAAGACCCTAACCTACCCTAATTCATTCATAATTAAACCTAGTGACTAAACTATGGCAAAATGCTAGCTCTCATGGCCTCCACTAATTTTATGAAGAGGGTTGCATACTAATCACTCTCTAATCAACTTCTAATCCCTTCTTAGCATCTTAATCTTCTTCATTTGGTGTTCAAAGTTGCTAGTTGTGAGTTTCTATCACTTTGATGATCTTTTGGTAAACTAATTAGATGAGATGTGATGAGATTTATGGTTTTGTATGTGGGTTAATGAGCTTTGAATCATATGATATGATGTTAGCATTAATCTTATGTTTATGCATGTTGAGTATGTAAGCTTATGCAAGTTTAATATGATGTATGTTATGTTTGCATGATGCTAAATATGCAAGTTGTGGGCTATGTAATCATATGCATGTTATGCAAGTTCATGGTAATATGCTATGCAAGTTACATGTTTGTTAATATGCAAGTTACATGTTTGTTAATATGCAAGTTACATGTATGTAAATATGCAAGTTACATGTTTGTTAATATGCAAGTTACATGTTTGTTAATATGCAAGTTACATGTATGTAAATATGCAAGTTACATGTTTCTTTATATGCAAGTTACATGTTTGTTAATATGCGAGTTACATGTATGTAAATATGCAAGTTACATGTTTATTAATATGCAAGTTCATGATGACACATTATGCAAGTCTATAAGCTAATATGCAAGTTTGTTATGCAAAATGAATATGTAAGTTATGTGACATATTATATGCAAGTTATGTGACATGTTATGCAAGTTCATATGCAAGTTATGTGTTTGTTAATATGCAAGATGGCACCTTTGAAACATGTTCATTCATATGCAAGTTGACACCTTTTATATGTGTTATATCATGAACGAAATTACGTGGGAACGATGGGGTAATTAAATGCATAAGTTAATAAGATTGTGTGAAATTAATATAATTATGCATAACACAAAATAAATAAACATAGTATGGGAATTTGCCTATTTGGTTAGGTGTACCCATACTATGTGTTGGGAATTTACCTATTGAGTTAGGTCTACCCCATGGGAATTTACCTATTAAGTTAGGTCTACCCATGTTAAGAAAACTTGATTAATTAGGGATAATTAATATAAAATTATGAGGGTGATTAATTAGGTGTAATTAATTGACTAAGACACGAGGTTGGACTCAGTTGTAGCGTAAAACTGCCCGGACCCAACCGGCTTAACCAGTTGCTACAAATGTTAGCCCAATGTGAGAGGTCTTAGGCACAAACTAAATACGTAATTAATGTAAAGACACGAGGTTAGACTCTGTTATGACATAAGGCTGCCCGGACCCAACCGGCTTAACCAGCGGTCATAAAAGACAGTCTAATGTGAGAGGTCTTTACAAAGGTTACGTTCTTAATTAATTAATTAAGAAACACTTAACCACATTAGCATGTAGAGGGACATGAGGGGTTAAGTGGGTGCCTCGGGTGGCATGAGAAAATCTAGTGGTTGCCTTGGGTGGCAATAGAAAATACGATTAGAATACTTAACCAAAATAGAACATGTAATTAAAACATGATTAAAGGGTTAAGTGGGATATACTAGAAAAAGGGACAAGCTTAGGTGGGTAGCTTGTGGAGGCCCATTTCAACCAGTAACCCATACGTATCTTTGTGGGCTCGACCCATGTCGAGGACGGGACACGCATACTGGGCTTGACTGTAAGAGGCAAACGGGTTAGCGGTGGCAACGCAAGTCCAACGGGCTTCATATGCGTGAGTGGGCCCGGGCTGGTAGGTAAGCCGTTGTTGCATCGAGTAGATATAAGCCGTGCACCTTTAGTTTCATCAGGTTGCCACATTGGGGAATGATACATCCCACGGTGGGGCCAGCACGGGTATCTACGTTAGGGAGCCGATCGAATGGGAAGTAGTGTGTACACCTAGTGGATTGTAGGGCCCCGTGGCGCCTACTTGGTCACCTAGGGGTACGCAGGTACTAATTAGTAAATTTTATAAGTCCTTGGGTGGGATCAACCTTTAAGTTAGGAACGACTGGTGTGGTGCAGTTTAGTAATTTACCTTAGGGAGGGTAGATGCGTCTTTATCCTTTATCTTCGTTTAGTTGACTGCTTAGGGTAGCCATTCATCCCTATATGTTACCGTATATCAGTTTATGTCTTCTCTGGTTACTTTAACGATTGTATTGTTAAAGTTATAGGACTCGCTCAGACTTATGTCTGACCCTGTTGTTTTTATCTTTTTCCCAACCCTCAGGTCCTACGGTGGATCCTAGCAGTAGTGGAGCTTGATCGGATTGCTGTTCCAGTCTTTAGGAGCTTGGATAGATGTAAAGCTCCAGTTATCCAGTTATCTTTTCTTTTGTTTGGCTATTGTATGAGAGTGGGATTATGTACTTCTTTATTTTGATGGATATTGTACTTGACCTTTATTGTGGTTTTATGATGTAACCAGACATGTTTTACTTCCGCTGTTATGAGATGATGTTTTAAAATTTCAAGTACTATTTATATCTGTCTTGTTGTAATTTTTCTGTTCTATATTCACTAAAATACTCCACCGATGCTATGGCATTCCCTTAGTGAGTGATCATAGCGGGAGTGGGGTGTTACATAACGGCCACAACGTTTGAAATTCTTGCAAATGACATTAAATTTGACAACAAATTGATAAAAAGAAATAAGGGAACACGCTAAATTTGCAATTAAAATGGATCAAGAACGTAATGAAGGAACTAAAAGGAAAAATTCAAACATCGACGTTGCGAATGTAATATGGAAAGAATTTGAAAAAAGTCATTAAATTTGAAAAAAAATGATAAAAACAAACGAGGGAACACGCTAAATTTGCAATTAAAAGGATTCAAGAACGAAATGAAGGAATTAAAAGGATAAATTCAAACATCGACCTTGAGAATGTAATATGGAAAGAATTAAAAGAAAGAAATCATTGTCAGCTTTTGAAATTCAACAAGATATAGTGAGAACGTTAAATTTGAAAATAAAAGGAAATTAAAATGTAAAAAAATGAAAAAAAATACAGGTTCTAATTATGATGTAAAAAAACAAAACAAAAAAGAACGAAATCTTAAACTGCAAATACGAATTGTGGCGGTGGTTGACAAAAAAGGGAGGGGTGCAACACGAGGACTTCCTAGGAGGTCACCCATCCTAGTACTACTCTCGCCCAAACAAGGAAACACGCTAAATTTGCAATTAAAATGAATCAAGAATGAAATGAAGGAATTAAAAGGACAAATTCAAACATCGACGTTGAGAATGTAATATGGAAAGAATTTGAAAAAAGACATTAAATTTGACAAAAAAATGATAAAAACAAACGAGGGAACGCGCTAAATTTGCAATTAAAATGAATCAAGAACGAAATGAAGGAATTAAAAGGACAAATTCAAACATCGACGTTGAGAATGTAATATGGAAAGAATTGGAAGAAAGAAATCATTGTCAGCTTTTGAAATTCAAGAAGACATAGTGAGAACGTTAAATTTGAAAATAAAAGAATATTAAAATGTAAAAAAAAGGAAAAAGAATAAAAGTTCTAATTATGAAGTAAAAAAACAAAACAATAAAGGACGAAATCTTAAACTGCAAATTCGAACTGTGACGGTGGTTGTAAAAAAAGGGAGGGGTGCAACACGAGGACTTCCCAGGAGGTCACCTATCCTAGTACTACTCTCGCCCAAGCACGCTTAAATTCGGAGTTCTGATGGGATCCGGTGCTTTAGTGTTGGTATGATCGGTTCCGTTAGGAAGCGGATTGGTAAAGTATTAAAGTAGGAGCTGGAGATTATTGAGAAATGCAGCGGTTAACGACAACAACATTTGAAATTCATGCAAATTTCATTAAATTTGACAACAAATTGATAAAAAGAAACAAGGGAACACGCTAAATCTGAAATTAAATGAATCAAGAACGAAATGAAGGAATTAAAGGGACAAATTCAAGCACCGACGTTGAGAATGTAATATGGAAAGAATTTGAAAAAAGACATTAAATTTGAAAAAAAAATGATAAAAACAAACGAGGGAACACGCCAAATTTGCAATTAAAAGGAATCCAGAATGAAAAGAAGGAATTAAAAGGACAAATTCAAACATCGACGTTGAGAATGTAATATGGAAAGAATTGGAAGAAAGAAATCATTGTCAACTTTTGAAATTCAAGAAGACATAGTGAGAACGTTAAATTTGAAAATAAAAGG
Source organism: Allium sativum (assembly GCA_030737875.1). Taxonomy (NCBI): domain Eukaryota; kingdom Viridiplantae; phylum Streptophyta; class Magnoliopsida; order Asparagales; family Amaryllidaceae; genus Allium; species Allium sativum. The sequence continues at coordinate 733,352,218 of CM060924.1, read as the reverse complement.
AAATTAAAATGTAAAAATAAGGAAAAAAAATACAAGTTCTAATTATGAAGTTAAAAACCAAAACAAAAAGGTACGAAATCTTAAACTGCAAATTCGAACTATGACGGTGGTTGACAAAAAAGGGAGGGGTGCTACACGAGGATTTCCCAGGAGGTCACCCATCCTAGTACTACTCTCGCCCAAGCACGCTTAACTTCGGAGTTCTGATGGGATCCAGTGCTTTAGTGCTGGTATGATCGCAACCGTCAGAAAGAGGATTGGTAAAGTATTAAAGCAGGAGCTGGAGATTGTAGAGAAATGCAGCGGTTAACGGCAACAACGTTTGAAATTCATGCAAATGACATGAAATTTGACAACAAATTAATAAAAAGAAACAAGGGAACACGCTAAATTTGCAATTAAAAGGAATCAAGAACGAAATGAAGGAATTAAAAGGACAAATTCAAACATCGACGTTGAGAATGTAATATGGAAAGAATTGGAAGAAAGAAATCATTGCCAGCTTTTGAAATTCAAGAAGACATAGTGAGAACGTTTAATTTGAAAATAAAAGGAAATTAAAATGTAAAGAAAAAGGAAAAAAATACAAGTTCTAATTATAAAGCAAAAAAACAAAACAAAAAAGGACGAAGTCTTAAACTGCAAATTCGAACTGTGACGATGGATGACCAAAAAGGGAGGGGTGGAACACGAGGACTTCCCAGGAGGTCACCCATCCTAGTACTACTCTCGCCCAAGAACGCTTCACTTCGGAGTTTTGATGGGATCCGGTGCTTTAGTGCTGGTATGATCACACCCGTCAGGAAGCGGATTGGTAAAGTATTAAAGCAGGAGCTGGAGATTGTAGAGAAATGCCGCGATTAACGACAATAACGTTTGAAATTCTTGCAAATGATAATAAATTTGACAGCAAATTGATAAAAAGAAACAAGGGAACCCGCTAAATTTGCAATTAAAATGAATCAAAAACAAAATGAAGGAATTATAAGGACAAATTCAAACATCGACATTGAGAATGTAATATGGAAAGAATTTGAAAAAAGACATTAAATTTGACAAAAAAAATGATAAAAACAAACGAGGGAACACACCAAATTTGCAATTAAAAGGAATTAAGAAAGAAATGAAGGAATTAAAAGGACAAATTCAAACATCGACGTTGAGAATGCAATATGGAAAGAATTGGAAGAAAGAAATCGTTGTCAGCTTTTGAAATTCAAGAAGACATAGCGAGAACGTTAAATTTGAAAATAAAAGGAAATTAAAATGTAAAAGAAAAGGAAAAAAATACAAGTTCTAATTATGTAGTAAATAAACAAAACAAAAAAGGACGAAATCTTAAATTGCAAATTCGAAATGTGATGGTTGTTGACAAAAAAGGGAGGGGTGCAACACGAGGACTTCCCAGGAGGTCACCTATCCTAGTACTACTCTCGCTCAAGCACGCTTAACTTCGGAGTTGTAATGGGATCTAGTGCTTTAGTGCTGGTATGAACCCACCCGTCAGGAAGCGGATTGGTAAAGAGTTAAAGCAGGAGCTGGAGATTGTAGAGAAATGCAGCGATTAACGGCAACAACATTTGAAGTTCTTTCAAATGACATTAAATTTGATAACAAATTGATAAAAATAAATAAGGGAACACGCTAAATTTGCAATTAAAATGAATCAAGAACGAAATGAAGGAATTAAAAGGGCAAATTCAAACATCGACGTTGAGAATGTAATATGGAAAGAATTTGAAAAAAGACATTAAATTTGACAAAAAAATGATAAAAACAAACGAGGGAACACGCTAAATTTGCAATTAAAAGGAATCACGAATGAAATGAAGGAACTAAAAGGACAAATTCAAATATCGACATTGAGAATGTAATATGGAAAGAATTGGAAGAAAGAATTCATTGTCAGCTTTTGAAATCAAGAAGACATAGTGAGAACGTTAAATTTGAAAATAAAAGGAAATTAAAATGTAAAGAAAAAGGAAAAAATACAAGTTCTAATTATGCAGTAAAAACCAAAACAAAAAAGGACGAAATCTTAAACTGCAAATTTGAACTGTGACGGTGGTTGACAAAAAGGGAGGGGTGCAACACGAGGACTTCCCAGGAGGTCACCCACCCTTGTACTACTCTCGCCCAAGCACGCTTAACTTCGGAGTTCTGATGGGATCCGGTGCTTTAGTGCTGGTATGATCGCTCCCATCAGGAAGCGGATTGGTAAAGTATTAAAGAAGGAGTTCGAGATTGTAGAGAAATGCACCGGTTAACGGCAACAGCGTTTGAAATTCTTGCAAATGACATTAAATTTGACAACAAATTGATAAAAAGAAACAAGGGAACACGCTAAATTTGCAATTAAAATGAATCAAGAACTAAATGAAGGAATTAAAAGAACAAATTCAAACATCGATGTTGAGAATGTAATATGGAAAGAATTTGAAAAAAGACATTAAATTCGACAAAAATTTGATAAAAACAAACGAGGGAACACGCTAAATTTGATTTTTAAAAGGAATCAAGAACGAAATGAAGGAATTAAAAGGAAAAATTCAAACATCGACGTTGAGAATGTAATATGGAAAGAATTGGAAGAAAGAAATCATTGTTAGCCTTTGAAATTCAAGAAGACATAGTAAGAACATTAAATTTGAAAATAAAAGGAAATTAAAATGTAAAAAAAAAAGGAAAAAAATACAAGTTCTAATTATGAAGTAAAAAAACAAAACAAGAAAGGACGAAATCTTAAACTGCAAATTCGAACTGGGACGGTGGTTGACAAAAAAGGGAGGGGTGCAACACGAGGACTTCCCAGGAGGTCACCCATCCTAGTACTACTCTCGCCCAAGCACGCTTAACTTCGGAATTCTGATGGGATCCGGTGCTTTAGTGCTGGTATGATCGCACACGTCAGGAAGCGGATTGGTAACGTATTAATGTAGGAGCTGGAGATTGTAGAGAAATGCATCGGTTAACGGCAATAACGTTTGAAATTCTTGCAAATGACATTAAATTTGACAACAAATTGATAAAATAAAACAAGGGAACACGCTAAATTTGCAATTAAAATTAATCAAGAACGAAATAAAGGAATTAAAAGGACAAATTCAAGCATCGACGTTGAGAATGTAATATAGAAAGAATTTGAAAAAAGACATTAAATTTGACAAAAAAAATGATAAAAACAAACGAGGGAACACGCTAAATTTGCAATTAAAAGGAATTAAGAACGAAATGAAGGAATTAAAAGGACAAATTCAAACATCGACTTGAGAATGTAATATGGAAAGAAATGGAAGAAAGAAATCATTGTCATCTTTTGAAATTCAAGAAGACGTAGGGAGAACGTTAAATTTGAAAATAAAGGGAAATTAAAATGTAAAAAAAAGGAAAAAAATACAAGTTCTAATTATGAAGTAAATAAACAAAACAAAAAGGACGAAATCTTAAACTGCAAATTCGAACTGTGATGGTGGTTGACAAAAAAGGGAGGGGTGCAACACGAGGACTTCCCAGGAGGTCACCCAGACTAGTGCTACTTTCGCCCAAGCACGCTTAACTTCGGAGTTCTAATGGGATCCGGTGCTTTAGTGCTGGTACGAACCCACCCGTCAGGATGCGGATTGGTAGTATTAAAGCAGGAGCTGGAGATTGTAGAGAAATGCAGCGATTAACGGCAACAACGTTTGAAATTCTTGCTAATGACATTAAATTTGACAACAAATTGATAAAAAAAAAACAAGGGAACACGCTAAATTTGCAATTAAAATGAATGAAGAACGAAATGAAGGAATTAAAAGGACAAATTCAAACATCGACGTTGAGAATGTAAAATGGAAAGAATTTGAAAAAAGACATTAAATTTGACAAAAAAATGATAAAAACAAACGAGTGAACATGCTAAATTTGCAAATAAAAAGAATCAAGAACGAAATGAAGGAATTAAAAGGACAAATTCAAACATCGACGTTGAGAATGTAATATGGAAAGAATTTGAAAAAGACATTAAATTTGACAAAAAGATGATAAAAACAAATGAGTGAACACGCTAAATTTGCAATTAAAAGGGATCAAGAACGAAATGAAGGAATTAAAAGGGCAAATTCAAACATCGACGTTGAGAATGTAATATGGAAAGAATTGGAAGAAAGAAATCATTGTCAGCTTTTGAAATTCAAGAAGACATAGCAAGAATGTTAAATTTGAAAATATAAGGAAATTAAAATGTAAAAGAAAAGGAAAAAAAATACAAGTTCTAATTATGAAGTATATAAACAAAACAAAAAAGGACGAAATCTTAAACTGCAAATTCGAACTGTGATGGTGGTTGACAAAAAAGGGATGGGTGCAACACGAGGACTTCCCAGGAGGTCACCTATCCTAGTACTACTCTCGCCCATGCACGATTAACTTCGGAGTTCTGATGGGATCCGTTGCATTAGTGCTAGTATGAACCCACCCGTCAGGAAGCGGATTGGCAAAGTATTAAAGCAGGAGCTGGAGATTGTAGAGAAATGCAGCGGTTAACGACAACAACGTTTGAAATTCTATCAAATGACATTAAATTTGACAACAAATTGATAAAAAGAAACAAGGGAACATGCTAAATTTGCAATTAAAATGAATCAAGAACGAAATGAAGGAATTAAAAGGACGAATTGAAACATCGACGTTGAGAATGTAATATGGAAAGAATTTGAAAAAAGACATTAAATTTAACAAAAAAAATGATAAAAACAAACGAGGGAACACGCTAAATTTGCGATTAAAAGGAATCAAGAACGAAATTAAGGAATTAAAAGGACAAATTCAAACATCGACGTTGAGAATGTAATATGGAAAGAATTTGAAAAAAGACATTAAATTTGACAAAAAAATGATAAAAACAAATGAGGGAACACGCTAAATTTGCAATTAAAAGGAATCAAGAACGAAATGAAGGAATAAAAAGGACAAATTCAAACATCGACCTTGAGAATGTAATATGGAAAGAATTGGAAGAAAGAAATCATTGTCAGCTTTTGAAATTCAAGAAGACACATAGTAAGAACGTTAAATTTGAAAATAAAAGGAAATTAAAATGTAAAGAAAAAGGAAAAAAAATACAAGTTCTAATTATGAAGTAAAAAACCAAAACAAAAAAGGACGAAATCTAAAACTGCAAATTCAAACTGTCACTGTAGTTGACAAAAAGGGAGGGGTGCAACACGAGGACTTCCCAGGAGGTCACCCACCCTTGTACTACTCTCGCCCAAGCACGCTTAACTTCGGAGTTTTGATGGGATCCGGTGCTTTAGTGCTGGTATGATCGCTCCCGTCAGGAAGCAGAATGGTAAAGTATTAAAGGAGCTGGAGATTGTAGAGAAATGCAGCGGTTAACGGCAACAGCGTTTGAAATTCTTGCAAATGACATTAAATTTGACAACAAATTGATAAAAAGAAATAAGGGAACATGCTAAATTTGCAATTAAAATGAATCAAGAACGAAATGAAGGAATTAAAAGGACAAATTCAAACATCGATGTTGAGAATGTAATTTGGAAAGAATTTGAAAAAAGACATTAAATTTGACAAAAAAATGATAAAAACAAATGAGGGAACACGCTAAATTTGCAATTAAAAGGAATCAAGAACGAAATGAAGGAATTAAAAGGACAAATTCAAACATCGACGTTGAGAATGTAATATGGTAAGAATTGGAAGAAAAAATCATTGTCAGCTTTTGAAATTCAAGAAGACATAGTGAGAACGTTAAATTTGAAAATAAAAGAATATTAAAATGTAAAAAAAAGGAAAAAGAATAAAATTTCTAATTATGAAGTAAAAAAACAAAACAATAAAGGACGAAATCTTAAACTGCAAATTCGAACTGTGACGGTGGTTGACAAAAAAAGGAGGGGTGCAAAACGAGGACTTCCCAGGAGGTCACCCATCCTAGTACTACTCTCGCCCAAGCACGCTTAACTTCGGAATTTTGATGGGATCCGGTGCTTTAGTGCTGGTATGATCGCATCCGTCAGGAAGCGGATTGGTAAAGCATTAAAGCAGGAGCTGGAGATTGTAGAGAAATGCAGCGGTTAACGGCAACAACGTTTGAAATTCTTGCAAATGACATTAAATTTGACAACAAATTGATAAAAAGAAGCAAGGGAACACGCTAAATTTGCAATTAAAATGAATCAAGAACGAAATGAAGGAATTAAAAGGACAAATTCAAGCATCGACGTTGAGAATGTAATATGGAAAGAATTTGAAAAAAGACATTAAGTGAAACACCCCACCTCCGTTAGGGTCACTCTCAAAGGGAATGCCCTAATTTTGGTGGAGGTTTATAAGTATAAGTCACGGATATACAAGACAGATATAAGAACACATATTTTTGAACAGCGGAAAACAACAACTTTTATTTCAATAAAATACGTGTTACACCAACCATACCATAATTGTCTTATAATACTTCAAAAAAAAAAACATAACATCTTCATAACTGTCTTGATTACATTATTTAAAGAAGCATAAAGAAAACATAAATAAACTGCAAAAGTCCCATAGTTGTTGTCCACAGCCATAGTCCAAAACGAAAAGATCCAAGCAATACATTCTTTCTCTTCAAACTGGATATGAAGGCTGGTCAATCTGCGGTATTCCCTCCCTGTGGACCTGGGGGGGAACGGAAGAAAAGAAGACGAAAGAAAAGTAGAGTCAGACATAAAGCCTGAGTAAGTCTAGGACTATTTTGTCTATGAATAAAGAACTGGGTATGATAAGTATAAACAAGAAATGGGCATGCACTATAAACTTGGTTAAGTTGTCTAGGGTCGAATATACTATCGTACCCCATACTAATCTCTGTACCCATATAAACTAGTTCCCAACAGACACCCCATAATCAGGGTGAAGTGATCCATTTTATGATGATCGGCTCCTACTCGCATAGTTACATGTGTCTTACGGCCCCCGATGTTGTAGTTACCTATGCTGGTCCCACCATGGGGTGTATCAGGTCCCATGGTGGCGGCCCGACACAATCCTGGAATGCACAAGTATGCTACTGGTGCCCAGTGCCTTATTTTTCTGCGCCGGAGTGTGTGCACGCCCGCACCCCGTTAGAACCTACACTGCTGCACCACCGCTGTCGATTTGACCTCTTAGAGTCAGCCCAGTAATCGTGCCCCACCCTGCCTAGTTTCAGGGTATCATGATACCTTATAGGGTTACTGCTGAAAAGGGTCCCCCGCTACTAGGTTTTTCTATTTCTAGCCAACATGCTAAGTTGGTTAAGTGTGTTATAAACCTAACCCCCAATCAGTCTGTTTAGTTTAGCATGTTCCAACTTGATTAAGTATTAATATAATTTACTTAATCCTATCAATCCTGACTCAGCCTTAATTGTCTTATTAAAGCCTTGACCTCTCACATTAGACAGGTATTGTTGTGGCTGCCTGTTGCCGGTTGGGTCCGGGCAGTCTTACGCCACAACTCAGTCTAACCTCGGGTCCTTATTGGGCTCCATGTTTAACCACCCACATTGGATAGGTATTGTTGTGACTACTGGACAGCCGGGCGGTTCCGGGCAGGTTTACATCACAACTCAATCCAACCTCGGGTTAAACACATCGTATTTTCTACATTTACATATTTTGTCTTTCTTCTTTTTATATGTAAATATTTGCGTCCCATTATTCAAATTCATCTTTATTGGTTAAGATTTATTTATGCCACTTAATTGTTTTTCAAAGTTATTGGCGTGCGTCAAACAAGCCAACACATATGTTCTATATTTTTAACCCAAACGTCATTTCCCCCGTTTTATTCGTTCGTTCCAATGTAAGGTGTGTTGGGTTTAATACTTAAACCCAATTTAGCCATATAAAAGGGGAGGATATAACATGGTGTTTATAAGGTGACATAAAAAGGGGAGTGTGAACGCATGAACTTGCAACATACGATCTAATTATCATAAGATAGGCATATGTGAACTTGCAATTGTAACAACATATAATATAAGCAATACTTAAACATGAATCATTCTATTCACATAATCATGGTGTAAACGAAACATGTAGTCATGGCATAAATAGTACTTAAACATGAACCACTCTAATCATATAATTATGGCATAATCATAATTGAACATGAGTCCTTATATGGTCATGGCATAAACATAATTGATTATGAATCCTATTATTCATATAATCATGGGTTTTTGTCCAATCTATGTAACTTGTAAGGGGATGCAATTCTAGTGTAAATTTCTAATGTAACTTATGTGCCAAAAATATATTATCATATGATTAAGATAACAACATAAGCTTAGAAAACATGTTCTTAACTAGGCATAATAACAAACATAGCTTAGACATGTTCATAAAATTAATACAAGCTTACAACGACGCTTGCTTTTGTCAATATCACAAAATCATGATTTTTATACTTGAACTATGATGCCAATTTCAACATAACCTTCATATGAATTATAATACTTAGGTGAATCAAATTACACTAAAGATGACCATAGAATTTTACATCATGTTGTCATAACAATAGACCATAGACTTGCATGAATTTCAAAATAAACTATTACAACATATAGTTGTTGTTCAACATGAATCTTATACTAGCATTTACCAAATGGGTGTTGTAAATAACTACCACAAACATGTAGTTTTCAATATGAATCATATGCTTGCATAAGTCCCAATCAAAATTCCACAACATGTGGTTGTCAACATAAGCCACATACTTGTATTGTAACACCCCGTGAATTCTATAACTGTGAAATTCACAAATTAAAGTATAATTAATTTCAAATCAAAGAACTAAGGGAAACGGGATACGTCATTGCGTTCGTCTCGGAAAAATACGCGAAATAGAGTCCGAGTTTTCGAAAAACGGAGTCCGTATGAAGAAGATATGGCCTTCGGAAGTTTCTGAATTAAGTTTAAAATTCGAATAGAATAAAACAGCTCAGAAAAACAAGTTTAAAATTAAGAATCGGGCCCAATTGGCCAGGGCGGGAAAATTCCCGCCTAATGCACCCAGGTCGACTGGGCTGTCGACCTGGTCTAGCCAGGTCGACAGGGCTGTCGACCTGGTCCAGAGCCAGGTCGAACCCAGCCCAACCTGGCTGGCCTATTCTATGTTGGTCGGTTTTCAGGGGTCTGCTTTGTCATTAGGGCTAAGTGGCAGGCTCTAATTGGTCTCTCTTTAGAATGAATGGCTACGATCAATCCAAGCGACATCGATGGTCCTAATCAGTTCATAAACCCTATAAAAATGACCCTAGACTCAACCTTATCTATTCATTCAAAAATAAGAACAAGGCCATCATGTTGCTGAGGAACGACTAAGAGTATCCACCAATTGGAGAGAGGATTAGGAGGCAAATTCTAAAGCATAAAGCAACTTAATCAAATCAAATCAACAAGGAATCGCATCTCCAAATTCCTAAATTGGAGAATTCGTCACACAATTGTAAGTAGAGTATTATTTTGGTATGAACAAATAATTGTGTTGGTTTGTATACTTGATTGTGGTGATAAAGTAATTCATATTTGTGCGTTACTATGATTCTTATCGATTTGGAATATTGTATACGTTTGGATATTCGCAAAGCATGTTATTTATTATAAAAACTACATATTTGCGGTAGTTTTATGCAAGTATACGTTTGGAATATTCGCAAATTATGTAATCCATGTTGAAGCTACATGTATGTAGTTGATTAATTGAAATTCATGCAAGTTTGGGGTTTTGCTACTATGCCATCATAATGTATATTTTTGTACAAAAATCATTTTGTACGTGATTGGAACAAATTTGGATTATTATAGTTCATATGAAACTATGTTGAAATTTTGGCACCATGATCTATGTATTAAGCCATGCTTTTGTACTAGAAAACCTATTTGCAAACTTGTGAATATGGCTAGGCTATGATTGATATTTTGCATAATTGAAATCCATGTTAGGTCTATATTGTTAACAAGAATTATATGATGACATATGTGGTACATAGCTAGGTTAGATTCAAAATCCCCTTTGCAAGTTTCCATGTGAAACACCCCACCTCCGTTAGGGTCACTCTCAAAGGGAATGCCCTAATTTTGGTGGAGGTTTATAAGTACAAGTCACAGATATACAAGACAGATATAAGAACACATATTTGTAAACAGCGGAAGAACAACAAATTTTATTTCATAAAGTCAAATACGTGTTACAACAACAACCTTTCCAAAAACATAACATAACACTTTCATAATCTGTCTTGAGTACATTATTTTAAAGAAGCATAAATAAAACATAGATAAACTGCAAAAGCCCCATAGTGGATTGTCCAAAGCCATAGTTCAAAACAGGAAAGTCCAAGCAATACATTTCTCTTCTTCAAGCTGGATGTTAAGGCTGATCAAGCTGCTGTGTTCCCTCCCTGAGGACCTGGGGGGGGGGGAACGGAAGAAAGAAGACGAAAGAAAAGTAGAGTCAGACATAAAGCCTGAGTAAGTCTAGTACTATTTTGTCTATGAATAAAGAACTGGGTATGATAAGTATAAACAAGAAATGGGCATGCACTATAAACTTGGTTAAGTTGTCTAGGGTCGAATATACTATCGTACCCCATGTTAATCTCTGAACCCATATAAACTAGTTTCCAACTGGCACCCCATAATCAGGGTGATGTGATCCATTCAATGATGATCGGCTCCTACTCGCATAGTTACATGTGTCTTACGGCCCCCGACGTCTGTAGTTACCTATGCTGGTCCCACCATGGGGTGTATCAAGTCCCATAGTGGCAACCCGACACAACCTTAGAGTGCACAGGTATGCTACTGGTGTCCAGTGCCTTATTTTTCTGCGCCGGAGTGTGTGCACGCCCGCACTCCGTTAGAACCTACACTGCTACACCACCGTCGTCGCTTTGACCTCTTACAATCAGCCCAGTAATCGTGCCCCACCCTGCCTAGTTTCAGGGTATCCTGATACACCTTTTAGGGTTACTGCTGAAAAGGGTCCCCCGTTACTAGGTTTTCTATCTCTAGCCAGCATGCTAAGTTGGTTAAGTGTTTCCTACCTAACCCCCACCAGTCCGTTTAGTTTAGCATGTCCTATTTTGATTAAGTCTTTAGTTCACTTAATCCTATCAATCCTGACTCAGCCTTAATTGTCTTATTAAGGCCCTAACCTCTCACATTAGACAGGTATTGTTGTGGCTGCCTGTTGCCGGTTGGTTCCGGGCAGTCTTACGCCACAACTCAGTCTAACCTCGGGTCCTTGCTGGGCTCCATGTTTAACCTCCCACATTGGATAGGTATTGTTGTGACTACTGGACAGCCGGGCGGTTCCGGGCAGGTTTACATCACAACTCAATCCAACCTCGGGTTAAACACATCGTATTTTCTACTTTTACATATTTTGTCTTTCTTCTTTATTTATATGTAAATATTTGCGGCCCATTATTAAGTTAATGGTGTAAAGGTTACACCAATCACGGGCCCAACCCATACTTGAATTTGGGCCCTTCTATTTTATATTTTCATTCATTAATTAATTTTAACCCAACCCCCGTTTTACACGTCCGTTTATATATATATTGGGCTTAGCCTTTTAAAGCCCAATTTAGCCATGCGAAAAGGGGAGGCTTATGGCGTGATTACATACACAAAAAGGGGAAGGTGAGCGTATGAACTTGCATATGACGTTGGAAATACAAAATAGAAATTGGTGTACTTGCATAGTGGTAACATAGGTGACATGAATCAAAGCATGTGAACTTGCATAGGTTTAACTACAACATGAACCTATATTCTTATTTAGGCATAATGTCAAACATAAGCATGGCATAAATACTTCTAGCATAAACATGGCATAATGTCAAACATAAGCATGGCATAAATACTTCTAGCATAAACATGGCATAATGTCAAACATAAGCATGGCATAAATACTTCTAGCATAAACGTGGCATAATGTCAAACATAAGCATGGCATAAATACTTCTAATCATGGTGTTTGCTTTAAACTTGCAAAAGGGATTTTTGAGTCTAACCTAGCCATGTCTCACATATGTCATCATATAATTCTTTTAAACAAGATAGACTTAATCATAGATTTCAATTATGCCAAATATCATTCATAGCCTAGCCATATTCATAAGTTTTGCAAAAGCATGACTTAATACATGGATTATGGTGTCAAAATTCCAACATAGTTTCATATGAACTATAACAACCAAACTTGTTTCAATTACTTGCAAAATGATTTATGCACAAAAATATACATCATGATGGCATAATAACAAAGCCCCAAACTTGCATGAATTTCAATCAACTACATACATGTAGCTTCAATAATTTGCGAAATATTCCAAACGTTTCCTTGCATAGAACTACCGCATGTAGTTCTTTATAACATGAATAACATAATTCAAGAATATCCAAACGTATACAAATTGATAAGAACGCATAAGTATGAATTACTTTTACTGCCACAATTCAAGCATACACATCAACACAATTGTTTATTCATACCAAAGTAATACTCTACTTACAATGGTTGCGGCGAATTCTCTAATTAAGAGATATGATTCCTTTGTTGAATTGATTGGCTTTAGGTTGCTTGAATTGCTTTAGGCTTTAGAACTTTCTTCCTAATTCTCTCTCTAGTTGGCGGCTACTCTTAGTCGTTCCTCAGCAACATGGCGGCTATGTTCTTAATTTGAATGAATAGATTAGGGTTTAGTCTAGGGTTGTTTATATAGAGGTTAGGAATTGATTAGAACCATTGATGTTGCTAGGTTAGATCGTAGCCATTCATTAGATAGAGAGACCAATTAGAACCCGCCACCTAGCCCTAATGACAAAGCAAACCACAGAAATTCGACCAAACACAGACCTGGCCAGCCAGGTTGACTGGGCTCGACCAGGTCGACACCCCTGTCGACAGGGCTGTCGACAGCCCTGTCGACATGGGTAGCCCAGGTCGACAGCCCAGTCGACCTGGGTGGCCTAGGCGGGTGTTTATCCGCCCTGGCCCACTGGGCCCGATTTTTAATTATTTTATTCTGTTTGAATTTTAAATTTAATTCAAAACTTCCGAAGGCCATATCTTCTTCATACGGACTCCGTTTTTCGAAAACTCGGACTCTATTTCGCGTATTTTTCCGAGACGAACGCAATGGCGTATCCCGTTTCCCTTAGTTCTTTGACTTGAATTTGATTATACTTTAATTCATGAATTTCACAGTTATAGAATTCTCGGGGTGTTACATTCTCCCCCACTTAAAAGGATTTCGTCCCCGAAATCTTCAAGTTAGGAGGAATGTATATCCTAACATCCAATCATCCATCTACTCATCCATCAAACACGAGCATCCATTGTCCTTAAAAGACTTCTAATGCTTCATGATCATATGCAAAGTGTGTGTGTACATGTACTTATCTAATGCAAAATCAGGCGGTCTACTGATTCAGTTGACCTCCTTAATGCGAATTATGTAAGTGCCATGAATCCATTATGTATGCAAATTCTCCTATTCATGATTCTACATGAGTGCACAATCATTCAATACAAATGCAGCATCCACATGACAACACATTAAAGTTCAACCACATATGAAAGCAAACATATATGCATATGCAATATGAAGTGACTGAGCCGATCTAAAACCTAGATTGTGTGTGTATATGCAACCACGAGCAACCACTAGCAATCACTTGCAACCATTTGCAACCATCATACATAACATGTTTCAACTACATGTTTCCATCCAAAAAGATTCTACCTAAAAGATACGGTCAAGGAAATATACCTAAAAAGATAGATAAAAGCGCAACTTAAGGAAAGAAAGATCAAGGATGTACCCTCGAACAGAAAAGGGTAGGCAGTACGGATTCTCGCTTCAGTTTCCCAAGTCGCGTCTCCCTCGGCGTCGCTCCACTGGACTTTGACGAGCTTGACTTCGCGGTTGCGTAGCTTCTTTACTTCCGTTCCTAAGATGCGGGTTGGAACTTTTCTTATGGTTGCTTCGCGTTCCACTTCGGCCTCTTCGAGTATATTTGGCTCTACCACTTCAGCAGACTCGTGTAGACATTTTCGGAGATGTGAAACGTGAAAGACGTTGTGGACTCCAGCCAACTTCTCGGGTAGCTCTAATCTATAGGCCAATTTCCCAATCTTCTCGATAATAGGGAATGGCCCTACGAATCTTGGCGCTAGCTTTCCTGTGGTTCCAAAACGAACAACGTTTCTTAGCGGTGATACCTTGAGAAAAACTCTGTCTCCAACCTCAAATTCAAGGTCGGTCCTCCTCTTGTCGGCATAGGACTTTTGTCTGTCTTGGGCCGTCTTCATCCTTCTTCGTATTAAGTCTACTTTCTCTGAAGTCTCTCGGATCATATCTGGTCCAAGTATGAGCTTATCCGTGGACTCCCACCAACAAGTGGGCGATCGACACGGTCTTCCATATAAAGCTTCGAAGGGCGCCATTCCTATGGTTGCTTGATAGCTGTTGTTGTAGGCAAATTCCACCAAAGGAAGGTGGTCTTCCCATGTCCCTCCGAAGTCGAGGACGCATAGCCTTAAAAGGTCTTCTAAAACTCTGTTCACTCTTTCTGTTTGGCCGTCGGTTTGGGGATGATAGCCTGTGCTCAAGCATAACTGCGTTCCTACTGCTTCTTGCAGACTCCGCCAAAATTCGCTGGTGAAGATGGGGTCTCGGTCACTAACAATGCTAGATGGTATTCCATGGAGTCAAACGATTTCCTTGAGGTAAAGTGATGCTAGGGATGAGGCAGTTCTCTTACTTTTGACAGGTAAAAAGTGGGCGCTTTTAGTAAGCCTATCCACTATTACCCAAATGCTAGTGTTGCCTCTCCTAGACCTAGGCAGCCCATCGATGAAGTCCATTGAGATGCTATCCCACTTCCACTGCGGGACCTCCAGAGGATGTAGTAGTCCGCCAGGCTTTTTCTGTTCCGCCTTAACCTGTTGGCACACCATACATTTAGAAACGAATTCTGCCACGTCCTTTTTCATGCCATTCCAAAAGAAAGTCCTTTTTATGTCTTTGTACATTTTATCCCCGCCTGGGTGTATCGTCATCTTGGAGTGATGTGCTTCCTCGAGAACCTTCTTTATTAAATCGTTTGTCTGTGGGACGCATAGTCTTCCGTCTCGCCTCAGCAAACCCTTATCGTCGATGGAGTATCTGTTGAGGTGACTTGAAGTCTCACCCCAAATTAGCCTATCAATTATTTCCACAAGTTGAGGGTCTTCGCGTTGTGCTGTCCCTACTGAATCCACTAAAGTTGGCCGTACTTCGAGAGATGCTAGCAAGCCTGGTACGAAATCGGAGGAAGGCCTAAAGTCGAAACTGGCTATAAACTCTAGGCTTTGTCTTTCAACAAACAACGGGCTTAGGGTCAATTTCTTTCGGCTCAACGCGTCTGCCACTACGTTGCCTTTGCCCGGAGTGTAGGAGATTTCGAAATCGTACGAGGCAAGAAACTCCATCCATCTTTGTTGCCTCAAGTTAAGATCTTTCTACGAGAAAAGATATTTCAACGATTTATGGTCAGTGTAAAGTTCGAACTTCTCACCTAGGAGATAGTGTCGCCAAGACTTGAGTGCAAAGACGATGGCGGCTAACTCAAGATCGTGGGTTGGGTAGTTCTTTTCGTGCACCTTCAATTGCCTCCCGCCATAAGCTACTACCCTTCCTTCTTGCATTAAGACGGCGCCTAGCCCTGTCCCACATGCATCCGTATAAACAGTGAACATCTTGCTCCCATCTGGTAGCGTCAAAACTGGGGCTGTTGTAAGAGCCCTCTTCAGTCGTTGGAAAGCAAACTCGCAATCCAAGTCCCAATTGAACACTAGATTCTTCTTGGTCAATTTCGTGAGCGGAGCTGAGATTTTCGCAAAATCCCTTATAAATTTTCGATAGAAACCTGCTAGTCTTAGAAAGCTTCGAACCTCAGTTGCATTCCTTGGTGTCTTCCAATCCTGTACCGCCACTACCTTCGCAGGGTCCACCGCTAACCCTTGTTTGGATACTATGTGCCCAAGGAACCTCACCTCTTCTCTCCAAAAGTGGCATTTGGAGAATTTGGCTTTTAGTTGATGGGCTCGCAAAGTTTCCATGATTGCCCTTAAGTGTTGAGCATGTTCCTCTTCACTCTTTGAGAAGATAAGGATATCATCTACGAAGACCACTACGAATTTGTTGAGGAAATCTCTAAATACCCTACTCATCAGGTCCATGAAGTACGCAGGTGCATTTGTCAAGCCGAAAGGCATGACAAGCCATTCAAAGAAACCGTCTGGGGTTCTGAACGCCGTTTTATCGATGCTATCTTCAGCCACCCTTAGCTGATGAAAACCGGTTGCTAAATCGAGTTGGGAGAAAACAGACGCTCCTACAAGCTGGTCAAACAAATCGTCAATTCTAGGGAGAGGGTGCCTATTCTTTTTCGTTAGCTTGTTGAGCTCCCTATAGTCAACACATAGACGGAGTGAACCATCCGCCTTCGTAGCGAACACCACTGGAGCGCCCCATTCTGAAATGCTCCTCCTAATGAACCCCTTTTCTAGAAGCTCTTTAATCTGTTTACTGAGCTCTTTCCTTTCTCGTGGAGCCATATGTCTAACGGGCAACGCAACGGGCTTTGCATTATCTGCAAGATATATGCGGAAGTCATTTCCCGCTTCGGAGGCAAGCCCTTCACCTCTTCGAAGACATCCGGATATTCCCGGACCACTCTAACTGATTGCAAGTTTTCAACAGAGGCATCTAGCGATTCAAGATAACTAAGCATAACCGCATACGAGGGATTACAAGAAATTTCCAAAGTATTACCGAGCTGGGTTAGGAGCCTAACAACCCTTTTCTCACAATCAAGGATGGCCCCATTACTGGATAGCCAATCCATACCCAAAATCAAACCATACCCCGAAAAGCCCAAAACAAAGGCACTACATTGAAATTCAACACTTAGGATAGAGATTTTCAATCCCACACAGATCATAGACAAATGAGCTGGGCCCCCAATTGGGTTTGAAACAATTAAGGGGTCCTCTACCATACTAGTTTTTAGGTGCAGAGATTCTACTAAAGCAGACGAGATAAAGGAGTGTGATGCGCCAGAATCAAATAAAGTGCGAACGGGGTGATCATAAAGATAAACTACACTTTCTACAGAAGTATTTATACCTCGCTGTTGCAATGGTGGCGCTTCTAGCACATGGACCTGTGCCCCTGGGGTGGATCCAGTCCTCTGCCCCTGTCCCCGTTTCTTTGGGCAGTCCTTAGCCCTGTGGCCTGTCTCACCGCAAGAAAAGCACCCACCATTCTCCTTGGCCTTCTTTTTCCGGCAGTCCTTTACTAAGTGCCCCACTTGGCCACAGAAATTGCACTTCCTCTTCTCTTTGTTGCCTTTCCCGCCCTTCTTAAAGTCTGTCTTCTTGGGCTGCAAACCCTCTTTCTTCTTGCCCTTATCCTCTTCATTCAGCAATGCCATTTGCACCAATCTTTCATACGTGGCTCCCATGGGTATATGGGTCATGGCCAAACTGTGTAATGGCTCATTTAACCCTTTGACGAAACGGAGAGCCTTCTTGTGCGGGGTGTTGACTAGGTCAAGTCCAAACCTAGCCAGCTCATCGAACTGATTCACATACTCTCTGACAGTCTTGTCTCCTTGCTTAAGAAATAAGAATTTTTCCAACTGCAAACTTCTTTCCGCGTCTGAGAGAAATTTGGTCTCAAACCTTGCCCTAAAGTCCTCCCATGTCTCCACTGGTCTTTCAGCATTAGTGACTTCCCACCAGTAGGAAGCCTCGCCCTTCAATAGCCACACCGCCAGTTGTACTTTTTGTCTATCTTCTACCTCAAAGATGATGAATAGGTCCTCCGTTTCTTTCAGCCAATTTCTAGCTGCTACGAAGGACTCAGTTCCGTGGAAATCCCTTCCTCCCATAGCTTTAAAATCTTTACATATCTTAGCAAAAGTGTTTCCTCGAGGAGGAGGTGGAGGAAAAGGTGCTGCTGCAGCTGGATGATTTCCTTCCGCTGGGGGAGGAGGAATGGTAGGATCTGGCTGAGTGGCCCTTGCTTCTAAGAACCGTCTAAACCAACCAGGTATTGGCACCCCTTCAGGCAAGTTAAGTTCTTGGGACATGCTGAAACAAAAAGGATAGATTCAAAACGAGGGATAAGAGATAGTTCCTATGGCTTTGGGGAGTGGACTTTGCCTTTTTTTTAAAATAAAATAATATTTTTCTTTTAAAAATGCTTCTTTAAATTTCCTTTTTGAAAATAATTTTTCAAAACTTTTTATCTTATCTGGTAAACCTATGCTCTGATACCAAGTGAAACACCCCACCTCCGTTAGGGTCACTCTCAAAGGGAATGCCCTAATTTTGGTGGAGGTTTATAAGTACAAGTCACAGATATACAAGACAGATATAAGAACACATATTTGTAAACAGCGGAAGAACAACAAATTTTATTTCATAAAGTCAAATACGTGTTACAACAACAACCTTTCCAAAAACATAACATAACACTTTCATAATCTGTCTTGAGTACATTATTTTAAAGAAGCATAAATAAAACATAGATAAACTGCAAAAGCCCCATAGTGGATTGTCCAAAGCCATAGTTCAAAACAGGAAAGTCCAAGCAATACATTTCTCTTCTTCAAGCTGGATGTTAAGGCTGATCAAGCTGCTGTGTTCCCTCCCTGAGGACCTGGGGGGGAACGGAAGAAAGAAGACGAAAGAAAAGTAGAGTCAGACATAAAGCCTGAGTAAGTCTAGTACTATTTTGTCTATGAATAAAGAACTGGGTATGATAAGTATAAACAAGAAATGGGCATGCACTATAAACTTGGTTAAGTTGTCTAGGGTCGAATATACTATCGTACCCCATGTTAATCTCTGAACCCATATAAACTAGTTTCCAACTGGCACCCCATAATCAGGGTGATGTGATCCATTCAATGATGATCGGCTCCTACTCGCATAGTTACATGTGTCTTACGGCCCCCGACGTCTGTAGTTACCTATGCTGGTCCCACCATGGGGTGTATCAAGTCCCATAGTGGCAACCCGACACAACCTTAGAGTGCACAGGTATGCTACTGGTGTCCAGTGCCTTATTTTTCTGCGCTGGAGTGTGTGCACGCCCGCACTCCGTTAGAACCTACACTGCTACACCACCGTCGTCGCTTTGACCTCTTACAATCAGCCCAGTAATCGTGCCCCACCCTGCCTAGTTTCAGGGTATCCTGATACACCTTTTAGGGTTACTGCTGAAAAGGGTCCCCCGTTACTAGGTTTTCTATCTCTAGCCAACATGCTAAGTTGGTTAAGTGTTTCCTACCTAACCCCCACCAGTCCGTTTAGTTTAGCATGTCCTATTTTGATTAAGTCTTTTGTTCACTTAATCCTATCAATCCTGACTCAGCCTTAATTGTCTTATTAAGGCCCTAACCTCTCACATTAGACAGGTATTGTTGTGGCTGCCTGTTGCCGGTTGGTTCCGGGCAGTCTTACGCCACAACTCAGTCTAACCTCGGGTCCTTGCTGGGCTCCATGTTTAACCTCCCACATTGGATAGGTATTGTTGTGACTACTGGACAGCCGGGCGGTTCCGGGCAGGTTTACATCACAACTCAATCCAACCTCGGGTTAAACACATCGTATTTTCTACTTTTACATATTTTGTCTTTCTTCTTTATTTATATGTAAATATTTGCGGCCCATTATTAAGTTAATGGTGTAAAGGTTACACCAATCACGGGCCCAACCCATACTTGAATTTGGGCCCTTCTATTTTATATTTTCATTCATTAATTAATTTTAACCCAACCCCCGTTTTACACGTCCGTTTATATATATATTGGGCTTAGCCTTTTAAAGCCCAATTTAGCCATGCGAAAAGGGGAGGCTTATGGTGTGATTATGTACACAAAAAGGGGAAGGTGAGCGTATGAACTTGCATATGACGTTGGAAATACAAAATAGAAATTGGTGTACTTGCATAGTGGTAACATAGGTGACATGAATCAAAGCATGTGAACTTGCATAGGTTTAACTACAACATGAACCTATATTCTTATTTAGGCATAATGTCAAACATAAGCATGGCATAAATACTTCTAGCATAAACATGGCATAATGTCAAACATAAGCATGGCATAAATACTTCTAGCATAAACATGGCATAATGTCAAACATAAGCATGGCATAAATACTTCTAGCATAAACGTGGCATAATGTCAAACATAAGCATGGCATAAATACTTCTAATCATGGTGTTTGCTTTAAACTTGCAAAAGGGATTTTTGAGTCTAACCTAGCCATGTCTCACATATGTCATCATATAATTCTTTTAAACAAGATAGACTTAATCATAGATTTCAATTATGCCAAATATCATTCATAGCCTAGCCATATTCATAAGTTTTGCAAAAGCATGACTTAATACATGGATTATGGTGTCAAAATTCCAACATAGTTTCATATGAACTATAACAACCAAACTTGTTTCAATTACTTGCAAAATGATTTATGCACAAAAATATACATCATGATGGCATAATAACAAAGCCCCAAACTTGCATGAATTTCAATCAACTACATACATGTAGCTTCAATAATTTGCGAAATATTCCAAACGTTTACTTGCATAGAACTACCGCATGTAGTTCTTTATAACATGAATAACATAATTCAAGAATATCCAAACGTATACAAATTGATAAGAACGCATAAGTATGAATTACTTTTACTGCCACAATTCAAGCATACACATCAACACAATTGTTTATTCATACCAAAGTAATACTCTACTTACAATGGTTGCGGCGAATTCTCTAATTAAGAGATATGATTCCTTTGTTGAATTGATTGGCTTTAGGTTGCTTGAATTGCTTTAGGCTTTAGAACTTTCTTCCTAATTCTCTCTCTAGTTGGCGGCTACTCTTAGTCGTTCCTCAGCAACATGGCGGCTATGTTCTTAATTTGAATGAATAGATTAGGGTTTAGTCTAGGGTTGTTTATATAGAGGTTAGGAATTGATTAGAACCATTGATGTTGCTAGGTTAGATCGTAGCCATTCATTAGATAGAGAGACCAATTAGAACCCGCCACCTAGCCCTAATGACAAAGCAAACCACAGAAATTCGACCAAACACAGACCTGGCCAGCCAGGTTGACTGGGCTCGACCAGGTCGACACCCCTGTCGACAGGGCTGTCGACAGCCCTGTCGACATGGGTAGCCCAGGTCGACAGCCCAGTCGACCTGGGTGGCCTAGGCGGGTGTTTATCCGCCCTGGCCCACTGGGCCCGATTTTTAATTATTTTATTCTGTTGAATTTTAAATTTAATTCAAAACTTCCGAAGGCCATATCTTCTTCATACGGACTCCGTTTTTCGAAAACTCGGACTCTATTTCGCGTATTTTTCCGAGACGAACGCAATGGCGTATCCCGTTTCCCTTAGTTCTTTGACTTGAATTTGATTATACTTTAATTCATGAATTTCACAGTTATAGAATTCTCGGGGTGTTACACCATGACTAAAGCAAAAATCCTGATTTCATGTTAGAAATATTTATGCCATGGTTAGGTGAATAGATTTAAAATCATGATTAAGTTGAACTATACTTTTGTGTTAGTAACAAAAGTAAGCACCTTTGTAAACATGTAGTAATCTTATGAACATGATTTGCTTATGTTTGACATTATGCCTGAATAAAAATATAGGTTTATGTTGTAGTTAAGCCTATGTGTCAATAGTGATATTCCTAACTTAACTACAAGTTTACATGGTTTGATTCATGTCACTTATGCTTTATGACCAAAGTATATGTTATCACTATGCAAGTACACCAGTTTCTATTTTGTAGTTCTAACGTCACGTTGCAAGTTCATGCGTTCACATTCCCCTTTTTGTGTATGTAATCACGCTTTAAGCCTCCCCTTTTTCTCATGGCTAAGTTGGGCTTAAAAGCCTAAGCCCAACATATATTATGATAAACGAACGTATTAAACGGGGGAAAATAGCGTTGGGCCAAATTAATTAATAAATGAAAATATAAAGTAGAAGGGCCCAAATTCAAGTATGGGTTGGGCCCATGATTGGTGTTACCTTTACACCATTAACTTAATAATGGGCCGCAAATATTTACATATAAGAAAATAAAGAAGAAAGACAAAATATGTAAATGTAGAACATACGATGTGTTTAACCCGAGGTTGGATTGAGTTGTGATGTAAACCTGTCTGGAACCGCCCGGCTGTCCAGTAGTCACAACAATACCTATCCAATGTGGGAGGTTAAACATGGAGCCCAATAAGGACCCGAGGTTAGACTGAGTTGTGGCGTAAGACTGCCCGGAACCAACCGGCAACAGGCAGCCACAACAATACCTGTCTAATGTGAGAGGTCAAGGCTTTAATAAGACAATTAAGGCTGAGTCAGGATTGTTAGGATTAAGTGAACTAAAGACTTAATCAAAATGGAACATGCTAAACTAAACGGACTGGTGGGGGTTAGGTTAGAAAACACTTAACCAACTTAGCATGTTGGCTAGAGATAGAAAACCTAGTAACGGGGGACCCTTTTCAGCAGTAACCCTAGAAGGTGTATCAGGATACCCTGGAACTAGGCAGGGTGGGGCACGATTATTAGGCTGATTGTAAGAGGTCAAATCGACGGCGGTGGTGTAGCAGTGTAGGTTCTAACGGGGTGCGGGCGTGCACACACTCCGGCGCAGAAAAATAAGGCACTGGACACCAGTAGCATACCTGTGCATTCTAGGATTGTGTCGGGCCGCCACCATGGGACTTGATACACCCCATGGTGGGACCAGCATAGGTAACTACAACATCGGGGGCCGTAAGACACATGTAACTATGCGAGTAGGAGTCGATCATCATAGAATGGATCACTTCACCCTGATTATGGGGTGCCAGTTGGGAACTAGTTTATATGGGTTCAGAGATTAACATGGGGTGCGATAGTATATTCGACCCTAGACAACTTAACCAAGTTTATAGTGCTTTCCCCATTTCTAGTTTATACTTATCATACCCAGTTCTTTATTCATAGACAGAATAGTCCTAGACTTACTCAGGCTTTATGTCTGACTCTACTTTTCTTTCGTCTTCTTTTCTTCCGTTCCCCCCCCCCCAGGTCCACAGGGAGGGAACACTGCAGCTTGACCAGCCTTAACATCCAGCTTGAAGAGGAGAAATGTATTGCTTGGACCTTTTCGTTTTGAACTATGGCTTTGGACAACCACTATGGGGCTTTTGCAGTTTATCTATGTTTTATCTATGCTTCTTTAAATAATGTAATCAAGACAGATTATGAAAGTGTTATGTTATGTTTTGGAAAGGATGTAAGACAATCATGGTGATGTGTTGTAACACGTATTTGCTTTTATGAAGTAAAAGTTGTTGTTTTTCCGCTGTTTACAAATATGTGTTTTTATATCTGTCTTGTATATCTGTGACTTATACTTATAAACCTCCACCAAAATTAGGGCATTCCCTTTGAGAGTGACCCTAACGGAGGTGGGGTGTTTCACTTGGTATCAGAGCATAGGTCTACCAGATAAGATAAAAAGTTCTAAAAATTTATTTTCAAAAAGGAAATTTAAAGAAGCATTTTTAAAAGGAAAATATTATTTTGCTTTAAAAGGCAAAGTCCCCCCCCCAAAGCCATAGGTATTATCTCTTATCCTTCATTTTGAATCTATCCTTTTTGTTTCAGCATGTCCCAAGAACTTAACTTGCCAGAAGGGGTGCCAATACCTGGTTGGTTTAGACGGTTCTTAGAAGCAAGAGCCACTCAGCCAGGTCCTACCGTTCCTCCTCCCCCAGCTGCAGGAAATCATCCAGCTGCAGCAGCACCTTTTCCTCCACCACCTCCATGGGGAAACACATTTGCTAAGATATGTAAAGATTTTAAAGCTATGGGAGGAAAGGATTTCCATGGAACTGAGTCCTTCGTGGCAGCTAGGAATTGGCTGAAAGAAACTGAGGACCTATTCATCATCTTTGAGGTAGAGGATAGACAAAAAGTACAATTGGCAGTGTGGCTATTGAAGGGCGAGGCTTCCTACTGGTGGGAAGTCACTAATGCTGAAAGACCAGTGGAGACATGGGAGGACTTTAGGGCAAGGTTTGAGACTAAATTTCTCTCAGATGCGGAAAGAAGTTTGCAGTTGGAAAAATTCTTATTTCTTAAGCAAGGGGACAAGACAGTCAGAGAGTATGTGAATCAGTTCGATGAGCTGGCTAGGTTTGGGCTTGACCTAGTCAACACCCCACACAAGAAGGCTCTCCGTTTCGTCAAAGGGTTGAATGAGCAATTACACAGTTTGGCCATGACCCATATACCCATGGGAGCCACGTATGAAAGATTGGTGCAAATGGCATTGCTGAATGAAGAGGATAAGGGCAAGATGGAGACAAAGGCAGAAAGCTTTCAAGGGAAGAAAGAGGGTTTGCAGCCTAAGAAGACAGACTTTAAGAAGGGCGGGAAAGGCAACAAAGAGAAGAGGAAGTGCAATTTCTGTGGCAAAGTAGGGCACTTAGTAAAGGACTGCCGGAAAAAGAAGGCCAAGGAGAATGGTGGGTGCTTTTCTTGCGGTGAGACAGGCCACAGGGCTAAGGACTGCCCAAAGAAACGAGGACAGGGGCAGAGGGCTGGATCCACCCCAGGGGCACAGGTTCATGTGCTGGAAGCGCCACCTCTGCAACAGCGAGGTATAAATACTTCTGTAGAAAGTATAGTTTATCTTTATGATCACCCTGTTCGCACTTTATTTGATTCTGGCGCATCACACTCCTTTATCTCGTCTGCTTTAGTAGAATCTCTGCACCTAAAAACTAGTATGGTAGAGGACCCCTTAATTGTTTCAAACCCAATTGGGGGCCCATCTCATTTGTCTATGATCTGTTTGGGATTGAAAATTTCTATTCTAAGTGTAGAATTTCAATGTAGTGCCTTTGTTTTGGGCTTTTCGGGTTATGGTTTGATTTTGTGTATGGATTGGCTATCCAGTAATGGGGCCATCCTTGATTGTGAGAAAAGGGTTGTTAGGCTCCTAACCCAGCTCGGTAATACTTTGGAAATTTCTTGTAATCCCTCGTATGCGGTTATGCTTAGTTATCTTGAATCGCTAGATGCCTCTGTTGAAAATTTGCAATCAGTTAGAGTGGTCCGGGAATATCCGGATGTCTTCGAAGAGGTGAAGGGCTTGCCTCCGAAGCGGGAAATAGACTTCCGCATATATCTTGTAGATAATGCAAAGCCCGTTGCGTTGCCCGTTAGACACATGGCTCCACGAGAAAGGAAAGAGCTCAGTAAACAGATTAAAGAGCTTCTAGAAAAGGGGTTCATTAGGAGGAGCATTTCAGAATGGGGCGCTCCAGTGGTGTTCGCTATAAAGGCGGATGGTTCACTCCGTCTATGTGTTGACTATAGGGAGCTCAACAAGCTAACGAAAAAGAATAGGCACCCGCTCCCTAGAATTGACGATTTGTTTGACCAGCTTGTAGGAGCGTCTGTTTTCTCCCAGCTCGATTTAGCAACCGGTTTTCATCAGCTAAGGGTGGCTGAAGATAGCATCGATAAAACGGCGTTCAGAACCCCAGACGGCTTCTTTGAATGGCTTGTCATGCCTTTCGGCTTGACAAATGCACCTGCTTACTTCGTGGACCTGATGAGTAGGGTATTTAGAGATTTCCTCAACAAATTCGTAGTGGTCTTCGTAGATGATATCCTTATCTTCTCAAAGAGTGAAGAGGAACATGCTCAACACTTAAGGGCAATCATGGAAACTTTGCGAGTCCATCAACTAAAAGCCAAATTCTCCAAATGCCACTTTTGGAGAGAAGAGGTGAGGTTCCTTGGGCACATAGTATCCAAACAAGGGTTAGCAGTGGACCCTGCTAAGGTAGTGGCGGTACAGGATTGGAAGACACCAAGGAATGCAACTGAGGTCCGAAGCTTTCTAGGACTAGCAGGTTTCTATCGAAAATTCATAAGGGATTTTGCGAAAATCTCAGCTCCGCTCACGAAATTGACCAAGAAGAATCTAGTGTTCAATTGGGACTTGGATTGCGAGTTTGCTTTCCAACGACTGAAAAGGGCTCTCACAACAGCCCCAGTTTTGACGCTGCCAGATGGGAGCAAGATGTTCACTATTTATACGGATGCATGTGGGACAGGGCTAGGCGCCGTCTTAATGCAAGAAGGAAGGGTAGTAGCTTATGGCGGGAGGCAGTTGAAAGTGCACGAAAAGAACTACCCAACCCACGATCTTGAGTTAGCCGCCATCGTCTTTGCACTCAAGTCTTGGCGACACTATCTCCTAGGTGAGAAGTTCGAACTTTACACTGACCATAAATCGTTGAAATATCTTTTCTCGCAGAAGGATCTTAACTTGAGGCAACAGAGATGGATGGAGTTTCTTGCCTCGTACGATTTCGAAATCTCCTACACTCCGGGCAAAGGCAACGTAGTGGCAGACGCGTTGAGCCGAAAGAAATTGACCCTAAGCCCGTTGTTTGTTGAAAGACAAAGCCTAGAGTTTATAGCCAGCTTCGACTTTAGGCCTTCCTCCGATTTCGTACCAGGCTTGCTAGCATCTCTCGAAGTGCGCCCAACTTTAGTGGATTCAGTAGGGACAGCACAACGCGAAGACCCTCAGCTCGTGGAAACAATTGATAGGCTAATTAGGGGTGAGACTTCAAGTCACCTCAACAGATACTCCATCGACGATAAGGGTTTGCTAAGGCGAGACGGAAGACTATGCGTCCCACAGACAAAAGATTTAATAAAGAAGGTTCTCGAGGAAGCACATCACTCCAAGATGACGATACACCCAGGCGGAGATAAAATGTACAAAGATATAAAAAAGGACTTTCTTCTGGAACGGCATGAAAAAGGATGTGGCAGAATTCGTTTCTAAGTGCATGGTGTGCCAACAGGTTAAGGCGGAACAGAAAAAGCCTGGCGGACTGCTACATCCTCTGGAGGTCCCGCAGTGGAAGTGGGATAGCATCTCAATGGACTTCATCGATGGGCTGCCTAGGTCTAGGAGAGGCAACACTAGCATTTGGGTAATAGTGGATAGGCTTACTAAAAGCGCCCACTTTTTACCTGTCAAAAGTAAAAGAACTGCCTCATCCCTAGCATCACTTTACCTCAAGGAAATCGTTCGACTCCATGGAATACCATCTAGCATTGTTAGTGACCGAGACCCCATCTTCACCAGTGAGTTTTGGCGGAGTCTGCAAGAAGCAGTAGGAACGCAGTTATGCTTGAGCACAGCCTATCATCCCCAAACCGACGGCCGAACAGAGAGAGTGAACAGAGTTTTGGAAGACCTTTTAAGGCTATGCGTCCTTGACTTCGGAGGGACATGGGAAGACCACCTTCCTTTGGTGGAATTTGCCTACAACAACAGCTATCAAGCAACCATCAGAATTGCGCCCTTCGAAGCTTTATATGGAAGACCGTGCCGATCGCCCACTTGTTGGTGGGAGTCTACTGATAAGCTCATACTTGGACCAGATATGATCCGAGAGACTTCAGAGAAAGTAGACTTAATACAAAGAAGGATGAAGACGGCCCAAGACAGACAAAAGTCCTATGCCGACAAGAGAAGGACCGACCTTGAATTTGAGGTTGGAGACAGAGTTTTTCTCAAGGTATCACCACTAAGAAACGTTGTTCGTTTTGGAACCACAGGAAAACTGGCACCAAGGTTCGTAGGGCCATTCCCTATCATCGAGAAAATTGGGAAAATGGCCTATAGATTAGAGCTACCCGAGAAACTGGCTGGAGTTCACAACGTTTTTCACGTTTCACATCTCCAAAAATGTCTACATGAGTCTGCTGAAGTGGTAGAGCCAAATATCCTCGAAGAGGCCGAAGTGGAACGCGAAGCAACCATAAGAAAAGTTCCAACCCGCATAATAGGAACGGAAGTGAAGAAGCTACGCAACCGCGAAGTCAAACTCGTCAAAGTTCAGTGGAGCGACGCCGAGGGAGACGCGACTTGGGAAACTGAAGCTAAAATACGCACTGCCTACCCTTTTCTTTTTGAGGGTACATCCTTGATCTTTCTTTTTCCTTAAGTTGCGCTTTTATCTATCTTTTTAGGAATATTTCCTCGACCTTATCTTTTAGGTAGAAACCCTTTGGATGAAAACATGTAATTGAAACATGTTATGGATGATGGTTGCAAGTGGTTGCAAGTGATTGCTAGTGGTTGCTCGTGGTTGCATATACACACACAATCTAGGTTTTAGATCGGCTCAGTCACTTCATATTGCATATGCATATATGTTTGCATTCGTATATGGTTGAACTCTAATGTGTTGTCATGTGGATGTTTCATTTGTATTGAATGATTGTGCACTCATGTAGAATCTAGAATAGGAAAATTTGCATACATAATGGATTCATGGCACTTACATAATTCGCATTAAGGAGGTCAACTGAATCAGTAGACCGCCTGATTTTGCATTAGATAAGTTCATGTACACACACACTTCGCATATGATCATGAAGCATTAGAAGTCTTTTAAGGACAATGGATGCTCGTGTTTGATGGATGAGTAGATGGATGTTTGGATGTTAGGATGTACATTCTTCCTGAACTTGAAGATTTCGGGGACGAAATCCTTTTAAGTGGGGGAGAATGTAACACCCCGTGAATTCTATAACTGTGAAATTCACAAATTAAAGTATAATTAATTTCAAATCAAAGAACTAAGGGAAACGGGATACGCCATTGCGTTCGTCTCGGAAAAATACGCGAAATAGAGTCCGAATTTTCGAAAAACGGAGTCCGTATGAAGAAGATATGGCCTTCGGAAGTTTCTGAATTAAGTTTAAAATTCGAACAGAATAAAACAGCTCAGAAAAACAAGTTTAAAATTAAGAATCGGGCCCAATTGGCCAGGGCGGGAAAATTCCCGCCTAATGCACCCAGGTCGACTGGGCTGTCGACCTGGTCTAGCCAGGTCGACAGGGCTGTCGACAGGGCTGTCGACCTGGTCCAGAGCCAGGTCGAACCCAGCCCAACCTGGCTAGCCTATTCTATGTTGGTCGGTTTTCAGGGGTCTGCTTTGTCATTAGGGCTAGGTGGCAGGCTCTAATTGGTCTCTCTTTAGAATGAATGGCTACGATCAATCCAAGCGACATCGATGGTCCTAATCAGTTCATAAACCCTATAAAAATGACCCTAGACTCAACCTAATCTATTCATTCAAAAATAAGAACAAGGCCATCATGTTGCTGAGGAACGACTAAGAGTAGCCACCAATTGGAGAGAGGATTAGGAGGCAAATTCTAAAGCATAAAGCAACTTAATCAAATCAAATCAACAAGGAATCGCATCTCCAAATTCCTAAATTGGAGAAATCGTCACACAATTGTAAGTAGAGTATTATTTTGGTATGAACAAATAATTGTGTTGGTTTGTATACTTGATTGTGGTGATAAAGTAATTCATATTTGTGCGTTACTATGATTCTTATCGATTTGGAATATTGTATACATTTGGATATTCGCAAAGCATGTTATTTATTATAAAAACTACATATTTGCGGTAGTTTTATGCAAGTATACGTTTGGAATATTCGCAAATTATGTAATCCATGTTGAAGCTACATGTATGTAGTTGATTATTTGAAATTCATGCAAGTTTGGGGTTTTGCTACTATGCCATCATAATGTATATTTTTGTACAAAAATCATTTTGTACGTAATTGGAACAAATTTGGATTATTATAGTTCATATGAAACTATGTTGAAATTTTGGCACCATGATCTATGTATTAAGCCATGCTTTTGTACTAGAAAACCTATTTGCAAACTTGTGAATATGGCTAGGCTATGATTGATATTTTGCATAATTGAAATCCATGTTAGGTCTATATTGTTAACAAGAATTATATGATGACATATGTGGTACATAGCTAGGTTAGATTCAAAATCCCCTTTGCAAGTTTCCATGACTAAAGCAAAAATCCTGATTTCATATTAGAAATATTTATGCCATGGTTAGGTGAATAGATTTAAAATCATGATTAAGTTGAACTATACTTTTGTGTTAGTAACAAAAGTAAGCACCTTTGTAAACATGTAGTAATCTTATGAACATGATTTGCTTATGTTTGACATTATGCCTGAATAAAAATATAGGTTTATGTTGTAGTTAAGCCTATGTGTCAATAGTGATATTCCTAACTTAACTACAAGTTTACATGGTTTGATTCATGTCACTTATGCTTTATGACCAAAGTATATGTTATCACTATGCAAGTACACCAGTTTCTATTTTGTAGTTCTAACGTCACGTTGCAAGTTCATGCGTTCACATTCCCTTTTTGTGTATGTAATCACGCTTTAAGCCTCCCCTTTTTCTCATGGCTAAGTTGGGCTTAAAAGCCTAAGCCCAACATATATTATGATAAACGAACGTATTAAACGGGGGAAAATAGCGTTGGGCCAAATTAATTAATAAATGAAAATATAAAGTAGAAGGGCCCAAATTCAAGTATGGGTTGGGCCCATGATTGGTGTTACCTTTACACCATTAACTTAATAATGGGCCGCAAATATTTACATATAAGAAAATAAAGAAGAAAGACAAAATATGTAAATGTAGAACATACGATGTGTTTAACCCGAGGTTGGATTGAGTTGTGATGTAAACCTATCCGGAACCGCCCGGCTGTCCAGTAGTCACAACAATACCTATCCAATGTGGGAGGTTAAACATGGAGCCCAATAAGGACCCGAGGTTAGACTGAGTTGTGGCGTAAGACTGCCCGGAACCAACCGGCAACAGGCAGCCACAACAATACCTGTCTAATGTGAGAGGTCAAGGCTTTAATAAGACAATTAAGGCTGAGTCAGGATTGTTAGGATTAAGTGAACTAAAGACTTAATCAAAATGGAACATGCTAAACTAAACGGACTGGTGGGGGTTAGGTTAGAAAACACTTAACCAACTTAGCATGTTGGCTAGAGATAGAAAACCTAGTAACGGGGGACCCTTTTCAGCAGTAACCCTAGAAGGTGTATCAGGATACCCTGAAACTAGGCAGGGTGGGGCACGATTACTGGGCTGATTGTAAGAGGTCAAATCGACGGCGGTGGTGTAGCAGTGTAGGTTCTAACGGGGTGCGGGCGTGCACACACTCCGGCGCAGAAAAATAAGGCACTGGACACCAGTAGCATACCTGTGCATTCTAGGATTGTGTCGGGCCGCCACCATGGGACTTGATACACCCCATGGTGGGACCAGCATAGGTAACTACAACATCGGGGGCCGTAAGACACATGTAACTATGCGAGTAGGAGCCGATCATCATAGAATGGATCACTTCACCCTGATTATGGGGTGCCAGTTGGGAACTAGTTTATATGGGTTCAGAGATTAACATGGGGTGCGATAGTATATTCGACCCTAGACAACTTAACCAAGTTTATAGTGCTTTCCCCATTTCTAGTTTATACTTATCATACCCAGTTCTTTATTCATAGACAGAATAGTCCTAGACTTACTCAGGCTTTATGTCTGACTCTACTTTTCTTTCGTCTTCTTTTCTTCCGTTCCCCCCCCCCCCCCCCCCAGGTCCACAGGGAGGGAACACTGCAGCTTGACCAGCCTTAACATCCAGCTTGAAGAGGAGAAATGTATTGCTTGGACCTTTTCGTTTTGAACTATGGCTTTGGACAACCACTATGGGGCTTTTGCAGTTTATCTATGTTTTATCTATGCTTCTTTAAATAATGTAATCAAGACAGATTATGAAAGTGTTATGTTATGTTTTGGAAAGGATGTAAGACAATCATGGTGATGTGTTGTAACACGTATTGTCTTTTATGAAGTAAAAGTTGTTGTTTTTCCGCTGTTTACAAATATGTGTTTTTATATCTGTCTTGTATATCTGTGACTTATACTTATAAACCTCCACCAAAATTAGGGCATTCCCTTTGAGAGTGACCCTAACGGAGGTGGGGTGTTTCATGTATGAATCAAACCATAGCATTGCCAAATCATTTAGAATCAAAATAACATACAAATATAAGTCATTATCGCCACAATTCCATTTCGTTTCCAACGCAAATTGCGTACTTGCAAATATCCAATCGTATACCATAATATTCCCAAATCGTTTTGCATCAAAGCAACATGCAAATATAGATTATTATCGCCACAATTCCATTTCTTACATTACACAAATCAACACAATTATTTAATTCATACCGGAATAGCACTCTACTTACAGCGTATGGCGAATCTTCAATTCAGAAATCTGAATTCTGAATTTGGAGACGCTATTTTTTTGTTGTAGGCGTTGCTTTGATTGATTTGATGTTGCTTTAAGCTTTGAATTATCTCCTAGTTGTCTCTCTATTTCTGACGTCTATCTTCAGTCTCTCCTCAGCAGCATGACGGTCTCATCTCCATTTTAGTTTATGTGAATTAGGGTTAGCCTTAGGTCCTTTTTATAGAGTTTGTGAGTTGATTTAGACCGTCGATGAAGCTTGGTTCAATAATAGCCGTTCGTTCAAAGGAGGGACCAACCAGGAGCTGACACCTAGCCCAAGTGATAAGGCAAGGCTCAGAAAATCGACCAAACACAGACCTGGCCAGCCAGGGTGGGCTGGGTTCGACCTGGCTCAAGGGCCAGGGCGACACCCCAGTCGACACCGTGTCGACTTGGCAGTCGACACGGGTTACCCAGGTCGACTGCCCAGTCGACCTGGCTAGCCCCAGGTCGACTACCAAGTCGACCTGGGTGCTTTGGGTGGGAATTTTCCCGCCTTGGCCAATTGGGCCTGATTTTGAATTTTGAATTAGTTTTTCTGAGCTGTTTTCGTCTGTTCGAATTTTAAACCTAATTCTGAAACTTCCGGAGGCCATATCTTGGTCATACGGACTCCGATTTTCGAAAACTCGGACTCTATTTCGCGTATTTTTCCGAGACGAACGCAATAGCGTATCCCGTTTCCCTTAATTCTTTGATTTGAAATTAATTATACTTTAATTTATGAATTTCACGGTTATAGAATACACGGGGTGTTACATTCTCCCA
Organism: Allium sativum; assembly: GCA_030737875.1. Lineage (NCBI taxonomy): Eukaryota > Viridiplantae > Streptophyta > Magnoliopsida > Asparagales > Amaryllidaceae > Allium > Allium sativum. The sequence goes on along the minus strand of CM060924.1, from coordinate 733,319,077 downwards.
AACTTAAAAGGATTTCGTCCCCGAAATCTTCAAGTTAGGAAGAATGTATATCCTAACATCCAAACATCCATCTACTCATCCATCAAACACGAGCATCCATTGTCCTTAAAAGTCTTCTAATGCTTCATGATCATATGCGAAGTATGTGTGTACATGTACATATCTAATGCAAAATCAGGCGGTCTACTGATTCAGTTGACCTCCTTAATGCGAATTATGTAAGTGCTATGAATCCATTATTTATGCAAATCCTCCTATTCATGATTCTACATGAGTGCACAATCATTCATATAAATGCAACATCCATATGACAACACATTAAAGTTCAACCATATACGAATGCAAACATATATGCATATGCAATATGAAGTGACTGAGCCGATCTAAAACCTAGATTGTGTGTGTATATGCAACCACGAGCAACCACTAGCAATCACTTGCAACCACTTGCAACCATCATCCATAACATGTTTCAACTACATGTTTTCATCCAAAGAGTTTCTACCTAAAAGATAGGGTCGAGGAGATATACCTAAAAAAAAAGATAGATAAAAGCGCAACTTAAGGAAAAGGAAGGATCAAAGATGTACCCTCAAAAAGAAAAGGGTAGGCAGCTTCTTCACTTCCGTTCCTAATATGCGGGTTGGAACTTTCCTCACGGTTGCTTTGCGTTCCACTTCAGCTTCTTCTAGGATATTTGGCTCTACCACTTCAGCAGACTCATGTAGACATTTTCGGAGATGTGAAACATGAAAAACGTTGTGAACTCCGGCCAGCTTTTCGGGTAGCTCTAATCTATAGGCCATTTTCCCAATTTTCTCGATGATAGGGAATGGCCCTACGAACCTTGGTGCTAGCTTTCCTGTGGTTCCAAAACGGACAACGTTCCTTAGCGGAGATACCTTAAGAAAAACTCTGTCTCCAACCTCAAATTCAAGGTCGGTCCTCCTCTTGTCAGCGTAGCACTTTTGTCTGTCTTGGGCCATCTTCATCCTTCTTCGTATTAAGTCTACTTTTTCTGAAGTCTCTCGGATCATATCTGGTCCAAGTATGAGTTTATCAGTAGACTCCCACCAACAAGTGGGCGATCGGCACGGTCTTCCATATAAAGCTTCGAAGGGCGCCATCCCGATGGTTTCTTGATAGCTGTTATTGTAGGCAAATTCCACCAAAGGAAGATGGTCTTCCCATGTCCCTCCGAAGTCAAGGACGCACAGTCTTAAAAGGTCCTCCAAAACTCTGTTCACTCTTTCTGTTTGGCCGTCAGTTTGGGGATGATAGGCTGTGCTCTAGCATAACTGCGTTCCTACTGCTTCTTGCAGACTCCGCCAAAACTCACTGGTGAAGATAGGGTCTCGGTCACTAACAATGCTGGATGGTATTCCATGGAGTCGAACGATTTCCTTGAGGTAAAGAGATGCTAGGGATGAGGCAGTTTTTTTACTTTTGACAGGTAAAAGTTGGGCGCTTTTAGTAAGCCTATCCACTATTACCCAAATGCTAGTGTTGCCTCTCCTAGACCTAGGCAGCCCATCGATGAAGTCCATTGAGATGCTATCCCACTTCCACTGCGGGACCTCTAGAGGATGTAGTAGACCGGCAGGCTTTTTCTGTTCCGCCTTAACCTGTTGGCACACCATACACTTAGAAACGAATTCTGCCACGTCCTTTTTCATGCCGTTCCAGAAGAAAGTTCTTTTTATGTCCTTGTACATTTTATCTCCGCTTGGGTGTATCGTCATCTTGGAGTGATGTGCTTCCTCGAGAACCCTCTTTACTAGAAGCTCTTTAATCTTTTTACTGAGATCTTTCCTTTCCCATGGAGCCATGTGTCTAACGGGCAATGCAACAGGCTTTGCATTATCTACAAGGTATATGCGGAAATCTATCTCCCGCTTCGGAGGCAAGCCCTTCACCTCTTCAAAGACATCCGGATATTCCCGGACCACTCTAACTGATTGCAAATTTTCAACAGAGGCATCTAGCGATTCAAGGTAACTAAGCATAACCGCATACGAGGGATTACAAGAAATTTCCAAAGTATTACCGAGCTGGGTTAGGAGGCTAACAACCCTTTTCTCACAATCAAGGATGGCCCCATTACTGGATAGCTAATCCATGCCCAAAATCAAACCATATCCCGAAAAGCCCAAAACAAAGGCACTACATTTAAATTCTATGCTTAGAATAGAAATTTTCAATCCCAAACAGATCATAGACAAATGAGCTGGGCCCCCAATTGGATTTGAAACAATTAAGGGGTCCTCTACCATACTAGTTTTTAGGTGCAGAGATTCTACTAAAGCAGACGAGATAAAGGAGTGTGATGCGCCAGAATCAAATAAAGTGCGAACGGGGTGATCATAAAGATAAACTACACTTTCTACAGAAGTATTTATACCTCGCTGTTGCAGAGGTGGCGCTTCTAGCACATGAACTTGTGCCCCTGAGGTGGATCCAGCCCTCTGCCCCTGTCCTCGTTTCTTTGGGCAGTCCTTAGCCCTGTGGCCTGTCTCACCGTAAGAAAAGCACCCACCATTCTCCTTGGCCTTCTTTTTCCGGCAATCTTTCACTAAGTGCCCCACTTTGCCACAGAAATTACACTTCCTCTTCTCTTTGTTGCTTTTCCCGCCCTTCTTATAGTCTGTCTTCTTAGGCTGCAAACCCTCTTTCTTCCCTTGAGAGCTTTCTGCCTTTGTCTCCTTCTTGCCCTTATCCTCTTCGTTCAGCAACGCCATCTGTACCAACCTTTCATACGTAGCTCCCATGGGTATATGGGTCATGGCCAAACTGTGTAATGGCTCATTCAACCCTTTGACAAAACGGAGAGCCTTCTTGTGCGGGGTGTTGACTAGGTCCAGCCCAAACCTAGCCAGCTCATCGAACTGATTAACATACTCTTTGACTGTCTTGTTCCCTTGCTTAAGAAATAAGAATTTTTCCAACTGCAAACTCCTTTCCGGATCTGGGAGAAATTTAGCCTCAAACCTTGCCCTAAAGTCCTCCCATGTTTCCACTGGTCTTTCTGCATTAGTGACTTCCCACCAATAGGAAGCCTCACCTTTTAGCAACCATACTGCCAGTTGTACTTTCTGCCTATCTTCTACCTCAAAGATGATGAATAAGTCCTCGGTTTCTTTCAGCCAATTTCTAGCTGCCACGAAGGACTCAGTTCCATGGAAATCCTTTCCTCCCATAGTTTTAAAATCTTTACATATCTTAGCAAACGTGTTTCCCCGTGGAGGAGGTGGAGGAAGAGGTGCTGCTGCAGCTGGATGATTTCCTGCAGCTGGGGGAGGAGGAACGGTAGGACCTGGCTGAGTGGCCCTTGCTTCTAAGAACCGCCTAAACCAACCAGGTATTGGTACACCCTCTGGCAAGTTAAGTTCTTCGGACATGCTGAAACAAAAAGGATAGATTCAAAACGAAGGATAAGAGATAGTACCTATGGCTTTGGGGGGGACTTTGCCTTTTTTTAAAAAAAAAAATATTTTTCTTTTAAAAATGCTTCTTTAAATTTCTTTTTTTTTGAAAATAAATTTTCCGAACTTTTTATCTTATCTGGTAAACCTATGCTCTGATACCAAGTGAAACACCCCACCTCCGTTAGGGTCACTCTCAAAGGGAATGCATTAATTTTGGTGGAGGTTTATAAGTATAAGTCACGGATATACAAGACAGTTATAAGAACACATATTTTTGAACAGCGGAAAACAACAACTTTTATTTCAATAAAATACGTGTTATACCAACCATACCATAATTGTCTTACAATACTTCAAAAAAAAACATAACATCTTCATAACTGTCTTGATTACATTATTTAAAGAAGCATAAAGAAAACATAAATAAACTGCAAAAGTCCCATAGTTGTTGTCCAAAGTCATAGTCCAAAACGAAAAGATCCAAGCAATACATTCTTTCTCTTCAAACTGGATATGAAGGCTGGTCAAGCTGCGGTATTCCCTCCCTGTGGACCTGGGGGGGAACGGAAGAAAAGAAGACGAAAGAAAAGTAGAGTCAGACATAAAGCCTGAGTAAGTCTAGGACTATTCAATCTATGAATAAAGAACTGGGTATGATAAGTATAAACTAGAAATGGGAAAGCACCATAAACTTAGTTAAGTTGTCTAGGGTCGAATATACTATCGTACCCCATACTAATCTCTGTACCCATATAAACTAGTTCCCAACAGGCACCCCATAATCAGGGTGAAGTGATCCATTTTATGATGATCGGCTCCTACTCGCATAGTTACATGTGTCTTACGGCCCCCGATGTTGTAGTTACCTATGCTGGTCCCACCATGGGGTGTATCAAGTCCCATGGTGGCGGCCCGACACAATCCTGGAATGCACAGGTATGCTACTGGTGCCCAGTGCCTTATTTTTCTGCGTCGGAGTGTGTGCACGCCCGCACCCCGTTAGAACCTACACTGCTGCACCACCGCCGTCGATTTGACCTCTTAGAGTCAGCCCAGTAATCGTGCCCCACCCTGCCTAGTTTCAGGGTATCATGATACCTTATAGGGTTACTGCTGAAAAGGGTCCCCCGCTACTAGGTTTTTCTATTTCTAGCCAACATGCTAAGTTGGTTAAGTGTGTTATAAACCTAACCCCCAATCAGTCTGTTTAGTTTAGCATGTTCCAACTTGATTAAGTATTAATATAATTTACTTAATCCTATCAATCCTGACTCAGCCTTAATTGTCTTATTAAAGCCTTGACCTCTCACATTAGACAGGTATTGTTGTGGCTGCCTGTTGCCGGTTGGGTCCAGGCAGTCTTACGCCACAACTCAGTCTAACCTCGGGTCCTTATTGGGCTCCATGTTTAACCACCCACATTGGATAGGTATTGTTGTGACTACTGGACAGCCGGGCGGTTCCGGGCAGGTTTACATCACAACTCAATCCAACCTCGGGTTAAACACATCGTATTTTCTACATTTACATATTTTGTCTTTCTTCTTTTTATATGTAAATATTTGCGTCCCATTATTCAAATTCATCTTTATTGGTTAAGATTTATTTATGCCACTTAATTGTTTTTCAAAGTTATTGGCGTGCGTCAAACAAGCCAACACATATGTTCTATATTTTTAACCCAAACGTCATTTCCCCTGTTTTATTCGTTCGTTCCAATGTAAGGTGTGTTGGGTTTAATACTTAAACCCAATTTAGCCATATGAAAGGGGAGGCTATAACATGGTGTTTATAAGGTGACATAAAAAGGGGAGTGTGAACGCATGAACTTGCAACATACGATCTAATTATCATAAGATAGGTATATGTGAACTTGCAATTGTAACAACATATAATATAAGCAATACTTAAACATGAATCATTCTATTCACATAATCATGGTGTAAACGAAACATGTAGTCATGGCATAAATAGTACTTAAACATGAACCACTCTAATCATATAATTATGGCATAATCATAATTGAACATGAGTCCTTATATGGTCATGGCATAAACATAATTGATTATGAATCCTATTATTCATATAATCATGGGTTTTTGTCCAATCTATGTAACTTGTAAGGGGATGCAATTCTAGTGTAAATTTCAAATGTAACTTATGTGCCAAAAATATATTATCATATGATTAAGATAACAACATAAGCTTAGAAAACATGTTCTTAACTAGGCATAATAACAAACATAGCTTAGACATGTTCATAAAATTAATACAAGCTTACAACGATGCTTGCTTTTGTCAATATCACAAAATCATGATTTTTATACTTGAACTATGATGCCAATTTCAACATAACCTTCATATGAATCATAATACTTAGGTGAATCAAATTACACTAAAGATGAACATAGAATTTTACATCATGTTGTCATAACAATAGACCATAGACTTGCATGAATTTCAAAATAAACTATTACAACATATAGTTGTTGTTCAACATGAATCTTATACTAGCATTTACCAAATGGGTGTTGTAAATAACTACCACAAACATGTAGTTTTCAATATGAATCATATGCTTGCATAAGTCCCAATCAAAATTCCACAACATGTGGTTGTCAACATAAGCCACATACTTGTATGAATCAAACCATAGCATTGCCAAATCGTTTAGAATCAAAATAACATACAAATATAAGTCATTATCGCCACAATTCCATTTCGTTTCCAACGCAAATTGCATACTTGCAAATATCCAATCGTATACAATAATATTCCCAAATCGTTTTGCATCAAAGCAACATGCAAATATAGATTATTATCGCCACAATTCCATTTCTTACATTACACAAATCAACACAATTATTTAATTCATACCGGAATAGCACTCTACTTACAGCGTATGGCGAATCTTCAATTCAGAAATCTGAATTCTGAATTTGGAGACGCTATTTTTGTTGTTGTAGGCGTTGCTTTGATTGATTTGATGTTGCTTTAAGCTTTGAATTATCTCCTAGTTGTCTCTCTATTTCTGACGTCTATCTTCAGTCTCTCCTCAGCAGCATGACGGTCTCATCTCCATTTTAGTTTATGTGAATTAGGGTTAGCCTTAGGTCCTTTTTATAGAGTTTGTGAGTTGATTTAGACCGTCGATGAAGCTTGGTTCAATAATAGCCGTTCGTTCAAAGGAGGGACCAACCAGGAGCTGACACCTAGCCCTAGTGACAAGGCAAGGCTCAGAAAATCGACCAAACACAGACCTGGCCAGCCAGGGTGGGCTGGGTTCGACCTGGCTCAGGGGCCAGGTCGACACCCCAGTCGACACCGTGTCGACTTGGCAGTCGACACGGGTTACCCAGGTCGACTGCCCAGTCGACCTGGCTAACCCAAGGTCGACTGCCAAGTCGACCTGGGTGCTTTGGGCGGGAATTTTCCCGCCTTGGCCAATTGGGCCCGATTTTGAATTTTGAATTAGTTTTTCTGAGCTGTTTTCGTCTGTTCGAATTTTAAACCAAATTCTGAAACTTCCGGAGGCCATATCTTGGTCATACAGACTCCGATTTTCGAAAACTCAGACTCTATTTCGCGTATTTTTCCGAGACGAACGCAATTGCGTATCCCGTTTCCCTTAATTCTTTGATTTGAAATTAATTATACTTTAATTTATGAATTTCACGGTTATAGAATACAGAGGGTGTTACATTAAATTTGACAAAAAAATGATAAAAACAAACGAGGGAACACGCTAAATTTGCAATAAAAAGGAATCAAGAACGAAATGAAGGAGTTAAAAGGACAAATTCAAACATCGACGTTGAGAATGTAATATGGAAAGAATTGGAAGAAAGAAATCATTATCTGCTTTTGAAATTCAAGAAGACGTAGGGAGAACGTTAAATTTAAAAATAAAAGGAAATTAAAATGTAAAAAAAAAGGGAAAAAAATACAAGTTCTAATTATGAAGTAAATAAACAAAACAAAAAAGGATGAAATCTTAAACTACAAATTCGAACTGCGATGGTGGTTAACAAAAAAGGGAGGGGTGCAACACGAGGACTTTCCAGGAGGTCACCCATCCTCGTGCTACTTTCGCCCAAGCACGCTTAACTTCGGAGTTCTGATGGGATCCGGTTCTTTAGTGCTAGTATGAACCCACCCGTCGGGAAGCGGATTGGTAAAGTATTAAAGCAGGAGCTGGAGATTGTAGAGAAATGCAGCGGTTAACGGCAGCAACGTTTGAAATTCTTGCAAATGACATTAAATTTGACAACAAATTGATGAAAAGAAACAAGGGAACACGCTAAATTTGTAATTAAAATGAATCAAGAACGAAATGAAGGAATTAAAAGGACAAATTCAAACATCGACGTTGAGAATGTAATATGGAAAGAATTTGAAAAAAGACATTAAATTTGACCAAAAAATGATAAAAACAAACGAGAGAACACGCTAAATTTGCAATTAAAAGGAATCAAGAACGAAATGAAGGAATTAAAAGGACAAATTCAAGCATCGACGTTGAGAATGTAATATGGAAAGAATTTGAAAAAAGACATTAAATTTGACAAAAAAATGATAAAAACAAATGAGGGAACACGCTAAATTTGCAATTAAAAGGAATCAAGAACGAAATGAAGGAATTAAAAGGACAAATTCAAACATCGACGTTGAGAATGTAATATGGAAAGAATTGGAAGAAAGAAATCATTGTCAGCTTTTGAAATTCAAGAAGACATAGCGAAAACGTTAAATTTGAAAATAAAAGGAAATTAAAATGTAAAAGAAAAGGAAAAAAAATACAAGTTCTAATTATGAAGTAAAAAAACAAAACAAAAAAGGACGAAATCTTAAACTGTAAATTCGAACTGTGATGGTGGTTGACAAAAAAGGGATGGGTGCAACACGAGGACTTTCCAGGAGGTCACCCACCCTTGTACTGCTCTCGCCCAAGCACGCTTAACTTCGGAGTTCTGATGGGATCCGGTGCTTTAGTGCTGGTATGATCGCACCCGTAAGGAAGCGAATTGGTAAAGTATTAAAGCAGGAGCTGGATATTGTAGAGAAATGCAGCTGTTAACGGCAACTGCATTTAAAATTCTTGCAAATGACATTAAATTTGACAACAAATTGATAAAAAGAAATAAGGGAACACGCTAAATTTGCAATTAAAATGAATCAAGAACGAAATGAAGGAATTAAAAGGACAAATTCAAACATCGACGTTGAGAATGTAATATGGAAAGAATTTGAAAAAAGATATTGAATTTGACAAAAAATTGATAAAAACAAACGAGGGAACATGCTAAATTTGCAATTAAAAGGAATCAAGAACGAAATGAAGGAAATAAAAGGACAAATTCAAACATCGACGTTGGGACTGTAATATGGAAAGAATTGGAAGAAAGAAATCATTATCAGCTATTGAAATTCAAGAAGACATAGTGAGAACGTTAAATTTGAAAATAAAAGGAAATTAAAATGTAAAAAAAAGGAAAAAAAAATACAAGTTCTAATTTTGAAGTTAAAAAACAAAACAAGAAAGGACGAAATCTTAAACTGTAAATTCGAACTGTGAGGTGGTTGACAAAAAAGGGAGGGGTGCAACACGAGGACTTCCCAGGAGGTCACCCATCCTAGTACTACTCTCGCCCAAGCACGCTTAACTTCGGAGTTCTGACGAGATCCGGTGCTTTAGTGCTGGTATGATCGCACCCGTGAGGAGGCGGATTGGTAAAGTATTAAAGCAGGGGCTGGAGATTGTAGAGAAATGAAGCGGTTAACGGCAACAGCGTTTGAAATACTTGCAAATGACATTAAATTTGACAACAAATTGATTAAAAAAACAAGGGAACACACTAAATTTGCAATTAAAATGAATCAAGAACGAAATGAAGGAATTAAAAGGACAAATTCAAACATCGACATTGAGAAAGTAATATGGAAAGAATTTGAAAAAAGACATTAAATTTGACAAAAAAATGATAAAAACAAACGAGGGAACACGCTAAATTTGCAATTAAAAGGAATCAAGAACGAAATGAAGGAATTAAAAGGACAAATTCGAACATCGACGTTGAGAATGTAATATGGAAAGAATTGGAAGAAAGAAATCAATCTCAGCTTTTGAAATTCAAGAAGACATAGTGAGAACATTAAATTTGAAAATAAAAGGAAATTAAAATGTAAAAAAATACAAGTTCTAATTATGAAGTAAAAAAACAAAACAAGAAAGGACGAAATCTTAATCTGCAAATTCGAACAGTGACGGTGGTTGACAAAAAAGGGAGGGGTGCAACACGAGGACTTCCCAGGAGGTCACCCATCCTAGTACTACTCTCGCTAAAGCACGCATAACTTCGGAATTCTGATGGGATCCAATGCTTTAATGCTGGTATGATCGCACCCGTCAGGAAGCGGATTGGTAAAGTATTAAAGCAGGAGATGGAGATTGTAGAGAAATGCAGCGGTTAACGACAATAACGTTTGAAATTCTTCCAAATGACATTAAATTTGACAACAAATTGATAAAAAGAAACAAGGGAACACGCTAAATTTACAATTAAAATGAATCAAGAATGAAATGAATGAATTAGAAGGACAAATACAAGCAACGACGTTGAGAATGTAATATGGAAAGAATTTGAAAAAAGACATTAAATTCGACAAATAAAATGATAAAAACAAACGAGGGAACACGCTAAATTTGCAATTAGAAGGAATCAAGAACGAAATGAAGGAATTAAAAGGACAAATTCAAACCTCGACGTTGAGAATGTAATATGGAAAGAATTGGAAGAAAGAAATCATTGTCAGGTTTTGAAATTCAAGAAGACGTAGGGAGAACGTTAAATTTGAAAATAAAAGGAAATTAAAATGTAAAAAAAAGAAAAAAAATACAAGTTCTAATTATGAAGTAAATAAACAAAACAAAAAAGGGCGAAATCATAAACTGCAAATTCGAACTGTGATGGTGGTTAACAAAAAAGGGAAGGGTGCAACACGAGGACTTCCAAGGAGGTCCCTCATCCTAGTGCTACTCTCGCCCAAGCACACTTAACTTCGGAGTTCTGATGGGTTCCGGTGCTTTAGTGTTGGTATGATCGTACCCGTTAGGAAGCGGATTGGTAAAGTATTAAAGTAGGAGTTGGAGATTGTAGAGAAATGCAGCGGTTAACGGCAACAATGTTTGAAATTCTTGCAAATGACAATAAATTTGACAACAAATTGATAAAAACAAACAAGGGAACACGCTAAATTTGCAATTAAAATGAATCAAGAACGAAATGAAGGAATTAAAAGGACAAATTCAAACATCGACGTTGAGAATGTAATATGGAAAAAATTTGAAAAAAGACATTAAATTTGACAAAAAAATGATAAAAACAAATGAGGGAACACGCTAAATTTACAATTAAAAGGAATCAAGAACAAAATGAAGGAATTAAAATTACAAATTCAAACATTGAAGTTGAGAATGTAATATGGAAAGAATTGGAAGAAAGAAATCATTGTCAGCTTTTGAAATTCAAGAAGACATAGCGAGAACGTTAAATTTGAAAATAAAAGGAAATTAAAATGTAAAAGAAAAGGAAAAAAAAATACAAGTTCTAACTATGAAGTAAATAAACAAAACAAAAAAGGACGAAATCTAAAACTACAAATTCGAACTATGATGGTGGTTGACAAAAAAGGGAAGGGTGCAACACGAGGACTTCCCAGGAGGTCACCTGTCCTAGTATTACTCTCGCCCAAGCACGCTTAACTTCGGAATTCTGATAGGATCCGGTGCTTTAGTGCTGGTATGAACCCACCCGTCAGGAAGCAGATTGGTAAAGTATTAAAGCAGGAGCTGGAGATTGTAGAGAAATGCAGCGGTTAACTTCAAAAACGTTTGAAATTCTTGCAAATGACATTAAATTTGACAACAAATTGATAAAAAGAAACAAGGGAACACGCTAAATTTGAATTAAAATGAATCAAGAACGAACCGAAGGAATTAAAAGGACAAATTCAAACATCGACGTTGAGAATGTAATATGGAAAGAATTTGAAAAAAGACATTAAATTTGACAAAAAAATTATAAAAACAAACGAGGGAACACGTTAAATTTGCAATTAAAAGGAATCGAGAACGAAATGAAGGAATTAAAAGGACAAATTCAAACATCGACGTTGAGAATGTAATATGGAAACAATTGGAAAAAAGAAATCATTGTCAGCTTTTGAAATTCAAGAAGACATAGTGAGAACGTTAAATTTGAAAATAAAAGGAAATTAAAATGTAAAAAAAAAGGGAAAAAAAATACAAGTTCTAATTATGAAGTAAAAAAAACAAAACAAGAAAGGACGAAATCTTAAATTGCAAATTCGAACTGTGACGGTGGTTGACAAAAAAGGGAGGGGTGCAACACGAGGACTTCCCAGGAGGTCACTCATCCTAGTACTACTCTCGCCCAAGCACGCTTAACTTTGGAATTCTGATGGGATCCGGTGCTTTAGTGCTGGTATGATCGCACCCGTCAGGAAGCGGATTAGTAAAGTATTAAAGCAGGAGATGGAGATTGCAGAGAAATGCAGCGGTTAACGGCAATAACGTCTGAAATTCTTGCAAATAAAATTAAATTTGATAACAAATTGATAAAAAGAAATAAGGGAACACGCTAAATTGACAATTAAAATGAATCAAGAACGAAAGGAAGGAATTAAAAGGACAAATTCAAGCATCGACGTTGAAAATGTAATATGGAAAGAATTTGAAAAAAGACATTAAATTTGACAAAAAAATGATAAAAACAAACGAGGGAACACGCTAAATTTCCATTTGAAAGGAATCAAGAACGAAATGAGGGAATTAAAAGGACAAATTCAAACATCGACGTTGAGAATGTAATATGGAAAGAATTGGAAGAAATAAATCATTGTCGGCTTTTGAAATTCAAGAAGACGTAGGGAGAACGTTAAATTTGAAAATAAAAGGAAATTAAAATGTAAAAAAAAAGGAAAAAAAATACAAGTTCTAGTTATGTAGTAAAAAAACAAAGCAAAAAAGGACGAAATCTTAAACTGCAAATTCGAACTATGACGGTGGTTGACAAAAAAGGGAGGGGTGCAACATGAGGACTTCCCAGGAGGTCACCCAGTTTAGTGCTACTCTCGCCCAAGCACGCTTAACTTCGGAGTTTTGATGATATCCGGTGCTTTAGTGCTGGTATGATCGCACCCGTCAGGAATTGGATTGGTAAAGTATTAAAACAGGAGCTGGAGATTGTAGAGAAATGGAGCGGTTAACGGCAACAACGTTTGAAATTCTTGCAAATGACATTAAATTTGACAACAAATTGATAAAAAGAAACAAAGGAGCACGCTAAATTTGCAATTAAAATGATTCAAGAACGAAATGAAGGAATTAAAAAGACAAATTCAAACATCGATGTTGAGAATGTAATATGGAAAGAATTTGAAAAAAGACATTAAATTTGACAAAAAATGATAAAAACAAACGAGGGAACAAGCTAAATTTGCAATTAAAAGGAATCAAGAACGAAATGAACGAATTAAAAGGACAAATTCAAACATCGACGTTGAGAATGTAATATGGAAAGAATTGGAAGAAAGAAATCATTGTCAACTTTTGAAATTCAAGAAGACATAGTGAGAACGTTAAATTTGAAAATAAAAGGAAATTAAACTGTAAAAAAAAGGGAAAAAAAATACAAGTTCTAATTATGTAGTAAAAAAACAAAGCAAAAAAGGACGAAATCTTAAACTGCAAATTTGAACTGTGACGGTTGTTGACAAAAAAGGGAGGGGGTGCAACACGAGGACTTCCCAGGAGGTCACCCATCCTAGTACTACTCTCGCCCAAGCACGCTTAACATCGGAGTTCTGATGGGAACCGGTGCTTTAGTGTTGGTATGATCGCACCCATCAGCAAGCGGATTGGTAAAGTTTTAAAGCAGGAGCTGGAGATTGTAGAGAAATGCAGCGGTTAACAGCAACAGCGTTTGAAATTCTTGCAAATGACATTAAATTTGACACCAAATTGATAAAAAAAAAAACAGGGGAACACGCCAAATTTGCAGTTAAAATGAATCAAGAATGAAATGAAGGAATTAAAAGGACAAATTCAAACATCGACGTTGAGAATGTAATATGGAAAGAATTTGAATAAAGGCATTAAATTTTACAAAAAATGATAAAAACAAAAAAGGGAACACGCGAGATTTGCAATTAAAAGGAATAAAGAACGAAATGAAGGAATTAAAAGGACAAATTCAAACATCGACGTTGAGAATGTAATATGGAAAGAATTGGAAGAAAGAAATCATTGTCAGCTTTTGAAATTCAAGAAGACATAGTGAGAACGTTAAATTTGAAAATAAAAGGAAATTAAAATGTAAAAAATAAAGGGAAAAAAATATAAGTTCTAATTATGAAGTAAAAAAACAAAACAAGAAAGGACGAAATTTTAAACTGCAAATTCAAACTGTGACAGTGGTTGACAAAAAAGGGAGGGGTGCAACACGAGGACTTCCTAGGAGGTCACCCATCTTAGTACCACTCTCGCCCAAGCACGCTTGACATCAGAGTTCTGACGGGATCCGGTGCTTTAGTGCTGGTATGATCGCACCCGTCAGGAAGCGGATTGGTAAAGTATTAAAGCAGGAGCTGGAGATTGTAGAGAAATGCAGCGGTTAACGGCAACAGCGTTTGAAATTCTTGCAAATGACATTAAATTTGACAACAAATTGATAAAAAGAAACAAGGGAGCACGCTAAATTCGCAATTAAACTGAATCAAGAATGAAATGAAGGAATTAAAAGGACAAATTGAAACATCGACGTTGAGAATGCAAATGGAAAGAATTTGAATAAAGACTTTAAATTTGACAAAAAATGATAAAAACAAACGAGGGAACACGCTAAATTCGCAATTAAAAGGAATCAAGAACGAAATGAAGGAATTAAAAGGACAAATTCAAACATCGACGTTGAGAATGTATTATGGTAAGAATTGGAAGAAAGAAATCATTGTCAGCTTTTGAAATTCAAGAAGACATAGTGAGAACGTTAAATTTGAAAATAAAAGGAAATCAAAATGTAAAAAAAAAGGAAAAAAAAATACAAGTTCTAATTATGAAGTACAAAAACAAAACAAGAAAGGATGAAATCTTAAACTGCAGATTCGAAATGTAACGGTCGTTGACAAAAAAGGGAGGGGTGCAACACGAGGACTTCCCAGGAGGTCACCCATCCTAGTACTACTCTCGCCCAAGCACGCTTAACTTTAGAGTTCTAATGGGATCCGGTGCTTTAGTGCTGGTATGATCGCACCCGTCAGGAAGCGGATTGGTAAAGTATTAAAGCATGAGCTGGAGATTGTAACACCCCACTCCCGCTACGGTCACTCACTAAGGGAATGCCATAACATCGGTGGAGTATTTTAAGTGAATATAGAACAGAAAAATTACAACAAGACAGATATAAGTAATACTTGAGAATTTAAAACATCATTTCGTTTCAGCGGAAAGTAAAACATGTTTGGTTACACCAAAACCATAAATAAGAGTCAAGTACATAATATCCATCCTGATAAAAACGAAAGTACATAATCCCACTACATAACCTAATAGCCATAATAGAAAAGATAAACTGAGCTTTACATCCACGGTCCAAGCTCCAAAAGATAGATAAAGCAGTCTGATCAAAGCCCACTAGTGCTAGGCCCACTCTGAAAACCTGAGGGTAGGGAAAAAGATAAAGAAACAACGGGGTCAGACATAAGTCTGAGTGAGTCCTATAACCCTAACAATACAATCATTAAAGTAATTAGGGTATGATATAAACAAGGTACGGTACCTCTGGGGATAATGACTACACTAAGTAGCCAACTAAACACAGGACGTACTAAGATAACCGAAAAGACGCATTTATCCACCCAAGGATAATTACTGGATTACACCACCCCAGATCTACCCACCCAAGGGTAATTCCTACACTGCACCACACCAGTCATTCCTAACTTAAAGGTTGATCCCACCCATGGACTTATAAAATTAACTTAATAGTTCTTGCGTACCCCTAGGTGACTAAGTAGACGCCACGGGGCCCTACAATCCACTAGGTGTACGCACTACTCCCCATTCGATCGGCTCCCTAACGTAGATACCCGTGCTGGCCCCACCGTGGGGTGTACCATTCCCCAACGTGGCAACCTGATAAAACTAACGGTGCACGGCTTATATCTACACGATGCAACAACGTCTTATTTACCAGCCCGGGTCCACACACGCATATGAAACCCGTTGGTCATGCGTTGCCACCGCTAACCCATTTTGGCCTCTTATAGTCAAGCCCAATATGCGTGTCCCGTCACTCGACTAGAGTCGAGCCCACTAAGATACGTTTGGGATATTGGTTGAAATGGGCCCCCACAAGCTACCACCTAAGCTTGTTATTTTATCTAGTGTATCCCACTTAACCCCTTTTATAATCATGCCCACCTACATGTTAAGGTTTGGTTAAGTCATCTAATCATATATCAATTGCCACTTAAGGCACCCACTAGATTTCCACATGCCACCCAAAGCACTTACTTAACCCTTTACCCATGTTTAATTACATGTTCCTCTTTGGTTAAGTATTTTAATCGTATTTTCTATTGCCACCCAAGGCAACCCACTAGATTTCCACATGCCACCCAAGGCACCCACTTAACCCCTCATGTCCCTCTACATGCTAATATGGTTAAGTGTTTCTTAATTAATTAAGATCATGACCTCATAAAGACCTCTCACATTAGACCATCTTTTATGACTGCTGGATATGCCGGTTGGTTCCGGGCAGACTTCTGTCATAAAAAGGTCTAACCTCGTGTCTTTACTTTAATCACGTATTTAATTTATGACTAAGACCTCTCACATTGGGCCAATCATTTGTAGCTGCTGGATGGCCGGTCGGTTCCGGGCAGACTTCCGCTACAAAAGGGTCCAACCTCGTGTCTTAGTTGATTAATTACACCTAATTAATCACCCCCATAATTTGAATTAATTATGCCTAATTAATTACACATTTTTAAGAATATGGGTAGACCTAACTCAATAGGTAAATTCCCAATTCCATAGTATGGGTAGACCTAACTTAATAGGTAAATTCCCAACTCCATAATATGGGTAGACCTAACTTAATAGGTAAATTCCCAATTACGTCCATTTAATTTGTGGTATGATTAATCATACCCATTTCACATCATTTTTTTAACATGCATATTAACCCCATCGTTCCCCACGTAGTTCGTTCTCATAACACGACATAATAAAGGGAAGATTCATCACAAAGGTCATGGGTTTAGCCAACATAGCATGTAACTTTATCATGGGTTCAAAAGGTGTCAACTTGCATATATGAACATACATTAAACCCAACTAGTATTTAACCCAAACTTGCATTATGCATATTATAAAAGAGACAACTTGCATATGAACTTGCACATAAACTTGCATATGAACTTACATCATAACTTGCATATGAACTTGCATATGAACATGTATCATAACTTGCATATGAACTTGCATCATAACTTGCATATGAACTTGCATCATAACTTGCATATGAACTTGCATCATAACTTGCATATGAACTTGCATCATAACTTGCATATGAATATGTATCATAACTTGCATATGAACTTGCATAACATGCCATACTTAGAGACAAACTTGCATATATTATGCATATCATAAAAAGAGACAAACTTGCATAAAACCAAACACTTAGCATGCATAAAACCAAATACTTAGCATGCATAAAACCAAATACTTAGCATGCATAAAACCACATACATAGCATGCATAAAACCAAATACTTAGCATGCATAAAACCAAATACATAACTTGCATAACATGTTACATATAGACTTGCATATAATCTCCCATATAGCTTGCATAACATGTTACATATGAATCAATGTTCAACATAGTGTTTTGCATCATAAAACATAGCATTAAACTTGCATATAGCACACAACATACACTATACTAAACTTGCATAAACACATTGATTCCACAAACATAGCCATATCTTATCATATCCTATCATAATCAATTTAACAATTGATTGTTAAGTCTATAGAAACTCACCACTAAACTCCAATAAGCAAACCCTTGCCACAAATCACCCAAAAACTCTAGCCTTGAACATAAAGCTTGCAACTTGATGATGAATGCAAGCCAATGATCACTCATACAACTCAAAGATGCTTGTATGCACATGAAAGACTTCATAGAAATAGTTTAGAAATAGGATGGAGGCTAGGGTTTTGAGTGGAGGCCATGATCATAGAAAATTTTGGCATAGTTTAGTTAGGAGATAGGATTATGACCATTTAGGGCTAGCTTAGGGTCTTATTTATAGGATTAGGCAAGTGTTTTAGGCCATTAGATTAACCCTAAATTAGATTAGGACCCTTAGATTTCGGAACCTTCCAGAAACCAGCCCTAAGACCAAGCCCAAACCCCAAACTGGTGCACCAGGCCAGCCAGAAAGCTGTGCAGGTTTCTGGCTCGACACGGGCGCACTTCCCTAGTGCGCCAGTGTAAAAATGTGTTGGCGCACTTCACAAGTGCGCCAGTGCATTTTTGTGTTGGCGCACTTCACAAGTGCGCCAGTGCATTCTGGCTAGTTTTTCGGTTTTTCTGCCTAACTTCGTTCGTCCATATCTTCTTCATACGGACTCCGATTTTCGAAAACTCAGACTCTATTTCGCGTATTTTTCCGAGACGAACGCAATGGTGCAACCCGTTTCCCATAATTCCCATATCTGGGATTAGTTATTCTTTAATTTGTGAATTTTAGCATTAACCGAAATTCGGGGTGTTACATTCTCCCCTCCTTAAAGGATTTCGTCCCCGAAATCTCTAAGCTAAGGAGAATGCATATCCTACCATCCAAACAACCATCTACTCAATCCATCAAACACGGGCATCCATTGTCCTTAAAACAGTTTCTAATGATGTATGAGCATATGCAAAAAGTGTGTGTATATGTTCCCTATCTAATGTATGAACATATGCAAACCATGATAGTGCCATGGATCCATTATGTATGCGAGAGAACCCTATCGACACATACAATATCTACATGAGTGCACAATCATTCACCAAAATGCATCATCCATATGATAACACAATCATTATACATCCATAAATATAGCTTCCTACACATAATTTTATGCAATACGCCATATGAAGTGATTGAGACGATCTAGTGTCTAGAGTGTGTGTATATGCATCCACGAGCAACCACTAGCAACCACTTGCATCCACACGCATCCATCAAACATAACATGTCTCAAACACATGTTTCAACCATAGATTTACCCTATCTAAAGGTCATAGGTACTAGCGAGAGGATATACAAAAGATAAGATAAGTACTAGACAAGCAATAAAGGAGAAGTTAAAAGACATACTCTCAAAAAGAAATGGGTACAAAGAACGCATCTTCGCTTCCGTCTCCCAAGTAGCATTGCTTTCGTCATCTCCCCATTGCACTTTAACTAGCTGAACTTCTCTGTTCCTCAACTTCCTAGTTTCTGACCCAAGGATGCGAGTAGGAGCTCGTCGAATCGTCGCGTCACGCTCTACCTCTACATCTCTAAGCAAGCTCGGCTCTACCACCTCTGCGGTCTCATGTAAGCCCTTCCTCAAATGTGATACATGGAATACATCATGAACACCACTAAGTCTGTCGGGCAACTCCACCCTATATGCCATCCGTCCAATCCTTTCCTTAATAGGAAACGGCCCAACAAACCTCGGTGCTAACTTCCCAACGGACCCAAAGCGAAAAACATTTCTCAACGGAGATACTTTGACAAAAACCATGTCCCCAACCTCAAACTCAAGATCCGTCCTTCTCCGATCCGCATAAGATTTATGTCTATCTTGCGCTACCTTCATCCTTCTTCGAATCAAATCAATCTTCTCTGAAGTCTCTCTAACCATATCTGGCCCAAGCAAGATCTTATCCGTAGATTCCCACCAACATGTAGGAGATCGACAAGGCCTTCCATAAAGAGCTTCGAAAGGTGCCATGCCAATACTAGACTGAAAGCTGTTATTGTATGCGAACTCCACCAAAGGAAGATGTTCTTCCCATGTACCTCCAAAATCCAAGATACAAAGCCTCAAGAGATCTTCTAAGATACGGTTCACCCTCTCGGTCTGACCGTCCGTCTAAGGATGATATGCGGTGCTCAAACACAACTGAGTCCCTACCGCCTCTTGCAAACTTCTCCAAAACTCACTAGTGAAGATAGGATCTCGATCACTCACAATGCTGGATGGTACGCCATGCAATCTAACAATCTCTCTAACATAGACTGAAGGAATCCATGGAGCGGTCCTCTTACTCTTCACGGGTATAAAATGGGCACTCTTGGTAAGTCTGTCTACCACAACCCAAATTCCCGTATTGCCCTTCCTCGATCTCGGTAACCCATCGATGAAATCCATCGAGACACTATCCCACTTTCATTGCGGAACTTCCAATGGGTGTAGCAACATACCGGGTTTCCCTTGCTCCGCTTTAACTTGTTGGCACACTAAGCATCTAGCCACATACTCGGCCACATCTTTCTTCATACCGGCCCAGAAGAAAACTCTCTTCATGTCTTGGTACATTTTGTCTCCACCGGGATGAATAGTCATTCTTGAACGATGTGCATCATCCAAAATAGCCTTCTTCAAACCCTCATCTTGCGGTACACAAAGTCTACCGTCTCTATGCAACCATCCCCTATCATCTATGGTGTATCTACCCAAATGGCTGGACGACTCCCCCCTTATAAGCTTCTCTACCAACTCAACCAACTGTGGGTCGTCTCGCTGAGCCTCGCCAATCCGCCCCAAAAGAGTAGGCCTAACCTCCAAGGAGGCTAGCAAACCGGGTACAAAGTCAACGGAAGGTCTAAAGTCAAACATAGAATTAAACTCCAAGCTTCGCCATTCCACGAACAATGGACTCAAAGACAGCCTTTTTCTGCTTAAGGCGTCTGCCACCACGTTACCCTTGCCAGGGGTATACGCTATCTCAAACTCATAGGATGCTAAGAATTCCATCCACCTTTGTTGTCTTAAGACAATGCGCTCAAAGAGTCTCCAACACTTCCCTAAGATGTAGGGCATGCTTTTCTCCACTTCTAGAGAAAATCAGGATATTCTCCCATGCAAAATCGTCACAACTATCCATCTCTCATGCAGACCACCCTAGTCGAACTCGACATCCCCCAAATGCAAGCCCCAAAGGCCTAAACCAATATCAGACAAACACCCAAGGGATACCTCCTTCGAATTCAGACGACCTACGTGAGATGATACTAGTAAAAACGGCTAAATAATTAAGCCCTTGTCCAACTCTGGATGTCCTTGCCAGTCTCGCTCCAAAACCACCGTTTATCCCATAACGGGCTTTGCTCAACCTATTGAGCACATACGAAAACTTATTTCGCTCCTAGAAAAGACCAAGATGTCATCCACCAAGATCATCACGAACTTATTTAGGTACTCCCTGAACACCCTTCTCATCAAATCAACAAAGTATGCGGGGGCGTTTGTCAAATCAAATGGCCTCACCAGCCACTCATAACAACCATCCAGAGTCCTAGTGGCAGTCTTCTCTATACTATCCTCAGCCCTCTCAACTGACGAAACCCCGTGGCTAAGTCCAACTTGTGAAAAAACTGAGGCGCCAACTAATTGGAAAAAGATCATCAATCCTCGGCAATGGGTGTCTATTCTTCTTTGTGAGTTTATTTAGCTCTCTTTAGCCTACACAAAGTCTGAGGGACCCATCCGCCTTTATAGCAAAAACTACTGGAGCACCCCACTCCGATATACTTCGTCTTCTAAACCCCTTCTCAAGTAAATCGCCTACTTGCTTATGGAGTTCCCTCCTCTCACGAGGAGCCACGTGGCACACTGGCCAAGACACTGATTTGGCATTGTCTACCAGATATATTCGGAAGTCAATCTTCCGCTCCGGAGGTAAGCCCTTCACCTCCTCAAACACATCCGAGTATTCCCGGACCATTCTAACAGATCGCAAACTCTCGACCGACGTGTCAAGCGATTCTAGATAACTTAGCATAACAGATTCCATGGGATTACAAGAGATCTCGAGAGTGTTACCCAAGCGGGTCATAAGCCTAACAACTCTCCCTTCAAAATCAAGAACGGCACCCCTACTGGATAACCAGTCCATGCCCAAACTAACCCATAGCCCGTGAAGCCCAAAAAGCATCACATCTAAACTCAACGCTAAGTATAGAAACTTTCAAACCCAAACACATCATGGAGCCCCAATTGGGTTTGAAACAACTAAGGGATCATCTACCAAACTGGTGTCTAAGTGCAGTGACTCAACTAAAAATGATGAGATAAACGAACTCGATGCGTCAGAATCTAATAAAGTTCGAACCGGAAAATAAAGAAATCCAAATTCCAACCTAGACGGTCCTATCTCCATCTGGTACACTAGCCGCGAGGGAATACAACTACCCTCCAGGAGATTCCATACCTTGCCCATGCCCCTTTGGACAATCCTAATACGGTGTCCCATTCCTCCAAAAGGATAACTACTCGCCTTCTTCTTCCCATTCTCCACTCGTAACCTCCCACCAATGAGGTTTCATCCTTCATTAACCAAACAACTATTTGAGCCTTCCTCCCATCGTCTATCCAATAGATACCTACCAGTCCTCCTCCTTCTTGAACCAACTTCTAATCCGACTAATGTCTAAGTCCCTTGAAGTGGTTTTCCGTTCTTATCTATCTTAGAAAGGTCATCTATACGCGGAGGGGAAACTCAAAACGAGAGAGGAAGAGATTCAAAACGGAGAATTCGAAAGATATAGATATGGCTATTGGGGATTATGCTTTTCTTTCAAAAACTTTTCTCTTAAAAGACATGTTTTTGAAAATACTCCCTTCAAAAATATTCTTAGAAAATAGTTTTTCTAAAATTTTTATCTGTTCTGGTAACCTTAAGCTCTGATACCACGTGTAACACCCCACTCCCGCTACGGTCACTCACTAAGGGAATGCCATAACATCGGTGGAGTATTTTAAGTGAATATAGAACAGAAAAATTACAACAAGACAGATATAAGTAATACTTGAGAATTTAAAACATCATTTCATTTCAGCAGAAAGTAAAACATGTTTGGTTACACCAAAACCATAAATAAGAGTCAAGTACATAATATCCATCCTGATAAAAACGAAAGTACATAATCCCACTACATAACCTAATAGCCATAATAGAAAAGATAAACTGAGCTTTACATCCACGGTCCAAGCTCCAAAAGATAGATAAAGCAGTCTGATCAAAGCCCACTAGTGTTAGGCCCACTCTGAAAACCTGAGGGTTGGGAAAAAGATAAAGAAACAACGGGGTCAGACATAAGTCTGAGTGAGTCCTATAACCCTAACAATACAATCATTAAAGTAATTAGGGTATGATATAAACATGGTACGGTACCTCTGGGGATAATGACTACACTAAGTAGCCAACTAAACACAGGACGTACTAAGATAACCGAAAAGACGCATTTATCCACCCAAGGATAATTACTGGATTACACCACCCCAGATCTACCCACCCAAGGGTAATTCCTACACTGCACCACACCAGTCATTCCTAACTTAAAGGTTGATCCCACCCATGGACTTATAAAATTAACTTAATAGTTCTTGCGTACCCCTAGGTGACTAAGTAGACGCCACGGGGCCCTACAATCCACTAGGTGTACGCACTACTCCCCATTCGATCGGCTCCCTAACGTAGATACCCGTGCTGGCCCCACCGTGGGGTGTACCATTCCCCAACGTGGCAACCTGATAAAACTAACGGTGCACGGCTTATATCTACACGATGCAACAACGTCTTATTTACCAGCCCGGGTCCACACACGCATATGAAACCCGTTGGTCATGCGTTGCCACCGCTAACCCATTTTGGCCTCTTATAGTCAAGCCCAATATGCGTGTCCCGTCACTCGACTAGAGTCGAGCCCACTAAGATACGTTTGGGATATTGGTTGAAATGGGCCCCCACAAGCTACCACCTAAGCTTGTTATTTTATCTAGTGTATCCCACTTAACCCCTTTTATAATCATGCCCACCTACATGTTAAGGTTTGGTTAAGTCATCTAATCATATATCAATTGCCACTTAAGGCACCCACTAGATTTCCACATGCCACCCAAAGCACTTACTTAACCCTTTACCCATGTTTAATTACATGTTTCTCTTTGGTTAAGTATTTTAATCGTATTTTCTATTGCCACCCAAGGCAACCCACTAGATTTCCACATGCCACCCAAGGCACCCACTTAACCCCTCATGTCCCTCTACATGCTAATATGGTTAAGTGTTTCTTAATTAATTAAGATCATGACCTCATAAAGACCTCTCACATTAGACCATCTTTTATGACTGCTGGATATGCCGGTTGGTTCCGGGCAGACTTCTGTCATAAAAAGGTCTAACCTCGTGTCTTTACTTTAATCACGTATTTAATTTATGACTAAGACCTCTCACATTGGGCCAATCATTTGTAGCTGCTGGATGGCCGGTCGGTTCCGGGCAGACTTCCGCTACAAAAGGGTCCAACCTCGTGTCTTAGTTGATTAATTACACCTAATTAATCACCCCCATAATTTGAATTAATTATGCCTAATTAATTACACATTTTTAAGAATATGGGTAGACCTAAATCAATAGGTAAATTCCCAATTCCATAGTATGGGTAGACCTAACTTAATAGGTAAATTCCCAACTCCATAATATGGGTAGACCTAACTTAATAGGTAAATTCCCAATTACGTCCATTTAATTTGTGGTATGATTAATCATACCCATTTCACATCATTTTTTTAACATGCATATTAACCCCATCGTTCCCCACGTAGTTCGTTCTCATAACACGACATAATAAAGGGAAGATTCATCACAAAGGTCATGGGTTTAGCCAACATAGCATGTAACTTTATCATGGGTTCAAAAGGTGTCAACTTGCATATATGAACATACATTAAACCCAACTAGTATTTAACCCAAACTTGCATTATGCATATTATAAAAGAGACAACTTGCATATGAACTTGCACATAAACTTGCATATGAACTTACATCATAACTTGCATATGAACTTGCATATGAACATGTATCATAACTTGCATATGAACTTGCATCATAACTTGCATATGAACTTGCATCATAACTTGCATATGAACTTGCATCATAACTTGCATATGAACTTGTGTCATAACTTGCATATGAACTTGCATCATAACTTGCATATGAATATGTATCATAACTTGCATATGAACTTGCATAACATGCCATACTTAGAGACAAACTTGCATATATTATGCATATCATAAAAAGAGACAAACTTGCATAAAACCAAACACTTAGCATGCATAAAACCAAATACTTAGCATGCATAAAACCAAATACTTAGCATGCATAAAACCACATACATAGCATGCATAAAACCAAATACTTAGCATGCATAAAACCAAATACATAACTTGCATAACATGTTACATATAGACTTGCATATAATCTCCCATATAGCTTGCATAACATGTTACATATGAATCAATGTTCAACATAGTGTTTTGCATCATAAAACATAGCATTAAACTTGGATATAGCACACAACATACACTATACTAAACTTGCATAAACACATTGATTCCACAAACATAGCCATATCTTATCATATCCTATCATAATCAATTTAACAATTGATTGTTAAGTCTATAGAAACTCACCACTAAACTCCAATAAGCAAACCCTTGCCACAAATCACCCAAAAACTCTAGCCTTGAACATAAAGCTTGCAACTTGATGATGAATGCAAGCCAATGATCACTCATACAACTCAAAGATGCTTGTATGCACATGAAAGACTTCATAGAAATAGTTTAGAAATAGGATGGAGGCTAGGGTTTTGAGTGGAGGCCATGATCATAGAAAATTTTGGCATAGTTTAGTTAGGAGATAGGATTATGACCATTTAGGGCTAGCTTAGGGTCTTATTTATAGGATTAGGCAAGTGTTTTAGGCCATTAGATTAACCCTAAATTAGATTAGGACCCTTAGATTTCGGAACCTTCCAGAAACCAGCCCTAAGACCAAGCCCAAACCCCAAACTGGTGCACCAGGCCAGCCAGAAAGCTGTGCAGGTTTCTGGCTCGACACGGGCGCACTTCCCAAGTGCGCCAGTGTAAAAATGTGTTGGCGCACTTCACAAGTGCGCCAGTGCATTTTTGTGTTGGCGCACTTCACAAGTGCGCCAGTGCATTCTGGCTAGTTTTTCGGTTTTTCTGCCTAACTTCGTTCGTCCATATCTTCTTCATACGGACTCCGATTTTCGAAAACTCAGACTCTATTTCGCGTATTTTTCCGAGACGAACGCAATGGTGCAACCCGTTTCCCATAATTCCCACATCTGGGATTAGTTATTCTTTAATTTGTGAATTTTAGCATTAACCGAAATTCGGGGTGTTACATTCTCCCCTCCTTAAAGGATTTCGTCCCCGAAATCTCTAAGCTAAGGAGAATGCATATCCTACCATCCAAACAACCATCTACTCAATCCATCAAACACGGGCATCCATTGTCCTTAAAACAGTTTCTAATGATGTATGAGCATATGCAAAAAGTGTGTGTATATGTTCCCTATCTAATGTATGAACATATGCAAACCATGATAGTGCCATGGATCCATTATGTATGCGAGAGAACCCTATCGACACATACAATATCTACATGAGTGCACAATCATTCACCAAAATGCATCATCCATATGATAACACAATCATTATACATCCATAAATATAGCTTCCTACACATAATTTTATGCAATACGCCATATGAAGTGATTGAGACGATCTAGTGTCTAGAGTGTGTGTATATGCATCCACGAGCAACCACTAGCAACCACTTGCATCCACACGCATCCATCAAACATAACATGTCTCAAACACATGTTTCAACCATAGATTTACCCTATCTAAAGGTCATAGGTACTAGCGAGAGGATATACAAAAGATAAGATAAGTACTAGACAAGCAATAAAGGAGAAGTTAAAAGACATACTCTCAAAAAGAAATGGGTACAAAGAACGCATCTTCGCTTCCGTCTCCCAAGTAGCATTGCTTTCGTCATCTCCCCATTGCACTTTAACTAGCTGAACTTCTCTGTTCCTCAACTTCCTAGTTTCTGACCCAAGGATGCGAGTAGGAGCTCGTCGAATCGTCGCATCACGCTCTACCTCTACATCTCTAAGCAAGCTCGGCTCTACCACCTCTGCGGTCTCATGTAAGCACTTCCTCAAATGTGATACATGGAATACATCATGAACACCACTAAGTCTGTCGGGCAACTCCACCCTATATGCCATCCGTCCAATCCTTTCCTTAATAGGAAACGGCCCAACAAACCTCGGTGCTAACTTCCCAACGGACCCAAAGCGAAAAACATTTCTCAACGGAGATACTTTGACAAAAACCATGTCCCCAACCTCAAACTCAAGATCCGTCCTTCTCCGATCCGCATAAGATTTATGTCTATCTTGCGCTGCCTTCATCCTTCTTCGAATCAAATCAATCTTCTCTGAAGTCTCTCTAACCATATCTGGCCCAAGCAAGATCTTATCCGTAGATTCCCACCAACATGTAGGAGATCGACAAGGCCTTCCATAAAGAGCTTAGAAAGGTGCCATGCCAATACTAGACTGAAAGCTGTTATTGTATGCGAACTCCACCAAAGGAAGATGTTCTTCCCATGTACCTCCAAAATCCAAGATACAAAGCCTCAAGAGATCTTCTAAGATACGGTTCACCCTCTCGGTCTGACCGTCCGTCTAAGGATGATATGCGGTGCTCAAACACAACTGAGTCCCTACCGCCTCTTGCAAACTTCTCCAAAACTCACTAGTGAAGATAGGATCTCGATCACTCACAATGCTGGATGGTACGCCATGCAATCTAACAATCTCTCTAACATAGACTGAAGCAAGCCATGGAGCGGTCCTCTTACTCTTCACGGGTATAAAATGGGCACTCTTGGTAAGTCTGTCTACCACAACCCAAATTCCCGTATTGCCCTTCCTCGATCTCGGTAACCCATCGATGAAATCCATCGAGACACTATCCCACTTTCATTGCGGAACTTCCAATGGGTGTAGCAACATACCGGGTTTCCCTTGCTCCGCTTTAACTTGTTGGCACACTAAGCATCTAGCCACATACTCGGCCACATCTTTCTTCATACCGGCCCAGAAGAAAACTCTCTTCATGTCTTGGTACATTTTGTCTCCACCGGGATGAATAGTCATGCTTGAACGATGTGCATCATCCAAAATAGCCTTCTTCAAACCCTCATCTTGCGGTACACAAAGTCTATCGTCTCTATGCAACCATCCCCTATCATCTATGGTGTATCTACCCAAATGGCTGGACGACTCCCCCCTTATAAGCTTCTCTACCAACTCAACCAACTGTGGGTCGTCTCGCTGAGCCTCGCCAATCCGCCCCAAAAGAGTAGGCCTAACCTCCAAGAAGGCTAGCAAACCGGGTACAAAGTCAACGGAAGGTCTAAAGTCAAACATAGAATTAAACTCCAAGCTTCGCCATTCCACGAACAATGGACTCAAAGACAGCCTTTTTCTGCTTAAGGCGTCTGCCACCACGTTACCCTTGCCAGGGGTATACGCTATCTCAAACTCATAGGATGCTAAGAATTCCATCCACCTTTGTTGTCTTAAGACAATGCGCTCAAAGAGTCTCCAACACTTCCCTAAGATGTAGGGCATGCTTTTCTCCACTTCTAGAGAAAATCAGGATATTCTCCCATGCAAAATCGTCACAACTATCCATCTCTCATGCAGACCACCCTAGTCGAACTCGACATCCCCCAAATGCAAGCCCCAAAGGCCTAAACCAATATCAGACAAACACCCAAGGGATACCTCCTTCGAATTCAGACGACCTACGTGAGATGATACTAGTAAAAACGGCTAAATAATTAAGCCCTTGTCCAACTCTGGATGTCCTTGCCAGTCTCGCTCCAAAACCACCGTTTATCCCATAACGGGCTTTGCTCAACCTATTGAGCACATACGAAAACTTATTTCGCTCCTAGAAAAGACCAAGATGTCATCCACCAAGATCATCACGAACTTATTTAGGTACTCCCTGAACACCCTTCTCATCAAATCAACAAAGTATGCGGGGGCGTTTGTCAAATCAAATGGCCTCACCAGCCACTCATAACAACCATCCAGAGTCCTAGTGGCAGTCTTCTCTATACTATCCTCAGCCCTCTCAACTGACGAAACCCCGTTGCTAAGTCCAACTTGTGAAAAAACTGAGGCGCCAACTAATTGGAAAAAGATCATCAATCCTCGGCAATGGGTGTCTATTCTTCTTTGTGAGTTTATTTAGCTCTCTTTAGCCTACACAAAGTCTGAGGGACCCATCCGCCTTTATAGCAAAAACTACTGGAGCACCCCACTCCGATATACTTCGTCTTCTAAACCCCTTCTCAAGTAAATCGCCTACTTGCTTATGGAGTTCCCTCCTCTCACGAGGAGCCACGTGGCACACTGGCCAAGACACTGGTTTGGCATTGTCTACCAGATATATTCGGAAGTCAATCTTCCGCTCCGGAGGTAAGCCCTTCACCTCCTCAAACACATCCGAGTATTCCCGGACCATTCTAACAGATCGCAAACTCTCGACCGACGTGTCAAGCGATTCTAGATAACTTAGCATAACAGATTCCATGGGATTACAAGAGATCTCGAGAGTGTTACCCAAGCGGGTCATAAGCCTAACAACTCTCCCTTCAAAATCAAGAACGGCACCCCTACTGGATAACCAGTCCATGCCCAAACTAACCCATAGTCCGTGAAGCCCAAAAAGCATCACATCTAAACTCAACGCTAAGTATAGAAACTTTCAAACCCAAACACATCATGGAGCCCCAATTGGGTTTGAAACAACTAAGGGATCATCTACCAAACTGGTGTCTAAGTGCAGTGACTCAACTAAAAATGATGAGATAAACGAACTCGATGCGTCAGAATCTAATAAAGTTCGAACCGGAAAATAAAGAAATCCAAATTCCAACCTAGACGGTCCTATCTCCATCTGGTACACTAGCCGCGAGGGAATACAACTACCCTCCAGGAGATTCCATACCTTGCCCATGCCCCTTTGGACAATCCTAATACGGTGTCCCATTCCTCCAAAAGGATAACTACTCGCCTTCTTCTTCCCATTCTCCACTCGTAACCTCCCACCAATGAGGTTTCATCCTTCATTAACCAAACAACTATTTGAGCCTTCCTCCCATCGTCTATCCAATAGATACCTACCAGTCCTCCTCCTTCTTGAACCAACTTCTAATCCGACTAATGTCTAAGTCCCTTGAAGTGGTTTTCCGTTCTTATCTATCTTAGAAAGGTCATCTATACGCGGAGGGGAAACTCAAAACGAGAGAGGAAGAGATTCAAAACGGAGAATTCGAAAGATATAGATATGGCTATTGGGGATTATGCTTTTCTTTCAAAAACTTTTCTCTTAAAAGACATGTTTTTGAAAATACTCCCTTCAAAAATATTCTTAGAAAATAGTTTTTCTAAAATTTTTATCTGTTCTGGTAACCTTAAGCTCTGATACCACGTGTAACACCCCACTCCCGCTACGGTCACTCACTAAGGGAATGCCATAACATCGGTGGAGTATTTTAAGTGAATATAGAACAGAAAAATTACAACAAGACAGATATAAGTAATACTTGAGAATTTAAAACATCATTTCATTTCAGCAGAAAGTAAAACATGTTTGGTTACACCAAAACCATAAATAAGAGTCAAGTACATAATATCCATCCTGATAAAAACGAAAGTACATAATCCCACTACATAACCTAATAGCCATAATAGAAAAGATAAACTGAGCTTTACATCCACGGTCCAAGCTCCAAAAGATAGATAAAGCAGTCTGATCAAAGCCCACTAGTGTTAGGCCCACTCTGAAAACCTGAGGGTTGGGAAAAAGATAAAGAAACAACGGGGTCAGACATAAGTCTGAGTGAGTCCTATAACCCTAACAATACAATCATTAAAGTAATTAGGGTATGATATAAACATGGTACGGTACCTCTGGGGATAATGACTACACTAAGTAGCCAACTAAACACAGGACGTACTAAGATAACCGAAAAGACGCATTTATCCACCCAAGGATAATTACTGGATTACACCACCCCAGATCTACCCACCCAAGGGTAATTCCTACACTGCACCACACCAGTCATTCCTAACTTAAAGGTTGATCCCACCCATGGACTTATAAAATTAACTTAATAGTTCTTGCGTACCCCTAGGTGACTAAGTAGACGCCACGGGGCCCTACAATCCACTAGGTGTACGCACTACTCCCCATTCGATCGGCTCCCTAACGTAGATACCCGTGCTGGCCCCACCGTGGGGTGTACCATTCCCCAACGTGGCAACCTGATAAAACTAACGGTGCACGGCTTATATCTACACGATGCAACAACGTCTTATTTACCAGCCCGGGTCCACACACGCATATGAAACCCGTTGGTCATGCGTTGCCACCGCTAACCCATTTTGGCCTCTTATAGTCAAGCCCAATATGCGTGTCCCGTCACTCGACTAGAGTCGAGCCCACTAAGATACGTTTGGGATATTGGTTGAAATGGGCCCCCACAAGCTACCACCTAAGCTTGTTATTTTATCTAGTGTATCCCACTTAACCCCTTTTATAATCATGCCCACCTACATGTTAAGGTTTGGTTAAGTCATCTAATCATATATCAATTGCCACTTAAGGCACCCACTAGATTTCCACATGCCACCCAAAGCACTTACTTAACCCTTTACCCATGTTTAATTACATGTTTCTCTTTGGTTAAGTATTTTAATCGTATTTTCTATTGCCACCCAAGGCAACCCACTAGATTTCCACATGCCACCCAAGGCACCCACTTAACCCCTCATGTCCCTCTACATGCTAATATGGTTAAGTGTTTCTTAATTAATTAAGATCATGACCTCATAAAGACCTCTCACATTAGACCATCTTTTATGACTGCTGGATATGCCGGTTGGTTCCGGGCAGACTTCTGTCATAAAAAGGTCTAACCTCGTGTCTTTACTTTAATCACGTATTTAATTTATGACTAAGACCTCTCACATTGGGCCAATCATTTGTAGCTGCTGGATGGCCGGTCG
Organism: Allium sativum; assembly: GCA_030737875.1. Classification (NCBI taxonomy): domain Eukaryota; kingdom Viridiplantae; phylum Streptophyta; class Magnoliopsida; order Asparagales; family Amaryllidaceae; genus Allium; species Allium sativum. The sequence goes on along the minus strand of CM060924.1, from coordinate 733,287,312 downwards.
GTTCCGGGCAGACTTCCGCTACAAAAGGGTCCAACCTCGTGTCTTAGTTGATTAATTACACCTAATTAATCACCCCCATAATTTGAATTAATTATGCCTAATTAATTACACATTTTTAAGAATATGGGTAGACCTAAATCAATAGGTAAATTCCCAATTCCATAGTATGGGTAGACCTAACTTAATAGGTAAATTCCCAACTCCATAATATGGGTAGACCTAACTTAATAGGTAAATTCCCAATTACGTCCATTTAATTTGTGGTATGATTAATCATACCCATTTCACATCATTTTTTTAACATGCATATTAACCCCATCGTTCCCCACGTAGTTCGTTCTCATAACACGACATAATAAAGGGAAGATTCATCACAAAGGTCATGGGTTTAGCCAACATAGCATGTAACTTTATCATGGGTTCAAAAGGTGTCAACTTGCATATATGAACATACATTAAACCCAACTAGTATTTAACCCAAACTTGCATTATGCATATTATAAAAGAGACAACTTGCATATGAACTTGCACATAAACTTGCATATGAACTTACATCATAACTTGCATATGAACTTGCATATGAACATGTATCATAACTTGCATATGAACTTGCATCATAACTTGCATATGAACTTGCATCATAACTTGCATATGAACTTGCATCATAACTTGCATATGAACTTGTGTCATAACTTGCATATGAACTTGCATCATAACTTGCATATGAATATGTATCATAACTTGCATATGAACTTGCATAACATGCCATACTTAGAGACAAACTTGCATATATTATGCATATCATAAAAAGAGACAAACTTGCATAAAACCAAACACTTAGCATGCATAAAACCAAATACTTAGCATGCATAAAACCAAATACTTAGCATGCATAAAACCACATACATAGCATGCATAAAACCAAATACTTAGCATGCATAAAACCAAATACATAACTTGCATAACATGTTACATATAGACTTGCATATAATCTCCCATATAGCTTGCATAACATGTTACATATGAATCAATGTTCAACATAGTGTTTTGCATCATAAAACATAGCATTAAACTTGCATATAGCACACAACATACACTATACTAAACTTGCATAAACACATTGATTCCACAAACATAGCCATATCTTATCATATCCTATCATAATCAATTTAACAATTGATTGTTAAGTCTATAGAAACTCACCACTAAACTCCAATAAGCAAACCCTTGCCACAAATCACCCAAAAACTCTAGCCTTGAACATAAAGCTTGCAACTTGATGATGAATGCAAGCCAATGATCACTCATACAACTCAAAGATGCTTGTATGCACATGAAAGCCTTCATAGAAATAGTTTAGAAATAGGATGGAGGCTAGGGTTTTGAGTGGAGGCCATGATCATAGAAAATTTTGGCATAGTTTAGTTAGGAGATAGGATTATGACCATTTAGGGCTAGCTTAGGGTCTTATTTATAGGATTAGGCAAGTGTTTTAGGCCATTAGATTAACCCTAAATTAGATTAGGACCCTTAGATTTCGGAACCTTCCAGAAACCAGCCCTAAGACCAAGCCCAAACCCCAAACTGGTGCACCAGGCCAGCCAGAAAGCTGTGCAGGTTTCTGGCTCGACACGGGCGCACTTCCCAAGTGCGCCAGTGTAAAAATGTGTTGGCGCACTTCACAAGTGCGCCAGTGCATTTTTGTGTTGGCGCACTTCACAAGTGCACCAGTGCACTCTGGCTAGTTTTTCAGTTTTTCTGCCTAACTTCGTTCGTCCATATCTTCTTCATACGGACTCCGATTTTCGAAAACTCAGACTCTATTTCGCGTATTTTTCCGAGACGAACGCAATGGTGCAACCCGTTTCGCCTAATTCCCAAATCTGGGATTAGTTATTCTTTAATTTGTGAATTTTAGCATTAACCGAAATTCGGGGTGTTACATTCTCCCCTCCTTAAAGGATTTCGTCCCCGAAATCTCTAAGCTAAGGAGAATGCATATCCTACCATCCAAACAACCATCTACTCAATCCATCAAACACGGGCATCCATTGTCCTTAAAACAGTTTCTAATGATGTATGAGCATATGCAAAAAGTGTGTGTATATGTTCCCTATCTAATGTATGAACATATGCAAACCATGATAGTGCCATGCATCCATTATGTATGCGAGAGAACCCTATCGACACATACAATATCTACATGAGTGCACAATCATTCACCAAAATGCATCATCCATATGATAACACAATCATTATACATCCATAAATATAGCTTCCTACACACAATTTTATGCAATATGCCATATGAAGTGATTGAGCCGATCTAGTGTCTAGAGTGTGTGTATATGCATCCACGAGCAACCACTAGCAACCACTTGCATCCACACGCATCCATCAAACATAACATGTCTCAAACACATGTTTCAACCATAGATTTACCCTATCTAAAGGTCATAGGTACTAGCGAGAGGATATACTAAAGATAAGATAAGTACTAGACAAGCGATAAAGGAGAAGTTAAAAGACATACTCTCAAAAAGAAATGGGTACAAAGAACGCATCTTCGCTTCCGTCTCCCAAGTAGCATTGCTTTCGTCATCTCCCCATTGCACTTTAACTAGCTGAACTTCTCTGTTCCTCAACTTCCTAGTTTCTGACCCAAGGATGCGAGTAGGAGCTCGTCGAATCGTCGCATCACGCTCTACCTCTACATCTCTAAGCAAGCTCGGCTCTACCACCTCTGCGGTCTCATGTAAGCACTTTCTCAAATGTGATACATGGAATACATCATGAACACCACTAAGTCTGTCGGGCAACTCCACCCTATATGCCATCCGTCCAATCCTTTCCTTAATAGGAAACGGCCCAACAAACCTCGGTGCTAACTTCCCAACGGACCCAAAGCGAACAAAATTTCTCAACGGAGATACTTTGACAAAAACCATGTCCCCAACCTCAAACTCAAGATCCGTCCTTCTCCGATCCGCATAAGATTTCTGTCTATCTTGCGCTGCCTTCATCCTTCTTCGAATCAAATCAATCTTCTCTGAAGTCTCTCTAACCATATCTGGCCCAAGCAAGATCTTATCCGTAGATTCCCACCAACATGTAGGAGATCGACAAGGCCTTCCATAAAGAGCTTCGAAAGGTGCCATGCCAATACTAGACTGAAAGTTGTTATTGTATGCGAACTCCACCAAAGGAAGATGTTCTTCCCATGTACCTCCAAAATCCAAGATACAAAGCCTCAAGAGATCTTCTAAGATACGGTTCACCCTCTCGGTCTGACCGTCCGTCTGAGGATGATATGCGGTGCTCAAACACAACTGAGTCCCTACCGCCTCTTGCAAACTTCTCCAAAACTCACTAGTGAAGATAGGATCTCGATCACTCACAATGCTGGATGGTACGCCATGCAATCTAACAATCTCTCTAACATAGACTGAAGCAAGCCATGGAGCGGTCCTCTTACTTTTCACGGGTATAAAATGGGCACTCTTGGTAAGTCTGTCTACCACAACCCAAATTCCCGTATTGCCCTTCCTCGATCTCGGTAACCCATCGATGAAATCCATCGAGACACTATCCCACTTTCATTGCGTAACTTCCAATGGGTGTAGCAACCCACCGGGTTTCCTTTGCTCCTCTTTAACTTGTTGGCACACTAAGCATCTAGCCACATACTCGGCCACATCTTTCTTCATACCGGCCCAGAAGAAAACTCTCTTCATGTCTTGGTACATTTTGTCTCCACCGGGATGAATAGTCATTCTTGAACGATGTGCATCATCCAAAATAGCCTTCTTCAATCCCTCATCTTGCGGTACACAAAGTCTACCGTCTCTATGCAACCATCCCCTATCATCTATGGTGTATCTACCCAAATGGCTGGACGACTCCCCCCTTATAAGCTTCTCTACCAACTCAACCAACTGTGGGTCGTCTCGCTGAGCCTCGCCAATCCGCCCCAAAAGAGTAGGCCTAACCTCCAAGGAGGCAAGCAAACCGGGTACAAAGTCAACGGAAGGTCTAAAGTCAAACATAGAATTAAACTCCAAGCTTCGCCATTCCACGAACAATGGACTCAAAGACAGCCTTTTTCTGCTTAAGGCGTCTGCCACCACGTTACCCTTGCCAGGGGTATACGCTATCTCAAACTCATAGGATGCTAAGAATTCCATCCACCTTTGTTGTCTTAAGACAATGCGCTCAAAGAGTCTCCAACACTTCCCTAAGATGTAGGGCATGCTTTTCTCCACTTCTAGAGAAAATCAGGATATTCTCCCATGCAAAATCGTCACAACTATGCATCTCTCACGCAGACCACCCTAGTCGAACTCGACATCCCCCAAATGCAAGCCCCAAAGGCCTAAACCAATATCAGACAAACACCCAAGGGATACCTCCTTCGAATTCAGACGACCTACGTGAGATGATACTAGTAAAAACGGCTAAATAATTAAGCCCTTGTCCAACTCTGGATGTCCTTGCCAGTCTCGCTCCAAAACCACCGTTTATCCCATAACGGGCTTTGCTCAACCTATTGAGCACATACGAAAACTTATTTCGCTCCTAGAAAAGACCAAGATGTCATCCACCAAGATCATCACGAACTTATTTAGGTACTCCCTGAACACCCTTCTCATCAAATCAACAAAGTATGCGGGGGCGTTTGTCAAATCAAATGGCCTCACCAGCCACTCATAACAACCATCCAGAGTCCTAGTGGCAGTCTTCTCTATACTATCCTCAGCCCTCTCAACTGACGAAACCCCGTGGCTAAGTCCAACTTGTGAAAACACTGAGGCGCCAACTAATTGGAAAAAGATCATCAATCCTCGGTAATGGGTGTCTATTCTTCTTTGTGAGTTTATTTAGCTCTCTTTAGCCTACACAAAGTCTGAGGGACCCATCCGCCTTTATAGCAAAAACTACTGGAGCACCCCACTCCGATATACTTCGTCTTCTAAACCCCTTCTCAAGTAAATCGCCTACTTGCTTATGGAGTTCCCTCCTCTCACGAGGAGCCACGTGGCACACTGGCCAAGACACTGGTTTGGCATTGTCTACCAGATATATTCGGAAGTCAATCTTCCGCTCCGGAGGTAAGCCCTTCACCTCCTCAAACACATCCGAGTATTCTCGGACCATTCTAATAGATCGCAAACTCTCGACCGACGTGTCAAGCGATTCTAGATAACTTAGCATAACAGATTCCATGGGATTACAAGAGATCTCGAGAGTGTTACCCAAGCGGGTCATAAGCCTAACAACTCTCCCTTCAAAATCAAGAACGGCACCCCTACTGGATAACCAGTCCATGCCCAAACTAACCCATAGCCCGTGAAGCCCAAAAAACATCACATCTAAACTCAACGCTAAGTATAGAAACTTTCAAACCCAAACACATCATGGAGCCCCAATTGGGTTTGAAACAACTAAGGGATCATCTACCAAACTGGTGTCTAAGTGTAGTGACTCAACTAAAAATGATGAGATAAACGAACTCGATGCGTCAGAATCTAATAAAGTTCGAACCGGAAAATCATTGTCGTTGAGAATGTAATTGAAGGAATTAAAAGGACAAATTCAAACATCGACGTTGAGAATGTGATATGGAAAGAATTGGAAGACAGAAATCATTGTCAGCTTTTGAAATTCCAGATGACGTAGGGAGAACGTTAAATTTCAAAATAAAAGAAAATTAAAATGTAAAAAAAAAAGAAAAAAATACAAGTTCTAATTATGAAGTAAAAAAAAAGGACGAAATCTTAAACTGCAAATTCGAACTGTGACGGTGGTTGACAAAAAAGGGAGGGGTGCAACACGAGAATTTCCCAGGAGATCACCCATCCTTGTACTACTCTCGCCCAAGCACGCTTAACTTCGGAGTTTTGATGGGGTCCGGTGCTTTAGTGCTGGTATGATCGCACCTGTTAGGAATCAGATTGGTAAAGTGTTAAAGTAGGAGCTGGAGATTGTAGGGAAATGCAGCGGTTAACGGCAACAACGTTTGAAATTCTTGCAAATGACATTAAATTTGACAACAAATTGATAAAAAAAAACAAGGGAACACGCTAAATTTGCAATTAAAATCAATCAAGAACGAAATGAAGGAATTAAAAGGACAAATTCAAACATCGACGTTGAGAATGTAGTATGGAAAGAATTTGAAAAAAGACATTAAATTTGACAAAAGAATGATAAAAACAAGCGAGGGAACACGCTAAATTTGCAATTAAAGGTATAAAGAACGAAATGAAGGAATTAAAAGGACAAATTCAAACATCGATGTTGAGAATGTAATATGGAAAGAATTGGAAGAAAGAAATCATTGTCAGCTTTTGAAATTCAAGAAGACACAGTGAGAACGTTAAATTTGAAAATAAAAGGAAATTAAAATGTAAAAAAAAGGAAAAAAAATACAAGTTCTAATTATGAAGTAAAAAAAGAAAACAAAAAAGGACGAAATCTTAAACTGCAAATTCGAACTGTGACGGTGGTTGACAAAAAAGGGAGGGGTGCAACACGAGGACTTCCCAGGAGGTCACCCATCCTAGTACTACTCTCACCCAAGCACGCTTAACTTCGGAGTTCTGATGGAATCCGGTGCTTTAGTGCAGGTATGAACCCACCCGTCAGGAAGCGGATTGGTATAGTATTAAATCAGTAGATGGAGATCGTAGAGAAATACAGCGGTTAACGGCAACACCGTTTGAAATTCTTGCAAATGACATTAAATTTAACAACAAATTGATAAAAAGGAACAAAGGAACACGCTAAATTTGCAATTAAAATGAATCAAGAACGAAATGAAGAAATTAAAAGGACAAATTCAAACATCGACGTTGAGAATGTAATATGGAAAGAATTTAAAAAAAGACATTAAATTTGACAAAGAAATGATAAAAACAAACGAGGGAACATGCTAAATTTGCAATTAAAAGGAATCAAAAACGAAATGAAGGAATTAAAAGGACAAATTCAAACATCGACGTTGAGAATGTAATATGGAAAGAATTGGAAGAAAGAAATCATTGTCAGTTTTTGAAATTCAAGAAGACATAGTGAGAACTTTAAATTTGAAATTAAGAGGAAATTAAAATGTAAAAAAAAAGGAAAAAAAATACGAGTTCTAATTATGAAGTAAAAAACAAAACAAAAAGGACGAAATCTTAAACTGCAAATTCGAACTGTGACGGTGGTTGACAAACAAGGGAGGGGTGTAACACGAGGACATCACAGGAGGTCACCCATCCTAGTACTACTCTCGCCCAAACACGCTTAACTTCGGAGTTCTGATGGGATCCGATGCTTTAGTGATTGTATGATCGCACCCATCAGGAAGCGGATTGGTAAAGTATTAAAGCAGGAGCTGGAGATTGTAGAGAAATGCAGCGGTTAACGGCAACTACATTTGGAATTCTTGCAAATGACATTAAATTTGACAACAAATTGATAAAAAGAAACAAGGGAACATGCTAAATTTGCAATCAAAATGAATCAAGAACGAAATGAAGGAATTAAAAGGACAAATTCAAACATCGACGTTCATAATGTAATATGGAAAGAATTTGAAAAAAGACATTAAATTTGACAAAAAAATGATAAAAACAAACGAGGGAACACGCTAAATTTGCAACTAAAAGGAATCAAGAACGAAATGAAGGAATTAAAAGGACAAATTCAAGCATCGACGTTGAGAATGTAATATGGAAAGAATTGGAAGAACGAATTCATTTTTAGCTTTTGAAAATCAAGAAGACATAGTGAGAACGTTAAATTTGAAAATAAAAGGAAATTAAAATGCAAAAGAAAGGAAAAAAATACAAGTTCTAATTATGAAGTAAAAAAACAAAACAAAAAAGGACGAAATCTTAAACTGCAAATTCGAACTGTGACGGTGGTTGACAACAAAGGAAGGGATGCAACACGAGGACTTCCCAGGAGGTCACCCATCCTAGCACTACTCTCGCCCAAGCACACTTAACTTCGGTGTTCTGACGGGATCCAGTGTTTTAGTGCTGGTATGATCGCACCCGTCAGGAAGCGGATTGGTAAATTATTAAAGAAGGAGCTGGAGATTGTAGAGAAATGGAGCGGTTAACGGCAACAGCGTTTGAAATTCTTGCAAATGACATTAAATTTGACAACAAATTGATAAAAAGAAAAAAGGGAACACGCTAAATTTGCAAATAAAATGAATCAAGAACGAAATGAAGGAATTAAAAGGAAAAATTCAAACATCGATGTTGAGAGTGTAATATGGAAAGAATTTAAAAAAGATATTAAATTTGACCAAAAAAATGACAAAAACAAACGAGGGAACACGCTAAATTTGCAATTAAAAGGAATCAAGAACGAAATGAAGGAATTAAAAGGACAAATTCAAACATCGACGTTGAGAATGTAATATGGAAAGAGTTGGAAGAAAGAAATCATTGTCAGCTTTTGAAATTCAAGAAGACATAGTGAGAATGTTAAATTTGAAAATAAAAGGAAATTAAAATATAAAAAAAAGGAAAAGTTCTAATTATGAAGTAAAAAAACAAAACAAAAAAGGACGAAATTTGAAACTGCAAATTCGAACTATGACGGTGGTTGACAAAAAAAGGAGGGGTGCAACACGAGTACTTCCGAGGAGGTCACCCATCGTAGTACCACTCTCGCCCAAGCACACTTAACTTCGGAGTTCTGATGGGATCCGATGCTTTAGTGCTTGTACGATCGCACCTGTCAGGAAGCGGATTGGCAAAGTATTAAAGCAAGAACTGGAGATTGTAGAGAAATGCAGTGGTTAACGGCAACAACGTTAGAAATTCTTGCAAATGACATTATATTTGACAACGAATTGATAAAAAGAAACAAGAGAACACGCAAAATTTGCAATTAAAATGAATCAAGAACGAAATGAAGGAATTAAAAGGACAGATTCAAAAATCGACGTTGAGAATGTAATATGGAAAGAATTTGAAAAAAGACATTAAATTTCAATAAAAAATGATAAAAACAAATGAGGGAACACGCTAAATTTGCAATTAAAAGGAATCAAGAACGAAATGAAGGAATTAGGCAAATTCGAACATCGACGTTGAGAATGTAAAATGCAAAGAATTGGAAGAAAGAAATCATTGTCAGCTTTTGAAATTCAAGAAGACATAGTGAGAACGTTAAATTTGAAGATAAAAGGAAATTAAAATGTAAAAAAAGGAAAAGTTCTATTTATGAAGTAAAAAAATAAAACAAAAAAGCACGAAATCTTAAACTATAAATTCGAACTGTGACGGTGGTTGACAAAAAAGGGAGGGGTGCAACGCGCGGACTTCCCAGGAGGTCACCCATCCTAGTACTACTCTAGCCAAGCACGCTTAACTTCGGAGTTCTGATGGGATCTGGTGCTTTATTGCTGGTATGATCGCACCCGTCAGGAGGCGGATTGGTAAATTATTAAAGCAGGAGCTAGAAATTGTAGAGAAATACAGCAGTTAACGGCAACAACGTTTGAAATTCTTTCAAATGACATTAAATTTGACAACAAATTGATAAAAAGAAACAAGGGAACACTCTAAATTTGCAATTAAAATGAATCAAGAACGAAATGAAGGAAATAAAAGGAAAAATTCAAACATCGACGTTGAGAATGTAATATGGAATGAAATTGAAAAAAGACATTAAATTTGACAAAAAAAATGATAAAAAAAACGAGGGAACACGCTAAATTTGCAATTAAAAGGAATCAAGAATGAAATGAAGGAATTAAAAGGACAAATTCAAACATCGACGTTGAGAATGTAATATGGAAATAATTCGAAGAAAGAAATCATTTTCAGCTTTTGAAATTCAAGAAGACATAATGAGAACGTTAAATTTGAAAATAAAAGGAAATTGAAATGTAAAAAAAAGGAAAAGGTCTAATTATGAAGTAAAAAAAACAAAAAGACGAAATCTTAAACTGCAAATTCGAACTATGACGGTGGTTGACAAAAAAGGGATGGGTACAACACGAGGACTTCCCAGGAGGCCACACATCCTAGTACTACTCTCGCCCAAGCACGCTTAACTTCGGGGTTCTGACGGGATGCGGTGCTTCAGTGTTGGTATGATCGCACCCGTCAGGAAGCGGATTGGTAAAGTATTAAAGCAGGAGCTGGAGATTGTAGAGAAATGCAGCGGTTAATGGCAACAACGTTTGAAATTCTTGCAAATGACATTAAATTTGACAACTAATTATGAAGTAAAAAAACAAAACAAAAAAGGGCGAAATCTTAAACTGCAAATTCGAACTGCGACGGTGGTTAACAAAAAAGGGAGGGGTGCAACACGAGGACTTCTCAGGAGGTCACCCATCCTAGTACAACTCTCGCCCAAGCACGCTTAACTTCGGAGTTCTGATGGGATGCGGTGCTTTAGTGCTGGTATGATCGCACCCGTCAGGAAGCGGATTGGTTATTAAAGCAGGAGCTGGAGATTCTAGAGAAATGCAGTGGTTAACGGCAACAACGTTAGAAGTTCTTGCAAATGACATTAAATTTGACAACGAATTGATAAAAAGAAACTAGGGAACACGCTAAATTTACAATTAAAATGAATCAAGAACGAAATGAAGGAATTAAAGGGACAAATTCAAACATCGACGTTGAGAATGTAATATGTAAAGAATTTGAGAAAAGACATTAAATTTGACAAAAAAATGATAAAAATAAATGAGGGAACACGCTAAATTTGCAATTAAAAGGAATAAAGAATGAAATGAAGGAATTAAAAGGACAAATTCAAATCTCGACGTTGAGAATGTAATATGGAAAGAATTGGAAGAAAGAAATCATTGTCAGCTTTTGAAATTCAAGAAGACATAGTGAGAACGTTAAATTTGAAAATAAAAGGAAATTAAAATGTAAAAAAATGGAAAAAAAATACAAGTTCTAATTATGAAGTAAAAAAAACAAAACAAAAGGGCGAAATCTTAAACTGCAAATTCGAACTGTGACGGTGGTTGACAAAAAAGGGAGGGGTGCAACACGAGGACTTCCTAGGAGGTCACCCATCCTAGTACTACACTCGCCCAAGCACGCTTAACTTCGGAGTTCTGATGGGATCCGGCGCTTTAGTGCTAGTATGATCGCACCCGTCAGGAAGCAGATTGGTAAAGTATTAAAGCAGGAGCTAGAGATTGTAGAGAAATGCAGCGGTTAACGGAAACAACGTTTGAAATTCTTGCAAATGACATTAAATTTGACAACAAATTGATAAAAAGAAACAAGGGAACACGCTAAATTTGCAATTAAAATGAGTCAAGAACAAAATGAAGGAATTAAAAGGACAAATTCAAACATCGAAGTTGAGAATGTGATATGGAAAGAATTTGAAAAAAGACATTAAATTTGACAAAAAATGATAAAAACAACCTAGAGAACACGCTAAATTTGCAATTAAAAGGAAACAAGAACGAAATGAAGTAATTAAAAGGACAAATTCAAACTTCGACGCTGCGAATGTAAAATGGAAAGAATTGGAAGAAAGAAATCATTGTCAGCTTTTGAAATTCAAGAAGACGTAGTGAGAACGTTAAATTTGAAAATAAAAGGAGATTAAAATGTAAAAAAAGGAAAAGTTCTAATTATGAAGTAAAAAAACAAAACAAAACAAAAAAGGACGAAATATTAAACTGCAAATTCGAACTGTGATGGTGGTTGACAAAAAAGGGAGGGGTGCAACACGAGGACTTCCCAGGAGGTCACCCATCCTAGTACTACTCTCGCCCAAGCACGCTTAACTTCGGAGTTCTGATGGGATCCGGTGCTTTAGTGCCGGTATGATCACACCCGTCAGGAAGTGGAATTGTAAAGTATTAAAGCAGGAGCTGGAGATTGTAGAGAAATGCAGCGGTTAACGGCAACAACGTTTGAAATTCTTGCAAATTACATTAAATTTGACAACAAATTGATAAAAAGAAACAAGGATAGAGAAATGCAGCGGTTAACGGCAACAACGTTTGAAATTCTTGCAAATTACATTAAATTTGACAACAAATTGATAAAAAGAAACAAGGGAACACGCTAAATTTGCAATTAAAATGAATCAAGAACGAGATGAAGGAATTAAAAGGACAAATTCAAACATCGACGTTGAGAATGTAATATGGAAAGGATTTGAAAAAAGACATTAAATTTGACAAAAAATGATAAAAACAAACGAGGGAACACGCTAAATTTGCAATTAAAAGGAATCAAGAACGAAATAAAGGAATTAAAAGGAGATATTCAAACTTCGACGTTGAGAATGTAATATGGAAAGAATTGGAAGAAAGAAATCATTGTCAGCTTTTGGAATTCAAGAAGACATAGTGAGAACGTTAAATTTGAAAATAAAAGGAAATTAAAATGTAAAAAAAGGAAAAGTTCTAATTATTAAGTAAAAAAACAAAACAAAAAAAAAAACGAAATCTTAAACTACAAATTCGAACTGTGATGGTGGTTGACAAAAAAGGGAGGGGTGCAACACGAGGACTTCCCAAGAGGTCACCCATCCTAGTACTACTCTCGCCCAAGCACGCTTAACTTCGGAGTTCTGATGGGATCCGTTGTTGTAGTGCTGGTATGATCGCACCCGTCAGGAAGCGGATTGGTAAAGTATTAAAGCAGGAGTTGGAGATTGTAGAGAAATGCAGTGGTTAACGGCAACAACGTTTGAAATTCTTGCAAATGACATTAAATTTGACAACAAATTGATAAGAAGAAACAAGGGAACATGCTAAATTTGCAATTAAAATGAATCAAGAACGAAATGAAGGAATTAAAAGGACAAATTCAAACATCGACGTTGAGAATGTAATATGGAAAGAATTTGAAAAACGACATTAAATTTGACAAAAAATTTCTAAAAACATACGAGGGAACACGCTAAATTTGCAATTAAAAGGAATCAAGAACGATGTAACACCCCACCCCCATCGGGCCCACTTCCGAGGAGATGGACCGGCGTTGGCGGGGCATTGGGTACAAAGGGTAAAACATGCACAGAGATATCACAAGACTGAACATCAATAAATATGTAAGTAAAGCAGCGGTAGAAAATAAAACCCATCACCATCATTTCAAGAGCCATAGTCAAGTTACATCATTATTTTCCAAATACTATAAGTCTAGAAAACATAAACTGAAATACGTAAAAACAAAACATAAAGTACTAATCCCCATTGATAACAGTAGTGTCGCCAAAAGCATAGCTCAAAACCATACATGAGCTATCAAGAAAAAGCAGCAAAAGTCCAACTAAGCAGTAGCGTTCCCTCCCTGAGAACCTGAGGGGGAAAACGAAAGAAAATAAGCGAAAGAAAACGGGTCAGTCATAAAGACTGGTAAGCCCTAACTACTATTAGTATAAAAACTAATAAAGTTAACAGGACATGAGAAACTGAGATGAAACCTAAGGGTAATCACTGGATAGGCATGATAACAAGATAATCTAGTGTGGCATCGCATAATCAAGGTTAAGTTTTGCAACCGAAGTACTAGTTTTCCAACCCATGTCAAGTGTAAACAAGAAATGATCCCATGGCCCAATGTCACGTGATGACCCAAATCGGGGCCCAACTACACGGTCTAGTCGATCAACTCCCTATAAGCCTAACTCGTCAAGTGTCGGGTGTCAATACGACCAAATGTAGTCGACTGTGCAAGGTCCACCCTAGGGTGTATCCGGGCCCTAGGGTGTCAACCCCCTGACACCATAAACAAGCACGCACAGTCCAGCCTACTGGTGCCCATGCCTGTATTTCATCCCCGGACTATGTGCACGACCATAGACCGCCGGAATCTGCAATGGTGCACCTACCCTGCCGTCCCTTTTTGGTCTCTTACAATCAGCCCAGTAATCGTGCCCCACCCCTAGCCTAGTCCCTAGGGTATCCCGACACTCCCTGATGGGTTACTGCTGAAAAGGACCCGCAAACTAGGGTTTTCTAGTGGGTTAAGTGTGTCACCCAAATCCATGACTTAACCCCATCCAATCAACATGTCAACGTAGGTTAGGTATTTTCAAGTGTCCATGACTTAACCTATCCATGTGGCATTAATTTAATTAATGCACCTAACCTCTCACATTAGACCTCGTTGTGGTTACTAGATGTGCCGGTAGGGTTCGGGCAGTTTTACACCACAACCTAGTCTAACCTCGGGTTTTCTAGTGCGACATGACCAACTTCTCACATTGGGTCCTATTGTTTGTAGCTACTGGTATACCGGTCGGTTCGGGGCAGATTTACGCTACAAACTCAACCCAACCTCGAGTTGGCCATTTGTATTTTCTAAGTGTCATATCCATGTTACATGTTTATAATCATTAAGTTTGCCTAACTACCCATAACGTATCCCCATCACACGTATATTCGCATTAACACAAATAGAGCAAATATAGGGGAAATCACATACAACATGACAAAGATGGGTATAAGGTGTCATAATTTTACCACAAGTTAAACATGGTCGTATCGAGGCAAAAAAGGTGTTCATTACATAACTTGCATATAGGGTCATTAGCCTCAAAACATGTATGACATTATACTTAGCAAACTAGGGTTATAACAATGTGATAGTTGGCATAACTTGATGATAGTGAACATGAGGTGATTAGCATAGAGTTTAGCATCATAGGCAAGTTGTCACATAGGTCATAAGGGACTCTATGTTGCATTATGCACAAACAACAAATAAAGCTCATAGCTTTCTACTCATAAGTCAACATGAACGATACTAGGTTCGTGATAGGGAAACATTAGGTCCACAAACATAGATCATAAAAGGGTCAAATGGATCTATGCATACATTTCAAGGAAAGCATAACACAAAAAGGCCTCATTTCAACTTGCAACATGTCACATTAAGTTCATAGTTCAAATCTAAGAGTAGAGTAGGGCTTACAATTCGTGGCTATGTAATCAAGAATAAAATATAATAAGATTGAGACGAAGTCACTAGCAAATCCGCAAAGAAAATAATATGCTCCACTCCAAGCCTTGAGAAATAAGTAGAATAGCTTCTATGACGAAGAAAGATGGCTCTTTTGAACTAAGAAAGATAGCTTCTTGGACTTAGATTTGATTTGGAACACTCATGCTCTCATGAAGAAGGTGGAGGCCATGATTAGAGAGCATTTTGGCAGCACTTAATTGTAGGATTAGTTTGTGTGAGTTTAGGGTAGGTTTAGGGGTCTTTTTATAGAGTTTAGGATTAGTTTTAGCCATAGGATTAACCCTAAATCAAATCTGAGCCATCAAATCTCGTCACTAGCCAACAAAACAGGTCCAAACAGCCAAAATAAGTGCATCAGGCCGACCTGGCCGACCAGGGAGGTCGACCCCCAGGTCGACTCTAGTGCCGACCTGGTTGGGGGGAAGTCGACACTAGTGTCGACCCCCCTGTCGACCTGTCTGGGCGGGAATTTTCCCGCCTAATCTGTTTTGGCTAAATTTGAATTCTGAATTCAAATTTGAACTGTTTTTGAACTTGAAATTTTTTGAAAACTTTGACGGGCCATAACTTGGTCATACGGGCTCCGTTTTTCGAAAAGTTGGACTTTATTTCGTGTATTTTTCCGAGACGAACGCAATGGCATAGCCCTTTTCCCTTGATTCAGACTTTAACATTTAATTCTGCCTTGATTTATGTTATAACACGTTGTTTAAAATACGGGTTGTTACATTCTCCTCTCCTTAAAGGATTTCGTCCCCGAAATCTTCAAGTTAGGAAGAACGTATCCTACCAACCATCATCCATCTACTCCCAACATCACCCACGAGCAAAACATTGTCCTTAAAGGATTTCTAATGCAATATGAACATATGCAAAGGTGTGTGTATATGCACTTATCTAATGCGAAAATCAGGCGGTTACTGATTCAGTAAACCTCCTTAATGCAAAGTATGTTAGTGAAATGCGTCCAATATGTATGCGAATTCCTAACATAACTTATAATTTCTACATGAGTGCATATAACATTCATCCATATGCATCATCCATGTGATAGCATAACAAGTTTCATCCATGAATAAGCATAAACACTCATGCATATGCAACATGAAAGTGTGTGAGCCGATCTTAGTGCCTAACGTGTATTATGCATCCACGAGTAACCACTTGCAAACACTTGCAAGCACTTGCAAACATCAAACATAACATGTTTCAAATACATGTTTCAACCAAAGGGTTTCTACCTAAGGTTCTCATGACAAGATTAACGAGATAAACTAGATAAACATGGATAGCAAAAGAAAGATATGCTAATTAGGGAAAGAGATTGAGAATGTACCCTCAAAAAGGAATGGATAAAGCCCACGCATCTTCTCTTCAGTTTCCCAAGTTGCGTCTTCCTCTGCTTCACTCCATTGCACTTTAACAAGCTTAACTTCTTTTCTCCTTAGCTTCTTTTTCTCCGTTCCCATGATACGAATCGGAGCTCGCCTCAGGGTTGCCTCTTTTTCCACTTCCACGTCTTGAAGAATACTTGGTTCAACCACTTCGGCGGATCTGTGCAAACACTTCCGGAGATGCGAGATATGAAATTCATTATGCACTCCGGCCAGCTTCTCGGGAAATTCCACTCTATAAGCCATTTGCCCAATTCTATCAATGCTAGGGAAGGGCCCTACGAACCTCGGTGCCAACTTCCCAATTGCTCCGAATCGAACCACATGACGCAAAGGAGAAACTTTCACAAAGACCATATCTCCCACTTCAAACTCTAAGTCCGTCCTTCGCTTGTCTGCATATGATTTCTGCCTGTCTTGGGCCGTCTTCATCCGTCTTCTTACCAATTCAACTTTCTCGGATGTGTCCCATATCATATCGGGCCCAAGTACAAGCTTATCCGTTGTCTCCCACCAACACGATGGAGACTTGCACGGCCTTCCGTACAATGCCTCAAATGGTGCCATCCTTATGCTTGCTTGATAACTATTGTTATAAGCAAACTCCACAAGAGGAAGGTGGTCTTCCCAAGTACCACCAAAGTCAAGAACACAAAGCCTCAACAGATCTTCTAGCGCTCTATTCACCCTTTCGGTTTGGCCATCCGTTTGTGGGTGATATGCCGTACTTAGATTCAATTGTGTACCCATAGCTTCTTGCAAACTACTCTAGAACTGACTGGTGAAAATGGGGTCACGATCGCTAACGATGCTAGAAGGAACTCCATGCAACCTGTAACACCCCGTGAATTCTATGACTGTGAAACTCACAAATTAAAGTATAATTAATTTCAAATCAAAGAACTAAGGGAAACGGGATACGCCATTGCGTTCGTCTCGGAAAAATATGCGAAATAGAGTCCGAGTTTTCGAAAAACGGATATCGTATGAAGAAGTTATGGACGAACGAAGTTGGGCGAAAAACCGAAAAAGGGCCAGAATGCACTGGCGCACTTGGGAAGTGCGCCAGAACAAAAATGAACTGGCGCACCTGTGAAGTGCGCCAGTGCATTTTTGACCTGGCGCAGCTGCCAAGTGCGCCCAGGTCAAAAATAACCTGCTGGCCAGGTCTGGTCTAGCCCTGGCTGGCCCGGTCGGTGTGTGGTCGAATTTCTGTGGTCTGCTATGTCATTAGGGCTAGGTGGCGGGTTTTTATTGGTCTCTCTATCTAATGAATGGCTACGATCTAACCTAGCAACATCAAGGGTCCTAATCAATTCCTAACCTCTATATAAACAACCCTAGACTAAACCCTAATCTATTCATTCAAAAATAAGATTATAGCCGCCATGTTGCTAAGGAACGACAAAGAGTAGACGCCGACTAGAGAGAGAGTTAGGAAGAAAGTTCTAAAGCCTAAAGCAATTCAAGCAACCTAAAGCTAATCAATTCAACAAAGGAATCGTGTCTCTTAATTAGAGAATTCGCCGCAACCATTGTAAGTAGAGTATTACTTTGGTATAATAAACAACTGTGTTGATGTGTATGCTTGAATTGTGGCAATGGAAGTAATTCATATTTATGCGTTCTTGTCAATTTATATACGTTTGGATATTTATGGATTATGTTATAAAGAACTACATGCGGTAGTTCTATACAAGTTTACGTTTGGAATATTGCGCAAATTATGTTATCTATGTTGAAGCTACATGTATGTAGTTGATTGAAATTTATGCGAGTTTGGGCTTTGTTATTATGCCATCATGATGTATATTTTGTGCATAAATCATTTTGCAAGTAATTGAAACAAGTTTGGTTGTTATAGTTCATATGAAACTATGTTAGAATTATATGATGACATATGTGAGACATGGCTAGGTTAGACTCAAAAATCCCTTTTTGCAAGTTTTAAGGCAAACACCATGTTTAGGAATACTTATGCATAAGTATGTTTATACCATCGTTATGTGATTAGACTTAAACCATGATTAAGTTGAACAATGCTTTTGTGTTGGTAACAAAGTATCCCCTTTGTAAACATGTAGAAACCTTATGAACATGACATGTTTATGTTTATGCCATAAACAAAATTTAACTTTACATATGCCATGTTTATGCCAAAAGTATTTATGCCATGTTTATGTTTGACATTATGCTATGCTTATGCTAGAAATATTTACGACATGCTCATGTTTGACATTATGCCTAAATAAAAATATAGGTTCATGTTGTAGTTAAACCTATGCAAGTTCACATGCTTTGATTCATGTCACTTATGTTACCACTATGCAAGTACACCAGTTTCTATTATGTATTCCCAACGTCTTATGCAAGTTCATGCGCTCACCTTCCCCTCTTTGTGTATACGCCATAAGCCTCCCCTTTTCGCATGGCCAAATTGGGCTTTAAAAGGCTAAGCCCAATATATATGAACGGACGTGTAAAACGGGGGAAAATAACGTTGGGTTAAAATTAATTAATGAATGAAAATGTAAATTAGAAGGGCCCAAATTCAAGTATGGGTTGGGCCCGTGATTGGTGTAACCTTTACACCATTAACTTAATAATGGGCCGCAAATATTTACATATAAATAAGGAAGAATGACAAGATATGTAAATGTAGAAAATACGATGTGTTTAACCCGAGGTTGGATTGAGTTGTGATGTAAACCTGCCCGGAACCGCCCGGCTGTCCAGTAGTCACAACAATACCTATCCAATGTGAGAGGTTAAACATGGAGCCCAGCAAGGACCCGAGGTTAGACCGAGTTGTGGCGTAAGACTGCCCGGAACCAACCGGCAACAGGCAGCCACAACAATACCTGTCTAATGTGAGAGGTCCGGGCCTTAATAAGACAATTAAGGCTGAGTCAGGATTGTTAGGATTAAGTGGATTAAAGACTTAATCAAAAAGGAACATGCTAAACTAAACGGACTGGTGGGGTTAGGTTAGGAAACACTTAACCAACTTAGCATGTTGGCTAGAGATAGAAAACCTAGTAACGGGGGACCCTTTTCAGCAGTAACCCTAAAAGGTGTATCAGGATACCCTGAAACTAGGCAGGGTGGGGCACGATTACTGGGCTGATTGTAAGAGGTCAAATCGACGGCGGTGGTGTAGCAGTGTAGGTTCTAACGGTGTGCGGGCGTGCACGCACTCCGGTGCAGAAAAATAAAGCACTGGACACCAGTAGCATACCTTTGCACTCTAAGGTTGTGTCGGGTTGCCACTATGGGACTTGATACACCCCATGGTGGGACCAGCATAGGTAACTACAGACATCGGGAGCCGTAAGACACATGTAACTATGCGAGTAGGAGCCGATCATCGTAGAATGGATCACATCACCCTGATTTTGGGGTGCAAATTGGAAACTAGTTTATATGGGTTCAGAGATTAACACGGGGTACGATAGTATATTCGACCCTAGATAGCTTAACCAAGTTTATAATGTTGCCCACTTCCTGTTTTACTTATCATATCCAGTTCTTTATTCATAGACAAAGTAGTACTAGACTTACTCAGGCTTTATGTCTGACTCTACTTTCCTTTCGTCTTCTTTCTTCCGTTTCCCCCCCCCCCCCCAGGTCCTCAGGGAGGGAACACAGCAGCTTGACCAGCCTCAACATCCAGCTTTGAAGAAGAGAAATGTATTGCTTGGACTTTCCTGTTTTGAACTATGGCTTTGGACAATCCACTATGGGGACTTTTGGAAGTTTATCTATGTTTTATTTATGCTTCTTTAAATCATGTACTCAAGACAGATTATGAAAATGTTATGCTATGTTTTTGGAAAGGATGTTGTTGTAACACGTATTTGACTTTATGAAATAAAATTTGTTGTTCTTCCGCTGTTTACAAATATGTGTTCTTATATCTGTCTTGTATATCTGTGACTTGTACTTATAAACCTCCACCAAAATTAGGGCATTCCCTTTGAGAGTGACCCTAACGGAGTTGGGGTGTTTCACAACCGCACTATCTCTCGAAGATATACTGATGCCAACCACGATGCGGTCCTCTTGCTCTTTACTGGGATGAAGTGAGCACTCATCGTGAGTATATCCACGATGACCCAAATGCTCGTATTCCCCTTCCTAGATCTCGGCAATCCATCCAAAAAGTTCATAGAGATGCTTTCCCACTTCCATTGCGGTACCTCTAATGGATGCAATAGCCCACCGGGTTTCTTTGACTCCGCCTTAACTTCTTGGCAAACCATGCACCTCGAAACAAATTCCGCCACGTCCTTCTTCATGCCATCCCAAAAGAAAATCCGCTTCATGTCCCGGTACATTTTATCACCTCCGGGATGTATAGTCATCTTGGAATGATGTGCCTCCTCAAGAACTTTATGCACTATGTCCCCCACTCGTGGAACACATAGTCTCCCATTACGCCTTAGCCATCCTTTATCATCAATGGTGTATCTGGCGAGATGACTGGACGTCTCTCCCCGAATCAGCTTGTCCATAATCTCAATTATTTGCGGGTCTTCCTTCTGCGAAGCCCCCACTTGATCCAGAAGTGCCGGTCTAAGCTCAAGAGATGCTAAAGAATCGATCAATGCCTCAACAGTGGGAGTAAGATCAAAGGTTGCTAAGAACTCTAGATTCTTCATCTCAACAAATAGAGGGCTCAAAGTCAACCTTTTCCTACTTAGAGCATCCGCCACAACATTACCCTTGCCAGGGGTATAAGCTATCTCAAAATCATAGGACGCCAAGAATTCCATCCATCTTTGTTGCCTCAGATTCAGTTCTTTCTGCGAGAAGAGATACTTCAATGACTTATGATCGGTATACAACTCAAATCTTTCGCCTAAAAGATAATGGCGCCAAGATTTAAGTGCAAAGACGATCGCCGCCAACTCCAAATCATGAGTGGGATAGTTCTTCTCATGAACTTTGAGTTGCCTACCCCCATAGCATATTACTCTCCATTCTTACATCAGAACGACTCCTAATCCCGTGCCACACGCATCGGTGTACACGGTGAACAACTTCCCTCTATCGGGTAAAGCCAAAATAGGAGCGGTGGTAAGGGCTCTCTTAAGCCTCTAAAAAGCGAGCTCACACTCTATGTCCCAAGAAAAAACTAAGTTCTTCTTCGTCAACCTTGTGAGTGGAGCTGAAATCTTAGCGAAGTCCTTGATGAACTTCCTATAAAACCCTGCGAGACCGAGAAAGCTTCTTACTTCCGTTGCATTCTTCGGAGCTTTCCAGTCTTGAACCGCTACAACCTTTGCGGGATCCACCGCTAGACCTTGCTTAGAAACAATATGCCCAAGGAACCTAACTTCCTTTCTCCAAAAATGACATTTGGAGAACTTGGCTTTCAACTGATGGGCTCTAAGCGTATCCGTCACCTCCTTGAGATGTCTAGCGTGCTCTTCTTCATCCTTAGAAAAGATAGGAATGTCATCAATGAAGACAACCACGAACTTGTTCAGAAACTCCCGGAACACCCTACTCATCAAGTCCACGAAGTAGGTGGGTGCATTCGTCAAACCGAATGGCATGACTAGCCATTCAAAAAATCCGTCCGGAGTCCTAAACGCAGTTTTATCAATACTATCTTCAGCCACTCTAAGCTGATGAAATCCGGTGGCTAGATCGAGTTGAGAGAAAACAGAAGCACCAACAAGCTGGTCAAAGAGATCATCAATCCTCGGTAACGGGTGCCTATTCTTCCTAGTCAGCTTGTTCAACTCTCGATAATCAACGCATAGACGAAGCGAACCATCCGCTTTAGTAGCGAATACCACCGGAGCACCCCATTCTGAAATGATTCGTCTAATGAAGTATTTCTCTAACAACTCCTTGATTTGTTTACTAAGCTCTTTCCTTTCACGCGGGGCCATGTGCCTAACCGGTTAAGAAACTGGCTTAGCATTATGAACCAGATAAATGCGGAAATCTATCTCGCGCTTAGGGGGTAATCCCCTAACCTCATCGAAAACATCAGGATATTCTCGGACTACCCTCACCGATCGAAGATCATCAATAGATGAGTCAAGGGACTCAAGATAGCACAAGATGACGGGACCCATTGGGTTACAAGAAATCTCTAGGGTGTTGCCCAGGCGTGTCACAAGCCTCACCACCCTATGCTCACAATCAAGAATGGCTCCATGTCTGGACAACCAATCCATGCCCAATATCAACCCGTAT
Source organism: Allium sativum (assembly GCA_030737875.1). Taxonomy (NCBI): domain Eukaryota; kingdom Viridiplantae; phylum Streptophyta; class Magnoliopsida; order Asparagales; family Amaryllidaceae; genus Allium; species Allium sativum. Next base: position 733,264,733 of record CM060924.1, on the reverse strand, counting down.
CCCATGAATCCGAGAACATAAGCATCATATGTGAACTCTACGGTCAAGATAGAGATCCTCAAATCCATACAAACCATAGACAGATGGGCGAAACCCCCAATTGGATTTGAGATACAAACGGGATCATCAACAAGACTAGTACTAAGGTGCAAACTATCAACAATATCAAAAGAGATAAATGTATGCAATGCGCCAGAATCAAACAAAGTACGAACAGGAAAACCAGAGATGTAAACTAGACTTTCAACAGAAACACTACCTCGATCAAGCATTTGAGCGGTGTTGAGAGCATGCAATTGCCCTCCAGATGGTCCGGCTCTCTGAGTCTGTCCTTGCCCTTGCCCTTGCTTCTTTGGGCAATCCTTGCTATAGTGTCCAGCCTAGCTTCCTCTTCTTCTTCCTGCAATCTTTAGCTATGTGCCCCTTGATGCCACAGAAATTGCATTTCCTCATCTCACGATCTTTGCCATTGTTGCCCATGTTACCCTTGTTCTTGTTGTTCTTGCCCTAGTTGTTCTGATTGCTCTGGTTACTCTTATTGCCTTGATTGCCTTGATTGCCTCCCCACTTGGCATCAGTCTTCTTCCCTTGATTGTCTTTGGGCTTGACTTCCTTCTTTCCACTATTATCTTCCTCATTGAGGAGGGCCATATCTATCAAGCTTTCAAAAGTGGCCCCCATGGGAATGTGGGACATGGCTAAGCTATGCAACGGCTCATTCAACCCTCGTGCAAAGCGAAGGGACTTCTTCTGGATTGTGTTGACTAGGTCCAACCCTAAACGAGCTAGTTGGTTGAACTTGTTCACATACTCTCTCACGGTCATATCTCCTTGCTTCAACGATATAAACTTCTCCATCTGCAGATTCTCCTCGGCCGACGATAGAAACTTAAGCCCAAACCTCATCCTGAAGTCGGCCCAATTCTCTATGGGCCTAGTGCCATTAGTGACCTACCACCAAAATGCGGCCTCATCTTTCATCAGCCATGCCGCTATCTTGGCCTTCCTATGATCCTCAACATTAAAAATAGCAAAGAGATCCTCAGTTTCTTTCAGCCAATTTCTTGCTTCCACAAAAGTCTCGGTCCCAACGAAGTTCTTGCCACCCATCGCTTTGAAATCTTTACACACCTTAGGCAATGGGTCCATACGAGGTGGAGGAGGAGGAGGAGCCTCAACCACGGGAGGAGGGGGAGGAGGAACCTCAGTTACACGAGGAGGAGGTAGATTAGCTACGGGAGGTGGAGGAGGAGGAGTTTCTGCGGGGCCGACTTCGGTCGCCCTAGCCTCCATGTACCTCCGGAACCAGGCAGGTACAGGTACTCCCTCCGGAATGGCAAAGTTATCGGCCATACTGAAACGAAAAGAAAAGATAGATTTAGAACGAGGAAACGAAGGATAGTGCTAATGGCTTTTGGGGAATAGCCTTTTAAAATAATCTAGACTTTTCTTGGAAAATACTTATAATTGGTTTTGAAAAATAGTTTTTCGAAAGGGTTTTTTAAACTTTTCTTAAAAAAACTTCTGTTTGTCAAGTAAACCTCAGGCTCTGATACCAAATGTAACACCCCATCCACGTCGGGCCCACTTCCGAGGAGGTGGACCGACGTTGGCAGGGCGTTGGGTACAAAGGGTAAAACATGCACAGAGATATCACAAGACTGAACATCAATAAATATTTAAAGCAGCGGTAGAAAATAAAACCCATCATCATCATTTCAAGAACCATAGTCAAGTTACATCATTATTTTCCAAATACCATAAGTCTAGAAAACATAAACTGAAATACGTAAAAACAAAACATAAAGTACTAATCCCGATAGATAACAGTAGTGTCGCCAAAAGCATAGCTCAAAACCATACATGAGCTATCAAGAAAAAGCAGCAAAAGTCCAACTAAGCAGTAGCGTTCCGTCCCTGAGAACCTGAGGGGGAAAACGAAAGAAAAGAAGCAAAAGAAAACGGGTCAGTCATAAAGACTGGTAAGCCCTAACTACTATTAGTATAAAAACTAATAAAGTTAACAGGACATGAGAAACTGAGATGAAACCTAAGGGTAATAACTGGATAGGCATGATAACAAGATAATCTAGTGTGGCATCGCATAATCAAGGTTAAGTTTTGCAACCGAAGTACTAGTTTTCCAACCCATGTCAAGTGTAAACAAGAAATGATCCCATGGCCCAATGTCACGTGACGACCCAAATCGGGGCCCAACTACACGATTTAGTCGATCGGCTCCCTATAAGCCTAACTCGTCATGTGTCGGGTGTCAATACGGCCCAATGTAGTCGACTGTGCGAGGTCCACCCTAGGGTGTATCCGGGCCCTAGGGTGTCAACCCCCTGACACCATAAACAAGCACGCACAGTCCAGCCTACTGGTGCCCATGCCTGTATTTCATCCCCGGACTATGTGCACGACTATAGTCCACTGGAATCTGCAATGGCGCACCTACCGAGCCGTCCCTTCCTGGTCTCTTACAATCAGCCCAGTAATCGTGCCCCACCCCTAGCTTAGTCCCTAGGGTATCCCGACACTCCCTGATGGGTTACTGCTTAAAAGGACTGGCAAACTAGGGTTTTCTACTGGGTTAAGTGTGTCACCCAAATCCATGACTTAACCCCATCCAATCAACATGTCAACGTAGGTTAGGTATTTTCAAGTGTCCATGACTTAACCTATCCATGTGGCATTAATTTAATTAATGCACCTAACCTCTCACATTAGACCTCGTTGTGGTTACTGGATGTGCCGGTAGGGTCCGGACAGTTTTACACCACAACCTAGTCTAACCTCGGGTTTTCTAGTGCGACATGACCAACTTCTCACATTGGGTCCTATTGTTTGTAGCTACTGGTATGCCGGTCGGTTCCGGGCAGATTTACGCTACAAACTCAACCCAACCTCGAGTTGGCCATTTGTATTTTCTAAGTGTCATGTCCATGTTACATGTCTATAATCATTAAGTTTGCCTAACTACCCATAACGTATCCCCATCGCACGTATATTCGCATTAACACAAATAGATCAAATATAAGGGAAATCACATACAACATGACAAAGATGGGTATAAGGTGCCATAATTTTACCACAAGTTAAACATGGTGGTATCGAGGCAAAAAAGGTGTTCATTACATAACTTGCATATAGGGTCATTAGCCTCAAAACATGTATGACATTATACTTAGCAAACTAGGGTTATACCATGGTGATAGTTGGCATAACATGATGATAGTGAACATGAGGTGATTAGCATAGAGTTTAGCATCATAGGCAAGTTGTCACATAGGTCATAAGGGACTCTATGTTGCATTATGCACAAACCACAAATAAAGCTCATAGCTTTCTACTCATAAGTCAACATGAACTGTACTAGGTTCATGATAGGGAAACATTAGGTCCACAAACATAGATCATAAAAGGGTCAAATGGATCTATGCATACATTTCAAGGCAAGAATAACACAAAAAGGCCTCAATTCAACTTGCAACATGTCACATTAAGTTCATAGTTCAAATCTAAGAGTAGAGTAGGGCTTACAATTCGTGGCTATGTAATCAAGAATAAAATATAATAAGATTGAGACGAAGTCACTAGCAAATCCGCAAAGAAAATAATATGCTCCACTCCAAGCCTTGAGAAATAAGTAGAATAGCTTCTATGACGAAGAAAGATGGCTCTTTTGAACTAAGAAAGATAGCTTCTTGGACTTAGATTTGATTTGGAACACTCATGCTCTCATGAAGAAGGTGGAGGCCATGATTAGAGAGCATTTTGGCAGCACTTAATTGTAGGATTAGTTTGTGTGAGTTTAGGGTAGGTTTAGGGGTCTTTTTATAGAGTTTAGGATTAGTTTTAGCCATAGGATTAACCCTAAATCAAATCTGAGCCATCAAATCTCGTCACTAGCCAACAAAACAGGTCCAAACAGCCAAAATAAGTGCATCAGGCCGACCTGACCGACCAGGGAGGTCGACCCCCAGGTCGACTCTAGTGTAGACCTGGTTGGGGGGAGGTCGACACTAGTGTCGACCCCCTGTCGACCTGTCTGGGCGGGAATTTTCCCGCCAAGTCTGTTTTGGCCAAATTTGAATTCCGAATTCAAATTTGAATTATTTTTGAACTTGAAATTTTCTGAAAACTTTGACGGGCCATAATTTGGTCATACGGGCTCCGTTTTTCGAAAACTCGAACTCTATTTCGAGTATTTTTCCGAGACGAACGCAATGGCATAGCCTGTTTCCCTTGATTCATACTTTAACATTTAATTATGTCTTGATTTATGTTATAACACGTTGTTTAAAATACGGGTTGTTACAAACGAAATGAAGGAATTAAAAGGACAAATTCAAACATCGACGTTGAGAATATAATATGGAAAGAACTGGAAGAAAGAAATCATTGTCAGCTTTTGAAATTCAAGAAGACATAGTGAGAACGTTAAATTCGAAAATAAAAGGAAATAAAAAAAATAAAACAAAAAAGAACGAAATCTTAAACTGCAAATTCGAAATGTGACGGTGGTTGACAAAAAAGGGAGGGGTGCAACACGAGGACTTCCCAGGAGGTCACCCATCCTAGTACTACTCTCGCCCAAGCACGCTTAACTTCGGAGTTCTGATGGGATCCGGTGCTGTAGTGCTGGTATGATCGCACCCGTCAGGAAGCGGATTGGTAAAGTATTAAAGCAGGAGCTGGAGATTGTGGAGAAATGCAGTGGTTAACAGCAACAACATTTGAAATTCTTGCAAATGACATTAAATTTGACAACAAATTGATAAAAAGAGACAAGGGAACACGCTAATTTTGCAATTAAAATGAATCAAGAACAAAATGGAGGAATTAAAAGGACAAATTCAAACATCGACGTTGAGAATGTAATATGGAAACAATTTGAAAAACGACACAAAAAAATGATAAAAACAAACGAGAGAACACGCTAAATTTGCAATTAAAAGGAATCAAGAACGAAATGAAGGAATTAAAAGGACAAATTCAAACATCGACGTTGAGAATGTTATATGGAAAGCATTGGACGAAAGAAATCATTGTCAGCTTTTGAAATTCAAGAAGACATAGTGAGAACGTTAAATTTGAAAATAAAAAGAAATTAAAATGTAAAAAAAAAGGAAAAAAAAATACAAGTTCTAATTATGAAGTAAAAAAACAAAATAAAAAAGGACGAAATCTTAAATTGCAAATTCGAACAGTGACGGTGGTTGACAAAAAAGGGAGGGGTGCAACACGAGGACTTCCCAGGAGGTCACCAATCCTAGTACTACTCTCGCCCAAGCACGCTTAACTTCGGAGTTCTGATGGGATCCGATGCTTTAGTGCTGGTATGATCGCACCCGTCAGGAAGCAAATTGGTTAAGTATTAAAGCAGGAGCTAGAGATTGTAGAGAAATGCAGCGGTTAACGGAAACAACGTTTGAAATTCTTTCAAATGACATTAAATTTGACAACAAATTGATAAAAAGAAACAAGGGAACACGCTAAATTTGCAATTAAAATGAATCAAGAACGAAATGAAGGAATTAAAAGGACAAATTCAAACATCGAAGTTGAGAATGTAATATGGAAAGAATTTGAAAAAAGACATTAAATTTGACAAAAAAAATGATAAAACGAACCTAGAGAACACGCTAAATTTGCAATTAAAAGGAATCAAGTACGAAATGAAGGAATTAAAAGGACAAATTCAAACATCGACGTTGCGAATGTAAAATGGAAAGAATTGGAAGAAAGAAATCATTGTCAGCTTTTGAAATTCAAGAAGACGTATGGAGAACGTTAAATTTGAAAATAAAAGGAAATTAAAATATAAAAAAAAGGAAAAGTTCTAATTATGAAGTAAAAAAAACAAAACAAAAAAGGACGAAATCTTAAACTGCAAATTCGAACTGTGACGGTGGTTGACAAAAAAGGCAAGGGTGCAACACGAGGACTTCCCAGGAGGTCACCCATCATAGTACTACTCTCGCACAAGCACGCTTAACTTCGGAGTTCTGATGGGATTCGGTGCTTTAGTGCTGGTATGATCGCACCCATCAGGAAGCGTATTGGTAAAGTATTAAAGCAGGAGTTGGAGATTCTAGAGAAATGCAGTGGTTAACGGCAACAATGTTAGAAATTCTTGCAAATGACATTAAATTTGACAATGAATTGATAAAAAGAAACATGGGAACACGCTAAATTTGCAATTAAAATGAATCAAGAACGAAATGAAGGAATTAAAAGGACAGATTCAAACATCGACGTTGAGAATGTAATATGGAAAGAATTTGGATAAAGACATTAAATTTGACAAAAAAATGATAAAAACAAACGGGTAACACGCTAAATTTGCAATTAAAAGGAACAAAGAACGAAATGAAGGAGTTAAAAGGACAAATTCAAACATCGACGTTGAGAATGTAATATTGAAAGAATTGGAAGAAAGAAACCATTGTCAGCTGTTGAAATTCAAGAAGACATAGTGAGAACGTTAAATTTGAAAATAAAAGGGAATTAAAAAGTAAAAAAAAAGGAAAAAAATACAAGTTCTAATTATGAAGTAAAAAAACAAAACAAAAAGGGCGAAATCTTAAACTGCAAATTCGAACTGTGACAGTGGTTGACAAAAAAGGGAGGGGTGCAACACGAGGACTTCCTAGGAGGTCACCCATCCTAGTACTACTCTCGCCCAAGCACGCTTAACTTCGGAGTTCTGATGGGATCCGGTGCTTTAGTGCTGGTATGATCAGTCCCGTCAGGAAGCGGATTGGTAAAGCATTAAAGCAGGAGCTAGAGATTGTAGAGAAATGCAGCGGTTAACGGCAACAACGTTTGAAATTCTTGCAAATGACATTAAACTTGACAACAAATTGATAAAAAGAAACAAGGGAACACGCTAAATTTGCAATTAAAATGAATCAAGAACGAAATGACGGAATTAAAAGGACAAATTCAAACATCGAAGTTTAGAATGTAATATGGAAAGAATTTGAAAAAAGACATTAAATTTGATTAAAAAAAATGATAAAAACAAACGAGGGAACACGCTAAATTTGCAATTAAAAGGAATCAAGAACGAAATGAAGGAATTAAAAGGACAAATTCAAACATCGACGTTGAGAATGTGAAATGGAAAGAATTGGAAGAAAGAAATCATTGTCAGCTTTTGAAATTCAAGAAGACATAGTGAGAACGTTAAATTTGAAAATAAAAGGAAATTAAAATGTAAAAAAAAGAAAAATCTCTAATTATGAAGTAAAAAACAAAACAAAAAAGGACGAAATCTTAAACTGCAAATTCGAACTGTGACGGTGGTTGACAAAAAAGGGAGGGGTGCAACTCGAGGACTTCCCATGAGGTCACCCATCCTAGTACTACTCTCGCCCAAGCACGCTTAACTTCGGAGTTCTGATGGGATCCGGTGCTTTAGTGCTGGTATGATCGGACCTGTCAGGAAGCGGGTTGCTAAAGTATTAAAGTAGGAGCTGGAGATCGTAGAGAAATACAGCGGTTAACGACAACAACGTTTGAAATTCTTGCAAATGACATTAAATTTGACAACAAATTGATAAAAAGAAACAAGGGAACACGCTAAATTTGCAATTAAAATGAATCAAGAACGAAATGAAGGAATTAAAAGGACAAATTCAAACATCGACGTTGAGAATGTAATATGGAAAGAATTTGAAAAAAACATTAAATTTGACAAAAAAATGATAAAAACAAACGAGGTAACACGCTAAATTTGCAATTAAAAGGAATCAAGAACGGAATGAAGGAATTAAAAGGACAAATTCAAACATCGACGTTGAGAATGTAATATGGAAAGAATTGGAAGAAAGAAATCATTGTTAGCTTTTGAAATTCATGAAGACATAGTGAGAACGTTAAATTTGAAAATAAAAGGAAATTAAAATGTAAAAAAAAAAGGAAAAGTTCTAATTATGAAGTAAAAAAACAAAACAAAAAAGGACGAAATCTTAAACTGCAAATTCGAACTGTGACGGTGGTTGACAAAAAAGCAGGGGTGCAACACGAGGACTTCCCAGGAGGTCACCCATCCTAGTACTACTCTCGCCCAAGCACGCTTAACTTCGGAGTTCTAATGGGATGCGGTGCTTTAGTGCTGGAATGATCTCACCCGTCAGGAAGCGGATTGGTAAAGTATTAAAGCAGGAGCTGGAGATTCTAGAGAAATGCAGTGGTTAACGACAAGAACGTTAGAAATTCTTGCAAATGACATTAAATTTGACAAAGAATTGATAAAAAGAAACAAGGGAACACGCTAAATTTGCAATTAAAATGAATCAAGAACGAAATGAAGGAATTAAAAGGACAAATTCAAACATCGACGTTGAGAATGTAATATGGAAAGGATTTGGAAAAAGACATTAAATTTGACAAAAAAAAATGATAAAAACAAACGAGGGAACACGCTAAATTTGCAATTAAAAGGAATAAAGAACGAAATGAAAGAACTAAAAGGACAAATTCAAACATCGACGTTGAGAATATAATATGGAAAGAATTGGAAGAAAGAAATCATTGTCAGCTTTCGAAATTCAAGAAGGCGTAGTGAGAACGTTAAATTTTAAAATAAAAGAAAATTAAAATGTAAAAAAAAAAGAGAAAAAAATACAAGTTCTAATTATGAAGTAAAAAAACAAAACAAAAAGGGCGAAATCTTAAACTGCAAATTCGAACTGTGACGGTGGTTGACAAAAAAGGGAGGGGTGCAAGACGAAGACTTCCCAGGAGGTCACCCATCCTAGTACTACTCTCGCTCAAGCACGCTTAACTTCGGAGTTCTGATGGGATCCAGTGCTTTAGTGCTGGTATGATCGCACCCGTCAGGAAGCGGATTGGTAAAGTATTAAAGCAGGAGCTAGAGATTGTAGAGAAATGCAACGGTTAACGGCAACAACGTTTGAAATTCTTGCAAATGACATTAAATTTGACAACAAATTGATAAAAAGAAACAAGGGAACACGCTAAATTTGCAATTAAAATGAATCAAGAACGAAATGAAGGAATTAAAAGGACAAATTCAAACATCGAAGTTTAGAATGTAAAATGGAAAGAATTTGAAAAAAGACATTAAATTTGATAAAAAAATGATAAAAACAAACGAGGGAACACGCTAAATTTGCAATTAAAAGGAATCAAGAACGAAATGAAGGAATTAAAAGGACAAATTCAAACATCGACGTTGAGAATGTAAAATGGAAAAAATTGGAAGAAAGAAATCATTGTCAGCTTTTGAAATTCAAGAAGACATAGTGTGAACGTTAAATTTGAAAGTAAAAGGAAATTAAAATGTTAAAAAAAGGAAAAGTTCTAATTATGAATTAAAAAACAAAGCAAAAAAGGACGAAATCTTAAACTGCTAATTCGAACTATGATGGTGGTTGACAAAAAAGGGAGGGGTGCAACACGAGGACTTCCCAGGAGGTCACCCATCCTAGTACTAGTCTCGCTCAAGCACGCTTAACTTCGGAGTTCTGATGGGATCCGATGCTGTAGTGCTGGTATGATAGCATCTGTCAGGAAGCGGATTGGTAAAGTATTAAAGCAGGAGCTGGAGATTGTAGAGAAATGCAGCGGTTAACGACAACAACGCTTGAAATTCTTGCAAATGACATTAAATTTGACAAAAAATTGATAAAAAGAAACAAGGGCACACGCTAAATTTGCAATTAAAATGAATCAAGAACGAAATGAAGGAATTAAAAGGACAATTTCAAATATCGACGTTGAGAATGTAATATGAAAAGAATTTGAAAAACGACACTAAATTTGATAAAAAAAACGATGAAAACAAATGTGGGAACACGCTAAATTTGCAAGTAAAAGGAATCAAGAACGAATTGAAGGAATTAAAAGGACAAATTCAAATATCGACGTTGAGAATGTAATATGGAAAGAATTGGAAGAAAGAAACATTGTCAGCTTTTGAAATTCAGGAAGACATAGCAAGAACGTTAAATTCGAAAATAAAAGGAATTTAAAATGTAAAAAAAAAGGAAAAAAATACGAGTTCTAATTATGAAGTAAAAAAACAAAACAAAAAAGGACGAAATCTTGAAATGCAAATTCGAACTGTGACGGTGGTTGACAAAAAAGGGAGGGGTGCAACCCGAGGACTTCCCAGGAGATCACCCATCCTAGTACTACTCTCGCCCAAGCACGCTTAACTTCAGAGTTCTGATGCGATCCAGTGCTTTAGTGCTGTTATGATCGCACCCGTCAAGAAGCGGATTAGTAAAGTATTAAAGCAGGAGCTGGAGATTGTAGAGAAATGCAGTGGTTAACGGCGACAACGTTTGAAATTCTTGCAAATGACATTAAATTTGACAACAAATTGATAAAAAGAAACAAGGGAACACGCTAAATTTGCAATTAAAATGAATCAAGAACGAAATGAAGGAATTAAAAGAACAAATTCAAACATCGACGTTGAGAATGTAATATGGAAAGAATTTTAAAAAAGACATTAAATTTGACAAAAAAATGATAAAAACAAACGAGGGAACACGCTAAATTTGCAATTAAAAGGAATCAAGAACGAAATGAAGGAATTAAAAAGACAAATTCAAACATCGACATTGAGAATGTAATATGGAAAGAATTGGAAGAAAGAAATCATTGTCAGCTTTTGAAATTCAAGAAAACATAGTGAGAACGTTAAATTTGAAAATAAAAGTAAATTAAAATGTAAAAAAAAGGAAAAGTTCTAATTATGAAGTAAAAAAACAAAACAAAAAAGGACCAAATCTTAAACTGCAAATTCGAACTGTGATGGTGGTTGACAAAAAAGGGAGGGGTGCAACACGAGGATTTCACAGGAGGTCACCCATCCTAGTACTACTCTCGCCCAAGCACGCTTAACTTCGGAGTTCTGATGGGATCCGGTGTTGTAGTGCTGGTATGATCGCACCCGTTAGGAAGCGAATTGGTAAAATATTAAAGCAGGAGCTGGTGATTGTAGAGAAATGCAGCGGTTAACGGCAACAACGTTTGAAATTCTTGCAAATGACATTAAATTTGACAACAAATTGATAAAAAGAAACAAGGGAACACACTAAATTTGCAATTAAAATGAATCAAGAACGAAATGAGGGAATTAAAAGGATAAATTCAAACATCGACGTTGAGAATGCAATATGGAGGAATTTGAAAAAAGACATTAAATTTGACAAAAAAATGATAAAAACAAACGAGGAACATGCTAAATTTGCAATTAAAAAGAATCAAGAACGAAATGATGGAATTAAAAGGACAAATTCAAACATCGACATTGAGAATGTAATATGGAAAAAATTGGAAGAAAGAAATCATTGTTAGCTTTTGAAATTCAAGAAGACATAGTGAGAACGTTAAATTTGAAAATAAAAAAAAATTAAAATATAAAAAAAAAAGGAAAAAAAATACATGTTCTAATCTATTACCTATCTATTACCTATATAATAGAAAGTAAAATAGACAAAATGCTTGGTTGGATTCTCTTTTTTTAGTAAAGTTGACGTGTCACTCACAGGTAGCGCCTCACCGTATCGAGTAATATACAAACCTCCGCTCCGCACCATCATTCTGTCTTCTAACCGTTTAGAAAATTTCCATCCCCAATTCCCATTTCAATCCCATCGTCGTACTCATGCCGTCAATTAATTACCCAACGCTGTTTCCCTTGGCCTCCCAAAATCTTAGTTCGAATATGATTTTGTCGATTGCTTATCCCGGACGATCCTCTTCAATTCGTAAGAACCATTTCGATTTCCTATTATTTTTGCAACTCAAACGTTGCCGCCGCCTCATCCGTTGATCTGTGGTATGTTCCACTTTATCCCCTTCTCTTTTTTTAATTTCCTGATTCATGGTTATGAAACTTATACTCCTACAGTGAAGAACGACGTCTGTCTGTATAAACAGCACGGTGCAGAATTCAGTCTTATAACGTTGTGTGTCCTCTGGTTGTCACGTCTGCGTGTAGGAAAATGATTCGTCAATTTTCTGAAAACCCTACGGTTCGCAAGGATTGCATGCTTTATTTACAAATTCGTGTGTTGTTATCAAGTTTAATCTACCACCTTGCTGTTTTAGTATCTAAATTTTATGCGTCCTCAACTGATATGCACCTTAGAGTTTAAACTGTTTTCACTCAAATTCATTTTTGCACTCTATTTTTTTTTTTTTTTTTTTAAATTACCTTGTCAATATTTAGCGCATCATATACGGTCATATTACTTGAATGGCGATACTGTTAACAAAAATTCTTGAAACCATTATTTTTCAGTACATGTTTTCACATTTCATGATGGTCTTCTTTCGACTCGACACCAACCAGACTCAAACTATGAAACATGAGATGGTTTTTGGAGTTACACCCAACCGATGTCATTTATTCTATCATAGGGTTATTACATCTATACAAACCTATAACCAAGTGAAGTATCAATATTCTTTGTCAAAAAAGATATTACTGAACTCCTTAGTTTTATCAAAATCTCAATTTTGGTTTGGTCTTTAACCATTAGATTGGTACTTCATGTCCTATGATATCTGACGCTTAATAATGAAACGGCTCTTCAGCAGGCCATGCATTTCTTTTTCTATTTTAACATCAACTATATTTCGATTTTACTTACACTCTTGATAGTTCCAAAATTGAAAATATAAAATTTTCCTTTATGGATGTGATCAAACCGTCGAGAGGTAGTAAGACTTAACCATATACATAGTCCATGAAAAAATCACTGTATGGTTTTATTACTTTTTTTTTAAAAAAAAAAACATCATAATCTGGAAGTTGAAATATCATGAGTTCAAAGTGGGGACAGAGTGTTTTCGTCAACATGGAAAATGGAATTTAATAAACATGAAATGGCTGGTTTACATTGCACATTCAAGAATACATTGCTCAGCGATTCTATCAGCAACTGGCTTGGAACTCTTACCTATCTACCACCTGTTGTTGTTGTTGTTGTTATATCTACTTAATGAGAAGTAAGATCTTTCTTAACCTTTTGAAAATAATCGAATGCAAAGACAATTTTAATTTTTTGTTATTAATTTGTTGAAACAAATCTATGTTATGCTTAATTATTTTTAAATGAAAGACTTATTGTTCATTGGAATCAAATTTTGTAGTTATAGGCCCAACAGAACAAATGGTAGATGTGATTTTCATTTTCTCCAAACTGATACTGATATTAAATTAAATCATTTTCTGTAAACGTGGATGGAACCAGATTAGTACATGAATGATTAAGAAAGGCTTTACACCATCTGTTATGTCATCCAACATGAAATTTATTTCTATTATAATATATTCTAATAAAGTAGGTCAATTATTACAGTGTAATTGTGGTCATCCTAAGCTAGCTTAAACTTTTTTTTACTTTTTAATGGGTTAATTTTTCTTGACTAATACCCCCTTTTACAAATGTATTTGGAGATATGATTTGCATGTGACAATTATATTTTAGTGCGTTTTTATAGGATTGTTGTGTCATAGATCGAGTACCACATTGGTAATTTATTGCTATATGAATCCAATTTCAAATATGGAATCATACATCTCTAATCATTTATGAATCAATTATTTTTTAGAACATTAAGGCATCTAATAAAAATTTAGTGTAGGTTTATGATATGAATGGTTTTGTTAACTTTTGGTATGGCTTAAAAATTAATATCTTATGAAACATATATTGCCTTAGTCAAGAATTATAACCCAGTCGCATCAAATAAAGTTTCAGTGTTAAATTTACAAGCTATCTTATTTGTGACGATCAATTCATTTATCAAGCAATGTGATTGTTATTTTGGATTTTATGGAGAATGCATGTTTCATGACTGGGTACAAATAAAATATGACCAGTATGGAATTTATGAAACACAAGTCGAGTTGAGACACTCATTCACTCTCCAAACTGTGATTGATTCTTTGGCAAATAGCCCTTTTCAAAAAGGATATATTAAGTTAGAAATAAACTGGGATATTTTAATTCAGCATCAATTGTATCCATAACATGATGTATTTAAATGTTGATCTAATGTAAATTATATTTTGTTTTGCTTGTGGTAGAAATGAATACATGTTATTCTGAATAAGTAGGAAGTAAAGGTTACATAAAAGTGCATGATTAACTACAACAGTCATTTATGGTGATGTACCGATGGATTCTAAATAGTTGTAACTGAATAACATAAAAAGGTTTCTCATCAGTTTGAGCACATAGTGCATTTGTATTAAGCATTAGTAGAGAAATTTCCTTGCGACTAAGACTTTCGGTGCACATGCTAGATTTGCTGGTGCTGAAATATGACATGACCGAATTTGGCATTAATCCTTAGAATGTTGAGCAAAAGACTCTGTAATATTTGAACATTTTATATTTTAACAAATCTGATTTTAACAAATTTTCATTCACCATGTTGATTTTGTTACAAATCTTATTTCGACCGAAATTCTGTAAATTTTAACATTGAGTTGAAATCATGAAGTAAACAATTTGAAATAACTGTGTTTATAACCGCGTATGTTATCAAATTTAAAGATGGTTCAGTTTCTTTTGCATTATTTAGCTTTCTTAAAGGAATGATAAATCATTTTCTCTGATTCTACATGCTCACTATTTTTATTTAACATTTATCCTAGAAGCATCCAGGTCAGTGGAGAAAGGGTTTTCAGTGAACGTACAATTTTAGAAGACATGGCTTGCTAAATGTTAATAACACTACATAATGCCGATCAGATTCAAAGTCTTTTTTTACAAACTGTTTTTACAACATATTTTCTTATGCAGGGATGGAAACATGCATTCCATTGGAGTGCGCTGGGGGAAATATGATTTTTTTTTGACGTAATTCTTACTTTGTTCTATACTCTTTGAGTAGTTAGTCATTTTTATTTTTGTGTTGTATTCTTCGTTCCTATTTTTGCATGGAAAAAGTAATTTATTCCTATTGCTAATTTAGAAAACTACCAAAAGATGAGTAGCTTGAAAATGCAAATGTCGTATAATATTTCGTCTGCATAATTAGTTGGAAGATTGCAATAGGTATGTGGATATAAAATCAAAAATTTAACATCCACCTTCCAACGAATTCATATAGCTTCACGTTACAAGTTATTATCATCTCCTCTTATATATTATATATAAGGAAAATGCTTGCTCAACTAGATTTAAATTGAATTTACCGAATGTCAGTAAAATATGATGTTGTCCAGGAGAAAGAATAAAAACTTGATGTTCGGTAACCAAATTTTCTCTGTTCATTTATTTCAACATATAAATTAATGTCATATCCAGATGTACTTATAATTCTATCGTAGAATACCTTTATTTCATTCTATAATATGTTCCACTTTCCGTTGATAGGATCAACGTATGCTGGCAAAAAATATAAAGATCATTCATATTTACTTCTGCTTCTTTTAACTCCACTGCAAGATTATATTTCCATTTTAGATTCAAACTTTATATATGTTTGTTATTATGGCCGATAGAAATGAATATAAAATTTCTTTATACTAGCAATTGTTGTCCTTGATTAAGTATTTAATTGTGCCCACGGTAGTTCCAGTAAAGTAATGCCTTTATTTCAATCAACAATATACTATTATCATATAAAAAGTATGAGGCTGTGTGAATATATATCTATCTTTTACATTTAATTCAAGATATCAATTTTGTATTTTATGGTATTATTAAACTGTGTTTTTATTGACTAAATATGGTAAAACTGAACCATAGTCAAGTTTCAAAATATAAAAAAGCTAAGTTCTCTACATTAATTTAATCATTCTTTAGCTATAAGCTTTTTAATAGAATTTTTTTTTAACTATGCAAGTCTGTATCATATTTATATTGAAATATTTCAACTGCATAATGAAGTCATGTATACTCATCTTTTTCAATGTACTTCTTATAAGCGCATCCTCCAGGACACTTCCACGCTTTAAACATACCGGTAGCTACAACTTTCTGAGCATGTGCACCAGTCCATTTACAGGGTTTTCTACTCCAAGCACAACGTTGCGTCAAGCATCATCAACCCAGCACGATATTCTGTTTTCAAGCAAGGGATTCACCTTTGTTTACATTCAAGCAAGCATTTCACTCTTCAGGCCTATACATGCAAACATGTTTTCAGGTCAGTTCATAACGCAAACAGTACTGCACACGTCTCCCTATTTTAAAGTTTAAAATTATTCAATCTCACATTATCCGACCTCATCAGTTAAATAGAAAACAATTGATCCATAATTTAAGTATTTAGCTACTACCAGACAGATACAAATGCCCCTACACAGTTCCAAACTCACATAATTCTGTTTTACCACTTACATTGTCAACTCAATTTAACTGCTCATAACAATTTAATGAATTTGAGAAGAAGAATGCAAGCATACGGATGTTAAAAACCTGACAATTAAGACAGTCATCACAAAAATTGATTGCATACTAAGTTAGCCTTATGTATTAAAACTTTCCGTTTACATGCAGGATCAAGATTTAGTTACAGATGTTATTTCAGGTGCTGCAAATTAAAGTATTCCATTATATATCATGTATTTCCCTTCTACCTTTTCCATTTATTGTAATCATATATATATAAAAAACAAATCATACAGTATAAACTTAACTCCCAAAGGAGTAAGCCCTACATGTTGGAATTGGCATCTCGAGAAGATTGAGTATACTTACACAAATATCTCAACAATAGGCGTACTGTAAAAATGTGTTGCCCTTTGGTGTTCTTCCATTATATTTGTAAAATGAAGTTTGTGGATAGTCTGTTACATTGACAGTTTTGTATGTTTTCTGGGCAGGTTTGGTGGAAACGTTATTGTAAATTGGTCACTGTGATTGAAAATATGGATTTGTAGACCATGATGCCGCTATTTTGAATCTTCACTATAACTTATTTTTTGTGGGGTAAAGTCATCTGATCCACGTTTTCATATTTGCTTCTATCCACATCCGGTAAATTTATTTCCACTTGGCTTTCAAGTCCCAGATTCCAGAGTTGACTTATTGCCATGCTTGCTATCACTCTTCATTCACAATGGTAAATGATTTGCAGATTGAGTTTCAAATAAACTTTAAGTCTTTTTATCCCAACTGTAGTCTAAATCTTTTAAAACAGATATGACATATTGAGATCCTGTGGTGGAGGGAATAAAAAAATCTCTTGACTTAAAATTGTCAAATTTTAGCATAATTTACGAAATAAATTGCTGACATGAAATAATAATATTTTTAGTATCAAATTTTGTAGTCAATAAAACAGTAATGCCAATTTTTTTCCTTTACTATATACGCAATGAATGTCATAGTTAGTTAGCATACTAATTTGGCTGCCGATACATCGAATCTTCATAGCATAACAGATCACAATAGTTCACTCTCTTTATGTTTAATATTACTCTATAAGATAAAGATGCTTAATATGCTGTCTGCTAATTTCAGGTGCTTTAGTGCGAACCTGAACAAAAATTTTGCACTGTTTCCATCTTCCTGGCTATAGCAGGTTTAAAAAAAATCTATCAATTTTAGCATCGACCCAAAAATTGTGTATCTATCTGCTATTCTTAATTGATGTTAAAAAAAACACTAACTTTAACCCTAAAATTAAGGTTAGTCCAAGGTTACTCTCATATTTTCAACAGCATTATCTGCTGCAGTACCGTTTTCTAACCAATACAGACTGTAGAACATTGTTCCCGAAAGACAGTAGATAATATGAATCAACTATTGTGTATCTACTATCTACATATCATTTGTTGGTAGCTTTTGAAATTTTATTTCTACCTGCCACTATTATTGATCTCCATTTTATCATATCAGCCACGTAAATTTATTTGTCATCCTCTGCAGTAAAACAAAATTAATTAAAATATAAACTAAACAACGTCAATTGGTTATATTTTTTCTTCCTGTGTTTGTTAAAGAGAATTGATATACCTATATTATTGCACTGAGCTGATGCCTAGAGCTATGAAAGGTGTTAACCTATTGTGTGCACATGTTATTTTGATGGAGTAACTCCGATGCTATTGATCTAAATTACTTCATCATTTATTTCTTTACAGTTATCCATGATGTTGTACACCCTTGACTTGCTTCGGACCCTACCGATTTTGTTGATGAACCGGAACGCCTTGCTAAATTTGATCATATGGTTCTTGCTCACTTGACAGCACTGGATTTGGGAGACCACATCTTCATACTTACCTTTTTGTTCAAATGGTAACTATCTCGCCTTAATAATCACAAAAAGTATCACTTAATGCTAACTGTAATTACATTTTTCTCCAAATAATAATTTTGGGGACTGTGGATTATTCCAAAATTTTCGATACGGTTGAATGAGTTTCATAATCGTCATTGGTTTTGAGTCTTCGTTGAAACTAAATTCCAGCATTTTTATTGGATGGAGAAATTGGTTTCGTCATGGTTTTTCTTTTCCTAGATGCATTTGCCAGTGTACAACTTTCACTTCCCTTGGTCTTCAATCATAATCGTGAGCTAACGTTTAAATTCTTTTTATTAAACTCATCAGTTTTTCACCAGTTATTTGAACACAACACGTAGTTGGAATTATGTAACGGATATTCCATGTATGGCTCATTGATGGACAGCATAACGTTTTTCACATATATTTCCATAGAATGGAATACACTTTCATGTTTCACATGCTTTTCTTTGCTTAATTGTGCAAACATCTTGATGGACCTTTGTTTGCAGGATGAACATTATCCTAATTGTATTTAAAAAGTTTGCAAGCTTTATACATGTTAGCAACTGACTTATATTTACGATACCCAGTACTCAATATATTTTGGCATACTCAATCAAATAGGGTTCTTTAAAACCTTAAGTTAATTCGCAATTTAGTTTTCATTTTTAATTTATTTGTCAGACTTATATTTACAGCAAACATGACCTCTATCCAAAATGGTTTCTTTGGTCTTTATGGATTCACCAAATTTTACCTACCTTCTGGCCTTAGACACACGTGTTTATCATTTTTTACATGTTTACAATTTTTCACTGTTTACCGTAAAAATTTAACATCCATTGTGGCCCTAATTAGACACACGTAATGATGGGCATTTTCAAGAACAAATGGTTTCACGTAGTGAGCCCCATCATCTTACATGTTTATGATTGCTATGGAGATCTAACTCTTGCTCTCTACATACAAGTTGGTGAAAATAAATCCGTCTTTCATTCTACACGGAAACAGGATCACATGTCAACCCGTTGTCTTAGCATTTTAAAATACAAAAACGTACAGCTACCAACGTCTGTTATCTTAATCCTTCCCAACTGTTTCCCCATATTTTCCATCTTCCCAAATCCACCTCAACTTTTTCATTCCTCCTAATCAACTGCTGCCCGCTCCGTCAATTTATCTTACCCTCCGTCCACCATTCAGTTGCTCACAACGTCAATACCAACGTTCGTCGATGATTGTTCGCCCCAATCTCCTGCCCTGACAGCCCATTCCCTCTTGATTTGACACCGGGCCGACAAAATCAATACAACATAATTTTGTTTCCTGCATTTGCAATCGATCTACGCCTTGAATTGAAAGAAAAATGGCCTCGGATCAGTAATCCACTCTATTTCTATTTAGATAAAAATATAGTGTCACTTCCCACTTTTTTAGTTCCTGCTAACTTTTGATATATTGTTTTTTCTTTACTGTTGAATGATTTTCTTCTTTTCTTACGTAAATGATATTATCTAAAAGTTATTTATTTAGTTTTACAACTTTTGATTATTGATGAGCATTGTAGTGGATAAAGACTTAACTGGATTAGATTTGTTTAACCTGAGCTGAATTTCACAAGTTCCATTTATGAACCAATTCCATTGTGCAACACGTTGGTACCTTAATATACGGTAAAAAATATTCTTCCTAGGTTGTCATTTTCAAATCTCATTATTCCTGTGATTTTGTTATAAATTTTGAACAAAATCAAGGTTTGATTTGTACATTTTTAGTGGATCTTGAGTTTCAAAGGATAAATGGAAATCTAAATCGTCTATATTTTTGCTACAGGGTGAAAATGATTCAGCCCTTCCTTGGAATTATTTTGTTCAGCAGCAGTATTTTTGTTGGTCAATTCAATATCCATCGGTCTTGCTTGACCTAATCATCTATTCTGTTGGAGGTAAAAATTCAGAGTTATGTTCGTTTATATTATTCATTCAGTTATGCTTCATTCAACTTGGTTCCTCTAAATCTTACGGAATTTTATATATTTTTTCCATTTGTTCATAATTGGTATTTTTGCTTACCTACTATTAATGGATTATACAGCTCAGTTGTGCACTCAATCCTTTCTTCTTTGCGTCATTACCTGCTCTCTTTAATGAGTACTTATTTTCAAATTTTGTTTGACACATGTTTCAGGCTTATATGCGTATTTGAAGTGGTAAAAATTTTCAAATACGGGTTACCTTAGTTCACTAACATCAACGTCGTCTAGACCGAGTCCTCTTTTCGGTACAGTCCATCCCATCGTATGCTGGCAAAACAAAAATTAGGTTGATTGATACGTTCCAACTGTTTATGTCTTTATATTGATTTTTAGGTTGAAAACGAATGGAATAACCATACTACATGTTCATGCTTTTGGAAAGAGTGAAACTACTGCGGGTAGTGCAGATGCAAAACAAAATATAGGTAGATTGTTATTGTTCATCCCTTGACTTTATTTCTTATCAGTTATCAAGCTTCATCATCGACCATACGCTTTATCAAAGTACATTTTAGTTTGGAAATTGCTAAAACAACCAGCTCTACTAGCAGTACCAAGTTTTGATGGTAAGTGAGCAGATGACGCCTCCTTTTGAAATCTGTCATTTTCCTCTGAGAAAATTATCGCTACCGTATAAATTCTTATTTCTTTCAGCCGGCTGATATAGCAATGTCCGTCTCATTTTTATAGCAATATTCTTTAATTTGTGGGTATTCCACTGGCTACAAAAATAATCTCCATCTAGCAATGCACATTGCACTGAAAGTTAACCAATGTCAAATCCAGGTGGCAAAACATGAAGTCTTCAGTCTGCAAATGTACCAATTGTGGTTATAGAACTCTGTTCTGGAAACATATACTATTTTTTCTTCTAACTTGCAGTTGTTTAGCAACACAATTAATTTTGTATGTTACTTTTTGGATATAACAACATATGATATTGAGAAACTACTTTCAGCCAATTACTGGAAAAGAATAAAAATTCGATTTATGTTGTGTTCTTTGTTTTATAACCAGATGGTCCTAAAACAAAATCTGCCTCTACCCTATCTTATTTTATAAGCATGCCACCAACAATGTTTCGGATGATAAACTTATTATACCGCCTCTTCTAACAAGGGAGGATGAGTGGGAATATCCGTTCCAGGAATTTCAGACTGCTTATCAGATTTTACATGCCTATTCATTTTCAACCTGACACATTAATTCGGCTTATTTTTAAATTCAATTTTATGTCAGCCTGACTTGCACCGCTCAAACTCGCTGAATAATGTTGTATGCTGACAGTAATGATGCCTTATTTTTTTTAATCCTGGATCTGTAAGAAGTCTCAACAAACCGTGAAATAAAGAACATCGACCTTAAAGGAAAACACTGTAAACCTGCAACGGAACTTCCACAGCTCAGACTACCCATGCTCCATTTAACTTCATCCATCCAGTCAACTTGACACAAAGAAAGTATGACTTTAAAGAAGCTAAAAATGGCTAGGGTAAAGTTGAACTAGGGACTGAAGGCATGCATGGCAGTCAGGTAAATCGCTATTTCCAGCCACCAACTATTTTAGTGTATAATTTTCGACGTAATCCTAAATCTTATTGTTTTTTGTTACATTTTCTTATTTTGTTATTTTTAGGCCAACGGATTATGTAGGTAATTTACTGCTTTTTAGTGCACTACCCACCTAGGCATGGATATAATAACTTATAACATCTATACAAATAAGCATGACTGCTTCATATACAACAGCAACTGATTAAAAAGCAGAAAAAATATCGCAGTTATTAATAAATTAACGGAAATCCCTTTTGTCCAGCGGGAACAGTGTTTTCCACTGCACATTCCTGATGCCAATGAACCTGCTGTTCTACCATGGCCCATTCATGCTAATTTTTTTTTTTTATAACATTTATTTGTGCTAGGGAAATCAGAAGTTAGCACTGGTGCCAAAGCCACTACTGGTAAAATATGAACCCGTGTTCAATGAACATGAGTTATATGAAATTGAAACTTCTAACGTAATCAAGTCAGATGATAATTATCGTGAAGTCGACGACGACTTATCTATCTTCATAAGGTCCGATACAATAGTCACAAAAGTCAACTATGTAGATGCTGTTATTCCACGATATAAGTTCTCTATCGTCAATGAAGACATACTTGCATTGAGAGTTGGCAAAACAGAGCTTCTAACAGGTATGCATTGTCAAATTTCTACATGCAACAAATGTAACAAACAACTTTTCTATCATTCCCTACATTGAACTCATACGATTTAACATAACACACGTATATCCGGCATTCTCAGAGGTATCTCCAATGTCACTCCTCTCACTACATCGAGAGGGTTACACACAGTCAAGAGAGATTTACAAATTCTAAGCGGCAGGTCAGCCTGCTTACTTTTTACACACATCTTTTACTGCCATGTTACTAACTTGACGTCTTATAGCTTTCGTGGTCATGGAAAAATGATTGTTGCTACCCTTTGGTCTGATAAAACCAAGCTTATTGATGAATCAGTGGTAGACATAAGTGATCAACCTGTTACTGTTATTATAACATCTACTGTTATCAAATTTTACAAAGGTATTTATCTCTCCTGACCCATTATTATTTTGTATGTACATATGTTACTCCTCATTCATTTTTTTTCTTTTTTTCTTAAGGTGAATTCTCTTTTAACTCAACAAATGCCACTAATGCCACTAAAGTATACATAAATATTGATGAGCCTCAAAGCAAGGATCTATTAACATAGTATTTTTTTTCCCCTATATGCCTCACATGGGTTGAATGCAGTATTTATGTTCATCACCTTATTTGCATGTTTAGGAATTTGGACTCCGGCTTGAAAACAAATTCTGTACTGCATCTTAAGAATACTGCAGAATACAAACCTCCTATTCCTCAGCCACTCACTGAAGTGCTGAGTGCTATCAAAAAACTCAACCTCCTCGGTATCTCTACAGCTATTAACATATATTCATCACTTACAAAAATTCTAATTCGACTAATATTTCATTACTAGGGTGCTAGATATTCCTTTGCTGCAACTATCATGAGTGTAAATACATCAGGTAGATGGTTCTATGTATCGTGTCCCAACTGCAAAAAATCGATGAAAGACGAGAAGCTGGCCATTACTTCTGTCCAAAATGCTGCAAGAACATAACTGCTCCTACAAATAGATTTGGATTGCCATTGCGACAGCACCGCATCTAAGATGGTTGTTGTTTTTGACAAAGAGGCAGAAGGACTGTTAACTCACTCTGCTGATCAAATGCTGCAACTACTCCACAGCAATAACGTACAGATCCAGCTTGATTCAACATTTGACCGTCTGTGTGGATTACAGATATTTAAAACAAAAAGGGAAATTTAACAGCCTCTAATATTGCACGGTTGGAGCAGTCTTCCTCTGTCGAGCAAACAACTATAAAGCAAGAAGTTACTGAGGCAGAAGCAAGTTCAGACGATCACCGTGAGCACAATTCTGCAAAGTCAAAGGGAAAAAAGCATTGTTCTTTCTGATGAAAGTGAACAGAAAAATAAACATATGAAGAATTGGAAAAGTACAAAAGGAAAGCTTCCTACCAGCAAAGGTGTAATAATCTGTGATGCACAGCCAGGAGAACGCAGTTGCTGCTTCAAATAGCAATCGGGTTAAAGATGGACGCAAAAGGAAGAATAAAACCTGAAATTATGTTGGCTTAAATGTTTGCATCATTCGGCTGCAATAAGTCTGTACATATGTGGTGCCAGGTGTTTGATTGGCTGTTGTACATATGTCCCTCTTTTTTTTTTTTTTTTTTTTATGATTTGGCTTGCTTAGTCGTTATGTAACTTTGTACATGTGTGTACCTTTTCTTATATATATATTGAAAGTACTTTATTCTGATGTCTCCTGCTGGACATGTCATTTTTTTTTAATTTTTTTATTACGACTTTAATAGCACACCTATCTCAGTACGGCCTTCCACGTTGGTCATATAA
This sequence comes from Allium sativum, assembly GCA_030737875.1. Classification (NCBI taxonomy): domain Eukaryota; kingdom Viridiplantae; phylum Streptophyta; class Magnoliopsida; order Asparagales; family Amaryllidaceae; genus Allium; species Allium sativum. Next base: position 733,240,456 of record CM060924.1, on the reverse strand, counting down.
AAAGTTGTCTTCCTAGGTAACATTAAAGTTAAAGTAGTATTTTTATTTAACATCTATAATTTATGATGTCCTGTTAGAATACGGTTTTCCATTACAAAGTTGACTAACTTCCTCATTAAGCTCTAATACCCAACGATTCACGTTGTGTACTCCAAGAAATTATACGTTCTCACACGCATATGCTTGTCCACTTACAGTATGAATGCTGAATTCTTTTGCCTGACCTTTCATACCAATTTTCTTTATCATTTTTATCAACTCAAATCTAATCCGACGGCTACATGTTTCTTAGCTTGCAGCAATTAAAGAGTCAGCACATGGAAACCAGTAGGTAATACATAGCACGTCGTAAAACATGCACATGGAAACCAGTAGGTAAAACATAAGTATATATGTCAGAACCCCTTCATTTTCTTACTTGCCTTCTTCTATTTTGCTGTCCTTGTCAAATTCATGCACATGGAAACCAGTAGGTAAATTCATGTACATATATAAGATATACAACCTGTAGTCAGTCACCGTATCATCACTCACAAACAATTAAATTTACAAGTGCAAGAAATATTCATGCTTCCTTTTCATTTATACATTTTTTCCTGAAATATCAATAAAGTATAACGCATATTTTATGGATGTAAAAAAATTGCTTTCCAGTACTCTATTTAATACATCATTTTGCCTTGTTTGTTTTGTGGTCTATACATACAACTTTGAATAAATTTGTGACTGACGATTACGATTGGATTGGAATTGAGCTAGCAAAATAAAAGCAAATTTATTGATTGTAAATAGACAAGTTTTGAAAGATTCCACCTAAGAGTTTTAGTCAGTACATCACATCTAGACTTCTAGACTGGTTATAATAAATTGAGTCATGATGTGACAAACTAACCAATAATCTTACTAAATTCATAAGTTGATGTGCATGTGGACAACAACAACCAAGTATTAAAATTTATACGTTGATGTGCCTGCTTGCAACAAGAGGCAATTGATGAATGCAAACTGATCAAGGCTACTGGCCATATGAATGGACGTGTAAATTAAGGAGAATGGTTGTTGGGCATGTGAGAAGAGAACAGCTGACATAAACTTATGACATAAACTTATATATACACACATATACAGCAATAACTTTTAATGTTTGGACGCATATAACACCATAACCAGGCAAAAGATTGGCATTTGAAAGCAACCTCCTAATCTAATCTTCTTTCAGTGGACCATGCCATGCAAAATTGATTCCGAGATTATATGTTTAATTTTATCCTACAACCAATGCAAACTCGACGAGTGACACTCACAACACTGGACGTAGAGAGACGGGATGTTCCCCCGTTTTCCAAATAAGGAAAGTCTCCTTAGAAAAGGGCCAGAATAAAATGTGTCAACAATGTCAGGCGACAGCTATGGAATCCAAATTCTACGGCTACCATTTAAATCTGATGAAACTGGTCAGTCCAGCACAGACCCATATTTAATTAATGAAAAAGATAAGGCATAAGAAAGTGAAATGCACCATGGACTGTTGGGTAATATCAGTATCGTTTGTTGAAGGCATCTTATATCAGACTAACAGCACCATTCCCTTAACTTTTTTGATGGGGAAGATCAAACTCGGCTACCAATAAACAAGTGGAAAGATGCATGGCATAGAGAATTGATACCCTAAATGTTAGTACGTCAACAAGCATAAGTATAGTTGGGGAAACGTACTGCTTTACGATATTCGTCTTTTTATTTCAGTGGACTGCAGACTTCCAGCATATATATAATAGAGTTGAACAAATTGATCATAATCATCCTTTGCCAAGGCACACTATAGTTGGTAATTAACAAAAGCTTCCAGGCGGTCATTTTGATGTTTTGGAATTCAAATCCATAAGTTCGCATTGCCACTTGAACCATTAGTCCATGGTTTAAAGTAAACTAGTCAACTTTTAATAAAGTAGCTAGGTTCTATTTTTCTTTTCTTTTTAACAAGGATAAATACTTAAAAATTGGAACAGTGAATGGTGTAGATTGTCTTAACTAATATGGAAACTAGTAGGTACACTGTCAAAACCAGTAGGTACACTATTTGCAAAGATGCTTTTATTTGAATTGTTGGATGTGTGTGGATCCTCTTTGTAGCCTTTTAATTTTGGACCATGCAATTAAACATGATAACATGCACATGGAGCGATTGTTAATATGGCAGGTAGTGCGAGCAAGCACAAACATAGTCTAGAAGCGACCTCAGGGAAAATGATACAGTACCAACCATACTCTCGGGGAAAATGAATCACATTTTAACATTGTTCTTTTACCTATATCAGTACCTTCCACATTGCTTTTTTTTCTTTTGCATGCATTTTCGTTTTTGTTTGCCTTGCCAGCTAGGTTAGTTGAATGTTCTGTCCTAAAAAGAGCAATTGAAGTTGTGTATGAACCAACTTTGCCAAAAACATCAGAATCATTTATATGTCGATCAATGTACCACCAGAGCATGGCACTGAATAAAGGAAGTGAGTTAAATATTATGCATGCGTCCATTACACCTTCATTTACCGTCCCCATATTCCCTACTTAATTGGTGCATGCTTGCTTATTAATTAAAGTGAAGCATTAGCTGGTGAACACGGATTCATCTTACATATAGTATAAGTAGTAGATGCATGCTTTTATTAATTTACCTAAGATTCGTCCCACCATGCACCAGACTTTTGGAGTGATACTAAATTTGGGTCTATTGTCACTAACTCAGACTAAAAGGTTACCAGAGAGATTAGTGTCCATTTCTTTTTCCATTGGAAAATGAAATGAGTATGATTGTTCCTTCATAAGTGACCGACGACAAAATGACAAACAGAAGTTAGTTTTCAATTTTCATACTGGGGAAGGAAACACAGCATCTGCAGGTTAAATAGATTGATCACGCATCTTAATTTGGTTACAGGTTGAAAGTGATGATGGACCCATAAAATCTTACGTATGATCCGGGTTATTATATGTTACTCTAAGGTACCCTATGTATGATTTACGAATGCCTTCAGTTAAAGGTCGTTGAAACATGCATGCACATGGAAACCAGTAGCTAAAACATAGCTAGGACTCCCCACCCACCAGATTAGATTCCAATTACTTTCCTGCCTTGCATGCAGTCCTTTTCCAGTTTACTCGTTATCCCAGGCGAGATGAAACTAGACACAAGTTTTGTGTTGATTTTTGACGTCATGGGTGACGAAGAATTGATTGTGACTAGTTCTATGATAATGTTTGCACATGACACAAGCTGTAACCTTACTGATCAGTCATTGAGCCACTCATATATATATATATAAGATACAAAACCCATACGTCTATCATCACTCATCAGCAAAGCTGCAAAACATTAACCAATAACAAAACCAGAAAACCAGAAACGAAAATGGAGAAGAAACATTTTCTGGTACTCACATATCCATCCCATAGCCACATAACCCCGGCTCTCCATCTCGCCCGCCGCCTCTCCGAGTCCACATTGGCCCACGTAACCTTCTCCACCTCCATCTCAGGCCACCGCAAAATGTTCCCAGACATCTCCACACCAAACCAAGAAGTATCCAACAATTCAGTCACCTATCTCCCATTCACCGATGGTTCCGATGATGGTTTCGACACGAAAACCTCAAACGGACCTGAAATCCTCCAAAAATTCAAAACCATCGGATCTGAATCCATCTCCTCCATGCTCGACTACCTCGAGTCCACCGGCAGGCCCGTGGACTGTGTATTGTACACGTTCATGCTTCCCTGGATGGCTCCAATGGCACGTGCCCGTGGCATCTCATCTGCCCAGTATTGGATACAGCCCGCAAATGTCTTCCTCATCTACTACCATACATTCATTCGCGGTTTTCAGAGAACTATTCAAGAGAAAGTCAAAGACCGACTGAGTCCGATCATTCTGCCGGACATGCCCCAATTACGGGTCAAGGACCTCCCGTCGTTATTGATTCCGGCCTCCAACTTAGACGAGATGACAAATGGGTTTTTGGCGTTGTTCAAGGAAGCGTTCCTTACGCTGCAGGCGGAAAAGGAAATTATGGAGACAAAGCCGAAAGTGTTGGTAAACACATTTGAAGAACTTGAGTCGGCTGCGCTTGCGAGCGTGGAAGACATCGAATTGATCGCTGTCGGCCCGGCATTAGAATCGGGTGCGACGGCTAAGTCAAACATAATGGATATCAAGCCGGACGAAGGGTACGTCGAGTGGCTGGATTCGAAGCCGGAGAGATCGGTCGTGTATGTGTCATTTGGGACTGTGATCGTGTTGAAGAAGGAGCAGGTGTTGGAGATCCGGAAGGGGCTGGAAGGGAGCGGGAGGCCATATCTTTGGGTCTTTAGGGACTTCTCCAGGTTGTTCTTAAATTGCGTGTTGTGTTTTATAATAAATTATATGCTTAGATCCCGATGTGCATACTACACGCTAATAATTTCTTCTTTCTTTTATCTTTTAAATATACCTAGTTATTATATATTAATATAGATTAATTATGCGACAGATACGAGGATGTGGACATTGATGGACGGGGAGAGAATGGCATGATCGTGAACTGGTGCAAGCAGATCGATGTCCTGAAGCATCCGTCGGTGGGATGTTTTATGATGCACTGCGGGTGGAGCTCGACGCTGGAGAGTTTGTTTAGCGGAGTGCCGGTGGTGGCGGTGCCACAGTGGTTGGACCAGGGGACGAATGCGGCTCTCATGGAGAGGTTGTGGGGGAACGCGGTCTATTGCGAGACGAACGACGATGGAATTGTGGAGGGAGATGAGCTGCGGAGGTGTTTGGAATTGGTTTTGGGGGAGGGGGAAGAAGGTGTTGGGTTTAGAGAGAAGGCTGAGATGTGGAGGAAGAAGGCCGTGGAGGCTTTGATGGAAGGGGGATCGTCGGATCGAAATTTGAAGACATTTGTTGATGGCGTGTCAAAGTCTCACGTTTGATGGATGGTAGGAGTAGCTAGGTGGAAGAATTTTGCTGTGTACTTGTCTTTTTCCATTTCTAGTTTGTTATTTCCTTTTATCCCTGTAGAATCTAGTTAGCTAAATCATAGCAGAGCTGCCTTGCTGGCTGGCTGCTTTTTCTGATCATTGCTGTTTGATGTTTGCATGTGAAAGGTATATTGACTTGCTGGCTGGCTGCTTTTTTGTTCATTTGCAAGTTCTTAATCTTTTTCTGATCACTGCTGTTTGATCTGTCACAATTGATACGTGAATTTGATTCTTGTTGATATACATAGCTGATACAACACCCATTATTCGGTCCTTAAATCATTGATTTCACTCCCAATTTCTTCAATCAAACCACTGTCTTCCTTCTCAAAAATTGCCACTGTTTGTTATTTCAGCAAACACTTCTCAATTTCGTGATCTCCACCACTTTTCGACCCTGAAACCTTGTGTTAGGCATCAACTTCGAATACAATTAGGCTTGAGAAACCTGGATTCAAAACCTGAAGATTCTGTGTGTTAGTGAGAAATGGTGCTGTGTTCAGAAAGTTAGCAGTTTGGCTGGAGTTGTAAGTAAGTAATGAGTAATAATGTTTTAGATGAAAGGTTGGTTGGAGTGGATCGGAGGTGCAGAGCAGAAGAATGAGGCAGGCAGCTGTGATTTGGGATACCGGCCGGAGTTGGCTTAAGGCAGCTGGTTGCCGCATATATATGGATTTTCAGGTGATGGCATGGCTCCTGTGTATTATAGGTGGATCATGTTCAAACGTAGCAGTGCGTGAGGAGGTTATTTAAGTTGTAAAGAGGGTTGGTTGTTGTTGCTCAGGTTGAATGAAATCATGAATGTTGTTGTTGGTGAGTCAATGTATGGAGGAGGTGTCAGTGTTGATGAGTGAGTAAGAGGGTTGGAGTAAAGAGGGTTTGCTCAGGTTAAAAGTGATAGTATTCACAAATGATGATGATGATATCAGAGAAGTGATGAATGTGTTATTAGAGTTTGTTTTCAAAAGTAATCAAAGATGGTGCTTGAGTTGTTTTGTGTATTCCAAAAGTGATGATGAAAGTGCTAAAGGATTTGTTTGATGAGGGAGATGTATACGGTAGAGATTTGTGTATCTTGAGTGCTTAAATCATTAACAGTAGGCCACCTGTGTTTGATTCATTTGTAGCTAGCTTTATGTATAACTCTTGATTTGGAGACATCGTTTGTATAATTCATATGTTATGTTGATTTGCCAGTAACATTCATTTGCAAACTGTGCCCATGGCTCCCATGGCTCTCGATATCAACTGGACAACTGACATTATATACTATGATTATCCACTTGGATAGAATCAGACTCAGTCATGTTACACCCAGCCAAGCCCGACTGTTGCTTTGCTGCCCATGATTTTGCTAAATTATTTCACCTGTCACTAGTAAAAAATTCATAAAACATTAACTCCATATTTTAGAATACATAAAACACTAAGTTCTTATTATTGTATTAAATTATTTCACTTGTAGTATTAATAACTTAATGTTTTACATAAAACATTAAGCCACAACATTAGTTGCAGAGTTTGCTGGTAGCACACGTATATTTTTCTCTTGTGTTTCCATCTCATCAATTCGTCAAACTCTCGGATATTTGCATGACCCATAACCTGCATCCACTATGTAAAAAGTCAGCTAAAAAGCCAATAATCATTCAATTAAAGCTTTATCATTCGGGAACAATAGTAATTAAGATTGTGTGTGTATTTAAATCTATCTGCATGATTGTGTGTGTATTCAATTTAGCCAAGCATTCGACGAAATTCGATTATTAATTAGCTTACGTTTTGAACTTGCAGTGAGATTATTAATTAGCTCCGCATATATATGGATTTTCAGGTGATGGCATGGCTCCTGTGTATAGGTGGATGTACTTCAAACAGTGCGTGAGGAGGAGGTTATTTAAGTTGTAAAGAGGGTTGGTTGTTGTTGCTCAGGTTGAAGGTGAGGAATAGCTGCAATTAATTGGAGTTTTGGAATTAGAAGACGTACGGTCTGTGGAAGCAGGTTGAATGAAATCATGAATGTTGTTGTTGGTGGGTCAATGTATGGAGGAGGTGTCAGTGTTAATGAGTGAGTCAATGCCTTCAAAGTCAATGCCTTTCTGGTGTGGATCTGTGGTGCGGCCTACGCGGTATTGCTATGTGATGCACTTTCTGTGCACTCTGTTAGTCTGAACAAGGAAGCTGTTGTCAGCTCTTGCCTAAGTTATTTATCATGTATTTTTTTGTACCTGTGTTATTTTGTGTAACTACATGGAAGCTGTTTTCAGCTCTTGCCTAAGTTATTTATCATGTATTTTTTTGTACCTGTGTTATTTTGTGTAACTACATGGAAGCTGTTTTCAGCTCTTGCCTAAGTTATTTATCATGTATTTTTTTGTACCTGTGTTATTTTGTGTAACTGCATGGAAGCTGTTTTCCCCTGAATCTAGTTATGCTAGTTTTAATTTTAATTTTGATTATGAGTTTTGTTCTCAAGGACCGGTGGGAACTGGCGCTACACTGTTGGCTGCTGCTACTTGCGCTATTTATTTTATGGGTTAGCTTGATTTGTACAGTCACATTGCTAAAAAAGGAGGGGTGGTTCCAACTTTATTAAACATATGAGTTTTCTTTATTATCTTTAGATTTGGTATTGGTTAATATGGTCTTGTAATTATATTATTGATTAATTTGTTTAATGAATTATGAGTCAAATAACTGATACCGGTTTCATCCTCACGACTGGATACATTGGTTAGACATTGCCTAGTTTACATGACAGAAATCAAATAAGTTATTAGTCATATTTGATATTTTGTAGCATGAAGAATCAAAATATTATATTTTTGCATTGATAAACTAATTGAATCATTTATGCTAAACTAAAATTGAACTAAATTAGTCACAATTGATTTTTGTACATTGTTATAAACCGAGTTGATTAACTAAACTTGCTAATAATTTTTTTTTTTTTTTTTTTTTTTTTTTTTTTTTTTTTTTTTTTAGGTGTGTAAAATTATTTCATTGACGGTTCTGGTCAAGGTAGATAAGATGGAAAGAAGTTTCTCAAAATTAAATTTGATAAAAACTCCTTAAAGCACTACGACGAAAGAGTGATTAAGTGGATTAACTATTATTTCAATTGAAAATGAGTACTTGGATAAACTTAACTATATAAAGGTCACAAAGAAGTTTGTTTTAAAGAACACAAGAAGCAATTAGTTTCGTTATCTTTTATTTTGACATGATATCATGTTGACATTTTTTTTTTTTTTTTTTTTTTTTTTTGGGTATGTTAGCTAATGATTTAGTTTGACACTACTTAGTAATTTGCATCAAATTTCATAATCATACTTTGCATTTTATTTTGTGCATATAAAAGTATTGTTATTTTTAAAATTAGAGCAACGTAAAAATGGTAGAAATATTTTTTCGTCTAGGGCATTAGATACCACCGAGCCGCCCCTGGTTGCTTGCTGCAGTCTTCGTTCAGAATCCTGTTGCTTTTTGACTTGTTGTTCTCTGGTCTTTTGGACTTCTGTGTTAACTTAAGACTGGAGATGTGGTGTTCTTATGGCTGTGGTTCTTTATGGAGCTGTTCGAAGGGTTTCAAGATTGCCTGGGAGTTAGTTTTAAGGGTGTTTGTCATGTTGATTTGTAGTTTTTCTGTTTTTGTTCTGTATGTTTGTATTTTGGTGTTTGAACTTTTCTTGGTTTGAGTTGGGGCTGGTTTAAGTACTGTATAGTATTTTTTGTAATAGTGTTCAATTTGTTATTAAATTTGGTACGTAATTTAGTAGACTTGAAAATGTTGTCATGATCTGAAAGCATATATACCCAAAAAACAAAAGTAATCAACTTCCAGATGATATATAGAATAAATTGAAGCAGTGGTTGTAACTCTATGGTTTACTAAAACTGGTATGATATATGTATTGTCTGTCATCCTATTTGTGATCGTATGTTAATGCAGGAGATTAACCATGCTGGATCTGGCGAAATATGGTCAGAGCTAGTTAGCAACCGAGGTAGACGCAAAGATTAGTTTACAAAAGCAAACTAATTAGTAAAAGCTTAATTAACGCTTGCTATATAATGTTGCAAACAAATTTTCCCTCTCATATGATCATTTGCAGGTTTTGAGCATGTGAATGACTCAGCCCCAAAATCCATTAGATCCATGGATGATGATTGGAGATGAAGATTCAATATATGTATCAACTGATAATAGTTCCCTTTTTAATGGCAATAAAGTGGCACTGTATATGAAAGTTGAGTGTGATACTACCTGTCCTAACGGCGGTGTTGGAGTCTATAATATTGATGCCTTTTTCTTGTTTATTTTTCTGAAATAACAACAACTAGTGTGAACCCGTGTGCGAAATGAAAACGTGCATTGTATAAAGTTGAGTACCAGTGGAACACATGTAAATGTTATTACACATATATGCGGTAAGCGTGAATAAAGAAAACAGTAGGGTGTATCCAGATGAGAAAGGGGGGGAGGTTGCTTAAAAATGCAGACCTGAGGAATGAGCCAGACGTGAAAGTGAAACTGAAGTGGCTCATTCCATACGTGAAGCACCAGCAAAATTGATAAAACAAAAAAACAATGCATAAAAAGATGAGGACATTGAACGCAGCATATTACCGCTGTTAGTAGGATGGTATGAAATATCGCAGGCAGGGCCAGTAATGGTGAAACAGAAATTAATATCCAAATAAATTACAAAGATGTTTGGTTTTATCCTACAGCAAACAGCCTAACTCATTCCTCTAATTAGTTATTGAACAAAAATATATCATTGAATTTTAAATGAAGGCACACTGAAATAACATTTGAAGCGAGCATAAATCCGGATGCGAGTCAGGCATGATATACCTGCAGAAAATTCTTGGTGGTTAGCATCAGCAACATGTTAAACCTGGGTAATACAGTATGCATGAGTTGACGTTCAATAGGGGAAACGTAGAATGAGTAGTAGCTAAATAAATATTCTACGATGCAACAATTACATGTCGACAAAATGTAGAATACCCAGAAAAATGTATTTATTTATTCTGTTCATGCAAGGAGAGAACTGTAAGTGAATAAAAACAGATAGATGGGAAAAATGGCAGTAGTTCATTTTTGCTGTTAAATATTGGAAAAATGACTGAGTCAACGTATACGATTACAAATTTTAGATTACAATTTTTTTTATTATTAACCAACATATTAATACATTTGAGATGGCCATTCATTCATGCTATGAAAACCTTGCAACATCAATTCAGATATTGAAAAGCATGATTTCTTGATATTTTGGGCATAGGAAACATACTAAAACATTGATATGGATATTGATTATCCATTCCAATCATTAGTTGGACCTAACAGGATGGAGCAAGTTTCGAGGTCCATCACGAACAATATCAACAAATTAATAGAATATTCGCGATTTTCGCCTTTGGCAGGTTTTCAATAATTTTACTCTTTTGCATAATTGATAATCGAATCATGATTGTAGATGCAAACCAAAAAAAATCAGTTGTTTCGATCACTGTCACATATATCAATATCTAGAATTCATACTACATGGCTTTTTTTTTTTCATAATCTATGCTTTTAAATGAGGTGTGAAGATTAACTTACTTTTTTTAATCAAAAACTTGAATATGAAAAGAACAACAGTTATTAAGTTTGAATGTTTAATTGAGTATAAAAGAGCAAATTATTAGTTAGCCAATAATTACTGCATTTGTAATTACCAAACCTGGTAAGCTATTTAATCACAATATTTAAACAACATGCAAATTTAGATGTTTAATCTGGCCGATTACTTCTAGATATTTTATATTCTGTTCCTTGCATAAATCATTATAGAATAACATAAGATGTCATATACTGTTAAATAAAGAAAAGAAAAAAAGCAGTATGAACGTTTAAGTAAGTTGTCATCAACTACTAATTCAAACCCCTTATCTTGGCGCGTATGGTGAAACTTTGAAAACTTGAACAGGAAAAGATAACTCACTGCGTATCACTTACTTTCGGAATATTGTGGAAGATGAGAATTTGTCGGATGCACCTACAAATATAATATAACAAATTTAGTAGATTTGAACAAAATTTACCAAAACAGCATAACAGAGATTCACAGCTGAACAATGGAAATGTAGAAGGAGAAATGCACAAGTGAAAAAAAAAAAAAACTAATATATCATGTGCAACGATGGAGCAAAGCAAGATTTCACTAAAAATTCCAAGAAAAATATATATTAAGTTTTAACACTTGAAATATCTATAATGAACTTTAGTACAAAATTCTATTTGTTGAAACAAAAAATTAACAAAACAAATTGTCAGAAATTACTGTTAAATGTAAGAATTACAACAATTCACCGTAAATATCATTTGATTCTCGTAAACATAACTGAATGGCTAATTATAAATCCATATTTTGTAGAAGAAATTTGAAAAATGGTTTCCCATAAAGTGATCACTCTATATGAATTTTGAATTTCATATTTTGGTTGATTTTATATTCCAATTTATCAAACCATATCCATACAGTCATAAAGAAAACTAAGCATAAAAACTCATAATTATGGACAATGCATTTATTATGTAAATGTATAAAATTCCAATCCTTGCTTGCTATGACTTAAATGCAAAAGTGATGCAAGTGCCCTGTTCTTTCCTGGAAAAATAAGTGATAAGTCACAATAATGCAATTTAATTCTCATAAACATGAATAATCAATTATGAATTCTGTATATTTGAAAGGAATTTTTAAAATAGCGACACTTGGGCTCTTCTGGTGCCACTTATAGGCAAAGCTAACAATAAAAAATGATCATCATAAGGTCGTGAAACGCTTACAAAAGGTTAGTGCATCCTTAAACTATAAGGCTGAAGATATAAATGAGAATTATTTTGTAATTATTTAAACTTAGTTTTGATTAATCACAAAAGAACCAACTCATTTAATTGGTTAACTCAATGTATCGAATCATTAGCATGAATCACCTCATGACAATTAAACAATAATATTTGTTATGAGCTGTCAACTTTATCAATTTCATGGTTTATAAATTTCAACCGTATATACGTACTAAAATACTTTTTTGTTCTTTTACCTGGAAGAATAATATATTTCTACCAAGCACAATTACTGCAGCTCTGAACTTTGAACACATGGTTGGAAAATTTGCAGTAGCATCCATCTAGTAGTCTTTCACGTATGAATAGAAGGTTCCATTCAATTGTTATAATAAAATGTTAAATATGAATAACAAAAGTGAACTTAAAATAACCAGTGAGAGACATAAGTCAATGAACTTTTTGAATCATAAGATTTACAGCCAAAGGAGTATTTAAATATGGAGAAAATGCAATTATTTTAAATATTGGAAGTGCACGATTACTAAGATATAAGATAAGCAAATTTGGGAACAAAAATAGAATTTCAAACTTTGAGAACATCGAGTTGGGAAACCGACATTTCCAGTACGCATTATCAAATGTGCGAGTTAATGGGGCATGTTGTTTTCTATGTGAAAGTCCTTACATGCATTGAAAATGCATAGGTTAAAACTACAAAATTTAACTGAGGTTTACAAATGTTTACAAAATATATAAAACTTAAAACTAAAACTTTGAAATAGGATAAGCTTTTATCACAATTGAAATGTTAATATTCAGGTCATTTAGAGAATACAATATAGTGTAAGATAACTGTAAATAAATAACTTTTTGTCCTTTTTTTTTCCATCAGGCTCAGCTGAGTTAGCTAAATAAATCACCTTTACAATGATTTGATTTGTATAGTTCGAAGTGATAAGCATGCATACTTATGTGTAGGAATATTCATTCATGTAATAATACTTATGTTAGGGATGTGAAGCAAACTCTATGAAAAAATGCATGTTTTTGCAACATCTGCTGAAATCAAATGAAAATTGAGTATGTTTAAACCAGTTTTTTAAAACTTTTAGTTTAATTACTATTTTCAGTATGCATGGATTGTTTAAATTAATAAAATTATGTGGATTTGATTTTGACGCTTGTAAATTAATTAAATTCCATGGAGAACTTAAGTTGGATGTAACAAACATTGGAATTAAACACAAATGAACTCAGATAATGTAAGCTCAATGGTTAATTACATACAGTAAAACTGTAATTATAAAGCAATGCTTAGTTATAAATGGGTGGAACCAAAATTACATTATGTTAAATCTATAGCTGCAGATTGTAATTGGTAGATACGTGTAGTTATAGATATGTAAATGCGCAGATAGGTAAGCATAGTTGGTGATTTTGCAACTAGCTGATAATTGAGCAAGGAAGAAACAGAAGAATTAAAAATTTTGGGATTGTTTAAAAAATAAATCTATTCCAAACGATTAGAGAGGGATGCAAATTCTAAAATGTGATAATGACATTATTGTAGACTAAATGCCAGTAGACTGATTTTTTTTTTTTTTTTTTTTTGTTATTGCTTCAGACAAATAACCCGAGATTCCAAGGTGCTTGACATCTCCACGCACGCTCAAGTTTATATTTATCTCCTTCAATAACAAACTAACGAAACAGAACAAAACATCTGCATTTCATTATTCAACGCAGGTAGCCTAAATCATCTTACCATAACTCCTTACTTCATAAGGACATGTGTATTTCACTACTTGCATTGTGATGTGGGCTACTTATCCGTAAACTAACTTCTAGAAATTCAATGCAACGTAGCGTACAAATAAAAGCAGGGTAAGAACCAGTACTTGTAACGACATACTGAACAGGACACCCTGGAAGCAGCTGTTCGGATGATCAGAAGGCATGCACACTCGCCAATGAGCTGATGGGAAAGCTGGAAGGTGATTGCGATGCAAAGCCGCTTATCTTGCAAACCATCGGTGCAAGGGAGGTTAGAAGCTGTAAATGACAATGTCGAATGGCAGTTACATGCATAAGAGTGTATGGAAGGTATACTACTCAAATATGAAAAACATCCAAGTTATGGAAGGTATATTACTCAATCAAATATGGAAGGTACCCTCCATGCGCTGGGTAAAGTAAACAATTTACCTATCGTTGTGGACAGAACAGCTACGGTGCAAAAGCTGGTTGAACGAAGTCTTTTACCAGTCTTAAATTTACATAATTGAAACATATAAATACAATATCCAAAATAATAAAGAATTAATCATCATAACGAATTTAATAATATCAACATCACAATTTCATACATGCGAAAATATATTCAATATTATATTAAAATTGTATAATATTTAACAACAATACATAAATGAAAAATTAATCAATTTACAACAACACACATTCAGAAAGATGTGCGTATATAACAAGTCCAAAATAAATTTCATCAAACAAAAAGATAATTCAACATGTTCATTACTCATGTTGCTTCTGAAAGAAAAAGGTTGTACCAGAAAGGCAAGCATATCCACTAACATATGTGTATATATATGTATATATATTATTTCAACAAGGAAAACAAACCAAACAAGTGAAGTCGGAAAGAAAATCAATCGATACTCTCATGATGTTGATGTTCTTCAACATAGCGAGATGACTGATAGGCATAGAAGCTCCTGAAAACTGGTGCGTATGTGAATACCATTGCACGAACGGTAGCTCTTGTTGCATTAGATCAAAAAACGTCATTTCTGTTGTGCTGTCCCGAATGCTTTGGAATGTAAAGATGATTGTTGTGATGGATGTACCCCTAACAACGTAGATTTGTGACCTGGTAAATAAAAAAACATGCAGATGTTATTAAAAATGCATCCACGGCTTACTCCCAAATACAGATCACCACTTAGTTGGCAAGATTCCTTTAACAAATATGTGATGTAACGTTCACATATACTCAGAACACTCATGCAACTAATTCATACATGTTCAGGTGCTGGCACCCTAAAACTCACACATGCATTCACAACCATCTAACACTATTTTTATTTTTATTTTTAGAAAGACATAAATTAATATTCTACTAACTTTGGTCGAGATAATCAAAACTTGAAACCCAGCCTCTACTTACTATCTGGTTTCAAATTTAGAACTTTACATAGTAGAACAATAACTGAAAACAAAGCAACTCAGGCTTTTGAGTTAAAACTTAAAATTTCTTGTAGGAATGTTTATTTCGTCAGTTGATCTCAGAAAATAATAATATACACATTTGGTGGACACCGCTATATTCTCCCCTTTCTCTCTTTTTGGACCGGATTCTGATTATGATGATATTTGGTCTCGCTCAACTGAGAAGGAAAATGAAGAGACGAGTGAAGTTGCAATGTCAAGCAGCAGATCTATGTGGGGAGGGAGCATTCTTTTCCTGCAGGGATGGAATTAATAATTCGAGAATTCTCATTTCACAATTTAAATGCAAATTTACTTTGGCCTGGTTCCTTTTCTTTCAGCCAATGGTTGATTCATAATCATTCCCTTTTACAAGGCCAGAATATTTCAGAACTTGGAAGTGAAACTGGAGCATTAGCCCTTTTTTTGCGCAAGTCTTTTGGGGTAGACATCACAACGTCAGATTACAAATTTACGATGATATGGAAGTCGAAGAAAATATAGCTTACAATTGCGAAATTAACAAATTACCTGTCTTGTCACATATCAGACATTCACGGGGTGAGAAGTTTCCAGTTGCTGAGCCACAATGGGATTTAGTTATTGCTAGAGACATATTATTATCCCTAAGGATACAAAAGAAGCTCCTGAAAACATGCAGCTAAACAAAACTGCTTGCATAGGAGGAATGCAAATAGAGCTGCATATACCATATGAGCTGGAAGCACAGAATTGGCAGCAACGAGAATATATTTCTCCCTTGATGCGCAAATGCTGGCCTTGTAGTGCAACACATTGGTTCTCGAGTGTACATAATTTCACCTAGAAAAGACTTAAATGACAAGGATAGACACTGATAATGATAGACACTAATTATTCTGTTTTCACAAATTAAACAATTTTTGTTTGCCTTCCAAAATGTATAATAAAAAAAAGTATAATATACATCTCGGAAACTGCAGGAATATACATGCACAATTTTTATTTTTATCATTTTACCCATTTCTATAATATAATAACTAATCCAGTCTGCAAGCAGTAGGTTTCTTGATTGGTCAGATCAGTCATGATATTCCTGCAGATTCTCTCACCAAAATAAATCTTTATCAGTTTTTTTAAGGATGTTTGCTACCATTTCGAGTTAGAGGAAAGCGGCAAAAAAAAGCAGGTGGTAAATGATCTAAACTCCCGGAGATCAAAAGCTAAACAAAAGTTGGGAGTGCTGAAACGTAAGTACAATTGGTGTCATGGCCTTTGACGTTGCAGCTAAGGTATCACGTTCTAAGCCTAAGGTGTTGGGACTTGGGAGTGCAGTTTTTTGGAGGTACTGGGAAGCATGATGTACTTAAAACAGGAGTTAGGTAATCAGGGCTGAGTCAAGCCAATGCACAAGAAGGATAAGCAATGACAAGGCTTAATGGTGCAGGCATGCGCCGTGGAGTGCACAAAGACTGATGAGGTTTGAAAAATCTGCAGGGTTAAAGAACTTCTCTTAAGGCAAGCCTACGAAGACAAGGTGGCCAAGCAAAGAAACATGACAAGTGTTGAAATTGAGTTAAGTGCTGAAACAGACTGGTGCAAGAGCTGACATGTGACTTCTATGGCCTGGTGAGACACGATGATTACTAACCCGATCAGGAAGAAACAACGCGCAGAGATAGAAGTAGACAGAGGAATGGATGTGCATAGAGAAGACAGCGAGAGAAATTTTAGAGTGAGCAGGATGCCCAATTTTGTAACAATATTAAACATGTAGTTTTCAGCATGGTATATGCATTTCGAAGTTTTATTTATGTTAAAGCATTCCAAATTTGCATTATATATTTTTCTGACCATCCACTGCCCAAAGGGTTTTTTGCACATAAAATAGATAGGGTCTTCCTGCTATATTATAGTTCATTCATGCAACAGGAACGTCTTAACTCTTTGATTTGTGTTTGAATATCCATTATATTATTAATGATTAAAAAAAAGCTAAACAGAAGCTAAAGGACGATGGAAATAGGCAAATCCCTAAGCATTTAACTCCTAGTTCCTCTACCAGTGTTGACAACTCAGAGAGGCAGCACAGAATAATGTAGTTTGACACATCTTATAAAGACACACTGGAGTACAATCCAGCTCCTCTCAGGTTGGTAAAAAAAGGGACGCCCCTAAGAATCATAGAAGACAAACGAGCAAACATTCAGGTAATCGAAAACCCCGGAAGAGGAAGCTAAAAGTTGATGGTGATGACCAAAATTCGAGGCATTTAACCCCTAGAATTTGTCTCCAAGGGACAATCAAAATCATGACTTAACATTTGGAGTATTAAGTGTTACCAAAAAAAAAAAAAAAGAATGAATGATCTCAACCATCTCATTGAGCAGCACTCTCCTGACATAATTCTACTCCAGGAAGTTACGCCTAGGGTCTACATATAGTTCCAAAGTTGTAATACGAATGTCCATTAAAGATAAACAAACCATCAAACAATTCTTCTGTATGATGTTGAGCAAACCGCCTGTAAGTGAATTCTTCTACAGGCGATTTGCCAACACCAAGGCCTACAAGGGAGTTTCAGTAGCAAAGTTCACTTCAAATCCAAAGAAAACACTGACGGTTGCAACTTGCCATCTCAAAAGTCTGGATGGTGCATGCACATAGGACATAGAGCAGACGAGTCAAGCAAAAAAAAAAAACGATCGAGTTTTAAAATTCTCACCAAACGAATCCATCAATGGTCCATTTCCTTTGACCAGTGGATGGTGTGATGCATGGTCTGATTTAAAGCCCAAGGAAGATGGGTATACCTATGATACAGAGTCAAATGCAATGCTCGAGGACAGAAGTTCTATAGTGCAGAAAAGACTAGACAGGTTTGTTTGCAGACTAGAGGATTTTGATATGACAATATTGAGATTGTTGGTTTGGAACAGAAGCGATAAAGGGTGTTTCGTGCTAGTAAATATTTCATGGAATATTAATTAACCAAACAACACTTACTTTTGTTTAATCAACCCCTATTTTGTCTAAACAGAAATGTTTCGGCTTTCGGTTAATCAAGTAAATTATCACTGATTTAATCAACTAGCGTGGTCTATAAAAATAAAACAGCAATTGCGACAAGGCTTAAACTACAAAATTATAGAAAATGTGAATAAAAGTACACTAACCTGTGAAAAGTACACTAACCTATTTTTCAATTTTAGTTTTAAATGATACATTTTGCTATGTTTCAGAATGAGTTTTGTTTAGTTCTATTTAGAATAATTAGATCATATTATACTTTACTTATGTGTATGCATGTTGCATTGAAAACACAAATTTGAGGCTTAAAATAGTAACTATTGTGAACAACACTTCTTGATTATTTTTCCTTTGAATTTAAGTCAACTCGTAATTATGGTAGGAAATCATTTTCCTCCACTGATACTAATGTGAATGTATCCAAATAGTAAAATAAAATATAACTTAAACAATTCCAAAGTTGGCATAATGTGTCCGCTTTGAAAAAATTATATATTTTGATGATTAACCAAGGGTTCATGTTTTAACTAACATTCTACATCGACTGCCGCAAAATTTGTGAATCAATGTTGCATTAAATTTAACTTTTACGAGTACCCACTAGTTTGCAAACTATGATTGATTAACACTGATAATTAAAATGTTGCATTAAATTTGTGAAATGTTGCATGCATGATAATTAAAATATAACGAGTTAAGTGTTCTAATAGAAGGATTCGAAATTCGCAAATAGTGCACTAAGACAGGTTCTAAAAAGTATTGTGTCTATGGTTGTTAAGTGTTAACTAATTGAGCACTACATATGCCAGAGAAAGTCATCATAACCCAAAAATGCATTACTTTCTTTGTAAACTATTGCAAAAACCCAGGGCATTTTTGACACATAACAACACGACCATACACAACCAAAAAGACAACAATGTTACAGGGTATATGATCAGGAAGTGAGTGGAGTTATATTTCAGCTACACTCGGTATTGATATCCGTAAATGGTATTGATAACAGTTGAGAGTACGTTAAAATTTCAATTGGTTGATGAATAACCGAACAACAACTTCCAGTAAATGCAGTAGAAATTTGATTGAACAATTATCCAGCATTTGATATTGACAACATTAAAGTACTGACATAAGTAATTAAGTATTGACATCAATAAATCCATTTGGCTAAACAGGTTTCTTCAAATGTTGGATAAATAAATGAATTTTGGTTCACTGAAAAATACCTCGTCTTCTACTGTGTTCCCAGCAATTTATTTTCCCTTATCCAACAAACATTAAGCAAATTTCCCTATCAATCAAAGTGATCTAATTTTAAGTAAATTTTAATCAATTCAAACAGCTAACTATAACCAATTATAAAATCAGTGCAAACAAAAAAAAATCAGCAAATCATTCTAACTCAACTCATACAACAGAATATAACTATCTGATTTTCAGGTTACCTGCTGAGAGCTGCTGACGTTAAATGGAGGCCGAAGTCAGCGCTTAAGGGTAGATCAAGTGTCTAGGGTTTTGAAGCAAACGTGAAGTGAAATCTACAGAATTTCACAAACGGTAATAAGTCGTCAAACAAGATCTACATCGTTGCCACCCATTTATAAATCAAAAACCCTACACAAAAAAGCAAATTTTAGAAAACTCAGAAATAATTACCTCTGGATTTTTATTCCGAGATTATGAGCAATGGCGGCTGCAAAATCGGTGATAAGAGCAATTCCAACAAAGACTTGGATTTCCAAATTTCAGAAATCTACACCCGTTTTGAGCTCCAATGGAGGTTGGAAATACTAACCAGTTCTGAAATCTGGGGGAAGTGTTTCGGAATCTCCAAACTCCCGAAGCGCTTGTTGAACAAACGCAAGGAAAAAGTCGTCTGTTCAACAAGCGCGCGTCTGTTGAACAAGCGCGTGTACTCAAGCGTTTGTTTAACAGACGCGTGGAGTCTTTAGATGAAATTTTGTGATATTTATCTTCCTTCCACCGAAATTTAGACACAAAGATGTAATTAAACAAAAACGATGAACAATTATACATAAGCTTAAGGTACATGATTTCACTAACATTTAACGGATACATAGTTTCGGATATTGATTAAAGGATACAAAGTACAATATTAGAACTACTAAAGCAACGAAAACACAACAACTAAGGGTAAACAGTTTCACTGACTTCCAACAAAGTTCCATAAATGATTTGTTAAATCTTGCTGGAGTCTTCGATGAATGTGTGCGTTACGGTAAGCCATTTGGCTTTCGACGTGAAACTCAAGCTCTAGTTCGCTTTCAGTCATATTTTCACGCCAAATCTCAGGTGGTGTAGCAGTGCAGTCGTAATTGAAATCATCCTCCATGTCTCTTTCGTCCTCTATAATCATGTTATGTAAAATAACACAAGTATACATTATCTTAGTCATTTTAAGTGGAGACCAAAGTCTGCATGGTTTACTGACTATGGCAAATCTGGATTGTAAAACGCCAAACGCTCTTTCTACATCCTTTCTTTGTCCTTCTTGCAGTGCTGCAAACCTTGCTTGTTTATTGTTTTGTGGGTTCGGTATTGTCTTGACAATCGTACTCCATTGCGGGTATATACCATCGCCTAGGTAATATCCATGGTCATACTCGTGACCCTCTAATGTAAAATGATGTAGAACTGATCTACCGTTCGCCAAATCGTTAAACAACGTTGAGTGTTCAACTACGTTCAAATCATTGTTCGAACCTGGCATTCCGAAAAAAAACATGCCATATCCACAAGTCGTACGACGCTACAGCTTCAAGTATAATAGTTGACGTATGAGACTTACCCTGATAAGCTCCAGCATATGCTTTCCGACAATTCTTCCACTCCCAATGCATGCAGTCTAAAGATCCTAACATCCCTGGCCATCCTCTGCTACCGTGCATATCCATTAACATTGCAATGTCGGCTTCGTTTGGTCTACGCAAGTATTGATTACCGTAAACGTCTACGATAGCTTGGCAGAAATGGTCTAAGCATTCTAGTACTGTGCTTTCTGCCATTTTCAAATTTTCGTCTTGAGCGTCAGCAGGACTGCCATAGGCTATCATACGCAGTGCAGCTGTCATCTTTTGAATTCCGGTGAGCCCCATTGTCATAGAAGCATTGCGTTTGTAGATAAAGTAGGAATCGTGTTGTTTAATACATTCTAGGATTCGAAGAAATAAAGGGCACCTCATTCGGAATCTCCTTCTAAATTCTGTACTTGTATACCTCGGATTTGAGACAAAATAATCTTCCATTAGTCTCTCGTTGTGCAATGCATGATGTCGATTTTTATATCGACGACCTACAACAGAACTATAACAACCCGAAAATCTGGGCCAGTTTGAAATTTTTATTTTGGCAATTTTAGCGAATTTTGATTATTTAAAATGAATTATTTTAAATAATATCGACGAGAAATTTATTTAGAATATAATCCGAACGTATATATTATATACGTCGTCGTTAGAATATATAATATTTATATATAATTATAAATAAAATTGAAAATGGCGCGATAGTTCGATAATTCGATTTCAAACTTCAATTGAATGTACCGGGTGCAAAACAATCCGGATTTTAGTGAAACCAAAAACATTAGGATCTAGTTGATAATATCTTTCCAACGAATCCGAATAATCGGGATTTCATAGCGGGAATCAAAAGATATGTCCAGTTGAAAATTCTGAATAGTCGCTATGGAATTCAGGCCCTTAAAAATGGACATTTTGCAAACGACCTCGGATTTCGACGAAACCAGTTTTGTTGGGTCCGTGATGTTAAGTTATTGCTAGATTCCAAATTTCGTAATTTTTCGAATCAATATGTGAGCGTGGTAAAGGAAAACGCGTTTGACCAGTTTCAGTTGATTTTAATCGACTGGAAATTGGCCATTTTTCTAACGGTCTTAGAATTCGACGAAACTAGTTTTGTTAGGACCGTATCGTCAATACGAAGCTAGAAAATATTTTTATCGATTTTTTTTGAGTTAGTATGTGACCCCGGTAATATAAAATGTACGTTTAAAATTCAATATAGTGATTTAAATGTAAATTAAACAGAAACTGATCGAAACAGTCGAATCAGCTTGCGATACATATCCCGTTGTGTTCGGAATGGGGGTAAAACGTTAGGGACGACAGGCGGTGGACCTTGTTTCGAGGTCGTATGGAAAAGTACCTTTTTTGAAATTAAAAATAATAAAAATAATAATAAAAAAATAAAACCCCTTTCTCCCCTTAAACCCGCTCTGGCCCCCCCTCCCTCATTTCCAATACGATTCAGAAGAAAAAAAAAAAAACCGCTGAAGACCATCGATCGCCAGCGAGAGGCCACGGCAGGCACCGCACCTCAGCCCCACCTCCGACCGCACCTCAGCCCCACCTCCGACCGCACCTCAGCCCCACCTCCGACGAGACCTACGCCCTCCCTCCGAAGCCACAACCCCCTCTCTCCTCCGCGTCGAGCACGAAAACTGAACCCTAGCCCGAACTGAGCCGCCGCCGACCAACCAAGGCGCCCCACCACCCCTCCGACCCCCACTACCCTGCTGCCGCCACCAGCACAGTCCCCCCCTGTAAGTCGTTTTTTAATTTATTTATTTTATTTTTATTTTATATTAATAGAAAAGAAAACCGAATTTTATTTTATTTTAAAAAAAAAAAGCATTTGAAAACTGATTTTTAAAAAAAGGTTTAAAACTGATTTTATTTTAAGATTTTATATAGCAAAAAGTTTAAAAACTTTAGAATAGAAAAAAAAGTTTAAACTTTAAATAGAAAAAGGTTTAATCTTTTTAAAGAAAAAGATTTGAACTTTTAAAAGAAAAAGATTTGAACTTTTAAAGGAAAAGATTATATTTTTAAAACTTCATATTTGAAAAGGCGAAATCTATATTTTTGTGAAAGGGAATTTTTGTCTATAAGGCATCGAGATAAAAATATAATTTTTATAACGAAGCATAGTAAAAATTCGATTTTTATTTGAATGGCAAATTAAAAATATGATTTTTATATATTGAACTTCGAATTAAAAATGTGATTTTTATATATTGAACTTCAAAGTAAAAATATGATTTTTATATATTGAACTTCGAATTAAAAATGTGATTTTTATATATTGAACTTCGAATTAAAAATGTGATTTTTATATATTGAACTTCGAATTAAAAATGTGATTTTTATATATTGAACATCGAAGTGAAAATTCGATTTTTATATATTGAATAACGAAGTAAAAATTCGATTTTGCCATATGTAGTGGCTACAGCAACGAAGATGCGATAACGATGGAGATTTCTATCAAAGAAGAGTCAAGAGCTAGGATAGCTATATGTGAGAATTTCTCACCTTTCACTTTCTTTTTTCTAGTTATATATATATACTAGGATGCAGACGGTGCTTAGTAGCACCCGACACAATCGTCCACAGACCATGGACTTGTTTGTTTGGCTGTGTTGTTAGTAAGATTGTTTGGGCTGATTTGAATTGTTTGATGAAATGAAATTGATATGATTGATGTGAGAATGGCGTGGGCCTTCACTAGACCGGGGATAAGGCTAGGCCTCGTCCCGTTTCTAGTATCGTGCCGTTATGCCGCCGAAATTTTCTAAAATATGTTAGAAAAATAAAAATATCATTTTATTGAATAAATGAACTGAATCGAAATTCATGTGTTAAAATAAAATGTTTATCGTTAAAAATATAAATTTTAACGTGAAAGTGGATAAATGAATATTTATAAACAAATCGGCCGATTTGTTTATATACACTGATTTGACTGATATCGATTGGGTCGATAAATTTTACACATCGCCCAACTGCACAAAATAAAATCTGTGTTTGATTGTTTGAAACTCCACACGGGTGTTGGGATGAAATTTGAAGTTCACTCATCCTGATTTATCAAATATGTCGATCGATTGATTGACAGGCTGTTATAAGTGTTAGATATTTATATTTGATGCTTATACAGTGTAGTGCACTTTGGTTGATGGTTGATTATTTTCAATGCTATTATATGTGTATAATGTATGAGAATCCATATAATTAACATTATATGGTAATTGATTGGGCCTCATTCCAGTTTCGAAATAAAACGTTTGAAATAGAAATATTTGAAGAGAAATATTTGAATAGAAATATTTGAAATAGAATATTCGAAATAAAACATTTGAAAGAGAAATATTTGGAATAGAATATTTGAAAATAGAAATTTATGAAGCCGTGTTGATTAGATTGACGCCATTTTGACGTGAACGATTTCGAAATGAATTGAATTGAAAACGATTTCGAAATGAATTGAATTGAAAACGATTTCGAAATGAATTGAATTGAAAACGATTTCGAAATGAATTGAATTGAAAACGATTTCGAAATGAATTGAATTGAAAACGATTTCGGAATGAATTGAATTGAAAACGATTTCGAAATGAATTGAATTGAAAACGATTTCGAAATGAATTGAATTGAAAACGATTTCGAAATGAATTGAATTGAAAACGATTTCGAAATGAATTGAATTGAAAACGATTTCGAAATGAATTGAATTGAAAACGATTTCGAAATGAATTGAATTGAAAACGATTTCGAAATGAATTGAATTGAAAACGATTTCGAAATGAATTGAATTGAAAACGATTTCGAAATGAATTGAATTGAAAATGGATTCGAATTGAATTGGAAACAAATTGAAATGAATTCAAATTGAATTGAAATTTGAATTGAATAGAAATGAATTTTAAAACGAATTTATAAAGAAGAATTCAATTTTGATTTGAATTGAAATGGAAGTTGAAATTGCTTTTGAAACGATTTTAAAACTATTTATATAATTCGTTTTAGATAGAAATCGACGAAATATATATTATATATATAATATAATGGCCTGAATAGAACGCGCCGCGCCGCGGCAGTTCGTGAATTTCGACCATTTATTTCAAACGGACATTATGGGAGATCCGACCGTTGGATTCTCCTAAAACCGGAACCGTTGGGTTCGTATCGAAAAGAGCTTTCTAACGAATATTAGAAATTCAAAATCTAACGGTTGGATTTGGAATTATGTCCAAATCAAATTTGAAAAAGGTCGCTGTAAGTGCAGTTCGATAGCCGTTGATGGAAATCGACTGTACGGGCCTTGATAAAATTATTAATAATAGTAATAATTTGTGTAAAATCATAAGAAATGATTTAGAAAGAATTGGGATGAAAAACTCCATATTTGAAAAGATAAAAGTAGATTTTTATCGAAATGAACTAGTTTTGAACTAGAATTATAATTCTATTTATTTTTAAATAAATAAATTGAATTCGAAAAGGGTTTTAAAAATAACCAAAATTTCCAGTGATTGCATTGGAGTGGATTTGAATCGAAATTGTCTTCGGAATATTTCGATGTTGGAATTCGGGATTATACAGATGTTGTTATGGAAATTTGAAAGATATATATATTTATATCGTTATTTCCAATACGACATTTGTTAATCGTAGAATTTGATATTGAATATAAGCCGGGATATTTTCTATTCAGAGCCTTGTATTTAATATCAAATGTGATTTGGGTTTGTCGTGAATGGTGTCTTCAATAGCACTGTTCTTGAACCCAGTTGAGAAAACATTAAATCTTTTTATTTAGATTTAATGAAGTGTACCAATTAAATAATATTTAATTGAAATTGAATTGATATTGATTTTTGGGTTTATCGTGAACAGTGTTTTAAATAACACTTGTTCTTTAACCCAATAATTAATGGAACGTGATTTTGGGTTTATCGTGAACTGTGTTTTTAAATAACACTGATTCTTTAACCCAGTCAAAGATTAAAACTAAGTGGAGTTTTAATGAATCTTTAATTAGATTGAAATAATCGAAATGGAGTATCACCAGTTTTGCTCCAGGCGATAGTTAAATCTTTAATTAGATTTGAACGTGAAATGGTAATTGAATTTACCGATAACACCGTGGTGTTAGATATGAAGTATAACCAGTTTTACTTCATGGGATGAATAGGTTGGGATTGGGGAAATTAAAACAAATGATTACTTCGGTAAGTTTCGTTAATCCCGACTAGTTTGAATTGATATTCAAAGATAGATTAAAGGATAAATTCAAGAAATTTATCTTGGATAAAATTAATGGGAACCTTTCCCTATGAATGTGAAGATAGAAACTAACTGTCGGTTAGCTAAGCAGAATGGTTTTCTGGTTATTGATCTGATGTTGGTTTCGGCCTTCGGGGTTAATATTTGGGAAATTATTCTCTTGATTAATTTACGGTTAGTGACTAATGAATTGGAATGAGGCGTATGTTGTGTTTGTGTAACACTTATTTAAAATATACGCGAGTTATTCGGAAAGACCGGGTTTATCCCATTCTGAATAACTGATACGACGATAAGTCGGAGATGAAGACGATGGTCGAAGACCGGAGGTCTTCACGTCGTTTGGGTAATTACTGATGATCTTGATTGGGCTGTACACCCAAGAAGATGGAAACAGTTAGTGATCGTCCAAACGTACTTGGAGATCGATGGATATGCGGGGTACTAGGTGCCTCCGGTTTCGTTCAGCCCCAGAACGGACTTGTAAATGGACTGTGTGTCTGACATTGGATTTTAGTCCGTGTGATTGATCTCTATTAAATATATATCTGTTTGGCGGCGGAGAATTTATTCTCTTGCTTAACGCCCTTCTCTGAGACGTACGAGCTCAGGGGTTATATATTGATGGATATCAAACGCATGGAGTGAATTGCCTGTGTGGCATGCCTAAGTGGCAATTGATCGAGGCTTCTGTTGAAAAGCAAAGTCTTGTGGTGATGATCAAAGCAAGGCCTTTGTGGCGTAGCTTTGTGTAACGTTTACTTCGCGTGTTTCACACCCGGTATGAACCAAAAACGGGAGAGGACGTCAGGGAGGGCATGCGTTTCTTTCTAGCTAGAAGTGGCGTCAGTGGTTTTACACGCCCTGACGAGTTTGACTTATGTGGTTGTTGCTGTTGCGAGGCGCCTCGGATTGATCGGTCGTTCTCGAACCGATGGAGTCATTTAGTTGGCTCATTTACGCCCCAAAGGGCGGGGAAACGCATGTTCAGGCATTTTAATCCACATCGGTGGACCGGCCCTGAGGATCCAAGGGTCGATGCGCTCTGACCCTGAGGCTCGGGCTAGACAGTCTCGAAGTCGGTGAGGACTATCTTTTGCCTCGGTTCATAGATGGAAATCCAATTTCCAAATACGTGACATTTGCGGTTTTAATTGTAGAACTAGTATGGCGACATGATATATGGTACCCATGCCGCCTATGATTGATACTTATGATTTGAAGTTGTTTTATACACTATGCACTTATAATAGTATCAAATGATTTGTTTTAAACGTATCAAGCATTCTTTGGCTGTTATAAGGGAAAACCCTATCCCCCCGGCTTGCGTTGCATTGTGTGATAGGACCTGGGTCTTATAACAGCTTCATTTTTCTTTATTTAGCATTGCGCTGTTTGTTTTATGCACTGGTATTCTTGGGAGGAAACCCGTTCCGTGTTATACGGCGTGGTCCCTCGATTTACCTAACTTTAAAAATAAAGATTTATAACTGTTTTAGTTCTCACACCAGTCACATGATTGACCTGGATTTTATTGTTTTAACCTAAACTCTGGGTGCCCTTATTTTGACACGGGCAGCTAGTAGTTTTGGTTTTGCAGATTTATATTCACAGGATCCTGGTTTACAGCTGGAACGATATCCGGAAAGCTTTGTATCTGTATATCTACTTCTAGTTGTGTATTGTATTATTTTCCGCTGCTATGTATTTTAATGTAATTTAAATCTCTGATATTTCTGTGTAATATTTATTTGTTTATACTCTGTATATTCTTGTAATCTGATGCATTGTTGTAATATACAGTGAAATGTTCTTTTATATGCGTTCTGTTGTGGCTTGTTCTCGAACTATCCGACGCTTTCCTTTACGGGGAAGTATCGGGTTTTCACAGTTGGTATCAGAGCTTTGGTTTACAAAGCAGAGAACAAGGCACATTAGAACTGTACGAAAGAATTCATCAGATATTGGATTAGTAATATCCAATGAGAATGACTCGTTAGAGATAGGATCAGTAGTATCCTAGAACGAGTGGGAAGAGGATATTTTTCAAATGAAAACAATTTTTGTTTTGAAAATTTAAATCAATTATTCGTATTTGATTATCTATTTATATTGAGTTGGACAGTCCAGTATATAAAGATTTTGCATATACGTCTGATCCACGTGTATTTGAAATTTTAATATATTGGATAGATATAGAATTACACTCTAATCGCCCGGAGATGATGTTGATAATGACCATGGCATCATCAATATTTATGTTCGTGCTTCGAAGGTGTGATTTCTATATATTTCCATTAGACTGGTGTGAGAACCAAAACTTATATAGCTAGAATACATTGTTGTGATTTGGCATCTAAAACATGATTTTCTGTATATGTATCAAAATTATGAATTTGAAACTCTAATTCACTAATTGATTGATGTTTGGGTTGTTTGTTTATTTGTTTACTAATTTTTAGCCATTTAGCCTAATTGAATCAAATATTGAATTGTATGGAAGATTGGTCGCATTTGTTTGCATATACATATACTTATATTGAACAGGTCATAGCAAGGAGGCTAGAGCAGAGAATAAAATTTGTTTGCCCGACAAATAGGTACATGTTTACTACATAATTTCCTGTTTTGTTTGGGTGATGATGATTTTGTGAGCCTATTGGCTAGCCGCTTGGCTTTTTCTTTTTCTTTTTGAGATCTGAAGGACCGGGGAAGCTATTTGAAATTCCCCGATGCTCCCGGTGCAGGGGAGGTTATGGCGAAATTTTTCGAAAATTTAGGGTGTTAGCCAAATTTTTGAAATTTTGAAAATTCTCAGAAACTGAAAAGTTGGAGAATGGAAGCCAGATCGAACGTAGAGCTGAATAATCAAACCACTTTCGACTTTGTTCCTTTTCGGGGACGAAAAGTTTTAAGTGGGGGAGATT
This sequence comes from Allium sativum, assembly GCA_030737875.1. Taxonomy (NCBI): domain Eukaryota; kingdom Viridiplantae; phylum Streptophyta; class Magnoliopsida; order Asparagales; family Amaryllidaceae; genus Allium; species Allium sativum. The sequence goes on along the minus strand of CM060924.1, from coordinate 733,211,327 downwards.
GTAACAACCCGAAAATCTGGGCCAGTTTGAAATTTTTATTTTGGCAATTTTAGCGAATTTTGATTATTTAAAATGAATTATTTTAAATAATATCGACGAGAAATTTATTTAGAATATAATCCGAACGTATATATTATATACGTCGTCGTTAGAATATATAATATTTATATATAATTATAAATAAAATTGAAAATGGCGCGGTAGTTCGATAATTCGATTTCAAACTTCAATTGAATGTACCGGGTGCAAAACAATCCGGATTTTAGTGAAACCAAAAACATTAGGATCTAGTTGATAATATCTTTCCAACGAATCCGAATAATCGGGATTTCATAGCGGGAATCAAAAGATATGTCCAGTTGAAAATTCTGAATAGTCGCTATGGAATTCAGGCCCTTAAAAATGGACATTTTGCAAACGACCTCGGATTTCGACGAAACCAGTTTTGTTGGGTCCGTGATGTTAAGTTATTGCTAGATTCCAAATTTCGTAATTTTTCGAATCAATATGTGAGCGTGGTAAAGGAAAACGCGTTTGACCAGTTTAAGTTGATTTTAATCGACTGGAAATTGGCCGTTTTTCTAACGGTCTTAGAATTCGACGAAACTAGTTTTGTTAGGACCGTATCGTCAATACGAAGCTAGAAAATATTTTTATCGATTTTTTTTGAGTTAGTATGTGACCCCGGTAATATAAAATGTACGTTTAAAATTCAATATAGTGATTTAAATGTAAATTAAACAGAAACTGATCGAAACAGTCGAATCAGCTTGCGATACATATCCCGTTGTGTTCAGAATGGGGGTAAAACGTTAGGGACGACAGGCGGTGGACCTCGTTTCGAGGTCGTATGGAAAAGTACATTTTTTGAAATTAAAAATAATAAAAATAATAATAAAAAAATAAAACCCCTTTCTCCCCTTAAACCCGCTCTGGCCCCCCCTCCCTCATTTCCAATACGATTCAGAAGAAAAAAAAAATCCGCTGAAGACCATCGATCGCCAGCGAGAGGCCACGGCAGGCACCGCACCTCAGCCCCACCTCCGACCGCACCTCAGCCCCACCTCCGACCGCACCTCAGCCCCACCTCCGACGAGACCTACGCCCTCCCTCCGAAGCCACAACCCCCTCTCTCCTCCGCGTCGAGCACGAAAACCGAACCCTAGCCCGAACTGAGCCGCCGCCGACCAACCAAGGCGCCCCACCACCCCTCCGACCCCCACTACCCTGCTGCCGCCACCAGCACAGTCCCCTCCCCTGTAAGTCGTTTTTTAATTTATTTATTTTATTTTATATTAATAGAAAAGAAAACCGAATTTTATTTTATTTAAAAAAAAAGCATTTGAAAACTGATTTTTAAAAAAAGGTTTAAAACTGATTTTATTTTAAGATTTTAAATAGCAAAAAGTTTAAAAACTTTAGAATAGAAAAAAAGTTTAAACTTTAAATAGAAAAAGGTTTAATCTTTTTAAAGAAAAAGATTTGAACTTTTAAAAGAAAAAGATTTGAACTTTTAAAGGAAAAGATCATATTTTTAAAACTTCATATTTGAAAAGGCGAAATCTATATTTTTGTGAAAGGGAATTTTTGTCTATAAGGCATCGAGATAAAAATATAATTTTTATAACGAAGCATAGTAAAAATTCGATTTTTATTTGAATGGCAAATTAAAAATATGATTTTTATATATTGAACTTCGAATTAAAAATGTGATTTTTATATATTGAACTTCAAAGTAAAAATATGATTTTTATATATTGAACTTCGAATTAAAAATGTGATTTTTATATATTGAACTTCGAATTAAAAATGTGATTTTTATATATTGAACTTCGAATTAAAAATGTGATTTTTATATATTGAACATCGAAGTGAAAATTCGATTTTTATATATTGAATAACGAAGTAAAAATTCGATTTTTCCATATGTAGTGGCTACAGCAACGAAGATGCGATAACGATGGAGATTTCTATCAAAGAAGAGTCAAGAGCTAGGATAGCTATATGTGAGAATTTCTCACCTTTCACTTTCTTTTTTCTAGTTATATATATATACTAGGATGCAGACGGTGCTTAGTAGCACCCGACACAATCGTCCACAGACCATGGACTTGTTTGTTTGGCTGTGTTGTTAGTTAGATTGTTTGGGTTGATTTGAATTGTTTGATGAAATGAAATTGATATGATTGATGTGAGAATGGCGTGGGCCTTCACTAGACCGGGGATAAGGCTAGGCCTCGTCCCGTTTCTAGTATCGTGCCGTTATGCCGCCGAAATTTTCTAAAATATGTTAGAAAAATAAAAATATCATTTTATTGAATAAATGAACTGAATCGAAATTCATGTGTTAAAATAAAATGTTTATCGTTAAAAATATAAATTTTAACGTGAAAGTGGATAAATGAATATTTATAAACAAATCGGCCGATTTGTTTATATACACTGATTTGACTGATATCGATTGGGTCGATAAATTTTACACATCGCCCAACTGCACAAAATAAAATATGTGTTTGATTGTTTGAAACCCCACACGGGTGTTGGGATGAAATTTGAAGTTCACTCATCCTGATTTATCAAATATGTCGATCGATTGATTGACAGGCTGTTATAAGCGTTAGATATTTATATTTGATGCTTATACAGTGTAGTGCACTTTGGTTGATGGTTGATTATTTTCAATGCTATTATATGTGTGTAATGTACGAGAATCCATATAATTAACATTATATGGTAATTGATTGGGCCTCATTCCAGTTTCGAAATAAAACATTTGAAATAGAAATATTTGAAGAGAAATATTTGAATAGAAATATTTGAAATAGAATATTCGAAATAAAACATTTGAAAGAGAAATATTTGGAATAGAATATTTGAAAATAGAAATTTATGAAGCCGTGTTGATTAGATTGACGCCATTTTGACGTGAACGATTTCGAAATGAATTGAATTGAAAACGATTTCGAAATGAATTGAATTGAAAACGATTTCGAAATGAATTGAATTGAAAACGATTTTGAAATGAATTGAATTGAAAACGATTTCGAAATGAATTGAATTGAAAACGATTTCGGAATGAATTGAATTGAAAACGATTTCGGAATGAATTGAATTGAAAACGATTTCGAAATGAATTGAATTGAAAACGATTTCGAAATGAATTGAATTGAAAACGATTTCGAAATGAATTGAATTGAAAACGATTTCGAAATGAATTGAATTGAAAACGATTTCGAAATGAATTGAATTGAAAACGATTTCGAAATGAATTGAATTGAAAACGATTTCGAAATGAATTGAATTGAAAACGATTTCGAAATGAATTGAATTGAAAACGATTTCGAAATGAATTGAATTGAAAACGATTTCGAAATGAATTGAATTGAAAACGATTTCGAAATGAATTGAATTGAAAACGATTTCGAAATGAATTGAATTGAAAACGATTTCGAAATGAATTGAATTGAAAACGATTTCGAAATGAATTGAATTGAAAATGGATTCGAATTGAATTGGAAACAAATTGAAATGAATTCAAATTGAATTGAAATTTGAATTGAATAGAAATGAATTTTAAAACGAATTTATAAAGAAGAATTCAATTTTGATTTGAATTGAAATGGAAGTTGAAATTGCTTTTGAAACGATTTTAAAACTATTTATATAATTCGTTTTAGATAGAAATCGACGAAATATATATTATATATATAATATAATGGCTTGAATAGAACGCGCCGCGCCGCGGCAGTTCGTGAATTTCGACCATTTATTTCAAACGGACATTACGGGAGATCCGACCGTCGGATTCTCCTAAAACCGGAACCGTTGGGTTCGTATCGAAAAGAGCTTTCTAACGAATATTAGAAATTCAAAATCTAACGGTTGGATTTGGAATTATGTCCAAATCAAATTTGAAAAAGGTCGCTGTAAGTGCAGTTCGATAGCCGTTGATGGAAATCGACTGTACGGGCCTTGATAAAATTATTAAAAATAGTAATAATTTGTGTAAAATCATAAGAAATGATTTAGAAAGAATTGGGATGAAAAACTCCATATTTGAAAAGATAAAAATAGATTTTTATCGAAATGAACTAGTTTTGAACTAGAATTATAATTCTATTTATTTTTAAATAAATAAATTGAATTCGAAAAGGGTTTTAAAAATAACCAAAATTTCCAATGATTGCATTGGAGTGGATTTGAATCGAAATTGTCTTCGGAATATTTCGATGTTGGAATTCGGGATTATACAGATGTTGTTATGGAAATTTGAAAGATATATATATTTATATCGTTATTTCCAGTACGACATTTGTTAATCGTAGAATTTGATATTGAATATAAGCCGGGATATTTTCTATTCAGAGCCTTGTATTTAATATCAAATGTGATTTGGGTTTGTCGTGAATGGTGTCTTCACTAACACTGTTCTTGAACCCAGTTGAGAAAACATTAAATCTTTTTATTTAGATTTAATGAAGTGTACCAATTAAATAATATTTAATTGAAATTGAATTGATATTGATTTTTGGGTTTATCGTGAACAGTGTTTTAAATAACACTTGTTCTTTAACCCGATAATTAATGGAACGTGATTTTGGGTTTATCGTGAACTGTGTTTTTAAATAACACTGATTCTTTAACCCAGTCAAAGATTAAAACTAAGTGGAGTTTTAATGAATCTTTAATTAGATTGAAATAATCGAAATGGAGTATCACCAGTTTTGCTCCAGGCGATAGTTAAATCTTTAATTAGATTTGAACGTGAAATGGTAATTGAATTTACCGATAACACCGTGGTGTTAGATATGAAGTATAACCAGTTTTACTTCATGGGATGAATAGGTTGGGATTGGGGAAATTAAAACAAATGATTACTTCGGTAAGTTTCGTTAATCCCGACTAGTTTGAATTGATATTCAAAGATAGATTAAAGGATAAATTCAAGAAATTTATCTTGGATAAAATTAATGGGAACCTTTCCCTATGAATGTGAAGTTAGAAACTAACTGTCGGTTAGCTAAGAAGAATGGTTTTCTGGATATTGATCTGATGTTGGTTTCGGCCTTCGGGGTTAATATTTGGGAAATTATTCTCTTGATTAATTTACGGTTAGTGACTAATGAATTGGAATGAGGCGTATGTTGTGTTTGTGTAACACTTATTTAAAATATACGCGAGTTATTCGGAAAGACCGGGTTTATCCCATTCTGAATAACTGATACGACGATAAGTCGAAGATGAAGACGATGGTCGAAGACCGGAGGTCTTCACGTCGTTTGGGTAATTACTGATGATCTTGATTGGGCTGTACACCCAAGAAGATGGAAACAGTTAGTGATCGTCCAGAAGTACTTGGAGATCGATGGATATGCGGGGTACTAGGTGCCTCCGGTTTCATTCAGCCCCAGAACGGACTTGTAAATGGACTGTGTGTCTGACATTGGATTTTAGTCCGTGTGATTGATCTCTATTAAATATATATCTGTTTGGCGGCGGAGAATTTATTCTCTTGCTTAACGCCCTTCTCTGAGACGTACGAGCTCAGGGGTTAAATATTTATGGATATCAAACGCATGGAGTGAATTGCCTGTGTGGCATGCCTAAGTGGCAATTGATCGAGGCTTCTGTTGAAAAGCAAAGTCTTATGGTGATGATCAAAGCAAGGCCTTTGTGGCGTAGCTTTGTGTAACGTTTACTTCGCGTGTTTCACACCCGGTATGAACCAAAAACGGGAGAGGACGTCAGGGAGGGCATGCGTTTCTTTCTAGCTAGAAGTGGCGTCAGTGGTTTTACACGCCCTGACGAGTTTGACTTATGTGGTTGTTGCTGTTGCGAGGCGCCTCGGATTGATCGGTCGTTCTCGAACCGATGGAGTCATTTAGTTGGCTCATTTACGCCCCAAAGGGCGGGGAAACGCATGTTCAGGCATTTTAATCCACATCGGTGGACCGGCCCTGAGGATCCAAGGGTCGATGCGCTCTGACCCTGAGGCTCGGGCTAGACAGTCTCGAAGTCGGTGAGGACTATCTTTTGCCTCGGTTCATAGATGGAAATCCAATTTCCAAATACGTGACATTTGCGGTTTTAATTGTAGAACTAGTATGGCGACATGATATATGGTACCCATGCCGCCTATGATTGATACTTATGATTTGAAGTTGTTTTATACACTATGCACTTATAATAGTATCAAATGATTTGTTTTAAACGTATCAAGCATTCTTTGGCTGTTATAAGGGAAAACCCTATCCCCCCGGCTTGCGTTGCATTGTGTGATAGGACCTGGGTCTTATAACAGCTTCATTTTTCTTTATTTAGCATTGCGCTATTTGTTTTATGCACTGGTATTCTTGGGAGGAAACCCGTTCCGTGTTATACGGCGTGGTCCCTCGATTTACCTAACTTTAAAAATAAAGATTAATAACTGTTTTAGTTCTCACACCAGTCACATGACTGACCTGGAGTTTATTGTTTTAACCTAAACTCTGGGTGCCCTTATTTTGACACGGGCAGCTAGAAGTTTTGGTTTTGCAGATTTATATTCACAGGATCCTGGTTTACAGCTGGAACGATATCCGGAAAGCTTTGTATCCGTATATCTACTTCTAGTTGTGTATTGTATTATTTTCCGCTGCTATGTATTTAAATGTAATTTAAATCTCTGATATTTCTGTGTAATATTTATTTGTTTATACTCTGTATATTCTTGTAATATGATGCATTGTTGTAATATACAGTGAAATGTTCTTTTATATGCGTTCTGTTGTGGCTTGTTCTCGAACTATCCGACGCTTTCCTTTACGGGGAAGTATCGGGTTTTCACAGAACCTCCATGGGATTTGCTAGATTCATCATCTCTTAATGCACCTATAAGCTGTCTTTGTCGTCGGAAATGATCATCCGCCATATCATCAAGCTCTTCGTCACTATCATCGAACAACAAACACTCTTCGGTGGACATTGTGGTCTTTTGAGTTTTTGAGTGTATACACTACAAATTGTGGACTGTGTCTGAGTAGTGAATGTTGCAAGTTTTCCTCCTTATATAACATAGTTTTTCTACGTTTTGGTCTTCATTGGACATAAAGCAAGTCATGCATTGGTTACTGGAGTATCACTGACATAAAGCAAGTCATGCATTGGTTACTGGAGTATCACTGACATAAAGCAAGTCATGCATCGGTTACTGGAGTATGCTTGTCATTAAGCAAATCATGCATTGGTTACTGGAGTATCACTGACATAAAGCAAGTCATGCATCGGTTACTAGAGTATTCTTGTCATTAAGCAAATCATGCATTGGTTACTGAAGTATCACTGACATAAAGCAAGTCATGCATTGGTTACTGGAGTACGCTTGTCATTAAGCAAATCATGCATTGGTTACTGGAGTATCACTGACATAAAGCAAGTCATGCATTGTTATCTTTATGTCTTTTTCATTTGTACCTTGTAATTTATCATCTTATTGTTAATACTCGTATTGTTGTTTTTTAACGGGATAGGAGTTAACACATTAATTATTACGCTCATTCAAAGAAGTTAACACATTAATTATTAAACTTAAGGATACAACAATAAGCATAAAGATACAACAAACGGGATAGGAGTTAACACATTAATTATTATGCTCATTCAAAGAAGTTCGAAGTCGCCTATTCTCTTGTTCTAACTCGTTTGTGTAAGCAATAGCCCTTGGAGGGAAACGGTCGTCTATCCACTCATAATTGCATCCGTTAGGCCATAGCGAGCATAATTGGATCCTACGACCAACATCATCTCCGTCAGCCCGGACTACCACCTCTACCGCGTAACCACAGTGGCAACAAACGGGATAGGAGTTAACTTCCTGCTTGTTAGGAGACTGTTCAACTGAAACTCGTCGTACCTCTTGATGACCTACATCTGGAACAGTCGGAGGACCAGGGACTGTAGCCGCTTGTAAGCGTTCTTCATTTACAGCCTCTTTATGACCTACATCCGGAACATGAGAAACTGGTGGATGAATCGTCAAGCGGGTAAACTCCGGGTAGACTTGATGCAATTCCTCATAGTGCTGCTCTTGGTATTCGATATTCCAATCAATATCTGTTCTTGGACTTGAAGGAGGACGCTCAGGAAAGTTTTGATCATAGTTCGAATCCATTGACGAGGGCCATGACCATGAAGACATTTTATTATTTTGATGAAAATTTTGGTTCCAGCTAACTAAAAAGTGGTAACCGTATACATTTATCGGGGCAATGTAGTGTTGTGGTAGTGTACATATGTCACGGGGATGACCCTTGTTTCCAGTACGAGTTGTCAAGTCACGTTCTTTTTATTTGTTGGACAACCTATAACACGTTACCTCATGCTGAAATGCAGAGACGTAGCAACTCAACTGTTGAGGACAGAGAGTTGTCTTGTCATATGTCTGTATCTTGTACTGCTCAATTAATGATGACAGAGCTTTACCAAAAAGCAACTCCCTAGTTTAAATAGTTTACACTTCATCCCCCAATCATACCTACAGAACTGTGTGTTCTACATAAGTCACGACGATAAGGTAAGAAACTAGTACTCTTGTTCCTTCTACGTGTTTACGTATGTTTTTGTGTACATAATATGTTTCTTGTTTGTGTGTAGCTTAAATGGACGATTGGTACATAAGTGATGAACTCGTAGATAAAATGTTTGATGAGTATGAACGGAACAAGGAAGAGGAAAAAGATGGTGGTTTCGTTCCAGATACACAAGTTGAAGAGGCGGAAGAACCAGTTCAAAATGAAATTGTTCGTGGTACTCAACAAATAGTTGAAGTTCAAAAAACAAAAGGACGTCCATGCAAAAACATAAGAAGGCAAGTGGTTAACTATAATTGTCCCAACCAAAGTGATGCTAGCTCCAGTGGTACTACAACAGAATTCTCTTCTCAGGACTTACTTATACTCGTGAAATCCTATATCGAAGCTTACGATAGAAGAGATTTGATGCTTATGCAAAATGGAGGAGGGCTTACCCACGAAGAATTTTGGTCTTTGATAACAAGATTACATAACAATCATCGTAACTGCACCACTACACGAACTTCTGCTGAAATTCATATGGCTCATCGGCGTTTCGTTATAACTTGTGAGCGATACCAGAAGATTATAGAGACAGTTGAAGATGAAAACATATTTAAACTGAATCGGGCAACTTATGATTCTCGTTACCTTGCGGAGTATGGGATTGATTTTGTTGGGTATGAAATCTACAAACTGCGTTATAGTTGGATAACCCGATACGGTGCTGAATTGGCAAATCATTTTGCTTATTGCTTGTAGGTTCATCATAAGTTTTAGTACTTATTTTTGTTGTGTTATCTCTTGTAAGCAACTTTGTAGTCAAAATTTCGGTACCAGTTAAGCCAGTCCAATATGAATATAAATTCAAATCATTTGTTGAATATATAAACATATTTAAAAAAAAATATGAATGGTTAAGATAATTAAATACGATATATTAAAAATATGAAGCAGTATATAAACATATTCTTAAATTTAATAGTTGAATTTTTAAAATTTTAAACGTTATAAAATATACTATAACAAATTGGTAAAATTTTCAAAATTTTAAACGTTATAAAATGTTGAAGGTTAAAATAAATAGATATAAGTTAAGCGTTTGTTTAACAAACGCGTGGATCTACGCGTTTGTTTAACAACCGCGTAGATCCACGCGGCTGTTAAACAAGCGCGTAGCTCCACGCGTTTGTTAAATAAACGCGTGGATGGAAAACTGTTGTGTTTCCACGAATTCCGGAGTGTGGATAATCGCAAAATGAAAATCCACACTCCGGAACAGTTGGAGATGCTCTAAGTGGGCTGCATAAGAATCGTGGGAAGAGGGGGAAAGAAAATTTAGCGTGAAAGAAAAGGAAGGCATCGTGGATTTTGCTTAGGGATAGGATCTGCGAGTTTGAGAGGGGGGGGGGGAACGTATGAGAAATGTCACGCCATGATTAAGGAATGGAACGGGAATGTTATGGCAATATTAACTATGATAATAAAAAATTAATTAGCTTATTTATTTCCCTAAATTTATTGTAACAATAACGATGCCATTTTCAAAACCAAACGCGTCAAAAATGGGAATGGACCATTTTACCTTAATTTCTCATTTGTTTAATCTCTCATTAATTTTACGTTCTCCTTAATTCTCTTCAATTTTAAAAATTTTGCTTTTAAAATCCTAATACCTATCATTTTACGATTATTTACTAATCACTCACACTACATTCAAATAAGTACATTTAAAAAAAATACAATTATTTACAAATGTTTTTCGATTTTCTCTCAATTATTTTGATATAGAGATCCAATTTAAGCTAATTAATTGATCCAAAATTAAAGTTATAGATAAAATTAGTCAACTTATATTCCAAATTTCAATATGCATGCCACATACACATCAACAAATTGGCAAAAAGAACATTTAGATACAAAATTATATAGATCGCATAACGCAAATTATATACATTGATGATAATAACAATTTTATCTTATAATAGTTCGTTCACAAATATATATTATATTAAAATGCAGAAACTCATTAGCTTCAACATCCAACCTTTTTTTATATATAACTATTACACAGAAACCATTTTCATTTTATCTTAATATTTTACGCTCAAGTCTATGTGTCTAGTTAATTGTGTAAATCTTAATTTTATTAAATATTTGATCAACTATCATTTATTAATCAATCTAATAAATCCTAAAAACAATAGTTTCAATATATTCAATTTCCTATACAATTAAGAATAATAACTAAATTATTTCTTAAGTCAAATGAATTAACATAAATTTATAGTTAAATATGATATTGCTTTTAATTTACAATTTATTTATCTTCAAAAAGTTGTTGTTCATTACATAATGTAATTTTATTTTCAACACCTTTTAAAAAACAAAAGTATATTGTACAACATCAAGACGTGAACGCCTAGATTAATTGATAAAAAAATATATTGACATTCCCTCTTTCAATACATTATAAACCATACCCAAATCACAACTGATCTTGGTGCTGCAAACTTTATTTGCACTTATCACAATTATACGTATGACCCTTACAACAACATGAAATATATGGTTGACTACAAGGATAAAGTTGTTTAAAAACTAAAACCAAGTATAAGTATTAAAAGCTCTACTCAGTTACACACACACACACACACACACACACACACACACACATATATATATATATATATAATGCTTTTCTTAGATTTTTTTTAACTTTTTTTTACGTTCAAATCTTTAATTGAATTTGTTATATTAATTACAAAGTATTTAAATAACTTAAGTTATTTAATATTTATTCCTTCGTTTATTTATCTTTACAAAAATAAGAGTTAAATGTACATACAAAAACTATACAACAAGAATGATAAAGTTGTCTATTCACTTATACATATAATCCCCCTTCCCCCAACACACATATATACCTCTCACATTAGGGTTGTTAACAGATACTTTCAGATACAGATAGTGCTATATCCGTATTCGTATCCGAAATCATTTTCAGATGTCAGATATCCGTATTCGCGGATACGGACGGATGTCGGATAATTATCCTATCCGCCAACGATCGATAAATTAAGAAATATAAACGAAAATTTCTAGTTTAACATAAATGTTTTTTAATTCCATTGATCACTAAAGTATTAAAAATAATCATATATGATGAAATGAAATAGATTTGAGTAGCTAATATGCATTTAGTGCATATAATATAAACTTTCGACTTAGTAAAGCAATAAATAATTTTGATTCATTGTACTAAAATACATATAATTTTGAGCATAATGTTTAAAAAAATCGGATGGATATTTTTCGGATACGGATATCAATGTATAAGTATCCGCATCCGTTTTCTCGGATATCGGATATTTATCCGCTTTTCGGATATGGATGCAGACGAATATCAGATTTTTTGGGTATCCGTTGTCAGCCCTATCTCACATAACATAAATTGTTTACATCTACATCATTAAGAAATTTACTTTAATTTTTTTCTTCAATTAAGACATTAATATCTAGAGATATATGTAGTTAACTATAATTGAAGGCTAATTCTATTGGCACCCCAATTATTGCCTTTCCCACCCCACAAAAAACTTTAATACATAACATGACAAATTTACACTTGTATATTATTCAAGTTATCTTTTTTATTTTTCCATTCTATTATATGCTTTACTTACATAAAATTACAACGATATTAATATATTTTGAAAAGATAGATAATTCCAATGAATTTTTTTAAAAGAAAATGGTGTTAATTTCAAATTTGTTTTTTTTATTTTTTACATCTTTTTTCGCTTAACGATATTTGATTTTAGAATTTTTTCTATAATATGTCATTCAATTATTTTTAAATTGAGCTGAAATATAACATTTTTTGTGGATTGCAAAAAGTAGGAAAAACATAAATATAGATCACAGCTTCATCATTTCTAGATCTCGTTTGTTATTTCTTTCCATTGTTTATGTAAAGGTACTTGTTTTAAAAATAAAAATAAAGGGTAGTTTTGGTATCTTTTGGGGTGGGAAGAGTAAAAAGTGGGGTGTAATGTTTTTTGTTTAGATGATGGGGTGAGAAAGGCAAAATACGGGGTGCGAATAGATTTAGCCATAATTGGATACCATTGTCTTACTACATATTTAATTCTTTGAACAAATTCAAAAAAAAACATATTTAATCCTTTGAGCCAGCTACATATTATGACTTTTAATGATACAAATTGATATTACTCCTTTTCATCTTTTTTTTCCTTCAAAAATAAGGTAAAATAATAAAGTCTTCTGATTCCATAATACAAAAGTACAGAGGCATGTGTACATCCTTCGACGATTTTGTCGAATCCAGAAGATTATCCACTTCAACATTGGAGTCCAATAAGCTGAAATTATTATGTAAATTCGTGATTACATTTCCTATAAAATGATTTTCTATTTCATTTGTCACATGTTGTCGATTTGCGTCCTTAGGTTGTTGATTTGCAGTGCTTAATTCCTTGTATTTAACTGTTGAATTATCATATTTGATATCTGAAGAAGCACACACATTATGTGTAAAGTTACACTCGATGTCGTCCGCCTCAGTGGTATTATCTTGATCGTTATGCAAGATATCTTTAGGCATGTTATCATCTTGCATGTTATCATTTTGCTCATTCTACATATGATCACTTAAATTGTTCACATTCTGCTCAACAGAAATCACCCTTTCCCCACTAGCTTCATCTACCAGATTAATAATTTGAATTGGTCCATCATTTGCATCATTCCCATTAGTCTTCATACTAACATCATGATCAATCTGATCTACATTACTTCCATGATTTTCGTTTTACCAAATTTCTTCCAGTTTCGTCTTGCACTGGTTAGTTGAGTGGCCAAACACTTTGCAATTGTTGCAACGCAGAGGTTTATACACATACCCAACCTTAACTTTCAACTCTTCAGCTGCGTGAAACACCACATCAACCTCATTAGAGAAATCAGATTTTGCCTCCATCTCCACAAGAATCTTAAAAAAAACAAATCTCGATTCATCTGCTGTAATCTTATCCATCTTAATCGGTTTTCCAACACACTAGCTATGTCACTTAGCGCTTCTCTATCCTATAATTCTAACTCTAGATTAGTAATTTTAACCCATAGAGGCATAGTAGATAGCAAATCTTTCTTAAATCTTAGACCCATATTTCATTTCTTCAAAATGATTATTCTATTATCAAAAAGATAAGGTCCACCTTTTAAAATGTTTTCATAGTCTCTCTTATTTTCAAATCTTATTATGAAGAAGCATTTTCTCTAGAAAGTAATTGAAAATTCCTTGCTGGTTTCCAAGATCATTCAATATAATTTTTTAAATGTGCGTATGTGATATGGTCTAACTCTATAAACATAAAAAACATTGTAATTATTCCATTTGTTTACTGATCGAAGAGTTGCTCATTCAGGAACACAGGCTTTTTTATTATTATTAACAATCGTTAGTTCAATAAAGTTCAAACCAACGAATTCATCTTGATTTTGTCCTATACCACCATTCGCAACTTGTAACCAAGATTTAGGTAATCCCTTCCCCACCTTGTTTTGAATTTGTTTCCAATTTCTCTCATAAAATCTGGATTTGATCATACCTTGCTAGATCGGTGGGTTAGCGGGTTTAGTTCGAGTGTTCGCTCCCTTCATAACTGAAGCCCTAGAAGGACGATTTGCCGTAGAAGATTTGTGAGATTCAAAATCCCCATCACTTCTTCGACCAATGTTGGCGATCCTCTTCGAAGAGCTTCCCTGTTCGAAAACCCTACCTCCACCTATCTGAAACGGTTGTTTCCCTACAAGCTTATCTCTCTCGATAGTAGGCTCCTTATCTCTCCTCCGATCTGGAGGTTTACCAGATTCCAAGCCTTTCACCATGTCTGCCATAAGCTTTGTAGAGCCCTCCATTATTTTTCGTTCTGAAAAGTTTAAGTTCAGGACCAGTGAATGATAGTACTATTCAAATTATAAATATCGGATTAAATGATTTTGAAATTGAGTTTTGGTTATATAAATAAACCCCCATTTGTGCTTATTAATAATATGACCCAAAAAAAAAACTACCATTTCGAGATTTTACCGGTATATGGATAAAAAAATTAATGCTTCGAATCTAATAATAAATAAGCTTGTGCTTAAAGTTGATTGAGAAGCTTTTTAAATTGAATTTTTTGCCAATTATCCAATCAATTTTTGTTATGCACTAGTCAAGCTCAGTAATGGTAGGTTAATTTGACAATCTGACCACCGGTCGAAATTGCGACTCATTAAACATGTAGGTTTTGACTGGTTGAGTAAATGTTACGTTGGGTAATTAGTATAATCCATAGCTATTTTTATGTAGGAAAGTGAAAGGAGAAGATAGATCTTGAACGTATGTAGATGGGGCATATAGAAAATATTTATGTAGTCGTATTTTTATCCGATAGGTTTGAGCATCATCCTATTAATTTTGTGCTAACCAGGGTTGAATATAACTTGAATTCTTTTTTAAAAGGAGATGGCACTAAATATATATTATCACACATAATGTGAGTTGTTATGTAAACTATAACAAGTTTTAACCTAACTCACATGGATTACCAACATTAATAATTAGATTTGCTTAAGATAATAATAATGAATGTTTAATTGTTTTAAGACTTCTTAGATACGAATTAAAGACTGAAATAAAGACTAAAGTTTGGTCTCCAAGAAGTCTTAATAGTTACAAACCAATTTGAGACTGAATGTCAGTCTTTAACATGAAGTTTTAAAGACTACATTTTTCAGTTTGTATTCAGTCTCTATTTAAAGACTGCGTAATTTCAGTCTTTATTTTTCAGTCTTTAAATGAATGTTTTTATGTAGTGTGCACAAATAGGAAATGTAATAATATTGATGTAAATAAACAAGTTTTGATAGATTCCACTTAAGAGTTTTAGTCAGTACATGTAGACTGGTTGTAATAAATTGACGTATACGTCATGATGTGACAAACTAACCGACAATCTGATGTTACTAAATTCAATTTCTGATTGTAGCAAGATTGTTTTTAAAAAAGTATAAATTTTAAAAATAAGTATATAAAAATAATGGAGGGAGAAAGAAGAAACACAAAAAAGCAAGAAAAAAGACTACATGAATCAGTCCATGTAAACTGCAAGGACATGTATACGGTTGTGGTAACAGTGGAAGAAAATAGATGTAAATTCAAAATAAGTACATCATTTTATATAGTTTAAAGCCAAATATGTCATTTTACCCTTTTCTACAATCAATTCAAATTTTAGTAAGTTCTTTGAAATGCGAATCAACAGTGAGAATATCATACAAAATGAATCATTTGATCGGTCTTTCGGAGTTAAGAGAATAAATAAGAAAAAAATGATATATAGCGAGCATACTAATCAGTACTTAAAGTCAATCATATAACTCCCCCTCCCCCGTGCAAACGTCTACCAAAGAAACAGGTGCATCGTGACTGGTGAAGACAAAAAACTAACCAACAATCTACTAAAATCCATTTCTGATTGTATTATTATCCTAGACATCAAGTAAACAATTTTTTATTCTAAAACATAAAATACATGTAATAGGGTTAATTTTTCAACTATATTTACAAAATTTTCATATGTTTACTTAACTTAGCAGTAGAAATAATGTACTTCTCAATACCACTTCAAATATGGTGCATAATATACTTTTCTGTTCTAACTAAACATGATCTGCTCATGTTGAATATGACACCTATTCACAATATTCCAACACAAATTGATAGATTTTTAAAGCATTATTGTTTTAGGTAAATACGAGAGAAAATGTTTAGAACTTACTTGCATGAAATGATCGCTTCTCAAAGTGTGTAAATACACCTTACGGGAACAAGTCTATTTTTAAATGTATATTATGGAAGAAACAACTAAAAAAACATGTCTCATTCATCTATTGTTTTTTCTTTATTATTTTGCAAGTAGCTTGACATTTGATGATTTAAACGCAAAGATTATGGAGCTGCTATATATTATGAAACATAAATTAACAGACCAATTAATTGAGAAATCAACATGGAAACGACCACTTCCACTCTGCCTATTAGGATATTCTAATACACAAGCAGAGATAAAATAATATTTCACTCAAATTAGACAATGTCCAGAAGAAAGATAGGGAGTGGGGGTTGTAGGTTTAATTTCAGAAATGACTTTAACAAATATCAACAAACAAAATCAAAATAAAAAATAAGGTACTATAAGAAAGATATCTTACTTATCCACAGTGGCCAAGACAACCCCTGCATCAGATTGCGGAAGTATATCTCCTGAAAACCTTAGAAGAATCGTTCCAAATAAGGCTTCTACAGAGTCTTTAACCAATAATAATATTTAGGTTGACATTTATTTTTCATGTACTTAAGAAATAAGATAACGTGCATGAGATGAAGTACATAATAAAGAAACCATGGAGTGGCTTTAAGAAAAAAACATGTTATTACTGTTATTGTATTTATTTATGCAGAGATAAAAAAATCATTTTGATAGTGTTGTTGTATTTATTTATGCAAAGATATATTTGCGATGCAGTCGGATACGGATAGTGCTGTATCCGAATCCGTATCCGAAAAAGAAAATTTGTATCCGATATCCGCGGATACGAGTTAAAAATATGTGTATCCGTGTCCGCATATCCGTATCCGTCTTAGCGAGTACGGATATCCGAAAATATCGGTATCTGAAAATTAAAAATGTACATTGGATGTGGTTATCCGAAAAAATCCGGAAAAATATCCAAAATAAAATAGTGAAAGTTTACAAATACATCACTCACATGCAAATTTGACTCATACAATACTTTTTTGAAAAGATGAATACATCTAATTAAAAATTACAAGCAGGACATCAGTCGAATAAATTTCTTACAACAAATATTTTAAGAGATAAAGTGTTCAAAATATGAAAAACACAACCCCAAGACTAAAACAAAACAAAACATTAATCATATAAGCACATACACAATTATGTTTAAATTATAACCATACCACAGAATAAAATGAGTACATGATTTAAAATGTTGCATAATACCAAATACAACATTTCTTTATAATCCAATAGTTGAGATTAGTTTAGCTATTTTGAGGAAATTTATATATTAATTTAATCTTAAACATAAAGTAATAATTATATAATATACATACATATACACACATACATACACGCATCAGAAAATCGAACGGATATTTTTCGGATATGGATACCAATATAACCATATCCGTATCCGGTATGTTTTCGGATATCCATATCCGCATATCCGATTATGGATATATTTCGTATTTTCAGATACAGATGCGGACGGTACTCATTGACAACCATATAACTATTGCACTATAAATGGATTTGCCAAAAAAACTATCAGACTACAAATTTGTGCTTAATATATAAAATTTTAGGTCCAATAGATGGTCTTTTTCTGTCCAATTGATGGTCTTTCTCAAACAATAATTTGTTTCTTGAGATGGTCTTTTTTTGTCCAATAGATCTGTTTCGAGACCAAGGTAACTTACTATTGATTTATTTATTACATAGTATGTCTTAATGTCTTTTCATTTGCTTATCATACCTTGTACTGTAATACAGTAAATGAAAAAACAATTGCATTGCTCATTAACGATAAAAAAAATGTATTCAATTTATGGCAAGCTTTAAATAAAGAAAGCTAATTATTATACCATTTCTTTCTGAATATAACTGTAAAGTGATGAATTTAGAGTTAGCTCGTAACTTATTACTAGCTTGGTTAAATAAATCAAGGAATCATAGAAGAAAACCATTTAGACTCCAAATGATATATTAAAGAAAAACTGAACTTACAGGCTTAGAATTAGCTAGGCTATAACATACATGTAGTTCATAATTAATTTGGATAGCTATTTCCATTTCTCAAATCATTTTTCCGTTTTTCAACTATATGCCCGCGTGCATTTCGATTTCATACTATTTTTTAAACAAAAAATACAATGTTGAAATGTATTAGAGAACACCAAATTATCACAAAACTAATTAGCAATGTGAAGGGTGAACTCTTAATGTTTATACAAAAATTATTTATAGATTCCCCGATGTGGGACTTGTCTCAACATGCCCCCGCACGTGTAGCATATCCTGAGCCTTACACGTGGATCTTAATGGGTGACGTGGACAAGTGTGGCAGTTATGTGCACACGAATTAAACCTCGCTTTGATACCATGTTAGAGAAACCCAAATTATCACAAAACCATTTGACAATGTGAAAGATGGACTCTTAATATTTATACAGAATTTATTTTATGAATTCTCCGATGTGGGACTTATCTCAACACGCTTTTGCACGTATGACATACCCTGAGCTTAACACATGGATCTTATTGGGTGATGTAGACAAGTGTGGTAGTTATGTGCACACGAATTAAACCCTCTCCAATACCATGTTAGAGAACCCTAAATTATCACAAAATCAATTGGGAATGTGAAGGGGGGACTCCTAATATTTATACAGAATTTATTTTATAAATTCCCCAATGTAAGACTTGTCTGAACACGCCTCCGTACGTGTAATGTATCCTGAGCCTTACACGTAGATCTTATTGGATGACATGGATAAGTGTGACAGTTATGTACACACGAATTAAACATCGCTCTGATACTATGTTAGAGAACCCTAAATATCACAAAATCAATTGGCAATGTGAAGGAAAGACTCATAATATTTATACAGAATTTATTTTACAAATTCCCTGATGTGGAACTTGTCTCAACATAATGGTCCTGTAATACAAAACCATATTAGTGAAATTTATATTTGCTTTCACTAGTTTTTTTAGAGCAGAAGCCTTGTTTATTAGACCCAATTTCAAATAAAAACATATAAACCGATGCACATCTTAGAGAAACATTATTGATGCAAAGTTCAAGATGATTATCTCTTGTTGACATTGCTCATTCTTACTCGTTGATGCAACAAGTTCAAGCTCTTTTTATTATGTTATCAACCTAGAAAAAAATCATAATATGTAAAGAATTAGAACATCGTCCTGACCATAGACTGTTTTGATATGTAATGTCTATGTATAACTATTGGATTATCATCCCAAGCACTATAATAATTCTTTCATCTAAGAATGTCTTAGATCTTATAGAACACTTCTCATTTTTATTATTATTTCTTTTGCAAAATTCATTATTTAACTTGCAAAAGAAATTAGTGACTAAAATGGAAAACAAAACTAGTAGCTACAAACGGAAACGGAAACTAATAAATTTTTCAATGGTCCATTTTCTGCATCTACTTCACCAACAAATAATGATTTATCATTTAGTTACATTTGGAAAAAAGGAACATACATTATGCTTTAAAAAAAAGGAAACTTGCATGGGATGCAAATTTGCTAGATATACGATCAAGATATCAGATGGTATTCAAATAATATAAAGGAAAATTCAAACAACTAATGAAATCTAATTATGAATTATTATGTAGTTTAATCAATCAACAGTAAAATAAAAAACATAGAGTTTTGCATATTTACGCCAAAAATAGTGAAAAAAATTAATAAAAATAAAGGGTTATTTAAAATGTTATGTAACGATGGTCGGAACAAAGCCCCCCTCCTCCGGCATAGGGCGCACATATGAGTTGACACACATCCTTGTAAGAAAAGGAATCTATGATGTTACATGCCTATCAACTCATATTTGTACTCCACTCCTCTAATTTATTCCATGATGTGAGAGTTTATATTCAAACCGTCATTCCTTCCTTAACAACATGCGAGGCAATCCTAATAGTCTACCCCTTGAGATCACTGTCTTGCCTGCATGGACTAGTCTGTAACCTTTCGGCTCTGATACCACTGTTATGTAATGACGGTCGGAACAAAACTCCCTCCTCCTGCATAAGACACACACATATAAGTTAGCACACACATCCTTACAACAAAAGTAATCTCTGATGTTACGTGCCTGTCAACTCATATTTTTACTCCACTCCTCTAATTTATTCTATGATGTGGGACTTTATATTCAACCTGACATTCCTTCCTTAACAACATGCGAGGCAATCCTAACATTAAATTGATGCATAAACATATAGTTTTGTATATTTACACCAAAAATTGAATGAAAACAACAAACCAAGTCATTTTGTAGATTTTAACTCATAAGATTATTATTTTATTCGACAACACTTGAAGCATTTGATAAAACAAAATAGTAAGTTCCCATTTTTTAATTCAATAGTACCACTTGGCATCTATTATTTAACAAACAATTTATCATCTACAGAACTTATGAATGAAACCCAACTTGACAACATTTATTGACGGTTTATTAGGAATACAAGTGCCTCATATAACTATAAAAAATTATTATACCACAAGACTAAAGGTTATGTGATTCTCTGAAGATAAGAACAACATAAAAGTTCTAAAACGACGACTTTGCTATATAAAACATATATGTTAACTTTTGGAGTATTGTATCAAGCTAAATATGATTCAAAAAATGTCATAAAGAATAAAAGTAAGGTATCTAACGTAAATTTTAACAAAAGTAACATACTTATTACTTAGTCGATGACCAGGCAACATTAGCAAGCATAACTGTGGTGAGAAAAAAAAGTGGCGGACAACGACAGAGGTAAGAAAACTAGATGACGAAGAGTAGCAGATTAGGGTTTGTTGTAGGGTTCGTCGTAGGTTGGGGTTTATTGAGGGTTTCGTCGTCTTAGGGTTTATTGAGGATTTCGTCCATGTGAGAGCGTTTTAGTTTCTTAGGTTGTACTGGTGAAGAGCAGCAAGATTGGATTAGGTTCTAGGATTACGACTTTTAGCTAGTTTATTTCGCTTTAATAAATTTGGCGACGAATTTTTTTTTGGGAGGGAAGTTTTAATTTTTCAGTAGGTAGAAAAATAATGTGGCGAGACAACAGCTACTACCAGAAGAACAAAAAAGCAGTTGACTTAAGATCTATATTGCAACTGCTACAGAAATAAAGTTATAAAAACACATCAGTTACAACTGCTAAAATAAATAGTTGTTCTAAAATGCTTATTACAACTGTGAGTTTGTGCAAGCTGTAAAGAAAAGGTTGTAGTGGTTGTTTTGTTGTAGTACCACCTATCGTCTCAAGCGCGTTATCAAGAAACACTCTATCCAGATTGTTGCGATCCTGGAACCTTTCATGGGGTCAGAAGCGCTCTCCAACCTCGTTCTTCTTCTAAATTTTGGGGGAGGCATGTGATGCATCCAAAAAGATTTGGATCCTTTGGTGCAGGGAGGTCTTTATGCTTCCCATTTTAGACACTTCGAAGTTTCTGTTGGTTGCATGCTCTATTCGGAGTAACTCTTGTCCCTTCTTTCTTCCGCGGTCTACGCGAAGTTTATATAGAACATCAGACTTATGGCTGGATAATCTATCACTTTCTGACCATGGCATTGACGCAATCGCGATTGGGGGGATTACAACGTGGTCACCAGCCAAGTTAAGAAACTTGATGGCTCTTTCATCGGTCGTTCATTCGTATAGGACTTCAACTCCTTTATCATTCACTCCAGCTTGGATGAGGTATCTTTCATTGGATTGGCTTTTACTTGGTGTGATAACCAAGAAGGACCCAATAGGATCTTTATTCCCTAAACCGGGTATTCGGTAGTTTAGGGTGGTTTTCACTACCCATTACTTTCTCTGTCGAACATTTTCATCGCACTAATTTAGATCACGCTCCTATGATTTTAAAGCGTTATCCATGTTCCGTTTTGGGTCCGACAGCGTTTCATTTTCAGTCGATGTGCATCTCCCATCACTCCCTACTCTCCATGGTCAAGGAATCTTGAGCTGCAACAGTTGAAGGCAATCTTATCGTCGCTCTCTACCTTATGCTTATCCAACTAAAATCTTGCCTTAATCTCGGGAACATTCGGGTTTTTAAGAATATCTTCAACCGAGTCCGCTCGGCGGAAGAAGGCCTCATTCTTGTTAAGGATACTTTCGACTCGGACCCGATTGCTTCGAACAAAGCGGATTGACGCCTAGCTCGGTTAACTTTCAATCCAAGTTGAAAACCGAGACTAACTTTCTTCGCTAGAAAGCTTGGATCAAATGGGTCGTCGACAGAGACTTCAACTAGAAATTCTTTCACTCCACTATTAAAAATAATTAAGATCCTTTCTATTTTTCAAATTAGGCGATTAGATCTCTCTTTTGACTCTTATCCTATAGATGTGGAAGAGACCATCATTTTCCATTTTTGGTCCCTTCTATAGTGCCCTTCGGTGAATCTTCCAGATCCTGGAGTGCTTTCACGTATCACTTGTCTCGTTCTTCCTTTTTTGACCACTGGTCTTTCAAACCCTCCTTCTTCAAAGGAAACCAGAGCCTTGGTTTTCTCGCTTAGTAAAGATAGCATGAGCGGGCCAGATGATTTCAATGGGTCTTTCTACCACTATGCACGGGAGGTCGTCCATCAGGACTTCTTCCCGGTGATCCAATCCTTGTTCTCTGGTCATTCTCTCCCCAGGAGTTGGAGTTCCACTGACCTTGAGCTGATTGCAACGACCAAGAACCCTCTGTTCTTCTTTGACTTTCACCCCACTAGTCTTTGTAAATTTTCGAATAAAGTCATCTCAAAGATTCTAGCTCTTAGGCTAGTTTTATCAAAGGTAGACTCATCACTGCTAATGTCCTTCTCGCTTAAGAGCTTATCTCCTAAACTGCTAGGAAGATTCATGGTTCTAATGTGGTCATCAAGCTTGGCATAGTAAAAGCTTATGACCTCATTTCTTGGTTTTTTCTCATTCGTGTTCTTCGGGCATTTAGTTTCCCTGAATCTTTTATTGACCTTATCCGGCACCTCATTTCCAACCAATGGTTCTCTTCCCTTATTCATGGAATGACCAAAAGTTTATTTCCCTCTGGAAGGGGCCTAGGTACCCTGTCCCCTTCGCTTTTGTTACCGCTGTTGAGGCTCTAGTTTGTGGTGCACTCCCTCATGATCACCGATCAAATTCATCACTTTGGTATCCCTAGTGGATGCCCGGTCATCTCGTCCATGTATTTTGTAGATGACATCATGATTTTCACTAATGGTCACCGGCATTCGGTGCGTAGACCCTTGTCCTTTCTTTATCTCTACGAATAGTGTTGGGGGTAGTTGGTCAATCTCATGAATAGCGGTTCTGTTACTTCCAAATCCATGGATCCCCGCAAGGTGGAATGAATCTTGTATTTTTTTGGCTTTCGGATTACTCCCTTTTTCTTACCTTAGTATTGAGATATATCCTAGGCATAAGCACAATGCTCTTTTTGACCCCTGACGGGAAAAGCTTATGAGAAAAATTTCTAGGTGGAACTTCACCCTCCTTTCCTAGGCTAGAAGGTTAGTTCTAATCAAGTTTGTGCTGGATTCGCTTGGGTCTCATGTCTTTGTAGCCATGACAACCACTGCCTCTTTTTTTCGTTCTTACCGGTCGATGGCCTCGTCATTTTTCTAAGGAAGTAGAGTTGATTCCAGGAGACACTACTGGGTTTCCTAGGACACCGTATGTCGTGCTAGATGAGAGGGTGGCCTTAGCCTGCGTAAGCCTCATTGAGACGACCCGAACTTCCCCGTGAAGGAAAGCACGGATAGAATTGAGGACAAGACAAAATAGAACGCATACGGAAGAACATTTCATTGCTATTACAATAATTCCATCAGATACAAGAATATACAGAGTACAAATGAATAAATTACATTCGATAAATATCAGAGATTACAATAAATTACATAGCAATGGAAAATAATACAAAAGCACAACTAGAAGTGATACACGGATACAGAGCTTTCCGAGCATCGTTCCAGCTGTAAATCAGGACCCTGTGAATATAAATCTGCAAAACCAAAACTACCAGCTGCCCGTGCGGAAAATAGGGGCACCCAGAGTTTAGGTTAAAACAATAAACTCCAGGTCAGTCATGGGACTGGTGTGAGAACTAAAACAGTTATAATTCTTTATTTTAAAGTTCGGTAAATCAAGGGACCACGCCGTATAACACGGAACGGGTTTCCTCCCAAGGATACCAGTGCATAGAACAAACAACGCAATGCTAAATAAAGAAAAATGAAGCTGTTATAAGACCCAGGTCCCATCACACAATGCAACGCAAGCCGAGGATAGGGTTTTTACCTTATAACAGCCAAAGCATGCTTGATACGTTTAAAACACATTATTTGATACTATTATAGGTGTATAGTGTCAAAACAATTTCAATCATAAATATTAATCATAGGCGACATGAATGACCCATACCACTATGTCGCCATACTAGGTTCTACAAATAAAACCGCACTATCACGTACTGGAAATTGGATTTCCGTCATGAGCCGAGGCAAGGGGCAAGCTCCTCTCCGATTCGAGACACTCTAGCAAATGTCTCAGGACCCCACTATGATCCTTGGATCTTCAGGGCCGGTCCTCTCTTACTTTTGAGGATTGGCAATTCCTGAACACACGTTTCCCGGTCCTTACAGACCTATATCCGAGGCGCCTCGTATCCAACAACCACACAGGTGAAAAGTATATAAATGTCAGGGCTGGTAGGTCACTGACACCACCCTAGCTAGAAAGAAACATCGTGCTCTCCCTGCAGTCACTATCCCGTTTTTGACTCATACCGAGGTGTGAGGCTCGCGAATTCACGTTATACACAAAGCTACGCCACACAGGCCGTGCTTTGATCATCAACCACAAGACTTTGCTTTTCAACAGAAGCCCTGATCATCTGCCACTTACGCGTGCCACACAGGCAATTCACTCCATGCGACTAATGTCCATCGATATACAACCTCTGAGCTCGTATGTCTCAGAGAAGGGCGTTAAGCAAGAGAATATATTCTCCGCCGCCAAACAGATGTATATTTAATAGAGATCAATCAACACAGAATAAAATCCAATGTCAGACACACAATCCATTTACAAGTTCGTTCTGGGTCTGAACGAAACCGGAGGCACTTTCCTCGCATATCCATCCATCTCCAAGTACGTCTGGACGATCACCAACTGATTCCCTCAACCTGGGTGTACAGCCCAATCAAGATCATCAGTAATCACCCAAACGATGTGAAGACTTCCGGTCTTCAACCACCGTCTTCATCTTCGACATCTCGTCGAATCGGTTATTCAGAATGGGTATAAACCCGGCCTTTCTGAATAACCCACGTATATAATAAACGAATGTTACACAAACACAACAAACGCCTCATTCCAATTCAGAATATTCTTTTATTCACAAAATCACATTTTTAGGGAAATGTTCCCATTAATTTTATCCAAGATAAATTCTTCTAAATTTATCCTAAAATCTTCCTTTGGATATCATTTCAAACTAGTTGGGATTAACGAACCACACCGAAGTAATTATTTATTTTATTTCCCAATCCCAACCTATATATCCCATGGAGAAAACTGGTAATACTCCACATCTAACACCACGGTGTTATCGGTAAAATTAATTACCATTTCACGTTCAAATCTAATTAAAGGTTTGACTATCGCTTTGGAGCAAAACTGGTGATACTCCACTCTCGATCACTTTTCAGATTTGATAATTTAAATTATCAATTCACATTTTAATCTAATTAAAGATTCATTAAAACTCCACTTAGTTTTAATCCTTTCAAAAATCAACATCTTGCCTTTAACTGGGTTAAAGAACCAATGTCATCTAAAAACACGATTCACGACAAACCCAAATCATATTTGATATTAAATACAAGGCTCTGAATAGAAAATATATCGTCTTATATTCAATATCAAATTCTGAAACCAACATATATCGTATTGGAAATAACGATATAAAATATATCTTTCAAATTCCCATAACAATATCTGTATAGTCACGAAATCCAACATCGAAATATCCCGAAGATAATTTTGATTCAACTCCAGTCCAATTCACGTATTGGGAATATTGATTATTTTTAAAATCACTTTCAAATTCAATTTATTTATTTCAAAAATAAATTGATTTTAATTCTAGTTCAAAACTAGTTCATTTCGATAGAAATCTATTTTTATCTATTCAAATGTGGAATTTTTTCAACCCAATTTTTCCCAAATCATTTCTTATGATTTTACACAAATTATTCATATTTTTAATAATTTTATCAAGGCCCGTACAGTCGATTTCCAACAACGGCCATCGAACTGCACTTACAGCGACCTTTTTCGAATTTGATTTGGACATAATTCCAAATCCAACTGTTAGATTTCAAATTTCTAATATTCATTGGAAAGCTCTTTTCGATACGAACCCAAAGGTTCCGGTTTTAGGAGAATCCGACGGTCGGATCTCCCGCAATGTCCGTTTGAAATAAATGGTCGAAATTCACGAACTGCCGCGGCGCGACGCGTTCTATTCAGGCCATTAAATATATATATATAATATATATTTCGTCGATTTCCTTTTAAAACGAATTATATAAATAGTTTTAAAATTCGTTTCAAAATCTATTTCAACTTCCATTTCCATTCAAAGCCAAAATTGAATTCTTCTTTATAAATTCGTTTTAAAATTCATTTCTATTCAATTCAAATTTTAATTCAATTTGAATTCATTTCAATTCACTTTCAATTCAATTTGAATTCGTTTTCAATTCATTTCGAAATCGTTTTCAATTCAATTCATTTCGAAATCGTTTTCAATTCAGTTCATTTCGAAATCGTTTTCAATTCAATTCATTTCGAAATCGTTTTCAATTCAATTCATTTCGAAATCGTTTTCAATTCAATTCATTTCAAAATCGTTTTCAATTCAATTCATTTCGAAATCGTTTAAAATCGATATAAATATCGTTCACGTCGAAATAACGCAACTCTAATCAACACGGCTTTATATTTTTCAAAACTCCTTTATTCTATCCAACAAATGAATATTTATCCCATTCAACACATGAATCTATATTTCTTTCAACACACGACTAATCTCAACACATGAGTACTGTCAACACATCACTATTTTTGTTATGTAAAATATTTTATAAAACTAAGGTATCTATCGTTTGATTTTCAATTAGACTCCTACTGAGAAGTAGTTCTAATTTTAAATATGATAAAGATGTAAATTTCATTGTATAAAATATTTCACTCAACACCTGGACATCGTCAACACATGACTATTTTTATATTCAACACATGAATTTTCTTTTATAATATTTATTATTTTCCCGATTGGAATGAGGCCCAATCAATCACCATATAATGTTAATTATACGGATTTCCATACAACACATGTATATAATAGCATTGAAAAATAATCAACCATCAACCAAAGTGCACTACACTGTATAAGCATCAAATATAGATATCTGACGCTTATAACAGTCTGTCAATCGACCGATCGACATATTTAATCAATCAGGATGAGTGAACATCAAATTTCATCCCAACACCCGTGTGGGGTTTCAAACAATCAAACACAGATTTTATTTGTGCAGTTGGGCGACGTGTAAAATTTACCGACCCAATCGATATCAGTCAAATCAGTGCATACAAACAAATCGGCCGATTTGTTTATAAATATTTATTTATTCACTTTCACGTTAAAAATTATATTTTTAACGATCAAACTATTTTATTTTAACACTTGAATTTCTATTCAGTTCATTTATTCAATAAATGATTATTTTATTTTTCTAACATATTTTAGAAAATTTCGGCGGCATAACGGCACGATACTAGAAACGGGACGAGGCCTAGCCTTATCCCCGGTCTAGTGAAGGCCCACGCCATTCACACATCAATCAAATTAATTTCAATCCGCCAAACAATTCAATTCAAACCAAATAATCTAACCAACTACCCAACCAAACAATTTTACAAACAAGCCATCCATGGTCTGTGGATGACGGGTGTCGGGTGCTACTAAGCACCGTCTACATCCTAGTATATATATAAATAACTAGAAAAATTAAATTGAAAGGTGAGAAGTTCTCACCGAAAGCTATCCAACTTCACGACACTTCATTTATAGAAATCTTCTTCATCCTCGCCTTTTTATCATCTTCCTTTGCCCGTAGTCACTACATATATAAAAATCACGCATTTTTATATTTCGATGTCTTTAAAATAAAAATCACATTTTTATTTATTTACTTTCAATTTAAAAATCATATTTTTATAATCGCTTCATATATTTAAAAATCGAATTTTTACTATGCTATTCAATATATAAAAATCATATTTTTACTTCGATGTTCAATATATAAAAATCACACCTTTTCTATTTTTAAAATCTAATCTTTTCTATTTTAAAAATATCGTCTTTTCACTTTTAAAAATATCGTCTTTAATATGTCTATCATGTAAAAATTATATTTCCACATCTTCTACATGGTAAAGATCATATTTTTAATATTTTAAAAATATAAAAATCATATTTTTATTACTTTAAAAATATAAAGATCATATTTTTATCTTTCTACAATATAAAAGATTATATTTTTAACCTTTTTATAAATTAAAAACCGAATTTTAAAAATAAAAATCTTCTCTTCCTTATAAATATAAATCGAACTTTCCTTAATAAAAATCAGTTTTTTTTTTTAAAATAAGTAAAAATCAGTTTTTAAAATAAGTAAAAAATCAGTTTTTAAAATAAGTAAAAAAAATCAGTTTTTAAAATAAGTAAAAAAATCAGTTTTTAAAATAAGTAAAAAATCAGAAAAAACAGTTTTTAAAATAAGTAAAAAATCAGTTTTTAAAATAAGTAAAAAATCAGAAAAAAACAGTTTACTTACAGAGGGGGGGGGGGTCTTCAGTCGGCGGAGGCTGAAGAGGAGAGGGCGACGCGAGTTGGAAGAGGAGGAGAGGAGCGCGGGGGTCGGGGTTGGTGGCGCTCGACGTGGAGGAGGGCGCAGCAGGGTACTCTCGGTTAGAAGGAGGAGGAGGCGAAGGAAAAGGGGAAGCGGGGGGGGGGGGGGGGCGCGATCGTTGGCCAGAGGAGAGAGAGGCACGGCGGTGGAGGGCGGCAAGGGTTTCCCCCCCTTCCGTCGATCGCCTTTCTCTTTTTTTTTTATTATTTTTTATTTTAGATTCTGAGAAAAAATAAACAGGGGGGCCTATATAAAAAAGATTTTATATATTTAATTTAATTTTAATTTATTTTATCCCAAGGAGTTGACTTTTTATTCGACTTCGAAACGAGGCCCACCGACTGTCGCCCATAGCGTTTCACCCCCATTCCGAACACAATGGGATATGTACCGCAAGCTGATTCGACTGTTTGAATCAGTTTCCGTTTAATTTGCATTTAAATCACTATATTGAATTTTAAACGTACATTTCAAATTACCGGGGTCACATACTAACTCTAAAAATTCTCGAAAAATATTTTCTAGCTTCGTATTGACGATACGGTCCTAACAAAACTAGTTTCGTCGAATTCTGAGACCGTTGGAAAAATGGCCAATTTCCAGTCGATTAAAATCAACTGAAATGGTCAAAACACGTTTTCCTTTGCCACGCTCACATATTGATTCGAAAAATTATGAAATTTGAAACCTAGCAATAGTTTGACATCACGGACCCAACAAAAGTGGTTTCGTCGAAATCCGAGGTCATTTGCAAAATGTCCATTTTTAAGGGCCTGAATTCCATAGCGACTATTCAGAATTTTCAACTGGACATATCTTTTGATTCTCGATATGAAATCTTGATTTGTCGGATTCGTTGGAAAGATATCATCAAT
This sequence comes from Allium sativum, assembly GCA_030737875.1. NCBI lineage: Eukaryota > Viridiplantae > Streptophyta > Magnoliopsida > Asparagales > Amaryllidaceae > Allium > Allium sativum. The sequence goes on along the minus strand of CM060924.1, from coordinate 733,181,006 downwards.
TAGATCCTAATGTTTTTGGTTTCACTAAAATCCGGATTGTTTTGCACCCGGTACATTCAATTGAAGTTTGAAATCGAATTATCGAACTACCGCGCCATTTTCAATTCTATTTATAATTATATATAATTATTATATTCTAACGACGACGTATATAAATATATACGTCGAATTCTATTCAAAATAAATTTCTCGTCGATATTATTTAAAATAATCCATTTTAAATAATCAAAATTCACTAAAATTGCCAAAATAAAAATTTCAAACTGGCTCGCATTTTGCGGGTTATTACACTCATGATGTTTGCAAAGTTTATGCTTGTAAGCTTTTGGATCACTTCAGGTCCAACGAATCTTTATGGGCTTCCTTCCTACATGCTAAATATAGAATATGGTTGTCCTTTGACAACACCGAAACCCCGTTTTATTCGAATGAGACATGGAAACAGATGCGATCAGTCAAGTCTTTCTCTAACAGGCACGGTGTGGGCTCTGCCTGGAATGGTAGCAGTGTGGAACTCCGTTAGAATTCCATTATAGAGAAACCATAACTTTCTCTCTATTTCAAATAAGCATATTCCCCTAAAGGTTTCCATTCTTATGTGGAAAGTCATCCATGAAGGTCTCCCGCCGGATGATAAACTTATGCTGATCGACATCCTTTTTGTGTCCCGTTGCCGATGTTGCAATGCCGGAGTAGTGGAAATTATCTTGTATTAACATTGAAAAGTGTCCACTCCTCACATTAACACCCTAGTCCAAATATTCCAAATGCAGAGTGTAGAAACAGCAAATAACACCAGAGATTTGTAGTGGTTCAGCAAATGTGCCTACATCCACTTCAATGTAACTTCGTATATTTAAACAATATGGTTACACGTACAGTTCTTTTATTTGCAATGTTAAGTGTTAACAATAACAAAGTCCTTGCTTAGAACCAACAAGTCCTCTCTCAAATGTCCAAAAGTTCAAGATGATGTTTTAATGTCCAAAAGAGTCCAAGTAGCAAGCATAGTGTCAATGTATCCAAGCCAAATGCAAGAGGAAGTTCATAAGTCCAAATATGATTTCAAAGTCCATGAAGCCATAAAGGAAGCCACTAAAATGTCTCCAAGCTCCGATGTGTCAAGCCAGCTAAAATATCCCCCAAGATACCCAACAAGAGGTATTTATAGTAGTAGGGGACCATGGCCTACAAGGCACGAAGCCCCAAAATTTGTCTTCCGGGATTGGTATCGACCCGGAAAGACTTAGCCAGATCCCATCTTCGTTTTGGAGATCTTGCTCCATGCCACTTCGTATCATAAGATATGAAATCCATCATCCAAGTCTAAGTCCAAATCCAGGTTCGAAGTTATAATGATCCCTAGTTTACACTATCCATGAATCAACTCTAAATATTGATTCGGGAGTCATCTTCAGAATACCAATCAAGAATGCCTTAGAGAAATTTTTGCTAAACCGAGGATATGAAATCCTATGCCACAAAGAATATCGATCTCCGGGTACGAAAAGCTTAAACCGATTCCAAGATACTTCATGAATTTCACCAACTTATGAACCTCCGTGATTCCTACCGATCCCAACCAAGTTTTGGGGAGTTGTACTGATCCTGAAACACCTAATTAACCAAAAATCCGTGTTTTCGTAAATTCCGCAACTTTGGCCAAGTTTCTCCGAGCTTTCCAGGCCCGTATTCAAGTCCTAAGCACTCCAATAGCCATAAGTCCAAAGCGTCTCTGCCTTGTAAAATTGCAAGTCAACATTTGCCCCTAAAAACATGTCTTTCTGTAGAAGACATGTTTTGTGTATTAAGGATGCAAATTGCAGATCTTGAGGAAAAATCAACACTAGAGGGGGAGGGGTGAATAATATTTACGAGGAATTAACAGAAATCTTAAACTAACTTGAATTACTATATGAATCACACAATGATTACCACACCAGAGATGATCACAAACACAGGAACAATCACAGACACAGAAATAAGTAAATATAAAATGCAGAAAAGGAAAGAACACAACGGATTTTATACTGGTCAGATTACTCCTACGTCCAATCCCATGCAATGCTAGATTGCATAGATTTTTATTACTATCATCAATATCCAAGTACAACACCTTTGATTTCACGGCTACAAGGTTAACATGACCGATTCTACCACCCTTGATTTCATGGCTACAAGGTTAACACTGCTCCCTTTCCTTGATTTAACGACTACAAGGAACACATCTTTTCCCAAACAATTCCCAAACTATTATAATAGCCCTAGAACTCTTCAATAGCACTTCAAACAGAGAGCAGTTGATAGAGAATGAGAAGAGAAGAAGAATGATATAAATTTTGTTAAAATCGGCAGAGTATAAGTGTAGAAATCAAGAATTTTATGTATTTTAATGGTGGTAAGTAAAGGAGTGAAGAAGGAGAAGAATGAATGATTAAAATTCGAAATCATCCCCTTTTTATAGTGTCCCAAAGGTTGCAACGTTTCTGAAACGTTTCAAATAGTGAAAATACACTTCCTTTGAAAATTGAATTTATGATAGTTATATGTCGACATGCTCACTATGGTATGTCGACATATGCCTTGTATTTTTATTTTTAAAATCAAATTTCAAGTGTTTAAACTAATATATATTCTGGAAATTCTTGAATCAAAACTAATGTTTCAAATGAAGTTTCTAAAGTGTAAAAACATATAAAACATAGTGATATTTAATATAAACTTATTTATAAAGTTATATGATTTAAGACTATAAAACTCTCTTTATATATTACAAAAATATTATTACAAAACTTTATAAACTATAAATACATATATTTGAAATCATAAAAATTAGAAATCATTTAGAAAAGTGATTTCGAAATAACTCAAAAACAAAATTTGAATTTTGAAAACTGAGTTTGAAATTTGAAAAATAGAATTTGAAATTGGAGTGTTATTTATAGTCTTACATATAAACTAGACTCAATTACTATATTTTCTTGAGCCCTTTGAAATCTTGATATCTTGATACTCATGAGTTTTGAATCTTTTTGAATCCTGAATCACGTGGAACTCTAAAATTATATAGTCTTCAGTTTTTAAATCCTGTATATATATCCTGCATATATATGTATATATATTCTAGATAGAGATGTTAGTATATATTTTATAATCAAATTAATAATGATAATTGAAATAAGGTTGTTTTCATCAAAAACTCCATTCCCCAACAATCTCCCCCTTTTAATGATGACAACCTTGATTTATAGAATATTCATACTTGTCCTTTCACCATGAATCTTGCATACTCCCATTTAAATTAAGCCTAATTAATCCCTATTTTATAATATCTCCCCCTTTGTCATTAATAAAAAGAATTTATAACTATTCTATCCTTAAATCTATATAAATGACCCTAATTTACTAAGATATTTATGACTCCCCCCTAAGCCTATACCTATATATATATATATATGTATATATGTATGTATATATTTTTTGAAAATTGGTACTCTTTATTGCTGATACCAATAGAAAAACCTCCTTTATATGCCTCGTCAAAACCCTGTAATCCCCTTAACATAGATGGGTGCCTTATAGGGAAAAAGAGTACATATAAATTCGGTCATTACAATGCTTATAGAAAACTAAAAGCAAGAAACCAATAATACATAACAAAAAGAAAACAGAATATAGAAACATCTCTGTCGGCCCAACACAAGGCCCAAACCATCCAACAATACAACAAATCCCGACGAAAATCAAAGTCTTCCTTTACCCTGTGTCCACTAAATCAATTCCCAAAACATTCAAAATTTGAAAATTTCTCATACTCCGTTCAGATCTACTCCCATTATTTCGTACCAGAAGTTGAATCTCCTTTACAATCTGAGAAAGCTTGGTCATCACATTGGTTCTTCGATTCCTAAAAATTCTTTCATTTCTTTCTTTCCAAATGAAATACACTGCTGAAGTAATATATCCACATGCAAGGTCTCTAATTTGGTTTTTAGTTTTGAAAGAAGGATCAATGTTCCTCACTTCATTCCTTAACTGCAAATTCATTGACAAAGGAATAACAAGCTTCTACTTTATAGATAACCATATGAAAGAGGAGTAATCGTATTAGAAAAAAATATGCTCAATCGGTTCTGGATGAACTTCACAAAGAGGACACAAGATGTTTGAGTTATTTCCAAACTGAGAAATTCTATATTTTGTACTTAATCTTCCCAAGTATTCCAAGTAAGTAATAAATGACAATTTTCTACTATTTTTAGTATGCCAAATTACTGAAAAAGTAGGATCTATTTCTTCATGAATTCTCACTGAATTCCATGCTTTATGATATGAAAAATTACCTCCAAAACACCATTCATATTTATCATCTGTCAGATTAGAATGAATTTGAATAGGACTAATTTCTTCAATTAGCTCTCTAGTTGCAGGATGAATAAGAGGATTAAACTCCACCACATACAATAGAACTTACTTTTTGATTTGAATTACCTATCATATGCAATCTATCATATCCAAGAATATCCACCAAACATTGAAGTATCATTCCCATTTGCAATAATTCTATTAAAAAATTGCTTTGAATGAGATCTTAATCTAAGCATAGACTTCCATGTAGATGAAGAATTATTATCTGTTGCCATCGACCAGAAAAATTTACCTTTTTTGTACTTGTTCTCCATCCATTTACCCCATAAAGAATTTTTAGATAAGAATTTCCACAGCGATTTAACATAAGCAGCTTTTTTTAAATTAGAGAAAATTTTCAGGTTTATACCTCCTTCATTTTCGGGTTTACAAAAGGAACTCCATGCTACTTTATGCACTTATCCACCCTAGAAAAAACTAAAACAGAGTGATTGCAGTTTGTCTAAAGTGTACTTTGGTATTTGATATATGAATAACCAATAGAGAATGATAGGAGTTGAAACTCCATTAATCAATTCAGCTCTACCGGCATATGACAACAATTTGGTTTCCCAACCCTGTATTTTAGCCTGTATTCTCTGAATCGGTGAATTACATTCTGAATAATGCAAGTAATTTGATGATAATAGAACCCGAAATACTTTATAGGAAGAGTTCCACTCTCAAAACCCAGAATATCCAAAATTTCCTGTGCATTTGTTACTGAACTACAGAAAAAAACCTTTGTTTTAGCAGCATTAGCTTTCAGAACTGCAAAATATTTTAAATTTTGAAAAAAATGATTCAAAGAGATTGCATTCTACCTTGAACTTTTTCCAAATATCATTAAATCATGTACATAGAGCAAATGAGAGATTATTGGTAGAACTGAGCTGCTTGGCTGAATGGTTTTATTTGAAACTGCTTCATCCATTTGAAAAGTGAAAAACTACATTGCTAAGGCAAAAAGGTAAGGAGATAAGGGATCTCCTTGTATGATACCTCTAGTTGATGTAATAAACCCTTTAGGAATTCCTTGAATCAAGATAGAAAAAGTTGTTGTAGACATACATTCGTAGATCAAACTTATAAAATGATTAGGAAAATTATTAATGACGTTAATTGACAAATGAATTTCCAATTTATACCCTCATAAGCTTTTTGTATGTCTACCTTTACACACATTTTTGCCATACCTTTCTTCTTAAAATCCCTTAACATTTCATGTCCCAATAGGATATTATCACTAATATACCTATCTTTAACAAATGCACTTTGATTCTCTGAAATTAAATGAGGCAAAAAGGATTTTAACCTGTTGTAGAGAACCTTTGCAAAAACTTTATAATAAATATTGCAACAAGAAATTGGCCTGTAGTGGGAAATCTCTGTAGGTCTGTCTTTCTTTGGAATAAGAGTTATAAAAGTGTGGTTAATGGACTTTGATAATTTTCCAGACCAAAAAATGTCTTGAATAGACTCTAGCAAATCCTGCTTTATCAAATCCCAACGCAATTTCATAAATTTTGAATTTATCCCATCTGGACTAGGGCTTGAATCATCTTAAATTGAAAACAAAGCCTCTCTGATTTCATTTATAGATATTTCTTTTAAAGGAAAATTCTGTCCTTGGGTTGAAAATTAAAAGCTGGGACCTCTGATGGACCATTAAATAATTATGAGAAATATTTTATAGCCTCACTTTCTATTTCTTCAGCTTTAAACATTAAATCCCCATTTTAGGATCAATAAGAGCTCGAATAGGATTGAAGTATCTTCTATTAGACATGGAAGACTAAATTTTTTTGAATTAGTATCACCTGGATGTAGCCATAAACCTTTGCCTGCTGCTTGAAACCTTCAACATAAATTTTCTGCAGGTTTTGATATTCTTGTCTGGCTTAAAGATAATTATCACATATCATGGTATCCTATTGATTCAGATCTGCAACTTGTTCCATACTATTTAGCCACTGCTCTGCTGAAACAAGGTTTGAATTATTTCTATCTCTAATTTTATTCCATAGCTTCAGTTCTGCCTTACACCTCTTAAGCTTGTAAAGAAATTTATAACTTTGAAAACCCCATGTAGAAACATTTAAACCTTTTTCAACTGCACTCATATAACTAGGAAAGTTTGGCCAATCATTCTTGAATCTGAATGGTAAACCTTTTATTTTAGGAGTGGGAATAAGATCCAACAAAATAGGATTATGATCACTAGAATGTTGTGAAAGAGATAGAGCCTTCATGTTGAGGAAATTATGCAAGCAGAAATTATTAACTAGCACTTTATCAACGTGACTTGCTATTCTTCTTCTACGCCAAGTAAAAAGAAATCCAAGACGCTTTAATTCTAATAGAGATGCTTGCATAATAAATTTATGAAATTCACTTATATATTGACAAGGAATTGGATGACCCCCTCTTTTATCCTTAAGAGATAAAGCATTGTTGAAATCACCCAAAAAATACAAGCAGAATTTATCAGACCAGAGTAATTGATAAGGAGTTGCCATAAATTCAACCTTTCTGTGAAAATGTTACTTGCATAAACCAAAGAAAAGGCCATTGTAAAACCTCTTTTATTTGAAGTAATAGCAGTAATATGATGAAAAGAAAATGCTAAAGACACAATATCCCAAACATTAGAATCCCATATCATAAGTTATCTACCATTAATAGTTTTTGAATTATTTGTCAAATGTTTCCACGAATTAGGAAGCAAAGCAAGAAAAAGTTTCAAATTAGAACTAGACAACTTATTTTAAACTAAACCAACAATAGTTGGCTTAGCTTGATTAAGGAGTTTGAGCACCTCTTTCATATGAGAAAGAGTGTGCATCCCCCTTACATTTCAAGATAAAATTTTCATTTAATGGTAGAAGAACTCCTTAAAATTCTTTTAGCAGGAGTAATGTAAGGAATATTATTTGAAACTGAAGCAGAGGATTTTGTGCTTTATATATATATATATATATATGTGTGTGTGTGTGTGTGTGTGTATATATATATATATGTGTGTATATATATCTAACTTAAGATTACAATACCAAACTAAATTAAACTCCCCTTAAAACTATGCTATAATGCTTAATTCTAATTACTTATTCTTAATTTTGAATCTACAATATTAAATAAGAAAGATTTGAACATAAACATTGAATAAACCATATAATTCAAATATGTTTTTACAAACCAAACATTTACACAATGTACAAATTAAAACATATACGAATACACGGATTGTACGTATTACATCGTATTTACAAATAAACAAGAACTTAAACGTTTAATGATTCTTAACGACTGGGGATTTGTGAATTAGGCAATGCAGATAATGGAGACAGAATTTCCTGCTTTTCTCAACTACATTTCCTTCCCTATCCAAACATACTTCGCCAACGCATATGACTTGGTCGTCCTCCTCCATGCCTACAGTTTGTGCTTCTTCTTTCTTTTTTTAACCATTTCTTCCACTTCCACTATTTGATTATCGTCTTCGATGATAGTCAAATTAGTGTGGTTATCCATAACCAATTTTTGTAGATTTCGCATGATTTTTCCTTCTTTCACATGCTCTTGATTCATCCTTATTTGTCAAAGTAGGATTTCAGCAAGCATTTGTAGTACATTCTCCATTTTTTCCTCTAATTTCATCACACGAGTGAGCGTAGTGCATTGAAACAGACCTTTGGATGGTCCGGCGGGCGAGTTAGGATTGATTTGATTGTTATAATTAGTGGAGGCCATTGTTTTATTTCGTTTATAATTTTTCCAGAAATGAAATGAGAAGATGAGGAAGAAAATTAAAAATAAGAAGTTTAAATAGATGTTGTAACTAACTTTTGGTAGGAATTAATTTTTGAAAATATGGCAGTTATATATTGACATACCACTTTGCACAAGTCGACATATGTGTCCTTTTTATTTTAATTTTTCTGATTTTTTGTTATATTTTATATTATACTTATATAATTAATTATTATATTTCACTTAAAGAACTAATGCCTAATTCTCTTCTAAATTTAGTAAACGTTGCTTCATTTAAATGTTTTGTTAATATATCTGCTATTTGTTTTTCTGTTTCTTTGAATTCAAGTGGAATTCTTTCTTTACTTACGTCATCTCTTAGAAAATGATGTCATATATCAGTATGTTTAGTTATTTAATGATGAGTTGGATTTTTATATATTTATAGTGCTTGTATTATCGCAGTATATTGGTGATTTATTTATTCTTAATCCAAAATCATTTAGAGTTTGTTGCATATATATTACTTGTGAACAAGCCAAAGCAGCAGATATATATTTTGCATTAGTTGTTGACAAAGATACTGTATTTTGCTTTTTACTAAACAAAGAAAGTAGTGAATGTCCTAAGAAATGTCATGTTCCACAAGTGCTTTTATGCTCAGATTTTTACATCCGTATAATCAGTGTCACAATAAGAGATTAAATCAAATGAATCGTCTTTAGAATAAAATAATCCAAAATGTAATGTATGTTTTACATATCTTAGATTACGTTTTACGGCTTTTAAATGTGTTTCCTTAGGTTGCGATTGATATCTTGCACAAAGACATACACTATGCATTATATCTGGTCTATTAGCGGTTATATATAATAACGATCCTATCATACCTCTACATAGTTTTTTGATCAACGTCTTTTGACGTATCATCTTTACTTAAGGCTATATTAGTTGTCATTGGTGTTAGTCATCCATTAGTTATGGTTAAATAATATTTATTAATTAAGATTCTAGCATATTTTTCTTGTTTAATAAATATTCCATTCTTTAGTTAACAAATTTGTAAGCCTAAGAAAAATGTGAGTTCACCCATGTGACTCATCTTGAATTCTTCAATCATAATTTTTGAGAATTCTTTATTTATTTGATTATTGGTTGATCTAAAGATTATATCATCAACGTATATTTGTACTAATTGAATATCATTTTTATTTCTCTTAATAAACAGTGTATTATGTACCTTATCCATCTCGAAGTGATTGTAATAAATACGTTCTTAATCGATCATATCATGCTCTAGGATTTTTTTAATCCATATAACACTTTTTTTTATTTATGTATGTGATTTGGAAGTTTTTCGTCTTCAAAAAGAGGTGGTTGCTCTACATATACGTCTTCTTTAACAAATCCGTTTAGAAAAGCACTTTTAACATCCATTCGATATAACTTGAAATTATTATGGTTAGGGAAAGCTAGTAGGATTCTAACTGCTTCTACTCTTGCTACAAGAGCAAAGGTTTCATCATAATCCATTCCCTCTTATTGATTATAACCTGGTGCAACTAATCGTGCTTTATTTCTTATGACCTTTCCGTGTTCGTTCATTTTATTTTTATTAAACCCATTTAGTTCCAATTACAGTTTTATTCTCTAGTCTAGGGACAAGTTCCCATACATCATTCCTAGTAAATTGATTCGATTCCTCTTGCATAGCAATGACCCATGAATCGTCGGATGATGCTTCCTTTGGATTCTTAGGTTTGATCGTTGAAATAAAGGATGAACTATTCATATTATTTAAATGGTTTCTAGTTCTAACAATAGATTCGATGTCTCCTAAGATATTTTCTATATGGTGATCTCTTAGTAATCAATTCTTTTACTTGGTTGATTAATTTCATTATTCATTTCATCTATCTCATTTTCACTTTCTTCTTCGTTATGTTTTGTTATATTTTTTTAATTTTCATCAAAGGATACGTTTAATGTTTCTTCAATGGTATTAGTTCTTAAATTTAAAACTCTATATCATTTACTTCTATTTGAGTATCCAATAAATATTCCTTTATCATATTTAGAATAAAAATTGTCTAAATTTTCTTTAGTATTAAGAATAAAACATTTACTTCCAAGTATTTTAAAATATGATACTTTTGGTTTCTTATTATATAAAAGTTCATGTGGTGTTTCATGAGTTAAGAGTCTTATTAAATTTTATTTAATATATAACAAGCTGTTACAACTGCCTCAGCTGAAAAATTTCTTAGTAAATTACTATCTGATAAATGGTTCTAACACATTCTTGAATTGATCTATTTTTACGTTTAACTACTCCACTTTGTCGAGGGGTTTTGAAGAAGGAAAAATTATGGGTTATCCCCTTTTTATTATAAAAGATTTCATAATTTTCATTTTCGAACTCTCCATCGTAATCACTACGTATTGTTTTGATTTTTAAAGATAACAAATTTTGAACTATTTTGGCAAAGGTTTTAAACTGATCAAAAGCATCATTTTTATTTTTAAGAAACAAAGTCCAAGTAAATCTAGAAAAATCATCAATTATTACGTGAACATATCTGTTATGACTTATTGATTGAGCTTGGGATGGACTGAATAGATCCATGTGAATCAACTCTAATGGTTTTGAAGTTGTAATTTCCTCTTTTGATTTAAATGAACTTCTTTTCAATTTTCCGAATTGATAAGCGTCACATAAGTTATTTACCTTAAATTTCATTTTGGGTAATCCCCTAACTGAATCTAAATTCGAAATCCTAGAAATGTGTTTGAAATTTATATGACCAAATCTCTTATGCCAAATCCAAGGGTCACTTGTATTGGCCATGAGACATAAATTATCGTTGGAGATTTTCATACTTAATATATAGATATTTCTATTTTCTATCTCCTTCGAATATTATCTTTGAATTCCTATCTTCTATAAAGCATGTATCTTTTTCAAAATTAATTTTATAGCCTTTATCACAAAGTTGACTTATACTTAATAGATTATGTTTTAGATTCCTAACTAATAAGACATCAGAAATAGTAAGAGTTTAAGAATTACCGACATTGCCCATGCAACCTATATATCCTTTGGAGTTATCACCAAAAGTTGACCATTCCACCTTCTTCATATACTAAATTATTTAGTAATTCTGGATTTCCCATTGTATGTATTGCACAACCACTATTCTGTAGGATCTAAATTAACCCTAGAGGGGGGGGGGGGGGGTGAATAGGGTTTATTGCAAATTAAGTATATTTAAAATAATTGCAGAAATAAAAAGATCACACACAGAAAATACCCAGCTTCGGCAAAAACTATGCCTACTGCTGCATTCAAGGTTTCTACTAGGAATTTTAAACAATCTCTTCGCTTACAGACTCTTGTAAACTTGCGACCTTCGCTCCCGACTGTTAAAACCCTACGGTCAAGACCTTGACACAACACGATCTCTTATGTTGTGATTTTTCAAACTACTCACACTCGTAGTTATTGACTTTAAGGAATAAAAGAAAATTTTTAAACAAAAAAAATAAAAGGAAAATGAAACCCTAGGTTTTATTTAGGGTTATCCCCTTTCAACATAAAAGGCGGCTCCCTTTTATTATTGCTTCACCACTTTTTGTTTGGATCGATCTCCTTCCTTAAAAATGGCGGCGTCTCTTGAGAGATTCCTAGGGTTTCTTCAGTCTTCCCCCAAATCTCTGCGCTTGAGTGATGGAGATGCGGTTCTTTGATGTGCGACTTCGATGTGGCTTTCAAATGCTTCGATTTGGGTCCAAGTTGTTTACTTGTTCTCTGGTATGATTTTTAATTCGAGTTTCTCTTTGATTGTGCTTGAACTTGGATGATAATTGCCGATGAGGATTGGTGTTTAAATAGGATTGAAATTCGATATATTAGCTCTGATTTCGTCTTGGACTTGATTTGATATATTCGAAAATTTTGGAGCTTGAAATCTTCTAGAATTCTGATGATTTCTTCGATTCAAATTTTGTGGAGTAATTTGCGTTTATCCTATATACTTTATACTTCAATTTCCTGCTTTTAAATCAATCCCTTGATTTTTTTTTTGAAACTTGAAATTTTCAAACTTGTATGTGAATTCCTGAATACTCGCATTCGATCTTACGTTTTGAACTTGAGTTTTCTGCCTCTTATTTCTGAACCTTTTGAACTGTACTTAGAATTATTCAAACAACCTTATTTAAAAAAAACGAAATGCTTCTTTTAATTCGCCAGTACATAATGCATGTCTTTGTGGTGGAGATGTTTAACTTGATAAGAACAGATACTTGAATTCTTTGATGTTGCGTCTGCCTCCCCATTGTAATTGAAACTGTTTAGCACTTTGAATATTTTTGCTTGAGCAATTTGCTCTTGTTCACTTCTGTTGATCAAAATGGGTACTGTACTTTAATCTTGCATGTTGTCGCTTTGGCCTTCTATGTCCTTGTTTGTATTACTGGCATATACATGCTAAACTGTTGCCATCTAAACTTTAAACTTTGAACTGATTAAAGAAAATACTATGGTTGATCTTGCATGACTCTGTATGTTGCTTTACCCCTGAGTGTTTGTGCATGTGTGTTCTTTAGCTGCTCCACTGTTTTGAGTTCCTGTGACTATTATGTTGACTTGTCCCTTGCTTGACCCCCTGCATGTACCTTAATGTGCTCATCCTCCATTGTTGAATATTCGTAACTTAATAATGCTGGACTTGATTATTATGAGTTGTGCATTTATGAACCTAGTTGTATCTTGCTCTGCTCGAGTACTGCTTTGCACCTTGTATTTGAAACCTGGTTGTGTGCACCAATGTCATGTCTGTATTGCTGTTCACTTTCATGCATTGAATTGCTTCATGTAGTACTTGCTTTCTTGGTTGACTTTAAAAACTATACTTGAACTTGCCAAACTTTTTAATTTATGTCGCACTTGATGTTTGCCTTTTAACATTGATACCCATGTTTTCATATACACAAACCAGTGTAAATACACCATTGATACTCCATGTTTCCATGAACCTGTTTTATCACTTGCATAATGCACCACACCCTTGGGCCTTGCATGTTTGACTTGTACATCTATGTTGTGTTCTTCTCTTTTATTATCCACTTGAGCTTTTCACTACACTCTTATGTTGACAGATTGCTCGACCATAGATATTGAGCTGCGGCTCGACCATTATGTCCGACCCTTGCACTTGATCACTTTTTCATTCATGTTGCATTGATTTTCTTTCTTGGACTTGCATTTGATTTTCCTATTGTTGATTGTACACTGGGTTGAGATGGTCTTTTTGGCTACTCCTCAGTCGCGATACTGGATTGGCGTGGCAGTGCACACGTGTATTCACGTGTGTATATGCAGCCATCCAGACGAGTTTTCCTGTTCCTGCATATCAGACAAAGTCTAGAAAAATGATGAGAAACACACTGTAATTCTGAGGCAAATAAAATTTTAAAAATAAATTTTTATTTGCTTTTATTTTATTTTATTTTTGTTGCAGTCTACTGTGTGTTCTTTTTGTGACAGGTATGAAGTCAGGATTTGACTGAAGGTTGTGAAGACAGAAGATGGACGATAGAAGACAGTAAAAAAAATGTCAATGTATGAAAGTGTTTGTATGTGCAGTTGTATAGAGTGAGTGACAAAGTTGTATGAATGAAATGTAATATGTCAAATAGTGGAGTAAAAAGATGTACTTTTGATATTGAAATAAAATATTTTTATAAAATACTGTGTGATTATTCAAATTTCTGTATCAGTGTATTTACAAACACATTCAATAATAAAAATATATTTGGTTGTTATCATCAAACAAAAAATCATATAATTGTGTATACAACACTGTTATATACAACAATCTCCCCCTTTTGATGATGACAAACAAATAAAAGATTTTGAATGTGTGAATGTGTTTGATAACGTGAGGTATGTTACTCCCCCTATTTGTATGCTCCCCCTACAACTAAGCTTCCCTTATTGATGCACATAGATTTGAAAATTTTGAAATGAATTAATCAATCCCAAATTTTAAAATATTCTATAAATGTTTACTCATCCATCAAAATCTTGATCATTCTCCCCCTTTTGTTATCATCAAAAGAATAACAATAAATTAAAATGGTGATGAATATAAACTAGAAATATAAATTCGGATCAACAGGATAATATATCGTAAATCTCATTGAATCAAACAAAAATCATAATATTCTTTGAGTCAGAGACAAATTTCACTTTCAGAATGAATGGATTTACTATGGATTTTATAGAATTAGGAGAGTCCAATACTTGAATATAAAATTTAAAGGTTTCAAATATGCTTATAAAATATGTTAAGCACTTTCTAACCACGCATAGCCCAAAGGTCTTTTAAATGGGGTTAGTAGTTACTTAACTTTATCCTCTCTGATGAGTTCCATCCATGCACAGCCCGAAGGTCTTTTAAGTGAGAATGAAAGCACATAGAGATTAAGGTATTTCACTCACACATAACCGCGAGGACTTTTAAATGGGAGTGAGTACCAAGGATATTATTTATTTATTTATTTCTAAATTTCAAGAATAATTAGAACTCCCCAAATTAAATAAAACCATGACGAGTGACAGAAGTATGGTAGATATAGAAGATGGTCGTGAAATAAGCTTTAATTCAAAAAATATTATAAAATCTGTCCAATCATCATGAGATTTAAAATATTTCCTTATGATGAAAATATATTATAGTCAATACTCATCACAATTTCAAGATCTGTCATAATTTCAACGATTTCCAAAGTAGTTCAAATGATCAATCATTTAACTTTTGAATAACCACTTAAGAAATTTTATTTTATTATTATTATATATATATATACACATATATATATATATATATATTTTTTAATGGATAATGATTAATCTATTTCTATAATTCCCAAATCTAAGCGTAATCGTGAAAATCTATCTTCGGGAAGAGGTTTTGTAAAGATATCAGCAAGTTGACCGTCAGTTGTAATAAACTCAATACAAATATCTTCTCGTGAAATGTGATCTCTGATAAAATGATGTCTCACATCTATGTGTTTAGTGCGTGAATGGTGAACAGGATTATTAGACAAGTCTATAGCACTTTTACTATCACATTTTAGTGGTACTTTTTTATAAATTAGGCCAAAGTCTGAAAGAGTTTGCATCATCCATAATATTTGTGCACAACAACTTCCCAAAGCAATGTATTCAGCCTCAGTTGTGGATAAAGCAACACAATTTTGTTTCCGACTTGACCATGAGACTAACGAGTGTCCTAGCATAAAACAAGTTCCACTAGTGCTTTTTCTATCAACAAGAGAACCAGCATAATCAGCATCAGAATATCCGATTAGTTTGAAATTATTGCATGCGGGGTACCATAAACCAAATTTGTGTGTGTGCAAAAGATATCTTAAAATTCTTTTTGTGGCTTTTAAATGAGATTCTTTTGGGTTGGATTGAAAGCGAGCACATAAACAAACAGCAAACATAATATCAGGCCTAGATGCAGTGAGATAAAGAAGTGAACCAATTATTCCACGATATTTCTTCTGATCAACTGCAACTCCTTTCTCGTCTTTGTCAAGCTTGGTTGAAGGACTCATCGTTGTTCTGAGTGGTTTTGCATTTTCTAGTCCAAATTTTTTCAGCAATTCAGCAATGTATTTTGTTTGTGATATGAAAATCCCCTTGGAGCTTTGTTTAATTTGAAATCCAAGGAAATATTTTAATTCTCCTACCAAGCTCATTTCGAATTTATCCTGCATGACTTTTTCAAATTTCTCACACAAACAATCGTTAGTAGCACCATATATAATATCATCAACATAAATTTGGACAATTAAAAAATCATCACCTTCATGTAATAGAAACAATGTAGTGTCAGCACTGCCTTTTTTAAATCCGTTTTCCAAAAGATATGCACTCAAACAATCGTACCAAGCTCTAGGAGCTTGTTTAAGACCATATAATGCTTTTTCAAGTTTGAATACATGGTTTGGAAATTCATAATTTTCAAAACCGGGGGGTTGTTCCACAAAAACTTTTTCTTTTAATTCTCCATTTAAAAATGCACTTTTTACGTCCATTTGTTTTAGTTTGAAACCTTTATAACATGCGAAACTGAGCAAAATTCTAATGGCTTCTAACCTAGCTACTGGTGCAAATGTTTCATCAAAATCAATGCCTTCAATTTGATTATATCCTTTTGCAACCAACCTAGCTTTGTTTCTAATTACATTACCGGATTCATCAAGTTTATTTTTGAACACCCATTTAGTTCCCACTACTGGATAGTCATTCGGTCTAGGAACTAATTTCCAAACTTTATTCCGTTCAAATTGATTAAGTTCTTCTTGCATCGCTAAAATCCAACTTTCATCATTAAGTGCAATTTCAACATTTTTAGGTTCGACTTCTGAGATGAAACAACTGTGAATACAAAAAGTACAGATATCTTTATTAAATGATGAACGAGTTCGTATACCTGCCGTTGGATTTCCTATCACCAATTCTGGAGGATGGTTGGTTTTGAATTTCAACTTTTCGACTTCAAATGTTTGTTTTGTTTGATCATCACTTCCAGTCTTCTCTTTGCTATTTTCTTTTTCACCCTCATGTGTAATTTCCTCATCGTTTTTCTCTTTTTCCATCGTATCCAGATCTGATTCATCAAATTTCACGTTTATGGTTTCAACAATGGTTTTTGATCGTTTGTTGAAAATTCGATAAGCCTTGCTTCTTGACGAGTAACCCATGAAAATTCCCTCGTCATCCTTTGATTCAAACTTACCAAGATGATCACCTGTATTAAGAAGATAACAAGGGCATCCAAACACTCTAAAATATGAAATGTTAGGCTTTCTGTCAAACCACAATTCATAGGATGTTTTGTTAAGTATTGGTCTAATCATTACTCTGTTCATTACATGGCAGGATGTATTAACTGCCTCTGCCCAAAAAGTCAAAGGTAAATTATATTCACTTAACATAGATCTAGCCAATTCCTGTAATGTACGATTTTTCCTTTCGACTACCCCATTTTGCTGGGGTGTTCGAGGAGCAGAAAATTCGTGTTTAAAACCATTTTCTTCACAAAAATTTTCAAAATCCAAATTTTCAAATTCACCACCATGATCACTTCTTAAAGTTTTTATTGAAACACCTTTTTCATTTTGAACGAGTTTTGCAAACTTTGAAAAGTAATCAAAAGTTTCAGATTTTTTGGCTAGAAAATAAACCCATGTAAATCTAGAATAATCATCAACTAACACGTAACAATATCTTTTTCCATTTAAGCTAGCGATTTCATTTGGTCCAAATAAATCCATGTGAATCAGTTCAAGTACCCTATTAGTGCTAACAACATTTTTGGGACGAAATGATGAACGACTGAATTTTCCCATAGCACATGATTTACATACTTTATTATTTTTATATTTCTGATGTGGTAGACCTCTTACCAATTCTTTTGATTCAAGTTTTTCCAAGGGACTCATACTAGCGTGACCCAATCTCCTATGCCATAAGAATACTTCTTCATCCGTAGCTACTAAACATCGTGAGAGAGTCAAATCATCAAATGAAATAGTATAGACATTTCCTTTTCTTTTTCCCGTGAACACAATATTGTTTGTGGATTTTTCAATAATCTTGCAGGATTCATTATCAAATATCACACTCATTCCTTTGTCACATAGTTGGCTTATGGAAATTAGATTATGATGCAAGTTTTCAACATATAAAACATCAGTTAAGGAGAAGGTACTATTACCTACTTTACCTTTACCGATAATTTTACATTTTCTGTTATCGCCCATTATCACACTCCTCCTTTATATTTTTCAAGGCTAAGGAACTTTGATTTATCTCCTGTCATATGTTTGGAACAACCTGAATCCAAGTACCATTCTTGTTGTTCCTTAGCCCGCCAACATACCTACACATAAGAAGAAGAGAATGACCTAGAGAAACTCATAGGTCTAATAAAATTAGTAACTGACAAATTTTGATTTTGAACAACAGATCCTTTTGGAATCCAAATTTGTTTGTTTTTATTAAATCCAAATCTATTACAATTACTCGTCAACCCTTTTGGAACCCAAATTTGTATGAATTTTTTATTATTGTTCCTATTTTGACATTTTTCATAGCTATGTCCAATTTTTCCACATTTTGTACATTTAGGAAAAACACTTCCACCCTTCGCATTATCATTCATATTAACGTATGTTTTCCCAAATCCTAATCCTTTTCTATTATTAGCATATAATTGGTTTCCAAGCAACATTCTAAATGACTTTTCCCCTTTTGAAAACTTACTCAATGTTATTTCCAGATTTTTTACTTTGGTTTTAAGTGCTTCATTTTCATTTACAAGAGAAGTACATCTGTTAATAAAGTTCTTTCTTTTCGTGTCATCACTTTCTCTTAAAGCCAAGTGTTCTTGTTTTAATTTTTCAAAATTTGCCTTAAATTCTGTTTGCTCTTGTTTTAATAACTTGCAGTTTTCACAATCAAGGTTTGTCATTTTTCCAAGCTCATCTTCTAACCTATTGTTTTCATGGACCAATTTTAACCTATCAGATTTTAATTTCTTGATTTTTAGTTCAAGTGAATCAACGGTTTTGGTGAGATTATGACACATTAAAATTAAATCTTTATAAGAGTAATTTGGTACCTCAGTGGAATCATCTTCGCTACTGTCTGGATCTGACTGTGCCATAAGGCATAAATTGGCTTCCTCTTTTTCACTCTCAGAGTCTTCTTCTTCTCCTTCTTCATCGTCCCATGTAGCTGCAAAGGCTTTCTTTTTCTTCTTCTTCTTTCTGTCTTTCTGAAGTAATGGGCAATTTGGTTTGATATGGCCAGGTTTATTGCAGTTGTAACATATGACTTCATCATCTGAATTGTCGGAATTCTTGGATTTGTTGGATTTTGAACTCTTCTTTCGTGACTTGTATTTTTTGTTAGTCCATTTTTTAAGAACCATGGCCAACTCTTCGATAGGATTCTCAGTTTCATCGTTACTTTCAACAGTGTTACTTAGAGCAATTGTCTTTTTCTTTGATTTTGAATCATCGCGTCCTTCTTTGGCTTTTAACTCCATTTCATAAGCAATCAGATTTCCAATCAATTCTTCTATTTTCAACTTATTTAGATCTTTTGATTCTTGAATAGCAGTTACTTTGGCTTCGAAATTCATTGGCAGTACTCTCAGTATCTTGCGTATTAATTCTACTTCAGTGTAGACTTTTCCAAGAGCCTTTGCATTATAAATCAGTGTGGAGAATCGACCATACATCTCTTTTATATCTTCGTCTTTTCGCATCGTGAAATTTTCATATTCGTTGCAGAGTAGTGCAAGACGAGATTCCTTGACCTGAGATGTTCCTTCATGTGTAACTTCCAAAGTATGCCAAATTTCCTGTGCAGTTGAACAGTGAGATATACGGTTAAATTCAGTTTTATCAAGAGCACAAATTAAAGCATTCATTGCTTTGGCATCAGTTGAGAATAATTTTTTATCATTAGCATCCCACTTATCTTTTGGTTTAGGAATTTCAATATCATTGATAATCGTAACTGGAGGTTTATAGCCTGTTTCAACGATATCCCATACATCATAATCAACTGAACTTAAGTAAATTTTCATCCTAGCTTTCCAATAAGCATAATCAGTTCCATTAAACATTGGTGGCCTAGCTATGGACTGACCCTCAGAAAAAGCGTTGTTAGACAAATTCATGACTCTAGAGTTAAAAATACCTGCTCTGATACCACTTGTTCTCGCTTTCTCGAGGATTTTAATGACACCCCGGTGGCAAACAAAGATACCTCAGAGACTGGTTTCACGTCCTACCTCTCGACATGGACAACCACCTACGGACATGTAGGGATAAGAGTCACTACTTCGCCACTAGATCATAGAGCAAGAACTCCCTATCATGTTGTAACCTTATACCAGCTCTGATACCACTTGTAGGATCTAAATTAACCCTAGAGGGGGGGGGGGGGTGAATAGGGTTTATTGCAAATTAAGTATATTTAAAATAATTGCAGAAATAAAAAGATCACACACAGAAAATACCCAGCTTCGGCAAAAACTATGCCTACTGCTGCATTCAAGGTTTCTACTAGGAATTTTAAACAATCTCTTCGCTTACAGACTCTTGTAAACTTGCGACCTTCGCTCCCGACTGTTAAAACCCTACGCTCAAGACCTTGACACAACACGATCTCTTATGTTGTGATTTTTCAAACTACTCACACTCGTAGTTATTGACTTTAAGGAATAAAAGAAAAATTTTAAACAAAAAAAATAAAAGGAAAATGAAACCCTAGGTTTTATTTAGGGTTATCCCCTTTCAACATAAAAGGCGGCTCCCTTTTATTATTGCTTCACCACTTTTTGTTTGGATCGATCTCCTTCCTTAAAAATGGCGGCGTCTCTTGAGAGATTCCTAGGGTTTCTTCAGTCTTCCCCCAAATCTCTGCGCTTGAGTGATGGAGATGCGGTTCTTTGATGTGCGACTTCGATGTGGCTTTCAAATGCTTCGATTTGGGTCCAAGTTGTTTACTTGTTCTCTGGTATGATTTTTAATTCGAGTTTCTCTTTGATTGTGCTTGAACTTGGATGATAATTGTCGATGAGGATTGGTGTTTAAATAGGATTGAAATTCGATATATTAGCTCTGATTTCGTCTTGGACTTGATTTGATATATTCGAAAATTTTGGAGCTTGAAATCTTCTGGAATTCTGATGATTTCTTCGATTCAAATTTTGTGGAGTAATTTGCATTTATCCTATATACTTTATACTTCAATTTCCTGCTTTTAAATCAATCCCTTGATTTTTTTTTTTGAAACTTGAAATTTTCAAACTTGTATGTGAATTCCTGAATACTCGCATTCGATCTTACGTTTTGAACTTGAGTTTTCTGCCTCTGATTTCTGAACCTTTTGAACTGTACTTAGAATTATTCAAACAACCTTATTTAAAAAAAACGAAATGCTTCTTTTAATTCGCCAGTACATAATGCATGTCTTTGTGGTGGAGATGTTTAACTTGATAAGAACAGATACTTGAATTCTTTGATGTTGCGTCTGCCTCCCCATTGTAATTGAAACTGTTTAGCACTTTGAATATTTTTGCATGAGCAATTTGCTCTTGTTCACTTCTGTTGATCAAAATGGGTACTGTACTTTAATCTTGCATGTTGTCGCTTTGGGCTTCTATGTCCTTGTTTGTATTACTGGCATATACATGCTAAACTGTTGCCATCTAAACTTTAAACTTTGAACTGATTAAAGAAAATACTATGGTTGATCTTGCATGACTCTGTATGTTGCTTTACCCCTGAGTGTTTGTGCATGTGTGTTCTTTAGCTGCTCCACTGTTTTGAGTTCCTGTGACTATTATGTTGACTTGTACCTTGCTTGACCCCCTGCATGTACCTTAATATGCTCATCCTCCATTGTTGAATATTCGTAACTTAATAATGCTGGACTTGATTATTATGAGTTGTACATTTATGAACCTAGTTGTATCTTGCTCTGCTCGAGTACTGCTTTGCACCTTGTATTTGAAACCTGGTTGTGTGCACCAATGTCATGTCTGTATTGCTGTTCACTTTCATGCATTGAATTGCTTCATGTAGTACTTGCTTTCTTGCTTGACTTTAAAAACTATACTTGAACTTGCCAAGCTTTTTAATTTATGTCGCACTTGATGTTTGCCTTTTAACATTGATACCCATGTTTTCATATACACAAACCAGTGTAAATACACCATTGATACTCCATGTTTCCATGAACCTGTTTTATCACTTGCATAATGCACCACACCCTTGGGCCTTGCATGTCTGACTTGTACATCTATGTTGTATTCTTCTCTTTTATTATCCACTTGAGCTTTTCACTACACTCTTATGTTGACAGATTGCTCGACCATAGATATTGAACTGCGGCTCGACCATTATGTCCGACCCTTGCACTTGATCACTTTTTCATTCATGTTGCATTGATTTTCTTTCTTGGACTTGTATTTGATTTTCCTATTGTTGATTGTACACTGGGTTGAGATGGTCTTTTTGGCTACTCCTCAGTCGCGATACTGGATTGGCGTGGCAGTGCACACGTGTATTCACGTGTGTATATGCAGCCATCCAGACGAGTTTTCCTGTTCCTGCATATCAGACAAAGTCTAGAAAAATGATGAGAAACACACTGTAATTCTGAGGCAAATAAAATTTTAAAAATAAATTTTTATTTGCTTTTATTTTATTTTATTTTTATTGCAGTCTACTGTGTGTTCTTTTTGTGACAGGTATGAAGTCAGGATTTGACTGAAGGTTGTGAAGACAGAAGATGGACGATAGAAGACAGTAAAAAAAATGTCAATGTATGAAAGTGTTTGTATGTGCAGTTGTATAGAGTGAGTGACAGAGTTGTATGAATGAAATGTAATATGTCAAATAGTGGAGTAAAAAGATGTACTTTTGATATTGAAATAAAATATTTTTATAAAATACTGTGTGATTGTTCAAATTTCTGTATCAGTGTATTTACAAACACATTCAATAATAAAAATATATTTGGTTGTTATCATCAAACAAAAAATCATATTATTGTGTATACAACACTGTTATATACAACATATTCAATATTCATTTTTCCGTTTTTATCTCCATCATTTATCCATCGGAATTTGAATTTTCAACATCCATGTAACACACCTTTTTAGAATTTGAATTTCTAATAGCTATGTAACACACTTTTTAAGAATTTGAATTTTCAATAGCCATGTAACACACCTTTTGCTGTATTGGACAACAATTCAGCAGATCACTTGATTTTTCAACATAATTGAATGTAGACTCTTCAAACATTGATGCAATGCATGAATTAAAATTAGTGTTATAAATCTTTTCAAAATTTTCCATTTAATATTTTCAAAATTTAGATGATGAACGTTTGAAAACCAATGCTCTGATACCAATTGTTAAGGATACGGAATGTGAATCTTAAGATAGAATCAACACAAGAGGGAGGAGTGAGCAGTGTTTACGAGGAATTTATATAAATCTTAAACTAACTCGAATTACTATATTTTACAGACAATGATTATCAAACCAGAGATGATCACAAACACAAAAACAATCACAGACACAGAAATAAGTAATATAAAATGTAGAAAAGGGAAGAACACACCGGATTTTATATTGGTTCGAATTACTCCTACGTCCAGTCCCATACAACACTGCATTGCATAGAGTTTTTGTAACACCCCGCGAATTCTATAACTGTGAAACTCACAAATTAAAGTATAATTAATTTCAAATCAAAGAACTAAGGGAAACGGGATACGCCATTGCGTTCGTCTCGGAAAAATACGCGAAATAGAGTCTGAGTTTTCGAAAAACGGATATCGTATGAAGAAGTTATGGACGAACGAAGTTGGGCGAAAAACCGAAAAAGGGCCAGAATGCACTGGCGCACTTGGGAAGTGCGCCAGAACAAAAATGAACTGGCGCACCTGTGAAGTGCGCCAGTACATTTTTGACCTGGCGCACCTGCCAAGTGCGCCTAGGTCAAAAATGACCTGCTGGCCAGGTCTGGTCTAGCCCTGGCTGGCCCGGTCGGTGTGTGGTCGAATTTCTGTGGTCTGCTATGTCATTAGGGCTAGGTGGCGGGTTTTTATTGGTCTCTCTTCCTAATGGATGGCTACGATCTAACCTAGCAACATCAATGGTCCTAATCAATTCCTAACCTCTATATAAACAACCCTAGACTAAACCCTAATCTATTCATTCAAAATAAGATTATAGCCGCCATGTTGCTGAGGAACGACAAAGATTAGCCGCCGACTAGAGAGAGAATTAGGAAGAAAGTTCTAAAGCCTAAAGCAATTCAAACAAAGCAAATCAACGCCTACGTCATAAGGAGTCGCATCTCTAAATTCCTAAATTAGAGAGTTCGCCGCAACGATTGTAAGTAGAGTATTACTTTGGTATAAATAAACAACTGTGTTGATGTGTATGCTTGAATTGTGGCAATGGAAGTAATTCGTGTTTGTGCAAAATTATGTTATTCATTATAAAGAACTACATGCGGTAGTTCTATGCAAATATACGTTTGGAATATTGCGCAAATTATGTAATCTATGTTGAAGCTACATGTATGTAGTTGAGTGAAATTTATGCAAGTTTGGGGCTTTGTTATTATGTCGTCATGATGTATATTTTGTGCATAAATCGTTTTGCAAGCAATTGAGACAAGTTTGATTGTTATAGTTCATATGAAACCATGTTGGAATTTTGACACCATAATCCATGTATTAAGTCATGCTTATGAATATGGCTAGGCTATGAATGATATTTGGCGTAATTGAAATCTATGATTAAGTCTATCTTGTTTAAAAGAATTATATGATGACATATGTGAGACATGGCTAGGTTAGACTCAAAAATCCCTTTTTGCAAGTTTAAGCAAAAACCATGATTAGGAATTTTTATGCATAAGTATGTTTATACCATCGTTATGTGATTAGACTTAAACCATGATTAAGTTGAACTATGCTTTTGTGTTAGTAACAAAGTATCCCCTTTGTAAACATGTAGGAACCTTATGGACATGACTTGTTTATGTTTATGCCATGAACAAATTTAACTTTACTTATGCCATGCTTATGTTTGACATTATGCTATGCCTATGCTAGGAATATTTATGACATGCTTATGTTTGACATTATGCCTAAATAAGAATATAGGTTCATGTTGTAGTTAAACCTATGCAAGTTCACATGCTTTGATTTATGTCACCTATGTTGCCACTATGCAAGTACACCAATATCTATTTTTCCAACGTCGTATTGCAAGTTCATGCGCTCACCTTCCCCTCTTTGTGTATACGCCATAAGCCTCCCCTTTTGCATGGCTAAATTGGGCTTTAAAAGGCTAAGCCCAATATATATGAATGGACGTGTAAAACGGGGGAAAACAACGTTGGGTTAAAATGAATTAATGAATGAAAATATAAAATAGAAGGGCCTAAATTCAAGTATGGGTTGGGCCCTTGATTGGTGTAATCTTTACACCATTAACTTAATAATGGGCCGCAAATATTTACATATAAGAAATAAAGAAGAATAACAAGATATGTAAATGTAGAAAATACGATGTGTTTAAGCCGAGGTTGGATTGAGTTGTGATGTAAACCTGCCCGGAACCGCCCGGCTGTCCAGTAGTCACAACAATACCTATCCAATGTGGGAGGTTAAACATGGAGCCCAGCAAGGACCCGAGGTTAGACTGAGTTGTGGCGTAAGACTGCCCGGAACCAACCGGCAACAGGCAGCCACAACAATACCTGTCTAATGTGAGAGGTCAGGGCCTTAATAAGACAATTAAGGCTGAGTCAGGATTGTTAGGATTAAGTGAACTAAAGACTTAATCAAAATGGAACATGCTAAACTAAACAGACTGGTGGGGTTAGGTAGGGAACACTTAACCAACTTAGCATGTTGGCTAGAGATAGAAAACCTAGTAACGAGGGACCCTTTTCAGCAGTAACCCTAAAAGGTGTATCAGGATACCCTGAAACTAGGCAGGGTGGGGCACGATTACTGGGCTGATTGTAAGAGGTCAAAGCGACGGCGGTGGTGTAGCAGTGTAGGTTCTAACGGAGTGCGGGCGTGCACACACTCCGGCGCAGAAAAAATAAGGCACTGGACACCAGTAGCATACCTGTGCACTCTAAGGTTGTGTCGGGTTGCCACTATGGGACTTGATACACCCCATGGCGGGACCAGCATAGGTAACTACAGACATCGGGGGCCGTAAGACACATGTAACTATGCGAGTAGGAGCCGATCATCATTGAATGGATCACATCACCCTGATTTTGGGGTGCAAATTGGAAACTAGTTTATATGGGTTCAGAGATTAACATGGGGTACGATAGTATATTCGACCCTAGATAACTTAACCAAGTTCATAGTGTTTGCCCACTTCCTATTTTACTTATCATACCCAGTTCTTTATTCATAGACAAAGTAGTACTAGACTTACTCAGGCTTTATGTCTGACTCTATTTTTCTTTCGTCTTCTTTCTTCCGTTTCCCCCCCAGGTCCTCAGGGAGGGAACACAGCAGCTTGACCAGCCTCAACATCCAGCTTTGAAGAAGAGAAATGTATTGCTTGGACTTTCCTGTTTTGAACTATGGCTTTGGACAATCCACTAAGGGGCTTTTGCAGTTTATCTATGTTTTATTTATGCTTCTTTAAATAATGTACTCAAGACAGATTATGAAAGTGTTATGTTATGTTTTTGGAAAGGATGTTGTTGTAACACGTATTTGACCAATTGAAATAAAGTTTGTTGTTCTTCCGCTGTTTTACAAATATGTGTTCTTATATCTGTCTTGTATATCTGTGACTTGTACTTATAAACCTCCACCAAAATTAGGGCATTCCCTTTGAGAGTGACCCTAACGGAGGTGGGGTGTTTCACTTGGCATCAGAGCATAGGTTTACCAGATAAGATAAAAAGTTTTGAAAAATTTATTTTCAAAAAGGAAATTTAAAGAAGCATTTTTAAAAGAAAAATATTATTTTAAAAAGGCAAAGTCCACTCCCCAAAGCCATAGGAACTATCTCTTATCCTTCGTTTTGAATCTATCCTTTTTGTTTCAGCATGTCCCAAGATCTTAACTTGCCTGAAGGGGTGCCAATACCTGGTTGGTTTAGACGGTTCTTAGAAGCAAGAGCCACTCAGCCAGGTCCTACCATTCCTCCTCCCCCAGCTGAAGGGAATCATCCAGCTGCAGCGGCACCTTTTCCTCCACCTCCTCCTCGGGGAAACACGTTTGCTAAGATATGTAAAGATTTTAAAGCTATGGGAGGAAGGGATTTCCATGGAACTGAGTCCTTCGTGGCAGCTAGAAATTGGCTGAAGGAAACAGAGGACCTATTCATCATCTTTGAGGTAGAAGATAGGCAAAAAGTACAATTGGCAGTATGGCTATTGAAGGGAGAGGCTTCCTACTGGTGGGAAGTCACTAATGCTGAAAGACCAGTGGAGACATGGGAGGACTTTAGGGCAAGGTTTGAGACCAAATTTCTCTCAGATGCGGAAAGGAGTTTGCAGTTGGAAAAATTCTTATTTCTTAAGCAAGGGGACAAGACTGTCAGAGAGTATGTGAATCAGTTTGATGAGCTGGCTAGGTTTGGGCTTGACCTAGTCAACACCCCGCATAAGAAGGCTCTCCGTTTCGTCAAAGGGTTAAATGAGCCATTACACAGTTTGGCCATGACCCATATACCCATGGGAGCCACGTATGAAAGATTGGTGCAAATGGCATTGCTGAATGAAGAGGATAAGGGCAAGAAGAAAGAGGGTTTGCAGCCCAAGAAGACAGACTTTAAGAAAAGCGGGGAAGGCAACAAAGAGAAGAGGACGTGTAATTTCTGTGGCAAAGTGGGGCACTTAGTAAAGGACTGCCGGAAAAAGAAGGCCAAGGAGAATGGTGGGTGCTTTTCTTGCGGTGAGACGGGCCATAGGGCTAAGGACTGCCCAAAGAAACGAGGACAGGGGCAGGGGGTTGGATCCACCCCAGGGGCACAGGTTCATGTGCTGGAAGCGCCACCTCTGCAACAGCGAGGTACGAATACTTCTGTAGAAAGTGTAGTTTATCTTTATGATCACCCCGTTCGCACTTTATTTGATTCTGGCGCATCACACTCCTTTATCTCGTCTGCTTTAGTAGAATCTCTGTACCTAAAAACTAGTATGGTAGAGGACCCCTTAATTGTTTCAAACCCAATTGGGGGCCCAGCTCATTTGTCTATGATCTGTTTGGGATTGAAAATTTCTATTCTAAGTGTTGAATTTCAATGTAGTGCCTTTGTTTTGGGCTTTTCGGGGTATGGTTTGATTTTGGGTATGGATTGGCTATCCCGTAATGGGGCCATCCTTGATTGTGAGAAAAGGGTTGTTAGGCTCCTAACCCAGCTCGGTAATACTTTGGAAATTTCTTGTAACCCCTCGTATGCGGTTATGCTTAGTTATCTTGAATCGCTAGATGCCTCTGTTGAAAATTTGAAATCAGTTAGAGTGGTCCGGGAATATCCGGATGTCTTCGAAGAGGTGAAGGGCTTGCCTCCGAAGCGGGAAATAGACTTCCGCGTATATCTTGTAGATAATGCAAAGCCCGTTGCGTTGCCCGTTAGACATATGGCTCCACGAGAAAGGAAAGAGCTCAGTAAACAGGTTAAAGGGCTTCTAGAGAAGGGGTTCATTAGGAGGAGCATTTCAGAATAGGGCACTCCAGTAGTGTTCGCCACTAAGGCTGAAGGTTCATTTCGCTGATGCATGAGTTGTAAAGAATCACCTTAGTAAGCACATTTGGCAACATAGTTGACATTTGTTTATTTTCAAGAGATAATTCATCTATATGGAATACCTTCTAGTAAGTGAACAAGATCCAAGATTCACTAATGAATTTTGGAGAGCTTGCATGGAACCATGAGTACGCAGTTAGGCTTGAGCCAAGTATACTAGAAGGAGAATAAGAAATAGGTTCCAACTCATATTTTGGAAACAAGAATTAAGAAGCTACGAAATTGTGAAGTTAACGACGGACAAAGCATAATGGAGTTAAGCTCAAGAAATGCGACTTAGAAGATTGAAGACTAGATTCGTGCATAATATCTCTTCTTAAGAGTATATCCTTGATCCCTCTCTTCCTGTAGAGCTTACTTGCATGCTATCTTTTGTGTATATCCTCTCGGTCCCATTCTCAATCCAATTTCTGTTGCAAACCCCATTGGGAGTATGACTCATCTGTTAGTAACACATGTTGGGGCTCGAGGGTGTTCATTGGTTTGACTAAAGATTTTGAGTTTTATAAGCTATGGATTGGTCTTAGGAAGGGACTCCCTTGTGACCTAAAAGGAGTCCATCATGCTTAGTTGCCTAGAATCATATATGGTGGTTGGGTTGAGTAACTCTTTGGGTGTCAGTCTGATGTTGATTTCGGTCTTCGGGGCTGATGCTTAGGGGGATTCTTCTCCTAATCAATATATATGTGGCATAGGTTTTCAGTTTTGGAATTGCCTAATGGGCACAAAGTTTTTACTTCGACTATACCTTTAGATAGGAACAATTAGGAAAATGTCCTATAGATTAGAGCTATCCGAGAAGTTGGCTGGAGTCCACAACGTCTTTCACGTTTCACACCTCCGAAAATGTCTACATGAGTCTGCTGAAGTGGTAGAGCCAAATATCCTCGAAGAGGCCGAAGTGGAGCGCGAAGCAACCATACGAAAAGTTCCAACCCGCATCTTAGGAACGGAAGTGAAGAAGCTACGCAACCGCGAAGTCAAGCTCGTCAAAGTTCAGTGGAGCGACGCCGAGGAAGACGCGACTTGGGAAACTGAAGCTAGAATCCGCACTGCCTACCCTTTTCTGTTCGAGGGTACATCCTTGATCTTTCATTTTCCTTAAGTTGCGCTTTTATCTATCTTTTTAGGTATATTTCCTCGACCGTATCTTTTAGGTAGAATCTTTTTGGATGGAAACATGTAGTTGAAACATGTTATGGATGATGGTTGCAAGTGGTTGCAAGTGATTGCTAGTGGTTGCTCGTGGTTGCATATACACACACAATCTAGGTTTTAGATCGGCTCAGTCACTTCATATTGCATATGCATATATGTTTGTATTCGTATGTGGTTGAACTTTTATGTGTTGTCATGTGGATGCTGCATTTGTATTGAATGATTGTGCACTCATGTAGAATCAAGAATAGGAAAATTTGCATACATAATGGATTCATGGCACTTACATAATTCGCATTAAGGAGGTCAACTGAATCAGTAGACCGCCTGATTTTGCATTAGATAAGTTCATGTACACACACACCTCGCATATGATCATGAAGCATTAGAAGTCTTTTAAGGACAATGGATGCTCGTGTTTGATGGATGAGTAGATGGATGATTGGATGTTAGGACATACATTCCTCCTAACTTGAAGATTTCGGGGACGAAATCCTTTTAAGTGGGGGAGAATGTAACACCCCGCGAATTCTATAACTGTGAAACTCACAAATTAAAGTATAATTAATTTCAAATCAAAGAACTAAGGGAAACGGGATACGCCATTGCGTTCGTCTCGGAAAAATACGCGAAATAGAGTCCGAGTTTTCGAAAAACGGATATCGTATGAAGAAGTTATGGACGAACGAAGTTGGGCGAAAAACCGAAAAAGGGCCAGAATGCACTGGCGCACTTGGGAAGTGCGCCAGAACAAAAATGAACTGGCGCACCTGTGAAGTGCGCCAGTACATTTTTGACCTGGCGCACCTGCCAAGTGCGCCCAGGTCAAAAATGACCTGCTGGCCAGGTCTGGTCTAGCCCTGGCTGGCCCGGTCGGTGTGTGGTCGAATTTCTGTGGTCTGCTATGTCATTAGGGCTAGGTGGCGGGTTTTTATTGGTCTCTCTTCCTAATGGATGGCTACGATCTAACCTAGCAACATCAATGGTCCTAATCAATTCCTAACCTCTATATAAACAACCCTAGACTAAACCCTAATCTATTCATTCAAAATAAGATTATA
This sequence comes from Allium sativum, assembly GCA_030737875.1. NCBI lineage: Eukaryota > Viridiplantae > Streptophyta > Magnoliopsida > Asparagales > Amaryllidaceae > Allium > Allium sativum. Next base: position 733,150,200 of record CM060924.1, on the reverse strand, counting down.
GCCGCCATGTTGCTGAGGAACGACAAAGATTAGCCGCCGACTAGAGAGAGAATTAGGAAGAAAGTTCTAAAGCCTAAAGCAATTCAAACAAAGCAAATCAACGCCTACGTCATAAGGAGTCGCATCTCTAAATTCCTAAATTAGAGAGTTCGCCGCAACGATTGTAAGTAGAGTATTACTTTGGTATAAATAAACAACTGTGTTGATGTTTATGCTTGAATTGTGGCAATGGTAGTAATTCGTGTTTGTGCAAAATTATGTTATTCATTATAAAGAACTACATGCGGTAGTTCTATGCAAATATACGTTTGGAATATTGCGCAAATTATGTAATCTATGTTGAAGCTACATGTATGTAGTTGAGTGAAATTTATGCAAGTTTGGGGCTTTGTTATTATGTCGTCATGATGTATATTTTGTGCATAAATCGTTTTGCAAGCAATTGAGACAAGTTTGATTGTTATAGTTCATATGAAACCATGTTGGAATTTTGACACCATAATCCATGTATTAAGTCATGCTTATGAATATGGCTAGGCTATGAATGATATTTGGCGTAATTGAAATCTATGATTAAGTCTATCTTGTTTAAAAGAATTATATGATGACATATGTGAGACATGGCTAGGTTAGACTCAAAAATCCCTTTTTGCAAGTTTAAGCAAAAACCATGATTAGGAATTTTTATGCATAAGTATGTTTATACCATCGTTATGTGATTAGACTTAAACCATGATTAAGTTGAACTATGCTTTTGTGTTAGTAACAAAGTATCCCCTTTGTAAACATGTAGGAACCTTATGGACATGACTTGTTTATGTTTATGCCATGAACAAATTTAACTTTACTTATGCCATGCTTATGTTTGACATTATGCTATGCCTATGCTAGGAATATTTATGACATGCTTATGTTTGACATTATGCCTAAATAAGAATATAGGTTCATGTTGTAGTTAAACCTATGCAAGTTCACATGCTTTGATTTATGTCACCTATGTTGCCACTATGCAAGTACACCAATATCTATTTTTCCAACGTCGTATTGCAAGTTCATGCGCTCACCTTCCCCTCTTTGTGTATACGCCATAAGCCTCCCCTTTCGCATGGCTAAATTGGGCTTTAAAAGGCTAAGCCCAATATATATGAACGGACGTGTAAAACGGGGGAAAACAACGTTGGGTTAAAATGAATTAATGAATGAAAATATAAAATAGAAGGGCCCAAATTCAAGTATGGGTTGGGCCCTTGATTGGTGTAATCTTTACACCATTAACTTAATAATGGGCCGCAAATATTTACATATAAGAAATAAAGAAGAATAACAAGATATGTAAATGTAGAAAATACGATGTGTTTAAGCCGAGGTTGGATTGAGTTGTGATGTAAACCTGCCCGGAACCGCCCGGCTGTCCAGTAGTCACAACAATACCTATCCAATGTGGGAGGTTAAACATGGAGCCCAGCAAGGACCCGAGGTTAGACTGAGTTGTGGCGTAAGACTGCCCGGAACCAACCGGCAACAGGCAGCCACAACAATACCTGTCTAATGTGAGAGGTCAGGGCCTTAATAAGACAATTAAGGCTGAGTCAGGATTGTTAGGATTAAGTGAACTAAAGACTTAATCAAAATGGAACATGCTAAACTAAACAGACTGGTGGGGTTAGGTAGGGAACACTTAACCAACTTAGCATGTTGGCTAGAGATAGAAAACCTAGTAACGAGGGACCCTTTTCAGCAGTAACCCTAAAAGGTGTATCAGGATACCCTGAAACTAGGCAGGGTGGGGCACGATTACTGGGCTGATTGTAAGAGGTCAAAGCGACGGCGGTGGTGTAGCAGTGTAGGTTCTAACGGAGTGCGGGCGTGCACACACTCCGGCGCAGAAAAAATAAGGCACTGGACACCAGTAGCATACCTGTGCACTCTAAGGTTGTGTCGGGTTGCCACTATGGGACTTGATACACCCCATGGCGGGACCAGCATAGGTAACTACAGACATCGGGGGCCGTAAGACACATGTAACTATGCGAGTAGGAGCCGATCATCATTGAATGGATCACATCACCCTGATTTTGGGGTGCAAATTGGAAACTAGTTTATATGGGTTCAGAGATTAACATGGGGTACGATAGTATATTCGACCCTAGATAACTTAACCAAGTTCATAGTGTTTGCCCACTTCCTGTTTTACTTATCATACCCAGTTCTTTATTCATAGACAAAGTAGTACTAGACTTACTCAGGCTTTATGTCTGACTCTATTTTTCTTTCGTCTTCTTTCTTCCGTTCCCCCCCCCCCCAGGTCCTCAGGGAGGGAACACAGCAGCTTGACCAGCCTCAACATCCAGCTTTGAAGAAGAGAAATGTATTGCTTGGACTTTCCTGTTTTGAACTATGGCTTTGGACAATCCACTAAGGGGCTTTTGCAGTTTATCTATGTTTTATTTATGCTTCTTTAAATAATGTACTCAAGACAGATTATGAAAGTGTTATGTTATGTTTTTGGAAAGGATGTTGTTGTAACACGTATTTGACCAATTGAAATAAAGTTTGTTGTTCTTCCGCTGTTTTACAAATATGTGTTCTTATATCTGTCTTGTATATCTGTGACTTGTACTTATAAACCTCCACCAAAATTAGGGCATTCCCTTTGAGAGTGACCCTAACGGAGGTGGGGTGTTTCAGTTTTATTACTATCAATATTCAAGTACAACATCCTTGATTTCATGGCTACAAGGTTAACACTGATTTCACCACCCTTGACTTCACGACTACAAGGTTAACACTGCTCCCTTTCCTTGATTTTAGGACTACAAGGAACTCACCCTTTCCCAAACATTTCCCAAACAATTACAATAGCCCTAGAACTCTTCAATAGCACCTCAAACAGAGATTAATTGATAGAGAATGAGAAGAGAAGAAGAATGATATAAATTTTGTTGAAATCAGTAGAGTATTCGTGTAGAAATCAAGAATTTTATGTATTTTAATGGTGGTAGTAAAGGAGCGATGAAGGATAAGAAAGAATGATTAAAAATTCGAAATCAGCCCCTTTTTATAGTGCCCCAAAGGTTGCAACATTTTTGAAACGTTTCAAATAGTGAAAAGACACTTCCTTTGAAAATTGAATTTATGATAGTTATATGTGGACATGCTCATTATGGTATATCGACATATGCTTTGTATTTTTATTTTTAAAAACAAATTTCAAGTGTTTAAACTAATATATATATTCTGAAAATTATTGAATCAAAACTAATGTTTTAAATAAAGTTTCTAAAGTGTAAAAACATATAAAATCATAATGATATATAGTATAAACTTATTTATAAAATTTTTATAAACTTATACGATCTAAAATTATAAACTATATATATATATATATTATAAAACTTTATAAACTATAAATAAATAAATATATATATATATATTTGAAATCATTTAGAAAAGTAATTTTGAAATAACTTAAAAACAGAATTTGAATTTTGAAAAACAGAATTCGAAATTGGAGTGTTATTTAGAGTTTTTTTTGCAAGGCTGACCGGTTTTTAAAGTGGTCCGTAACACTTTTTATTAAAAAATAAAAATTACACTAGACAAACAGGTGATATACCTTGTGTATATCAACTATGTTCTTCCATGCAGGGAAGAGAGACAATTCATACATAATACATATTCCAAATACATTTTTAGTAAACCCGGAGCAAGCTACATTCCGTCATGTAATGTTTCACATTACAAGTACCCTGAGATAGTAGCAGACCTACTAACCATTCTCACGGAGGTTCCTCAACATTTCTTTTTTCACACTACGGGTAATGTGAGAATTAGGATGCTCTTTCTCTCCTAAATCCATAGCTTTCGATCCACTCTGAGTATCCGGAGGCCTAGGCTTGTACCCCGGAGGCAGTGCAATGTTCGAGTAAGGGGACTTTTCAGATTGAGAAGAAGAACCACTGGCTATGATAAGACCAGAGCGAGAGTCCTCTCTACTCTTTTGATTTATAAGGTTACGAGTGAGCAACCTTATAATGTCATTGATCCACTCTTTTTTAAGTTCACCATTACTCAATTTAGGGAGGATGGTTGAGTATTCCTTCAGCTGGGCATTTATTGCAGCAATCTTACTTGTACTCATATCTTCCATAGCAAGTTCTTCATTCAACATATTGGAGATCTGACTGATAAGACTACTTAGCTCTTCGTGTTCAGCCTCAGCAATACCAGAGCTGTCTTCGTTCCAAGCACTTTGATTAAAATTTTGTTGCATAAATGCATTCAGCGACTTTTTTAGTGCAGACTCGTCTTTGTACTTACCATTATTCAGACTTTCATCTTGATTGGAACGAGAGTAGTTAAGATCAACGACTAGATCCACTTCTTCATGACTCTGAAGCTTAGCCACAGAAGCACTACTTTCTCCTACAGTTGAGACACAGTTGTCCACAATCGACATTACATTTTCTAGATCTTTACCATAAGTGAGCACTTCTATTAACAAGTCATTTAACTTAGCAACACCCACTTCTAACCCATCAGTTCCTTTTTGTTGCCTGATTTCACCTTCCTCTAGTAACAAGCTATCCGCCTCGGGCTCATCCTCCTGACCGACATGAGAAACATTCACGGCTGTGTTGTTGTGCAGGGCAATGCCAGAAAGCACTTGAACGGGACCTACCAAATTGACGTCAAGAACCGGCAGTTGAATGTCCAGAATATCCTCATCATTAATTATGTCTTCAACTGCATCCTCAAGGGACTCAGGAACCACAGGGCCAACAAGAGATTCAGTTGAGAGGTGAACATCAACATCATGATTGTTCAAAGCTTCGTACATGTTGCTAGTGGCAATTTCAGAATTGCACAAGTGAAAGTCCTTACCTTGCTTGAGTACAAAGCTATCGACTTTTTTCCATTTCTCATGATTTGAGACTGGCAAACCTCTTACTTTGAAGTTACTTCTAGCCGGAGCTGCTATAGCATTCCTCTTTATAGCAGCATAGCTTCTCTCACTTCTTTTATCTACATGTGCAACAACTTCAGTCCTTTGCTCCTGAGGATTCATTTCAACTCTTAGCTGGCCAATGCCAATTTCGTCCTTCCTTTTGCTGGCATTCATCACTGGAGTTACATTGTTGTTAACTGCAGGGCAGCTAACATTCGAGTGGCCAAAAGCCTTACATGCATGGCAAATAACCGGCTTCCAGACATAGGATACTCTAATGTCATGCTCAGTGCCATCAGGTAGGAGCACAGAGATCTCAGCCGGCAGCTCGCTTTCAGGTGTTATCTCAACTAAACATTTGGCGAACCCTAACCAGTCAAGACTCTCTGTGGCCTGATCCATACATAGAAACTTGCCAACATGAGACGCTAACCAACATATTCCTATTTTCGACCAAGCCACCATCGGAAGATTGGTCATGATCACCCAAACCAGGACGTTTCTAATTCCTTTTCCGGAAAGACTCATGTTAACATCCCATTTCCTTATAATAAACACTTTTTTCCTTATTACTATGGGATCAACGTTCAAAATCCGCTTCCTGTCTTCCTCATCAGTAACAAGGAAAAATAAAATACTACCATTAGATTTTACCTTGATTGCGCCTCTAGGTCTCCATAGTTTGAACAGATGCGAGACTACAGCTGTGTACGATAGGGGAGAGTCCAGAAAAAAAAACCCGCTAGATACCCATTCCATTCTTCCACACTCGCAGCGACAATTTCCTCCGTAGGTAGCAGTCGCTTGCCATCGTACTTGAGAGTTATAGAAGGAGGAATAAATTCTCCTGCATTCCATGGTTTTGACGCGAACAGAGAGGACCAACGAACGGTGGGAAGGGGTTGATTAGGATTACGGTTTAGGGGAGGCGGTTGAGGGGGAGGAGGAGGTTGCGGAGTGTGGGGAGGTGGATCTGGTATGGGCGGAGTTGAAACTGGGGGCAGAAAAGATGTTGGTGAGGCTCGAGATGGCAGGGAAAAGGAAGGGATTGCAGGGCTCGAGGCGGAAATTGGGGACGCCATTTAAAAAGAAAAGGAATATAATTTTAAATGATGGCGCGTGTTATTTAGAGTTTTACATATAAACTAGACTCAATTACTACATTTTCTTGATCTCTTTGAAATCTTGATATCTTGATACGCATGAGTCTTGAATCTTTTTGAATCCTAAATCAATTGGAATTCTAAAACTGTACAATCTTCAGTATTTAAATCTTGTTTATAAATCCTGCATATATATGTATATATATTCTAGATGGAGATATTAATATATATTTTATAATCAATTAATAATGATAATTGAAATAAGATTATTATCATCAAAATTCCATTCTCCAACATTATGTAGTCCAGAAATTCATGAATCTAGAAACCGTAATCCGGGAGAAGTCCGAAAAGAAACCCGATAACCAAAATCCAAATACCAGAAATCTAGAAAATCGTGAAAGTGCCAGATTGTAATAATAGAAAACCAGACTCGAAGGTCCAAAAAAATCCCATGATCGCTTCGGATCGTATTATAAGAGAATTCCAAGACCAGAATACCCAAAATCCAAATCCAAGAAATCCGAATATCCAGAAACCCGGAGAAATTCAATAAACTTGCGGCCTCATCGGGCCTAACCTGAGTAAGTATAATCTGTACCTGCAAAAAGCTAGATGAACTGCTTTGCCTAGTTCTGAAAAAACAACCCACATCCAATCGAGTATAGTCCATACCCTAGCCTTAACCTAACAATCATCCAAATCCTGAAAAGACGGTCCAGTCCTTCCCAAGCATAGTCTATACTTGGGGATGAGTGCAAGATTTTTATACTTGATAAGAAAATTCCGTGCTCAACAAGTCCTTAAAATTTGGAATTCCAATTCTGATTTCATACTTTACGAGCATAGTTCCTTCAAGCAAAGTATTTTTATTAAAGTTTCAAAAAGTTCTAAGTTTTTAGTAAATCCAAAAGAAAACTTAACAGTTTAACGTTTAGTAGAGAGGACGCCTATGGATTTAGTCCTAATCACGTATGTGGGTGAGCCGACTTAGCCATTTTCGATTGCAAGTTTATTGAGCGAGAGAGATTGAATGGTTTTTCATCCGCGAAGAGCATGCCCAGGAATCTCGCCGCACTCTGTAAATGGGTAGGCAGACTTAGCCATTCAAAATCCAAATTCACATTAGTTGATTACAGATTTATTAACCAGGGGTGGATGGTTTGTCGTCTGCAAAGAGCATGCATTGGAATCTCATCGGATTCAGTATATGGGTAGGCAGTCTTAGTCATCAAGAAACCAAAAAACAGAAAACCAAAGAGCCATATCTAAAGCCTGTAGTGACCCGAAAATCCGATAGAATTTGAGCTGACCAATTAACACAAGTCCAACCCCAAATTGCACTGGAAATTCAAGAAACTAATAGAAAGAAGATAGAGGGTAAGGATAGATAAGATAGAAACTTAGAATAGAAGAAGAAAAGAAGAACTTACATCATCAGAGTAACACGAATCTCACAGCGGAACGAATAACATATAATATATAACATAACTTTGAAATATAACAGTTATGTATACAATAGCACTTATCAGAGTACAACACTTACAATATAGCGGAAATAACTATAGCTATAACATCTTGAAGCCTCCTGCTCCAAGCTCTCCAAGTATATCTGTAAATCCCGACTACTTGACTGCCCGCACAAATTTAGGCACCCAGGAGTTTAGGGAAAACAACAAAGTAAACTCCGGGTCAGTTATGGGACTGGTGTGAGTAAAACAGTTTAACACAGTTGTATGACATCTCATAAGACCAGGCCCTGAACACGGAACGGGTTTTTCGCTTATGAGAATACAACATCTTTGATAAGCAATATCAAACCGATATTATAATAATGTCTAAGTAACAATGTATATATCAATCTAGCAGAAACGCTTTCATCCAACGTTCTACATATATGGTATACAATCAAAATCGCAAGCACGTACTGGATAATGGATTTCCAACTATGACAAGGTATGGAACCACCTTTCGCTAGTGTACCTCTAGAGAGGAATACACTGGGTTCAACAAGAACATCTTGCAACCCGACCACACATGACCGACCACTCATTTTGTTGAGTGTATCGAATGTATATCATCAACGGTTGGGATCAGCAACCGTTTCCCGAATGGGACAGCATCAACAATATATTTTAGAAATAAATGAAACTCTAGATCAGGTGATTATACACCCTAATAGGTGCGACCTACATAGCCATGCTACCTGCTCGATTTCTGTCATTTACCGGTTGATGAGGCTAAAAGCTACGCTTATCTTCACAGATTCACTTCGAATGCCACATTGTCAGATCCATCGAAAATTACTAATTGACGTTTACAAAAGTACATTACGTGTTAGCTAAAGAAGTTTCCTTCTTCGCTTCCACTATTGGTACGGTTGAAGAAATCAATGTACGTGACCTTTCTGGAAATACTCTATTAGACATCCATCTTCATTCACTTAGAATGTCACATCGTCATACCCGCCAAATCACAAGTTGATTTCCTAAAAAATACAACGGGTATACAGCTAAGAGAAATGAATTCCTCCGCCACCAACATATATACGTTTGAAGAGATCAACTTACGCGATCCATTGGATATACTTTGTCATACCTTCGTCCATACAGGTCGTCCTGGGACTGGACAAACTGAAGGCACTATTCAATATATCCATCTTAGTAACTGTTATCTAAGACTTATACAACAGCCCTTGAACTTTACTCCGACTTCAATTATCTTTGGCATATATGATTCGCAACGCTTATGCCAATACAGAGTGGTTCTTTGGATAATATTCCAACCGGTCTCTCCATATTAACAACGTTAAAATGGTCAAAACATCGATAGTCTGTGAGTTAACTATCAAAGAAAACAAGTGTGCAAACAACGATATTATTTCCAGATGGAAATTATATCGATCAATCATCAAACAACTTTTATCCTTTTAATTCATTTATCATTTATTTATCTTATTTGTCATTTCCTGTTTCCCTATATTCAATGTTTCTTATTTTCTAAATTTAGAAAATATATGTTAGTATCACTAGAAAACATTTCCATCTCTTGTTTTCTATATTAGAAAACATTCCTGATTCTTATTTGGAAAACATTTCCAAAACTCTTACATTGGACTTAGACAGATGTTTAAACAAACCATCGTGATGCCAACTCAAACCATTTCCTTTAATTACTAAATCCACTTAACCATCCTTTACTGCCGAACCTTAACCATTCCTTAGTTAAAAACGAAGCCAATCAAGTTGGGGTAGAACTACCTCTCAGACCTTAACTGGACAACATTTCTAACCTTGAAAATAGGTGAAGTTCATTTTCAATTTCTTTAACTAACTTCCTTACTTAACCTTTCTTTCAAATAACTATATTCGATTAACTCCTTTCACTTAACTCTATTCGATTAACTCCTTTGGATTAACTCTATTTGCTTAACTTTATTTGATTTACTCTATTCATTTAACTCCTATCGAATAAACTAGATTCGATAACTCCTCTAACTCTATTCGAATAACTCCTCCAACTCTATTCGAATAAACTATATTCGATTAACTCCTCCAACTCTATTCGAATAAACTATATTCGATTAACTCCTCCAACTCTATTCGAATAAGCTATATTCGATTAACTCCTCCAACTCTATTCGAATAAACTATATTCGATTAACTCCTCCAACTCTATTCGAATAAACTATATTCGATTAACTCCTCCAACTCTATTCGAATAAACTATATTCGATTAACTCCTTTCACTTAACTAGATTTGATAACTCCTTCGAATAACCATTATTCGATTTACTCACTTCGAATAACCAATATTCGATAACTCCTCTCGAATGGACTATATTCGATTACTCTCCTCGAATAAGCTATATTCGATTTCTCTTCTCTCGAATAAACTATATTCGATAACTCTACTTCGAGTAAGCGATATTCGATAACTCTACTTCATTAACTCCATTTGAATAACCCTACTAGTTAACTATAACTGATTAACTCTAACTGGTCAACCCTAACTATTTAACTCCTTTGGTTTACCCTAATCGATTTAACTCCTTTATCTCAAACTGATTAACTCACTTGGGTTAACCCTAACTATTCAACTCTAACTGGTTAACTCTACTGATCAACTTTAACTGGTCAACCCTAATTATTTAACTCTAACTGGTTAACTCTAACTCTAATCGATTATCTCTAATTCTAATAACTCCAATTTGATAACGTTCATTCATTTATAAAGATTTACTTTTAGTAACGGTTCTTCACTTTATAAATGTTCTCTTTAATAACGTTCTTCACTTACACAAGTGTTTTGTATCCATTTTTATTTATACTATTGGTGTTAAAACCAATATCTCCTCTCTATATAAGTTCAGACTTATATATTCCTTTCATCGAATGATAAATATTTAATTTGATTTATAAATGTCATTTATAAATTAAATCTTTTCTATTTATCTGTTAAAAACAGATATCCATATTCTATTCATTTCCTAAACATTTCTTTGATTCTATTCTATTTATTTATCAGATAAATATTCCTTGATTTAATCCTATTTATTTAACAATAAATATTCCTTTATTCTATTTATTCTAACAAATAAATATTCCTTTATTCTATTTATTCTAACAAATAAATATCTCCTTTATTCTATTTATTTTAACAAATAAATGATCTCCTTTATTCTTTTTATTCTAACAAATAAATATCTCCTTTATTCTATTTATTTTAACAAATAAATAATCTCTTTTTTCTTTTTATTCTAACAAATAAATATCTCCTTTATTCTATTTATTTTACATATATATTTCCTTTCTATTTGATTTACCAAAAATATTTCCTTTATATTTGATTTACCAAATATATTTCCTTTATATTTGATTTACCAAATATATTCCTTTATATTTGATTTACCAAATATATTCCTTTATTCAAAATCCTTTTTCTTATATATATATATATAAAATCCAGTGATTTTATATAAATAAATTATTTTCAAATTATACTTTGAAAATCCCTGTTCTACATTCTGTTATTTCTTATGGTATCTAACACACCATATACCAACGATGAATATCGTCCAAACACACATAATCACAACAAATTATATATCACATTATATATCACAATCTATATAAATCACAGTAAAATAACTGTTGAGGAATCCAGTTGGATTCCTCCAACCTGTTTCCCTGCATCACAGATGTTAGACAATACGATTAACATCGATTTCACTTTGATATGAAATATTCTGATAGCAGAATCAACATCTAAATATTCAACGGTTTATATATATATATACACATATATATATATAATTTCCACTAATTGACTAGCAGTTCAATCAAACAGCCAACACACAGTCAAACAGACAATATTTAACAGTTCTAAGAATATGTTGTAAATATAGAACTGTTCAGAGTTGGAGAGTTTTACTCACATTGGACGATCATCGTCAATGACGATAACCATCGCTTGATTCAGATAATTTATTTTGCTATAAATTGTAACAGACTCCAATTGACTCGCGGTCAGTTCCATTGTGTAGTGTCCGTCCATACGATCTCAACGCAACTTACGGTTCGTCAATCTGATAATGTATGATTAAGATATCTATTTTTAAAGTTTTGAACTGATTTAAATTAAATAAACTTTGGACTTTATTCTCACATGGGCCTTGCCCTTTTACCTCAAGCCCAATACCAAACCACCAACCCCAGACCCGCGTAACTCTTGCTCCATCTTCCCCAACCAACGAAAACCGTGACTCTAAAATACCAGTAACCAAACCAATGCCATTTCCGCATCTTCTTGCTCCCACCATTCACTGAATACTCCATTATTCTTCAAACTGAAACCACCCTTCTCCTCCTCGTTCACGGCCTCCATCTCTCCATACCCAAATGGTTAAAGTCAAACAACAACCTCCCAGTTTGCGTCGCTCACCCTAACAGCAACACCCGAACTGTTTTACCACCGAATTGCTCCAAATTCTCACCAATGTAACCATTTTTCGTCCTCACCACAATTCTAAACTCGAAACAAACTCTAACATCCTCGTTTTGCCTAAAACCCTAACCTACTGCACCCATTCCCAGCGACGAGAGGAAACCGCCGAATTGAAAACAACTGCCATAGGCTTGAAGCCCTTGTATCACCGATCCCAGAAATAGTAGACTTGGAATTTTTAGCAATTTGTTTGCATTTCTATTGATTTATTTTTGCCGATACTTTTTGCTGTAAGAACAAATGAGGGCGGCGCATTTCTAGGTCTTAAGAAAATTATGGAGGGTTATTTAAAGAGAACAAAAATATCTAGATATTTTACTTTATATTAATATTCTATTTGTATTAGTCCTTAAAAATTCCTGTGATTACATACAATACCCAAAAATCACCAAACTGGACATACTGCTGGAGTTTGACATTGCGGACCCAACGAAACTGGTTTCGTCGAATTCCGACTCCGTATGCTCACGCAACATATTTTTAACTGTTAAAATATCGACTGTTTCTCACTCTAAATATTTGTGCAGCCACACAGTGCCTCTAAAAATCACCAAACTTGGAATCTAGCAATAATTTAATATTGCGGATCCAACAAAATTGGTTTCGTCGAATTCCGACTTCGTTTGCACAAGTGGCTATTTTTAAAGCTCTAAATAGCCTATTTAAATATATAAATATATTTAAATTAAATTAAATTAGATATTTAAAATTAAATATTATCGTCTATATTCACAGTGGAATAACATACAGCTCCAGCATATTCCTATATGGATTTACAACTCGATATTACATTGTTAAAGTTATATCGATGTTCGATTTCTATTTAAATCCTTATATAAAATATAATTAAATCGTTATGGTCAGGGCGCTGCATTTCTGAGAATTTGATTTGGATGTAACTCAAAATCTACATGAGGAAATCCTGATATTTCTCTTCCACCAGAAAGATATACTCCACCAGCTCCACACGTTTATTGTTTCACAGAAATCTGATTTAAAACGAACCCTGTACACTCAGTTGAAGTTCAAATCGCCAAATACCGAACTGCCGCGTCATTTCAAGCTCTATTTTAATTATATTAAAATTCTATGTCCAAACTGTCGTTGTTTAAATATATCCGCTAATATATTTCAACTCTAAGCTGAACTAAATCCTAGGGACGACCCAGTTCACAGAATATTGTGATATCCAGTATTTTTGATTATCTCTGAATTAAATATATTTTCTATTATTTAATTTAATTAAATATTCACTTTATTTAATTAAACCACTATTTAATTCTCTAAATCCCTTCTTAAATAATTTAATTAATTAATTATTCCACGGCTAACAATGCGGGTCATTACAAAGCCAATAGATCAAAATGCCAAAATCTATGAACAAGAAAACAAAAGTGCCTGTAATGAAGTTCAGGATCAATAATCCAAAGTCTGACCAACCAAAACATCATTAGCCATCCTTCCATCGGGATTGGGCGAGTTTCCCTAAGTCCCAATGCATTCCCTGGTCTAACAGCCTTACAAATCATTCCATTCGAGCCAAAAATGCGTTGACAGCTTCCTCTTGCCTTATAAGGAGTTCTTCTTCCCTTCCACCATCTTAAAATCCTTAGCAATCCAAATCCTTAGTAATCCAAAGGTTGTTTAGTCCTCCCTACCTAGCACGCCAAAATGTTAAAGTTGAAAAGTGGTCACTCCTCATGTTAACCAAATATTTCAAACGAAGAGTGTAAAAAAAGACCCAGAGATTTATAGTGGTTCGACAAGTGTGCCCGTGCCCACTTTCATGTAACTTCGTATATTTTAACTGTATGGTTACAAGTACCATACTTTTGATTACAACGTTAAGTGTTAGTAATAGAGAAGTCCTTGTTTAGAACCAACAAATTTTCTCCAATGTCCAAAAGTTCAAGATGATGTTTCAATGTCCAAAAGAGTCCAAGTAGCAAGCCTAGTGCCAAAGTATCGAAGCCAAATCCAAGAGGAAGTTCACAAGCCCAAAGATGATTCCAAAGTCCATGAAGCCATGAAGGAAGCCATTAAAATGTCTCTAAGCTCCAAAGTATCAATAGAACCAAATGATCCCCTAAAAAACCCAATAGAGGTTATTTATAGCAGCAGGGGACCACAGCAAAGAAGGGCACAAATCCCCAAAATTCGTCTTTTGGGATCGGTATCGAACCCATGATCAGTACGGACCCGGAAAGAATTAGCCAAATCCCAGCTTCGCTTTGAAGCTCTTGCTATATGCCACTTCGTATCATGAGATACAAAATCCATCATCCAACTCTAAGTCCAAAACCAGGTTCGAAGTTATATCGATCCCCAGTTTACAACGATTCAGGATTCAACTCTAAATACTGATTCAGGGTGTCATATCTAAAATACCTGTAATGACCCGAAAGAATTCGATGTCCGAATTCTGACAATAATAGATAAATCCCGTATTACTTGCCAGAACTCAAGTATTAAACAGATAGTTATTAAAAAGAAATTAGAGGGTGAGAAAAGAAAGAAAGAAATATTAGAATAGAAGAAGAAGAAGAAACAACAAAACAAAAAGTCTCACATCGTAGAGGAACAAAATATAATATAGGAATAAATCTTTATTGAGAGTTTAAAATAAAACTTACAATCATCAGAGTACATCGACACATCTAGACAGTTATAATAATCTGTCCTCATATACAATCACACAGCGGAATAAATACTAGATATCCTACATCGGAACACTTCCAACTCATCTCTGGATTTCGCAGCATCCGATAACCTAGACCTGTACAACTCGGTCTAACCCGATCATTACAAACACCGGGTCAGTCTAGTGAACCAGAGTGATAAAAACAGACTAAGTTTAAAGGTATCATCCAACTTGATTTTTAAAGTCAAAATCCTTCTGAAAGAAAAGGATAATCGTAAGACCAAATCCACACATAAATACGGACGATTATTACCTTACGATAACCCAAAACATTTATGAAATCGATATCTTTTCTGATATTATAATAGTGTCTAAATACAAATAAATATCAATCTAGCAGAATGCTTGCATCTCACACTCTACATGTATAGTATGCAATCAAAACCGCGGGTGCTTATTGGAGAATGGATTTCCTGGCAAGGTATGCGACCACCTTCCTGACAATGTACCTCTGATGATGAATACATTTGGGGTTCAACAAGAACATCTTGCAACCCAGGCTAAACATGACCGGCACCTCACTTTCTCTTGAGAGTACCTAATATATTATTATCACGGTTAGGGGCCAGCCAACCGAACCGATAGCATACAAATAAAATAAAAGGACAACCAAAGGCATTTAATTTCACCAGATCAGGTAATGATATACCCTTTTGATGGGTGCGACCCACATAGCCATGTGACCTACCCGATTTTGTGCCATTTCCCGATTGATGAGGCTAGAGGTTAAGCTTATCCTTCAGAATAACATATCTCCATCCACTTTGAATACGACATCGCCAGATCCTCCAGAAATCACAAATCACTAATTGACGTCCACAAAAATATTATAGTTGTTAAGCTAAAGAAGTTTCCCTTCTATGCCACCAACTCGGTATATTTGAAGAAATCAACATACACGATCCCTTTGGATATACTCTGTCAAACATCTGTCCATACAAGTCATCTAGGAACATGATGAACCGAAGGCACCCTCCTACCACATCCTAGGTATCATCCTATAGATCAGTAGTGAGTAGTCCTTGCAATCCGAAAATTTCAACCACGACAGAACCATAGTTCATCTCTACGTTGCAACATAGAGATTTGAAGCAGTTCTTTCATTTACGAAGGTTACGGTCTTCAATGCTCCGTCTTCAATAATCATCTTCTACGTATTTGCTAGATCAGAATGGTTTTCAAATATAAATTCGATCCCGGTCTTTCCATACCATCAATCGTATTGGCCAGGTTTGATAGTCGATTATTTAACTATCAAATAAATAATCATAAGAATAAAATGAGTTCACTGATTCAGTACTCAACATTACTTGGCCTCTTTAATTTAAAATAATTAAATAATGTAAATTAAACTTCTAAATATCTCAACATTTTTGACATAGTATTTACTTCTTATTTAACATAAGATTTATTTTCAAAACTATTTCAACTACAATAGAATTAAATCATATATATATATATATATATATATATATATATGTAAATACATATGTATATATATTCTCAACCTTGGTTTTAACAAATTTCACGTAAAAGTTTGTTACTTGAAAACAATATCCAATTTCTATTCTTCGAACAAACTTAACCATTTTATTTCCTTTTACTTTCGAAAATGTCGTTATATATATATATATATATATATATATATATATATATATATATATAGACACACACACACACATTCTCAAATCTTCTTATTTCCGTTACTTTGGAAATCTTATTATAAATATTCTCAAATCTTGCGATTTACATTTCGTTATTATTTCACATATGGAAATAAGAAACTATTCTTAACCACTTTCCCATTTCAAACTAATATCATCCTCAAATAATCCGGAAGTCGTTCAAGTTAGGGTATTTATTTACCTCTCAAACCTTGATCAACAACGTTCTTATCTTAACATAGATATGAATTGTAATTAAAAACAATATTTCATTTTAATATAAAAAACAAACCTCATTTTACTATTTTATTTAAAATACGATTTCATAAAACCTTCTTACTTTTGGAAATCCCCTTCTCGAATATAACTATTATTTCCTAATTTATTGATTAAGAAATGAATTACCAACATGTCACCTTCCCTTCTACTTCTTTAAACAATTCGTTTAATAACTCAGATTTTTGTTTCAAAACCCTATTACTTACTCCTTTACTAAATTCACTTTTAACAATCTCTTTTTCTGATCCATTCGACCATTTCTTACTTTGAAAATCTAATTTCAATTTACTAATTATACGTAATTCCATTATTAAGTAACGTTAATTTAAAATTAACGATTTAACACCTTATCTCTTTGTATAATTTTATTAAAAAAAATTCTAGTTTAAGATAAACCCTTTTGTTCTCAATTTCCTTTTACTTAATTCAAACATTAAGTAAACATTAATTTAAGATATCGCTTAAAATTCCTTTTATAACTTCGTTATAAAAACTCGAGTTTTAATATAAAACCGCTCGTAAACTTTTTTCACAATTCAATTAGATCTCATTCCAACTTTGATTCATTTCTATATGTATTTCCATTAAAAGAAATCTTTTAAATTATTATTAATTAAAATAATAATTGGGCCAAATCGTTTATCTTATATGTACAATTTAACACGTTTATTTTATAAACGTGACCAACAAGGTAAGTTACCTTCATTGGGTCAAATCGTTAAAATAAAGATTTGGTATTTCACTGAAATTAAACAAAGTTTAATTTCATTGGTTCAATCAATATACAAATATATAAATAACAAACAATCAACCATTAGCAGCCATCGCACACAATTATAAAAACCCGACTTGTATAAAATATAAGTGGGAAGTACTGAGTGAGTTTAACTGCCCTTGATTTGTATAGATACGGTTCGGTTACAGTTATATTAAACAGTCATTTAATTTAACTGTAAATTTCCACTGCCTCCATTTATGTCCAAAATAGTTCCATAATGTTCTATTCGTCAATATGGTTTCGGCGTCTCCTGTTTCGTCGGATTTTGGTTATGGAATAAAATGTTATCAACACTTAAAGTTTATATAATTTAATTAATCTAACTAATCCTCTTAACCATTTTAACTAAATAAATTATGGTTTAGGATAAAACGACTCCAACCCTATAATTCCGTTTTGTACCATTGTTAGTTACGTTAACAATAGGTTTAAATATTTTATTTAACTTCCAATTAGGGTTTTTAAACAACTAATTATATTTTATATTATCTAAGTTAATTTATTTTACCTGATATGGTTTGAAAAATGCTTCCTCCTTCCATTTGTTCAGGCTGCAATTCACATGTCCCCTAACCAAACGCCTATGCTTCTGTTGTTCTTCCAATTTACTTTCTACGTTGGCCTTTTCTTTTCCTTTTTTTTATAATATAATATACACTTCACATCTTCCACTGTTGCTCACAAGAAACTTCATCACGTTGGAACAAGAAGCATGCCAAGCTTTTCTTCATTTATTCGTGTCTAAGGACCGATTTACCTAGTTCGTTCTCAGCCACCTTAGCATGCCTGAAAGCTTCACCACCATCCTCATATTTTCTTCACCCATGCGTTACTTCCATTCAACTGCTTTCCTGTCTGAAAAGATTTCACCGTCCATTGTTCTTTGTTTGAAACCCACGCATGGCTTTCAGTTTACGGATCCTAGGCTCAAACTTTTCTTCCTTGAACTGTCCACCCACGCATGCAAAATCTCCCCAGCACTTCCTGCTCTTCTTCCCCACATTTTTGTTGTTACATTTTTTTCTTCTTTTTTTATCGAACCAACTCCTCTGCTTTCCCGTTTCGTGCTTCATGCGAAATACTTAAAAAACAATACAACGCAGGTCTTATTTCTTTAACCAAAACGAATGCTTCAGGCCAAAATTGAAGGTCCGCGTGAGTGAAATGGATCCAAAATCACGTACGTTCACTTAGTTCTGGGTTTTAACAGATTTTGGAAAGAATTGAAAAATGGCGTGGGCATCCGTATTTATAGCAATAGAAAATGATGTTAAGAACCATGTCTTTCAGCGTAACATAGGAGAGTTAAATCATAGGATATAGTCAGCGCTGAAGGTGATGGGTGGTTTCATTTCCAATAAATACAGTGTTTACATTTTGTTGTGCGTACGGTGAAGACATATATATTGGGTAGGCTTATACTACTTTAGCTTAGGTCAGTGCCTATTTTAGACCTGTGCACGAGTAGTTTATTTCATAGAATAGCTGGATGTATAATGTATTACTGTGTGTACGTGAAGACATGTGTATGTGCGCCATGATTTGATTGAATAATTAGCTTGTTAGATGGCAGACTGAAGGAAAATAAAAGGGTAGCTTAATACAGGCAGCGACTAGGTAATATTTTGGGTAGTCTACACGGTTTGTTGACAAAATCTTAGAACTTAAAGAAATTGTTTCCTTAGCTTGAAAGGTATGTTTTTGGTATTTATTATGTTTTGGTAATTGTACTCACTATTTCAAATCTCGCAAATATCGCCCGAGATCTCCTCCGAGATCTCATTTTGGGCTCCTTCCAAAACGAAACATCAAATATGTAACAACCCGGGTTTCGACAGACCAATTTTTTTTCAAAACCTAGTCCATCGAACCCCGAGTTGGGTGTCCTGGTATCCTGCAGAGAAGACAGAGAAAGAAAACATGTCAGAACCAGACAAACAACTCACAGCGGAAGAAATTAAATATAGTTTATTCAGAAGTAACTATACCTTACTAACAATACTGTTATTCCAGTATTTAAGCTAAACCATCTCTGTCCTGAACCTAACCTGCACATGTTGTGAGGAGGGGGTCAGAACATAAGTTCTGCGTGAGTGGAATTATAATAAACTCCTGTATAACTCTACATGTACCGTTCTGTTATACTTTCATGTCCCGTTAGGTTATTTTCCAAATTGGCCTTTTTAAGGATAAACCCGTGTCATTCCCGCCCACTTACTAGCATGATAACCTAAAACACGGTGTATGTAGATTCTACCCCAACTCGTACAGTCCTTTCATGTATGTGTACAGTCCTTTGCCGTATATCCTACGGGCCTTAACCATGTATTCTGTACTACTTTACTGTATTCCCATCAATTTAGGAAATCGTTTGGACTGCTACTCTTGCTCTAGCTATAAATTTTCAAATGTTCGGTTGGAATTTGTGCCACCTAGGGCCACTAGGGATTATGCGACTTACTAAACGTTCTCGCAACTCGGTCTGGGTCCAAGCCACCTAGGACCCCTAGGGATTACGATACCCATTGACAACGCCCTTTTTCCCCACGTATGTATATCATGAATCATTTTTCCATGTCTAGTCGCACATGTATCTCAATGTGCCATCCGAGTCCCGTGACAGGGCAAATTAAGAGATACAGGACTCGGTCGGGAGCTTTAGGTTATCTGCCGATGCATTTGTCCAGGTCTGTTTTTGTACCCGTGGCTATGGTCCCACGTGACCCCTCCCTCAACTACTGAAAGGCAATCCAAGAAGGATCATGTATGAGAACTACACTCACGGCCCCACTATGCCCCACTTTCCTATTGGCCAACCTCACCCATAACTCGATAGCAAGTATATGGTCTGTTGGGAGTTCTCTGCCTTTCCGCGCGTACACGATTGACTCAAGATGGTAGACAGTCGACGACGTGCTATCCACGGCAAAAAACAAGTATCGTTGACTCCATGCTAATCCATCCCAGTCTTTAGGTTGCTCGCACCGCAACCAAGGCATACTCTTGGTTCTTCTACCACAGACCTTAACCTCTGTGAGCCCAGGAGGATCATCTGCAACCTCACAGAGGGATACCAAGAGTACCCTTACGTCCCCTGAAGCTACCGCTTCGTCACCTAGTTCGCTGGAGTCTTTATCTAAACCAGATAATCAATTTCTCCTCCTCGTGTGCTTGTTTAAGCGATGACCTACCACGTCGGGTTACTCATCTATCTATAAACTGGTTAAATTTCCATGGCTAAGAATTATTACTTAGTTACGCTTAACTAAGGTTTACCACTTAGTTTCTTTTCCCGTTATCCCTGTTAACTATAATTTTCCACTTAATCCCTTGAACTAAGGTTTCACCTAATGGGTTAAGTATCGTCATTCAGGTTCATGATTTAACCCGCCTACGAATCATGTCAAAATTGGCTAAGCATCCTCATGCAAGTTTAAGGTTTAACCCTACGAGTCATGTGTCGGTTGGTTAACTATACTCAAGTGGTTTTTGACTTAACTCGATTTGATTACTATGCTAGATTAGTTAAGTATAGATTTACTTAACCCCATATAATCCCCGAGTTGAGTTGGTTAAGTATGTTCAAACAATTTCGTGACTTAACCCTATCAAATTGTCGAGTCGGATTGGTTAAGTGTAGGTCACCCTAACCCCATCCACTAATCGTGTTATATGGTTAAGCGTCCTTAAGCAATCATGTTCGGTCTGACTTAACCTACCCATTCATGTCATATCGGTTAAGTACCATTCTTCAAATTCGCTTAACCTTATCATGTGACATTAGATAAATTAGTGCACTCCTAACCTCTCACATTAGACTTGGTTGTGGTTACTGGTTACGCCGGGTGGGTCCCGGCAGATTTATACCACAACCTAGTCTAACCTCGGGTTTCAAGTGCGGTATGACCAACTACTCACATTGGGTCCTATTGTTTGTAGCTACCGGTATGCCGGTCGGTTCCGGGCAGATTTACGCTACAAACTCAACCCAACCTCGAGTTGGCCATTCTCATATTCTCTATGTGTTATATCGCTATTCATGTTTTTCACGCATAACCACATGTCCATTTTCATGTCACATTTCAAGTCATGTTTCATGTCATTTCAAGTTCATGTCATTTAAGTTTGCCTAAATACCCATAACGTATTCCCCATTGCACGTATATCCGCATCAACACAAATAGATCAAGAGGGAACATACAAACATGACAAAGTGGGCATAAGGTGGCAAATTAATCACAAGTTGAACATGGTGACATTAAGGGTATCCTATACAACTTGCATATGTGGTGATTTGCCTCAAAACATGTATGTCATCAACTTGGCAACAAAGGGGGATAACATAGCAAAAGTGGACATACATGTAACTAGCATATGGTTTAGCATTGTAGGCAAGTTATCATAAGGGTCATGAAGTGTTATATGTTGCATTATGCAAAATTTCCATATAAAGCTCATAGCTTTCCACCCAAAAGTCAACATGAACGTTAGTAGGTTCATGATAGGTAAGCATTAGGTCCACAAGCATTACAAAAATCCTATTTTAACTTGCTATATGTTCATACTAATTCCAACTCATGATTTATATGCTTGAACGATCATAGCATTTTTACACAAAAGGTTGTTATAACACCACTCACATCGGTTGGCGTCTTCTATGCAAAGATTAAATCTTGCTCTACTTTGATTTAATGCCAAAACATGACCCTTTGACCTCCTTATGCTATTTGGATTCGAGCCTCCCCTCTTTTCCCTCGCGTAGCCTCCTTATCCCTAAGCTCTTCATTCAAAGTCGTCGCCTTTCTAGGCCTAAACCTTCTTAGTTTCAATAATAGAGCTTTAGTGGAGATAAGCATGAAGAAGTGAGCCTAAAATCCATTTGGAGAAGAGGGAGGTGAGGTGAGAAACCGACATGGCTTCGCCGTGGAGTATGGTGATGATTACAATGGGTCTAGGGGTGTATTTATAGTTGTAGGGTCATGATTCTCGTCCAAGAAACCAGCCTACACGCATCAGATCATTCCAGAAGCAATCTGGAAAAACTTGGGTCAGGTCGACCCCCAGGTCGACTCTAGAGTCGACCTGGCTGGGGGCAGGTCGACCCCCAGGTCGACCTGGTTGGGTGGGTCGACTCCCCGGTCGACCCCCCTGTCGACCTGCTCTTCTGGCGGGAAAATTTCCCGCCTATTCTTTTTGGACTTGAATTTTGAACCTGCTTTCGTTTTGAACTATTTTAAAAATTCTTAAACTTCGTATGGTCATAACTTCTTCATACGGTGTCCGATTTACGAAATTTCGGACTCGTTTTCGGGTAGAATTCCGAGACGAACGTAATGGTGAAATCCGTTTAACCAAATTCTGAATTCTGGCCTTAATTATTCTTTATTTTTCTATCGCTCTAAATTAAGTCGTTCCGCGTATCACCATTATATTGTATCATCTCAGATTATATATTCAAATAAATAAAATTTCTTATGCATTTTTAAATCACCAAAAAAGCGGGGTGTTACATTCTCCTACCCTTAAGGAATTTTGTCCCCGAAATTCAACAAGAGTAAAATTAATAACACTCCGTAACCATCCAAAAAGTGTTCAACCAACTGTTGCAACCATGTGCGCATGTGCAAAGTGAAGTACATTGCAGTAAAATATGTATGCCTAACTTTTGGTACCACCTAGATGGATGCAATCTTTAAGAAAATCTCTTTTTCAAAATATGATGCTTGCACCCTAAATATACTTGCAATTCTAAATGAATGCAAAAATTTTGAAAACATTTTTCCACCAAATTTTTCCCACACCCTTATAAAATAAGAGTGTAGTTCAGCCAATTGTCGCATCCAAGAACCTATCATCCATTTTTTAAATTTAGAAAAATCTATTTTTTCTAAATGTTATATAACGGAAAAACTTGCATTTTCCCCCTTTTTATCGTATTTTCTTTGTCTATTCATTGCAATTCTTATTACGACATAATATTTTTCATGGTTGTATAATCACTACAAATTTTTAGAACAACAACTCGTGCATTACTTCTAGATAATTTTAGTACATCGTTACAACTAGATAAACAAAGAAATAGCTAAACATCGTGGAAATAAAATGCTACTCTACGAGTACAATATCATAAGCCAAGCCTACTGGAAGAAACTACGGACGAGCCTCTCTAAGCTATCGTGCTTCTCCCCCTGCTGTTGGTTCCCTTGCCTAACCTCCTGCTGCAGGTCTTGTAGCCCTGACCTAACCTCTAACTGTAGGTCCTGTAGCCCTGATCCCAGCTGGTCATACGAAGTGCTCATCTCCTGCAACATTTGCTGTCGAGTCTGTCCAAACTCAACCTGTGTCTGGAACATATCCTGATGGGCCCTGAGGATGTCCTGCTTATCCCTAAC
Organism: Allium sativum; assembly: GCA_030737875.1. Classification (NCBI taxonomy): domain Eukaryota; kingdom Viridiplantae; phylum Streptophyta; class Magnoliopsida; order Asparagales; family Amaryllidaceae; genus Allium; species Allium sativum. Next base: position 733,126,329 of record CM060924.1, on the reverse strand, counting down.
CAAGTGGGCCTGTCGATCAGAGACGACCCTCAACTCAGCCCTCCAATCTGTGTCTCGGGACTCCCAGGGATCCCATGCAGAAGTACCAGAAGTCCCCCAACCTGTAGCCTGAGGAGTCCCCCAATCTGGAACCTGAGAAGTCCAAGCAGCTCCCCAAGTCGGCTCTGTCTGTGCTGGACTGAACTCTTCGGGCTGTGCATACTGGGGCTCCTCGGCCTGCTCATGCTGAAAATCATGTCCCTCGTGAGGCTCACCTTCCTCTTCCCCTTCTTCCCCAAACAAATCATGCTCCATGGGTAGCGGCTCAAGTAAACTATGTAAAGTGACATCCATCCTAGTCAGTGCGGCCCCGTCGAGAACACGAGAGGGATGAGAAGAAGGTGTGATACACCTCTCTATCTGTAGGTTGATGCCGCTCCGTGCAAAGACTGTGGTCCATAGATTCCCATAACAGATATTCGACTGTCTTGTTTCTCCAGTAAAGCTATAATGTTGCAAAATAATGCGTGCCCAATTCATCTGTAAACCTCCAAAGATATCATATGTGGCATGCCTTACCACCGTCGTAACTCTATCAAAACCCGCACTCTGTCCTACAAGATTGTATTGCAAAATCCTAATAACCAACCTAGCTAGCGGGCGCAAGTGTTCATTATCCCAATTTCTTACAAATTCATCTTTAAAAATTCTACGCCACACAAGCATGTCATTCATCTCCACATCCGGTGTGTCCATTCCCGTATCCCTAATATTCAACATCTCCCCAAAATGAACCTCATTGAAAAATATAGGGGTTCCCTTAACCATAGAATTAAAAGTTACTAGCCTCTCATCATCATTGCCAATAATTAAATTTGCATTGAAAAGCCTTACCAACTGTTTGTATCCTCTCCGCTCGGCGGTGTGCACATCCAATATGGAAGACAAGCCCGCATCCACAAACAACCCTTCTACGGGTGTCGCAACAAAATCGGCAAACTTCACCGGATGCCCCAACAATAATTTCAACCCCGCGGTCTCGATATACTTCTTAACTACCTCTTCTTCCTCATTGCACCACTCTATTTCTTGTGGTGACAATTGGGGGTAAAGTTCATAAACGTTCGCCATGGCGATTTGGGTACGAATTGGAAGAGGAGATGGGTAGATCCGGGTAGAGGGTGGTGCTAGCTTTAATTTAAGACCGGATTTGAAGCAATTCGTGGAGTTTTGGAGGAGCAAGAGGTGGTGGAAGTGGAGAATGGGGATGGTTTCCTTGAGAGAGCTTGTTGGAAGAAAAAGCACTATGCGTGCTGTGTTGGGATGAAGGCTCGGCCTTCATCCCTTTTTTATTTTTTCGTCCAACAGGGGGGGGGGTCGACACGGCAGTCGACCCACCCGGGGGGGTCGACACCCGTGTTGACCTACCCCTGCATATATATATATATATATATATATATATTTCTGCTGTTCTTATTCCTTGATTTTTCTCTCATGAATTCTTCGCGGCAATTCTCGTCTATTTCGCGATAGTCCGCCTCCCTCTCTCGTGTCATGCTATCGGTTCACAACCTGACGCACACACTGTTCGTGTTGGTTCTGCTTCCATGATTATGCGGAAAACGTAATCTCAAAAATATCCATTTATGTGTACACCTCCTAATTTCACTTAACGGTTCAAAAATTTCCTTGGATTCCATTTTCAGTGTATGGGGTAAGAGTTCCATTTTTCTAAACTTGGTTCTCAAGCGGGCTCCATTAAACCTAGATTTTTATATACACCTAATATTTATATATTTTTTCAAAAATAAAATTACGCTCACTCAAAAGAATTTTTTTCCCTAGGAAAACTAAACCTATGCTCCGATACCAGATGTAACAACCCGGGTTTCGACAGACCGATTTTTTTTCAAAACCCAGTCCATCGAACCCCGAGTTGGGTGTCCTGGTATCCTGCAAAGAAGACAGAGAAAGAAAACATGTCAGAACCAGATAAACAACTCACAGCGGAAGAAATTAAATATAGTTTATTCAGAAGTAACTATACCTTACTAACAATACTGCTATTCCAGTATTTAAGCTAAACCATCTCTGTCCTGAACCTAACCTGCGCATGTTGTGAGGAGGGGGTCAGAACATAAGTTCTACGTGAGTGGAATAATAATAAACTCCTGTATAACTCTACATGTACCGTTCAGTTATACTTTCATGTCCCGTTAGGTTATTTTCAAAATTGGCCTTTTTAGGGCTAAACCCGTGTCATTCCCGCCCACTTACTAGCATGATAACCTAAAACACGGTGTATGTAGATTCTACCCCAACTCGTACAGTCCTTTCATGTATGTGTACAGTCCTTTGCCGTATATCCTACGGGCCTTAACCATGTATTCCGTACTACTTTACTGTATTCCCATCATCCTAGGAAATCGTTTGGACTGCTACTCTTGCTCTAGCTATAAATTTTCAAATGTTCGGTTGGAATTTGTGCCACCTAGGGCCACTAGGGATTATGCGACTTAATAAACGTTCTCGCAACTCGGTCTGGGTCCAAGCCACCTAGGATCCCTAGGGATTACGCTACCCATCGACAATGCCCTTTTTCCCCACGTATGTATATCGTGAATCGTTTTTCCATGTCTAGTCGCACATGTATCTCAATGTGCCATCCGAGTCCCGTGACAGGGCAAATTAAGAGATACGGGACTTGGTCGGGAGCTTTAGGTTATCTGCCGATGCAGTTGTCCAGGTCTGTTTTTGTACCCGTGGCTATGGTCCCACGTGACCCCTCCCTCAACTACTGAATGGCAATCCAAGAAGGATCATGTATGAGAGCTACACTCACGGCCCCACTATGCCCCACTTTCCTATTGGCCAACCTCACCCATAACTCGATAGCAAGTATATGGTCTGTTGGGAGTTCTCTGCCTTTCCGCGCGTACACGATTGACTCAAGATGGTTGGTAGTCGACGACGTGCTATCCAGGGCAAAAAAACAAGTATCGTCGACTCCACGCTAATCCATCCCAGTCTTTAGGTTGCTCGCACCGCAATCAAGGCATACTCTTGGTTCTTCTACCGCAGACATTAACCTCTGTGAGCCCAGGAGGATCATCTGCAACCTCACAGAGGGATACCAAGAGTACCCTTACGTCCCATGAAGCTACCGCTTCGTCACCTAGTTCGCTGGAGCCTTTATCTAAACCAGACAAACAATTGCTCCTCCTCGTGTGCTTGTTTAAGCGATGACCTACCACGTCGGGTTACTCATCTATCTATAAACTGGTTAAATTTCCATGACTAAGAATTATCACTTAGTTACGCTTAACTAAGGTTTACCACTTAGTTTCTTTTCCCGTTATCCCTGTTAACTATAATTTTCCACTTAATCCCTTGAACTAAGGTTTCGCCTAATGGGTTAAGTATCGTCATTCAGGTTCATGATTTAACCCGCCTACGAATCATGTCAAAATTGGCTAAGCATCCTCATGCAAGTTTAAGGCTTAACCCTACGAGTCATGTGTCGGTTGGTTAACTATACTCAAGTGGTTTTTGACTTAACCCGATTTGATTACTCTGCTAGATTAGTTAAGTATAGATTTACTTAACCCCATCTAATCCCCGAGTTGAGTTGGTTAAGTATGTTAAAACAATTTCGTGACTTAACCCTATCAAATTGTCGAGTCGGATTGGTTAAGTGTAGGTCACCCTAACCCTATCCACTAATCGTGTTATATGGTTAAGCGTCCTTAAGCAATCATGTTCGGTCTGACTTAACCTACCCATTCATGTCATATCGGTTAAGTACCATTCTTCAAATTCGCTTAACCTTATCATGTGACATTAGATAAATTAGTGCACTCCTAACCTCTCACATTAGACTTGGTTGTGGTTACTGGTTACGCCGGGTAGGTCCAGGCAGATTTATACCACAACCTAGTCTAACCTCGGGTTTCAAGTGCGGTATGACCAACTACTCACATTGGGTCCTATTGTTTGTAGCTACCAGTATGCCGGTCAGTTCCGGGCAGATTTACGCTACAAACTCAACCCAACCTCGAGTTGGCCATTCTCATATTCTCTATGTGTTATATCGCTATTCATGTTTTTCAAGCATAACCACATGTCCATTTTCATGTCACATTTCAAGTCATGTTTCATGTCATTTCAAGTTCATGTCATTTAAGTTTGCCTAACTACCCATAACGTATTCCCCATTGCACGTATATCCGCATCAACACAAATAGATCAAGAGGGAGCATACAAACATGACAAAGTGGGCATAAGGTGGCAAATTAGTCACAAGTTGAACTTGGTGACATTAAGGGTATCCTATACAACTTGCATATGTGGTGATTTTCCTCAAAACATGTATGTCATCAACTTGGCAACAAAGGGGGATAACATGGCAAAAGTGGACTTACATGTAACTAGCATATGGTTTAGCATTGTAGGCAAGTTATCATAAGGGTCATGCAGTGTTATAGGTTGCATTATGCAAAATTTCCACATAAAGCTCATAGCTTTCCACCCAAAAGTCAACATGAACGTTACTAGGTTCATGATAGGTAAGCATTAGGTCCACAAGCATTACAAAAATCCTATTTTAACTTGCTATATGTTCATATTAATTCCAACTCATGATTTATATGCTTGAACGATCATAGCATTTTTACACAAAAGGTTGTTATAACACCACTCACATCGGTTGGCGTCTTCTATGCAAAGATTAAATCTTGCTCTACTTTGATTTCATGCCAAAACTTGACCCTTTGACCTCCTTATGCTATTTGGATTCGAGCCTCCCCTCTTTTCCCTCGCGTAGCCTCCTTATCCCTAAGCTCTTCATACAAAGTCGTCGCCTTTCTAGGCCTAAACCTTCTTACTTTCGAGAATAGAGCTTTAGTGGAGATAAGCATGAAGAAGTGAGCCTAAAATCCATTTGGAGAAGAGGGAGGTGAGGTGAGAAACCGGCATGGCTTCACCGTGGAGTATGGTGATGATTACAATGGGTCTAGGGGTGTATTTATAGCTGTAGGGTCATGATTCTCGTCCATGAAACCAGCCTACACGCATCAGATCATTCCAGAAGCAATCTGGAAAAACTTGGGTCAGGTCGACCCCCAGGTCGACTCTAGAGTCGACTTGGCTGAGGGCAGGTCGACCCCCAGGTCGACCCTAGTGTCGACCTGGTTAGGTGGGTCGACTCCCCAGTCGACCCCCCTGTCGACCTGCTCTTCTGGTGGGAAAATTTCCCGCCTATTCTTTTTGGACTTGAATTTTGAACCTGCTTTCGTTTTGAACTATTTTAAAAATTCTGAAACTTCGTATGGTCATAACTTCTTCGTACGGAGTCCGATTTACGAAATTTCAGACTCGTTTTCGGGCAGAATTCCGAGACGAACGTAATTGTGAAAGCCGTTTAATCAAATTCTGAATTCTTGCCTTAATTATCCTTTATTTTTCTATCGCTCTTAATTAAGTCGTTCCGCGTATCACCATTATATTGTATCATCTCGGATTATATATTCAAATAAATAAAATTTCTTATGCATTTTTAAATCACCAAAAATGCAGGGTGTTACAAAATATCACTCTAAATCTCCTTTTGAATATATCGCCCGAGATATTGCAATATCGAACGATATATCGACCGAGACGAAATAATGGAATATCATCCGAGGTCTTAGTTTTTTTGGTTAAAATTTAAATTTGTGCCTGAACTAGAACTATAATTAAAAAAACTCAAATCTAGCCATATCAATCTTTTGTTATTTTACATTTTGCATGTTAAATGACTATATTGTATGTTCGTATATGTTTTACAATGCTTATGATTTTCATATTCATCTTTTTTACATACATGTTACTTATGAAATTATGTATTTTATTGTCTATTTATGCTGAATTTTTTTAATGTTTTGGATCCTTTTAATGTTTCCTGTCTAACAATATTCCTGTTTTAAGCATATTACGATTTAGAGTATGAATGATATTTCGCAAAATAAAGAATAATAAAGTTATTTTGCATTTTAAGTTTAAGTCACTATGTTTTTGGTAGCATTCATAAAAATCATTTTGTTAAAATATCATTTTGAACATATCATGTACCCCGAGATTGTTCCGATATGAACTTTCAGACCCGAGATGAAAATCCGAGACGAACTCCCGAGTTAGACTCATCTCGTCCGAGATCTCCCCCGATACGAGACTGAGTCTATAAAATTCCCGAGATGAAACGCGACTGATTTCCGAGATTTAAAACCTTGATTGTACTGTTATTTCTATCGGGTTATTTATTTTTTATCGTAAACTATTGTCTACAGCTAACCATTTAATATACGTTCTGACACACATGAACTCCAAATGCAAAAGAAAATGGTCATACTGCTATGTCTTAACGTTCCGATTTCAATGAAATAACTTCATCAAACCATTTGCAAAATTGTTATTTTAAGGCTTATATAATATTAATAAAACACTATATAAATTCCAAAATAATCGAATTAAATAATAATAAATTATTATAATCATAAATACCCACTAGAAATATCATATAGCTTCAAATATAAATTATACAACTCGATATCATGAATTTCGAGTTAACGATATCTAAATGATATTGAAATCCTTATTAAATTAATTTAATAAACATTATCGTTTATTAACGAATTCCATAATGACTATTTTAAAATTTGAGTTGGACATAACTAACAATCTATAACACAAAATCTGGATTTTTCTCTTCCATATGAAAATTATAATAAACAAGATTGCAACGTTTCTTATTTCACAGAATTCCGACTTAAAATGGATTCTGTATATTCAATTAAAGTTCAAAACTCAATATTACGAACTACCGCGCCATTACGGGCTCGATTTAAATTATATATAAATTATAATGTTCAACTTCGTTTTATAAACGATTTCAATATTAAAATCCATTAATATTCCAAACATAATAGTTAAAATAATAAATTAAATATTTGACTACCAAAAATATGGGATATTACATTCTTCACCCCTTAAAAGAATTTCGTCCCCGAAATTACTAAGGTAAGAAAAATGTTACGAACTCATTTACCAGTCTAAACTCCAATTTATATTAAATCGAAAACCAATTCATTATGGTAAAATAAAAATTTCAAAAACAATATCGAAAAATTTCTAACACTTTAAATTCCCAAAAAAATTCGGTAGAGTCTCCCCTGTATGGAGTGACATTAGCGATATTGCCAGAACAAATAATATATATACATCGACCCACATGGTAGGAAAACAAAAAACAAAACCAAAATTTTATATTTTCGCGTAGGCGTACCTTTTACGAGCACTATTGAGCATACTTGCTCAACGTATATGCGATTTACACAACCAATATCAATCTAACTAGTCATTTGGCACATGTACTTAACTCAATTCAATATACAAGTAATAAATACATGTAATTCTTAAATTATATGTTATTAATCAACAATATAACTATACCAGCTCCAAAATCAAACCGATAACATCAATTCATATGCGATTCCATTTAAATTTATAATACTGGGTTCTGTTTTCTTGGTTTATAATCCATTCATCTTTATATTAAACCATTGATGTATTATTCGACTAATCTAACAAACAACCAACAATGAATCAACAACCAATGCACAATTAACTCAATCAAATCAATTTGAATTTACATTCAATTTAATTATTATTTACCCAAATTCTAGATTCCAAACTTATTTTATTTAATTTCAACATCATTATTAAATTAATTTCACTTAATCTGGTTAATTCAAATTCCAATTTAATTAACTAATTAATTTTATGATTAGTTCACCTCCATTTCATAATCCAAATTCTGTTTTTATTCAAAATCATTCATTCTGTTTTAGCTTACCTTAAGTTGAAATTTGATTCGTTCAATTCCACTTACTAATTTCATATTGAAATCACATGTTACTATATTAAATCATTCAAATTTTAATCAAATTTGAATTTCATTCAAATCAATCAGACAAACCAGTATCTCAATAATTTAATAAAATTATTTCCTTTCTATTCAAAATATAATTTGGTTAAAATTATTACATTTACCCTCTTTACAAAACAATACTACATCCATTGACAGTTCAATGTTTCTCAAACTTGAACCGATCAAATAACACCATACAAAACACTTGTATACAAAATCTAGAAATACGCTCTCTTATACATACACTTAACTCAATCTAGGATATTACTAATCCCATCTCTATCGAGCTATATCACAGATCCAAGGTTATTACTAAACCAATAGCTCTGATACCACTGTAATAATCCGAAATAATTCGACATCCGAATTCTGACAATAATACATAAATCTTGTATTACTTGCCAAAACTCAAGTATCGAAAACACAGATAGTTATTAGAAAGAAATTAGAGGGTGAGAAAAGAAAGAAAGAAATATTAGAATAGAAGAAGAAGAATCAACACGACACAGAGTCTCATATCGCAGAGGAACAAAATATAATATAGGAATAAATCTTTATTGAGAGTTTAAAATAAAACTTACAATCATCAGAGTACATCAACTCATTTGGTGTTAACCCTGTTAAAACACAGTTTAATGCACCAGGTCGGTCAGTTTTAAAGCACTGGGTCGGTCGCAAATAAGGGTCGACCTCAACAATGCGGATCGGTCATGTTTACACAACAGTGGGTCGGCCTACTCTGCAAAGCATCGAGTCGGTCCACTTCCTTCAGACCGGGTCGGTCAATATCGAAGCATCGGACCGGTCACCAAAAACTAGGCCGACACTAACTTGGTCGGTGTGTAATTAAAATATGGATCGGCTCCTTCGCATATGAAAATATAGAATCATCTCAGCATGTTCACGAGTATGGAGCAATAGTTAACATACATAAGCAGTGCCCGAAAATGGATTGACATGTTAGCTCATATGAAAGTGCGTAACGTGTTAAATAGGATAAATTGCTTAGTACAGTGGGAAACATAAGGCATCAACATATACAAAGATGGCATGTAAAACGTGAAAGACCACATGCATGAACGAAGGGGATGAAACTCCATCCAAGTACCAGAACGTAAATCCAACGCGTTGAACATGTATGGAAAATGGTGTCTTGAAGCAGCATACAAAAGAATTATGAACATGTGTTGAGTGCCATGTAAGTTGGTTACAAGTAAGAATATAGCAGCACGTCCAAGTGTAATTTGGGTTGCCTCCAAATATTATTGCAGGGTCGGTGCCAAAATGAATACGGTTCTACCTCAAATAGAAGAGACCTGCGAATCAACTACAAGTCCATACCGTACATATCCATATACATATCCTATATTAAAAATATGTGCACACGTGGCAGCTCAAGAGTGGATCGGTCACGTGTTCGTGAGGGATCTCCTGCAGTGAAATATAATTTGGATCAATACATTGAAGAAACACTGGATCGATCTTGTTTTATCAAAGTGGATCGGCACTGTATGGTGCCACGTGGTTTGAACACATTGCAATAGTGGGTCGGTCCATCCATGAAACAAACAGATCGGTATATTCATAAGTAAAATGTGTGCGGTCCTGTGCAATTATTTCTGCGTCGGTGAACTGTCCAAAAGTGGATTGGTATATTAGAAAAGGCGGGGGCTTCAGTAATGAAACATATGGATCGATCCATTCAATAAAATGTGGATCGGTGTATTCAAATTAAAGTGGATCGGTGCATTCATGAGTGCAAAACTGGGTCGGTATATTGATAAAAGCGGTGGCAGAACTGTAACATATGGGATGTGCCAGCTATATACAACTGTAAAGTGGACTAGTGACATTTCTGTAAATAAGTTTTAGGCTAACCCAAATTTATGACCGACCCAAACTCTGCACTCCATAATTACGAGACTTCTACTACCCCCGAACCACATATAAATAGCCCATTTCTCCACACTTCAAGGGACTAATTCGATAACCCCGAAGGGTGGCCTAAATCATTCCTCCACCATTATAAAGCTTCTCAAACTCTATTAATGGCCGCCAAAGCTCTCTCTTTCGTCCTCCTACATGAAATGGAACTCATCTTCTTTGAACACCATTAATTCTCACTATGATTCACTCCAAACAATATCCAACCTCCATTGCTCCTCTTTAAAGAACGGATCTAACACCATTTTCATGATGGAACCAAGGAAAATAATCTAATCTCAAGATCTAATCGTTCCTTCTCGAATTCAAGTGGGATCTAAAGCGGAAAGAAAGCAAAAAGTGGAGAATTATTGTAAAAGTGATAAAGTGTAACAAACGAGATGTATGAGATGACGCTATATGTAATTATCCTCATGATAGTGAAAAACATTTCAAAAGTGGACGTAGATCTTTGCTAAGATCGAAACACTATAAAAACCCCTTGTCTTTTACTTACTTTTTTCCGTTTATTTTGCGATTGTGGCTCTTTTAATTTCTAACCATAATCGGTGAAGTGTGATTTCACACCTTTGGTTTTTGTTCCATTTTTGGAGTAAACATTTGGCGCCCACCGTGGGGCCGCGTTCGCATCTCCTTCCTTCACCTTGAAGTTCCAAGCCTACTTCTACCATATATTCCTTAAATCCAAGATCTAGGCCAATTGACGAACTATCTTCCAAATTCAAAGCATTGTCCGAGATCATGGCTAAGTCAAAGTAGACCATAAGCAAAGTCATTGAAGAGAATGACAACGTCACTAACAACGAAGTGACTCAACTCACTACCCGCTTTGAAATTGGAGAAAATTCAATGTCCGAAGCCGGAGTGACTAAAGCTGAATTAGATGCCGTCGTCGCTAATTTGAGTCTATGCATGGATGCCTCCAACAAAGCTTTAATCGATGCTAACAAAACTCTCACGGATGCTAATCAAGCTTTGATGGATAAAGTGAGTGCTCTCTTAAACGCTCAAGCAAATCTTGCTCCTCCTCCAAAGGTCCATGTCGACCTTGAAGAGAATGCTAATTCATCGACATCCGATCCTCACAATGATAACACGGAAGGATTTGTTAACAAAGACGACGCTAATATCGAAGGCTCCAAGTTAAAACCTAAAAACCATTCCGATCGAAATAACCGATGAGTTGCAAGTCCCGTCAAGGGGGCACCTTCCCGTAGCGGAATTAAAAGACCTAGATCCTCTAAACGCAATCGCTCGCCACGATGAGCAACCGAAAAAGAGATCGAAGTTCGCTCTCTGGAACAACACAACTCGAAGGAATATATCACAGATATGGTAAAGAAAATCATGAAAGATAACATGCCTTGCGAGGATAGTGAAAGAGAGCCGGACTTCTTCCTCGGTAAAAATCCCTTCACAAAGAGAATCCACAAGGCTTATATCCCCAAAAATTTCACTCATCCTACTCTGCCTCCGTACAATGGGACTTCTGATCCAAATCACTTCCTATACAAATACGAATGGTATATGAATGGAGCTAAAGCAATGAATGAGATCAAATGCATGTGCTTCCCCCTCTACCTAGAAGGTGTCACATCGTTATGGTTCACATGGCTGCCGCCCAAATCCATCAACCAATTTGATGATTTGATTCTGAAATTCAAAGAGCAGTTCAGGCTGCAAGCTACGAAGGCGTATGACATTATTTCTCTTATATCGATGAAGCAGAAACTAGGAAAATCTATCAAAGCTTTCCTTAAAAGATTCGATGCTGCTGTATCCGAAGTAGGTAATCCTGAGCCTCGTATGATCTTAATGTCTCTAATCAGTACCATAGATGAGAATAGCAAATCGGAAAATGGATCAAAATGAGAGACCCGAGTACGCTTGACAAATTCTGTAAAAGGCCGAGGAGTGCATGAGATTGGAGAACAAGCCTGCACCTCTTCAGATTACTAATTCAAACCAACCTCCTGAAGCTTCTAAAAATGTTGATGCTCAGTATAGTCCAAAAAGTACTCACGGTCAAAAGCATGCCAATGACGAGAACGACAACAAGGCTAATAAAAAGCCCCGCCTTTTCAACTCGTCAGAGTTGACGCCTTTGAATGACACTCCTGAAAATATCTATCGTGCAACAAAGAATTCTGAAGAATTATAATGTCCCGACGTTTTCGACTATTTTTAAATCATTTTAATAAGGAAATAAAATGAGGTTTCTATTTTAAAATCAATACTAAGGAGATTTTTGAAAACAAATATACATATATATGAATAAGCATATATATATATATAATATACTTGGTAAAATCTTAGATTTGAAAATATAAGACAAGTATATATTATTTAACTAGAAACTCATATGGAAATATATATATATATAAGGAGATAAATAATTCATACATATCATTTTTGATAAAATATGGAGTAAAGAACAAAAAGGGCTAAGGCTAGAATAAAGAAAAGAGCTTTTGTTCATTTAAAAATAAAGAGGGGTTTGAAAATAAAAACACCACAATATGCTTGTCTACAACATAAAACAAGTCGACTACCCTATAAACAAATAACATATGAAACAAGTGTTCTTTGACCATGAATAAATAAATATCTCATACATGAGACAAAAACATTTCATATGAGTCAAAATATCAAGCAAGGAAATACAAAGAGAGAGCCACTTTTATATTATATTCAATTCCAAGAACATGCAAGCATTAAATGATCAATACCTTAAATAGTAATCTAGGATTTTGAATCCATCCCCTAAAATCCTAAAATAAAGTAGCATGAACACTTTCTTAACAAAGAAGAAAATATCTCAGCAAGAAGAAACAAATGAAAACATTTGTTTAAGGCTTTAAAATCAAAAGGAATGATCCTTGCATTTAATGAAGTTAAGGTCCAATCTTCTAGAAGCCATCACCTAGGACACTCTCATTGGGTAGGGACCTTAATGAGACAAAACTTGAATGCATGATCTCCTAAAAATAAGGGCCGTAGGAACTAGGCAATGAGGGGTGAGGATAAGTTATTTTACTATGTAAAACATGTGCAGAAATTCATTTTTTAATGCATGAGTACCCCTATAAATACCACACAAGTTCTCACTTTTCTCTTCACAAACAAAACTGAATTTCATCTCTAAAGTTCTGAAGAATTCTCTGGGATTTTGGAAAGCATTTGGTGAGTGAAATAAACTCTAAACTTTCTGGTTTTAAATACTACTGTAAAACAGTTTTAGTTTAAGTAAAACTGCCATGTTTTATTTGATTTCTGTCTGTTACTGTCAACTAGAAAATAGGATGTTAGAACCACTTGATTTCATTCCTATAGATTGAACTACTATGTAGTATACATCAGTGAATGTGTGTGCAAACAGACTTGATGATTAAACACTGCTGTTAAAACTTGTATTGATGTTCTGTGGAAAATAAAATAAAATACAGAACATGTGAAAATGATTTAGGAAATAAACCATGTTGATCCACTTTTGAGTGATGAAAGTGTATGGATCTGGTGTAAATCATGACATACATTCACATATCAAAATCAAAGTAATAACATTGCAAAAGCTTTTGTTCAAAACAGTCTAACAGGAAATGACAGTAACCTCTCTGTTTCCATGATTTTTCAAATCAAACAAAATATAGTTTTGATTTCATAAATGAAATCCAGACACAAAATCATGATTTTTAAGAGTAGTTTCACGATTTTTAAGGGTATGTCGAGTGAGAAAAAGGGGTTGAACGAAAAATGGGATGGGGGAGGGGGGACTTCTGGCGATCATCGACGTTGGACTTCACGGCGAAAGAACGGAAGGAGCGGATAGATCCATAGATCGTCAGAAAAATATAAAATAATTTTCTTATTTCATGGAATTCAAGCACGGATCGAATGTAGGGTTTTTGAAACAGTTTGGGTACCTAGTTTTTGATTTCGTCGTGAGGGACCTACAGTGGATCGAGTTGACCGGAACCGGGAGTGGAGGAGCTGGAAAGTCCGACGAGTTGAACGACGGAGGTATGGTTGCATATGGTGGACGGAGGAAGGCAAAATAAGGTGGTTCTCTGATGAACCCATTCGACTGTAGACGAGGAGAATGGTGAAATCACTGTAGCATCGGGGAAACACTGTTCCGGTGGCAGAGTCGTCGTCCGGGAGCGAAGTGTGATGAGATGGGGAGGTGGCAGTGGTGCCTTATTGGCCGGTTGGGGTGTGCACGTGCACCACCGTGCACCGGAAGTAAAGAAGAAGTGCCAGTATTTGGCACTTGCCAAATACATGGGTTTGGCACTTGCCAAACCAGAATTTGGCATTTGCCAAGACTGGTCTGGCATGTTGCTAAAACCAGTGCCTTGGCATTTGCCAAGACTGGTTTGGCACTTGCCAAATCCAGTACTTGGCACTTGCCAAGCCTGGTACTTGGCATTGCCAAGTCCGGTATTTGGCATTTGCCAAATCCGATACTTTGGCATTGCCAAGTCCAGCACGTTGATAATTCGCCAAATTGTTTTTAAATTAAGCGATGATTTAAATTTAAAAATAGTTTTAAAATTTAAATTTGAAATTTGAAATTTATTAAATAAAAGGAGCTTATTTATTTAAACAAGTAAAGGCAAGTGGAGAGGTAAAAACTGAAATCATACCGATAAGATCATCGTCAGAAGTCCGATCAAGTTTTGAAATATAGATCATACGTAAATAAATGATTTAAATTTATTATTTAAATTATTTATAAAATAAATAATCATAAAGAAAAGAGGATAAAAAGAAAAGGAAAAGTTTGAAAACATTTCCGAGCAAAATGACAAAAGAAAAGATATTCGTACATCGATCGAAGAGTCCGGAATAAACAATTCCACTTCGTTTCGTAGTATACGACGTATATCAGGATGCTGGAGTCAACGAGATGCAAGCGTTATATTAAATAGTATTTTGGTCTGTTCAATCCCAGAACAAACTCGAATGGACGAGTGTCTGACAGCGTATGTCGGTTAGATTTTACACGTCGGATTTACGTAAGTATATTACGTTGGTAGCGGAGAAATTCGTTTCTCTTAGCTTTATTACCCGTAATATATTTGGGAAATCAAATGGGTATTTCTGACGGATAGGACGATGTGGCATTCAAAGAATGTAAAGAAATAATCTGTCAGAAGAAAGACGTGACCTCAAAACTTTACATCCCGGAAGTAACAAAAGTTGGGCTAGGCAGCATGGCTAGTTGGGTCATACCCAAGCAGGGTATATTATCACCATCTAGAGGACTTCCTCATTTAACTTCTTAAATTCATTTCGCTGCTGTGACTTTCAAAAACGATAAATCGAGCTCGACCGTAAGAGTGATAATATATTCGTCACACTCAAGCCAATTGAGTGGACGGTCATGTGTGGCCGGGTTACAAGACGTTCTTGTTGAACCTGCAGTGTATCCTCTCTAGAGTACACTGATCGGTGGGTGCTCCCATACCCTGTTTGTTGGAATCCAAACTCCAATACGCGCTCTGCGACTTTTAGATTTGTATACTACCTACGTGAATGTGAGATGCAAGCGCTTCACTAGATAACTATTTATTTGATACAAACTTATCTAATATCAAACGTTTTGATATAAATACTTGGTCATTACCCATATGTTAGTTATGATTCGACCTACAGATTTCTAATGTAAAAAATGGATCAACATAAGAATCTTGACACATATTTCCCTGTTTACTTCTGTATAACTATGTTTCCTCACACCAGTCCCCTGACTGACCCAGAGTTTATTTTTGTTTCTTAAACTCTTGGGTACTCATAATATTATTATGAGTAGGCAAGTAATTTCAGGTAAGGCAAGTGGAACATGATGCAATACAAGTCTAAGACCCTAGTAGCATGTCTATTTTATTTCCCAGTTTTAAGTATCTATGTTATTGTAATATGGTACTGTATAATTATGCTGTTGAACCATGATGATGATGTATTATGTTATGTACTCTGATGTATCAGACCTTGTGATGTAATATCTATGTATTTGTGAAATTCCGCTGTGAGATTCTGATAACTTCTTATTCTTCTATTCTATAAATTCTATCTTTTCTATCTCATCTTCTAAATTCTTTCAATAATGACATGACTTTCGAGGTATCGAAAATCGCGCCGTTACAGTTGGTATCAGAGCTTAGGTTTTCTAAACACCTAGGCTGTGAGTTAGTGCTGAGAGTGCGTATTTTTATAAAAACCATATAGTATAGGACGACCCTAGCTATTACTTTAGGTTATTCCTAAGACCTTTACTTTGGATGAGTATTAACTTTCAAATCGTATACTCAGAAGGTTGACAATGAGTTCTCAAGCAAGGCGAGGCCGAGGAGCAAGTAGGGCAACTACGACCAACGGGCACACTATTAATCAGACCCAAGTGGATACGAATGAATTAGTCCAAGCTCCAACGCAGCCAAACTTCGCTATGATTTACAAGAATTACACTACTCTAGGAGGAAGGACTTTTAAGGGAACAGAATCACTGGTTGATGTCCAAGCATGGATTAGATCATGTGAGAAGATTTTTAAGGGACTGAAGTTGAATGACGAGTACAAACGTCTGTTAGCATCATGGAATCTGGACGGAGCCGCAGCTATCTGGTGGGATGCCCAGACTACAAATACTCCGGAAGAGAATTTTACTTGGGCCTCGTTCAAGGAAGCTTTTGAAGCTCAGAATCTGCCAACAACTGGGAAAACCAGGATGTACCGAGACTTCATTGACCTGAAACAAGAAAGCATGACTGTCGCTGAGTACGAGAACAAGTTCAATGCAATGTCAAGTTTTGGACCAGAGTTGGTAAATACCTTACTGAAAAAGAACGAAATGTTTTTAGCTGGACTGAAGGATAGTCTTCAAGGCCCTATGATGGGACATCTGAAGGACCCATTTGTTGAACTAGTGGATTTAGAACTCAGGTATGAAGCCTTGGATGCTAAGAACCCAACTGCAGCAAAGGCTCAGACTGGAGAAGCAAGTGGAGGGAATACTCTAAAAAGGAAGTTTAACCCCGACTGGAAGGATAACAAGAACCAAGGGAAAGCAGTTCAGCAAAAGACTGAAGATCGTTTCAAGAACGTTCTGTGTCACAACTGCAAGCAGAAGGGACACATTGCACGATTCTGTAAGCAGAAGAAGAAACCTCAACAACGGCAACCACTACAGCAACAAAGGAAACCTCAACAACAACCACAATAGCAGCAGCAAGTTCAGAGGAATGAAATGGTAATGAAGAATCTCTGTTTCAACTGTCACCAGCCTGGTCACATGGTGAAACACTGTCCACTGATGAAAAGGGCACCTCAGGCAAAGGTGTATACCATCAAGGATGAACCAACTGTTTCTCAGACTGTGAAGGGAAAGGGAATGCCGGAAGGTACTTTACAATTTAATGGAATTTACCTTCGAGTTTTATTTGATACCGGTGCTTCACATAGTTTTATTTCTTCTGAAAGTATAGACCAATGTAACCTTGAACCTATTATTTCCCCAAACCCAATTTGCGTATCAAATCACATTGGTGGTAAAACCGAGTTAAAAATGTGTTGTGAGGATATAGCACTGTTATATCTCTCACATTCCTTTCGTTTCGATTTCTATGTCCTGGATTTCAAAAGTTTCAATTTTATTCTTGGAATGGACTGGCTGAGCGAGTTCCAAGCTAAGATAAAATGTGATAAAGAAACCATAACCTTGATAACGAGCCCAGACCGTAAAGCAAGGATACCCTGTGGAAAACCTGGTATTCATACCTGTAGTTTCCTATATGCCCTAGAAGCACCAAAAGAGAACCTTGAAACACTAGACGTAGTTAGAGAATTCAAGGATATATTTGAAGAAGTCGGAAGTTTACCTCCTCATCGGGAGATAGAATTCCGAATCGATTTAATTCCTGAAGCAAGACCGATAGTGCAACCAAAAAGACGTATGGCTCCAAAAGAAGTTTTGGAACTGGAGAAACAGACTCGGGATTTGCTGAGTAAAGGCTTAATCCGACCTAATTTTTCTAGTTGGGGCTCGGCGGTAGTTTTTGTAGTAAAGACTGATAGGTCGTTATGGCTATGTGTTGACTATAGAGAATTAAACAAAGTGACCATCAAAAACAAATATCCTTTACCCCGAATCGACGACCTTTTCGATCAATTACATGGAGCGACAGTATTCTCCTAAATGGATTTAGCAACAGGATTTCACCAATTAAGGATTTCTGAAGATAGTATTCCTTTAACAGCATTCAGAGGCCCAGATTTCTTTTATGAGTGGTTGGTTATGCCGTTCGGACTAACCAACGCACCAGCATTTTTCATTGATTTAATGAATAGAGTCTTCAGGAAAATTTTGAACAAGTTCGTTCTTCATTGACGATATTCTGATTTATTCAAAAACTGAAGAGGAGCATCGCTATCACCTTAGAGTAGTTCTAGAAACTCTAAGGAAAAACGTGTTGAAGGCCAAATTTTCAAAGTGCCATTTTTGGAAGTCTGAAGTGAGATTTTTGGCCCATATTGTAAACGGAGATGGAATATCAGTAGACCCTGTTAAGGTTGAATCAGTACAACAATGGAGACAACCACGTACACCAACCGATGTTCGAAGTTTTCTAGGATTGGCAGGGTATTATCGAAGGTTTGTCCAAGATTATTCTAAGATATCGTCTCATCCGACGAAATTGACGAAGAAAAATCAGAAGTTTATTTGGACCCCGAAGTGTGAAGAATCTTTTCAAGAGTTAAAAGATCGTTTAACCAAAGCACCAGTGCTAGCAGTTCCCGATGGAACCAGAAAATTTGAAGTTTACACTGACGCTTGTGGAACCAAATTAGGAGCCGTATTAATGCAGAACCGTCGTGCAATTGCATATGCAAGTAGACAATTAAAGATACACGTGAAAAATTGTGCAACTTACGATCAGGAGTTATTGGCCGTCATTTTTGCATTAAAGTTATGGAGGCATTATCTTCTGGGAGGAAAATTCGAACTGTTTACAGATCATAAACCATTGAGGTACTTATTTTCTCAGAAGGATTTAAATTTGAGACAACAACGGTGGGTGGAATTTCTTGCATCGTATGATTTGGATATCATTTATACACCCGGCAAAGCAAACGTGGTAGCTGACGATTTGAGTAGAAATGCGATTCTATCTCTATTGGAAGCCACACCGACTCTCCAAGAAAGGATTATGAGTAATCAGAAAAGGGATACCAAACTGGAGAAGATCATTCAAGGAGTCACGGATGGAAGGGAGTCTGATTTTAAGTTGGATAACCGAGGATTGTTAAGAATTAATAACAGATTATGTGTTTCGGATGTAGGTGGATTGAGGCAAGAAGTTTTGAAAGAATGTCATGCATCAAAATCAAGCATCCATCCCGGAATTCATAAGATGAATAATGACATGAAGAGAGTATTCTGGTGGCCAGGAATGAATAAGGATATTACGACTTTTGTGAATGAATGTCTATATTGTCAGCAAGTCAAGGGAGATCATCAAAAGACTGCTGGACAATTACGACCATTGGAAATACCCAACTGGAAGTGGGAGATGATATCGATGGATTTTATCGATGGATTGCCAAGGACAAGAAGAGGATTTGAAGGAATTTGGGTAATTGTAGATCGGCTGACAAAAAGCGCGCATTTTATTCCAATAAAACCAACACGCATAGCTGCATCTTTAGCCGAAGTTTTCATGAGGGAAATTGTACGACTGCATGGAGTCCCAGCAAGTATTGTAAGCGATAGAGATACCATTTTTACAAGTAAATTTTGGGAAGCACTACAAAAGACTTTGGGAACGAAATTAAATTTCAGTACAGCTTACCATCCTCAAACGGACGGTCAAACTGAGAGAGTAAACCGGATATTAGAAGATTTGTTAAGAGCATGTATTCGAGATTTTGGAGGATCATGGGAGGATCATCTACACCTAGTGGAGTTCGCTTATAACAATAGTTATCAGGCAAGTATACAGATGGCGCCATACGAAGCACTATATGGAAGACCTTGTAAAGCACCAACATGTTGGATTGAATCCGGAGACAAATTAGTACTTGGACCAGACATGATCCGAGAAGCAACAGAGAAAGTGGAGTTGGTGAAGTTAAGGATGAAAGAAGCCCAGGATCGACAGAAAAACTATGCGGATCAAAGGCGAAGGGATCTTGTATTTGAGATAGGAGATCTGGTGTTTGTAAAGATTTCACCAATGAGAGGAGTCGTGAGATTTGGAAAAGCCGGAAAATTAACTCTGCGGTATGTTGGACCTATCCGAGTTCTGGAGAGAATCGGATTTCTAGCTTATAGAGTTGAATTACCAGAACATATGGCAGGAATTCACAATGTATTTCATGTATCACATTTGAGGAAGTGCTTGCACGATCCGTCTTTAATTCTGGAACCGTCTGTTCAGCAAGAGATAGAGATTGAACCAAATTTGACGGTGATTCGATATCCATTTTGTATTATCGATAGAGAAGAAAAGCAACTTCGCAACAAAGCAGTAAGTCTGCTAAAGATTCAGTGGAGCGATAACCCGAAGGATTGCACGTGGGAAACCGAAAGACATATCAAGAAATTATACCCAGACTTTTCTACAGGTTAGGTATGTTTTATTTAGTTGTTTGGATGAAATGAAACCTTGGATTTCTTCATTTCTGTGAGCATTGGTATGTACATTTGTTGATTCAGTTTATCAGGACTTATGAACTCCCTTGCTATGATTCCATCATTGACGAGTTCTATTTCCGTGTTGTTTTCCAGATGGCAGCCTTCATGAGGACCACAGCTAGGAAAAGAATCATCCCACGCCAAACCGAGACAGTTCAGGCCAAGAAAGCGAGAGTAGGAGATTCAGACAACACCAGAGAGAGGTCACCAAGCGAAGACGAGGGTACCCACAGGACATCTGAGGAGTCGGATGTCGGTAGAGAAGAGCCGATGGACCAAGATGCAGACAGTCAGGAACTCTCAGAGGAAGAAGACATAGTGATGGTCGAGACAGGATTCGGGGGTAGTGACGGAGATGATGAAAGCGACAAGGATGAAGACGATGCTAAGGATATGGATGTCGATGACGAGGAAGAGTTTGAGGTGGAAGACGAGGAAGAGTATGAGGGGGAGGAGGAAGATGTACCAGAGACACCGATCGCTGCCATGGGAGGACAGCCAGAGGAGGTTGTTGACCCCGCATTAGCATTATGGATAAAACTTTGGCAGGCACTCATGGAGTATCATGCAATGGGAGGATGGGTAGAGATCTTTGGGGACTATGGGTATCCCGCGATACAGGTGTACATGATTCCACCAGTGGAAGTTGTAGATATTTCTAACGACGAAGAGGAGGGACCAACTAACTAAGGAATTATGGAGGTTGCAGAGCCATCAGATGATGAGGATGAAGTGGTTGAAATTGTGAACATCTCAGATGACGAGTGGATTGTGATTGATAGTGACTCAGAGGAGTAGAGAGGAGTGATGTGTTTGGACTATATATATATATATGACCCAGATTAGTCAGGTGTAGCACTAGTAGTGTAGTATGTTATTTAGACTAGTGCTAGTATCGAACTAGTTGTATAATTATGATGTACTAAGTGATTATGATATGTAGCATCATCTTTTGGGAAAACTGTCTATCTGTCTTACTTTTAATTTCGGGGACGAAATTGTTATAAGGGGGGTGGACTGTAATGTACCGACTTTTTCGACTATTTTTAAATCATTTTAATAAGGAAATAAAATGAGGTATCTATTTTAAAATCAATACTAAGGAGATTTTTGAAAACGAATATACATATATATGAATAAGCATATATATATATAATATACTTGGTAAAATCTTTGATTTGAAAATATAAGACAAGTATATATTATTTAACTAGAAACTCATATATATAAATATATATAAGGAGATAAATACTTCATACATATCATTTTTGACAAAACAAGGAGTAAAGAACAAAAAGGGCTAAGGCTAGAATAAAGAAAAGAGCTTTTGTTCATTTAAACATAAAGAGGGGTTTAAAAATAAAAACACCACAATATGCTTATCTACAACATAAAACAAGTCGACTACCCTATAAACAAATAACATATGAAACAAGTGTTCTTTGACCATGAATAAATAAATATCTCATACATGAGACAAAAACATTTCATATAAGTCAAAATATCAAGCAAGGAAATACAAAGAGAGAGCCACTTTTATATTATATTCAATTCCAAGAACATGCAAGCATTAATTAAATGATCAATACCTTAAATAGTAATCTAGGATTTTGAATCCATGCCCTAAAATCCTAAAATAAAATAGCATGAACACTTTCTTAACAAAGAAGAAAATATCTCAGCAAGAAGAAACAAATGAAAACATTTGTTTAAGGCTTTAAAATCAAAAGGAATGATCCTTGCATTTAATGAAGTTAAGGTCCAATCTTCTAGAAGCCATCACCTAGGACACTCTCATTGAGTAGGGACCTTAATGGGACAAAACTTGAATGCATGATCTCCTAAAAATAAGGGCTGTAGGAACTAGGAAATGAGGGGTGAGGCTAAGTTATTTTACTGTGTAAAACATGTGCAGAAATTCATTTTTTAATGCATGAGTACCCCTATAAATACCACACAAGTTCTCACTTTTCTCTTCACAAACAAAACTGAATTTCATCTCTAAAGTTCTGAAGAATTCTCTGGGATTTTGGAAAGCATTTGGTGAGTGAAATAAATTCTAAACTTTCTGGTTTTAAATACTACTGTAAAACAGTTTTAGTTTAAGTAAAACTGCCATGTTTTATTTGATTTCTGTCTGTTACTGTCAACTAGAAAATAGGATGTTAGAACCACTTGATTTCATTCCTATAGATTGATCTACTATGTAGTATACATCAGTGAATGTGTGTGCAAACTGACTTGATGATAAAACACTGCTGTTAAAACTTGTATTGATGTTCTGTGGAAAAAAAAATACAGAACATGTGAAAATGATTTAGGAAATAAACCATGTTGATCCACTTTTGAGTGATGAAAGTGTATGGATCTGGTGTAAATCATGACATACATTCACATATTAAAATCAAAGTAATAACATTGCGAAAGCTTTTGTTCAAAACCGTCTAACAGGAAATGACAGTAACCTCTCTGTTTCCATGATTTTTCAAATCAAACGAAATATAGTTTTGATTTCATAAATGAAATCCAGACACAAAATCATGATTTTTAAGAGTAGTTTCACGATTTTTAAGGGTATGTCGAGTGAGAAAAAGGGGTTGAAAGAAAAATGGGATGGGGGGAAATTCTGGCGATCGTCGACGTTGGACTTCACGGCGAAAGAAGGGAAGGAGCGGATAGATCAATAGATCGTCAGAAAAATATAAAATAATTTTCTTATTTCATGGAATTCAAGCACGGATCGAATGTAGGGTTTTTGAAACAGTTTGGGTACCTAGTTTTTAATTTCGTCGTGAGGGACCTACAGTGGATCGAGTTGACTGGAACCGGGAGTGGAGGAGCTGGAAAGTCCGAAGAGTTGAACTGCGGAGGTACGGTTGCATACGGTGGACGGAGGAAGGCAAAACGAGGTGGTTCTCTGATGAACCCATTCGACTATAGACGAGGAGAATGGTGAAATCACTGTAGCATCGGGGAAACACTGTTCCGGTGGCAGAGTCGTCGTCGGGGAGCGAAGTGTGATGAGATGGGGAGGTGGCGGTGGTGCCTCGTTGGCCGTTTGGGGTATGCAAGTGCACCACCGTGCACCGGAAGTAAAGAAGAAGTGCCAGTATTTGGCACTTGCCAAATACATGGGTTTGGCACTTGCCAAACCAGTATTTGGCATTTGCCAAGACTGGTCTGGCATGTTGCCTAAACCAGTGCCTTGGCATTTGCCAAGACTGGTTTGGCACTTGCCAAATCCAGTACTTGGCACTTGCCAAGCCTGGTACTTGGCATTGCCAAGTCCGGTATTTGGCATTTGCCAAATCCGATACTTTGGCATTGCCAAGTCCGACACCTTGGTAATTCGCCAAATTGTTTTTAAATTAAGTGACGATTTAAATTTAAAAATAGTTTTAAAATTTAAATTTGAAATCTAAAATTTATTAAATAAAAGGAGCATTTTTATTTAATCAAGTAAAGGCAAGTGGAGAGGTAAAAACTGAAATCAAACCGATAAGATCATCGTCAGAAGTCCGATCAAGTTTTGAAATATAGATCATACGTAAATAAATGATTTAAATTTATTATTTAAATTATTTATAAAATAAATAATCATAAAGAAAAGAGGATAAAAAGAAAAGGAAAAGTTTGAAAACATTTCCGAGCAAAATGACAAAAGAAAAGATATTCGTACATCAATCGAAGAGTCCGGAATAAACAATTCCACTTCGTTTCGTAGTATACGACGTATATCAGGATGCTGGAGTCAACAAGATGCAAGCGTTATATTAAATAGTATTTTGGTCTGTTCAATCCCAGAACAAACTCGAATGGACGAGTGTCTGACAGCGTATGTCGGTTAGATTTTACACGTCGGATTTACGTAAGTATATTACGTTGGTAGTGGAGAAATTCGTTTCTCTTAGCTTTATTACCCGTAATATATTTGGGAAATCAAATGGGTATTTCTGACGGATAGGACGATGTGGCATTCAAAGAATGTAAAGAAATAATCTGTCAGAAGAAAGACGTGACCTCAAAACTTTAGATCCCGGAAGTAACAAAAGTTGGGCTAGGCAGCATGGCTAGTTGGGTCATACCCAAGCAGGGTATATTATCACCATCTAGAGGACTTCCTCATTTAACTTCTTAAATCTATTTCGCTACTGTGACTTTCAAAAACGATAGCTCGACCATAAGAGTGATAATATATTCGTCACACTCAAGCCAATTGAGTGGACGGTCATGTGTGGCCGGGTTACAAGACGTTCTTGTTGAACCTGCAGTGTATCCTCTCTAGAGTACGCTGATCGGTGGGTGCTCCCATACCCTGTCTGTTGGAATCCAAACTCCAATACGCGCTCTGCGACTTTTAGATTTTTATACTACCTACGTGAACGTGAGATGCAAGCACTTCACTATGTAACTATTTATTTGATACAAACTAATCTAATATCAAACGTTTTGATATAAATACTTGGTCATTACCCATATGTTAGTTATGGTTCGACCTAACGATTTCTAATGTAAAATATGGATCAACATAAGAACCTTGACACTTATTTCCCTGTTTACTTTTGTATAACTATGTTTCCTCACACCAGTCCCCTGACTGACCCAGAGTTTTTTTTTTCTTAAACTTTTGGGTACTCATAATATTATTATGAGTAGGCAAGTAATTTCAGGTAAGGCAAGTGGAATATGATGCAATACAAGTCCAAGACCCTAGTAGCATGTCTATTTTATTTCCCAGTTTTAAGTATCTATGTTATTGTAATATGGTACAGTGTAATTATGCTGTTGAACCATGATGATGATGTATTATGTTATGTTCTCTGATGTATCAGACCTTGTGATGTAATATCTATGTATTTGTGAAATTCCGCTGTGAGATTCTGATAACTTCTTATTCTTCTATTCTATAAATTCTATCTTTTCTATCTCATCTTCTAAATTCTTTCAATAATGACACGACTTTTGAGGTATCGAAAATCGCGGCATTACAAGAATATGCAGAGCCAAATTCAATGAGGGTAACCGACAAAACAACAAACTCAGGAAAGTTCTATAGATTTCACAACCAGCCTGGTCATAACACTAACGAGTGCCGACACCTGAAGAACCGCATCGAGGAATTGATCAGGAAAAATAGGCTACAGCAGTATGTGAAGAATCCTCAAGCTGAAAATCCTTCCGCAACTCCCCAGGGGCAGGGGGAATCAAACGACCAATCCAGTACAATCAATAGGGCTCCTGCTCAAGTTGATATAGGGACAGTCATCCATTGATGACTGTTGATTGGCACTCCAGTTTCAATGGCTCAGAACAAGCAATCAACATCGCCACCACTTTACTTCATGCTCTATTTCCCGCTTTAGTTCATGCTTTACTTCACGTTTTAGTTTCTATTCCAAACTTCTCGTAAACAAACTGTAATAATCTGCAAGTGATGCACTGAACGTTAGCTCTACGACTAAGAGCATATCTGTCTAAATGAATTTCATTCTTGCAAAAATATATATCAAATCGTAACTTTCTTAAAAAATGATTTCATGTTGCAGGCCATCTATCGAGCGCTTGTTCCTGTAACGTCGCGAACCCAACAACGCTAGTTCAAGAGCCAAATGTTGTAAATGTCAATATGCACAAATGCAAAAATAAAGAGGCACTGCCTTGAAAAGTGAATGGGAAAAGTCGCAAAAATCCAAACAACGAACAAGCGCCATGACAAACAAACACAAGAGTTGTAGCTTTTATCGAAGAGGCATATCCTAAGTGATAGGTGAAAAGCATTAGTTTCTAAACGAAATAACTTGCCAAGTCAGAAATCCGACAAAGAAACTAGTGACTGCTCCCATGAAACGATATAATAGCTGCCCGATCCACTTGCGCAGTGTCTGAAATCTCAGATGTGAAGAGTGTTAAACCATTTGCGTAACATCTGAAATTCCCGGATGTGAAGAATGGAATCCACTTGCATAGCGTCTGAAATCTCAGATGTGAAGAGAGCCAATTCATTTGCGTAGCATATGGAATCCTCAGATGTGAAGAATGAAATCCACTTGCATAGCGTCTGAAATCTCAGACGTGAAGAGTGTTACCATAGTGTCCCGAAATTCCGATACCATTTGAGCTGACCAAATAACACAAGTCCAACCCAAATTGCACTGGAAACCAGAAAACGAATAGAAAGAAAACAGAGGGTGAGAATAGATAAGATAGAAACTTAGAATAGAAGAAGAAGAAGAAGAACATACAACATCAGAGTAAACACGAATCTGATAACGGAACTAACAATATATAATAGATACATAACTTTTGAAATAAAAGCAGTATATGTATACAGTAACATTATCAGAGTACGACACTTACAACACAGTAGAAATAACAATAGCTATATAATCCTGAAGCCTCCTGCTCTAAGCTCTCCAAGTATATCTATAAAATCCTGACTACTTGACTGCCCATACAAAATTAGGCACCCAAGAGTTTAGGGAAAACAAAACAAAATAAACTCTGGGTTAGTCATGTGACTAGTGTGAGTAAACAAATTAAAACAGTTTGAGAAAATAAACGATATCACATAAGACCACCCCGTATAACAGAACGGGTTTTTCCCTTATGAGAATCCAAATCAATTTGATTTAACTTTCAAATCATTTTGAAAGAAACAATGATCTTTTATATCAAAACTCTTTGATATTATATTAGTGTCTATCAATCACAATATAATAATCATCTAGTAGAAACGCTTTCATCTCACATTCTACATACATAGTATACAATAAAAACCGCGAGCACTTATTGGATAATGGATTTCCAACTATGACAAGGTATGGAACCACCTTCCGATAGTGTACCTCTAGAGAGGAATATACTAACATCTTGCAACCCGGCCACACATGACCGACCACTCATTTCGCTTGAGTGTATCGAATGTATATCACCAACGGTTGGGATCAACAACCGTTTCCCGAATGGGATAGCATCGAATAGATTAAAGAATGAAATGAATATCTCTAGATAGGTGATAATACAACCTACTGGAAGCAACCGACATAGCCATGCTGCCTGCCCGATTTTTGTCATTTCCCGATTGTGAGGCTAGAGGCCACGCTTATCTCTGATAGATCAAACAATTATTCACTTTGAATGTCACATCGTCATGCCTACCAAATCACAAATTGATTTCCCCAAAATCACAACGGGTATGCAGCTAAGAGAAACGAATTCCTCCGCCTCCAAACGTATATACGTTTGAAGAGATCAACTTACACGATCTGTTAAATATACTCTGTCGGACATTCCTCCATACAGGTGGTCCTGGGATTGGACAAACCGAAGGCACTATTCTATAAATCTGTCTTAAGCAATTTCTACCTAGGATTTGATAGAACGACCCTTGCATAAACTCCTTCTTCAATTATCTTCATCATATTTGATCGCAACGCTAACGTCCATACAGAGTGGTTTCCAGATAATGAATTTGATCCCGGTCTCTCCGTATTGACGACGGAAATGGTCAAAAACTTCGATAGTCGGTGAGTTAACTATCAAAGAAAAACACGTGTGCAAATAATGATATTATTTCTAGATGGAAATTCTATTGATCAATCATCAATCATCATTTATGGCTTAAATTTATTTATCATTTTTCATTTCCTGTTATTCAACATTTCTTATTTTCAAAATTTAGAAAATATACGTTATTAACATTGGAAAGCATTTCCATTTCTTGTTTTCTATATTAGAAACATTTCCGATTCTTATTTGGAAAACATTTCCAAAACTCCTACATTTGGATTTAAATAGATGTTTAAATAAAACATCGCTATGCCAACTCAAAACCTTACACTCATTAACTAAATTCACTTAACCAATCTTCACTGTCGAACCTTAACCATTCCTTAGTTAAAACGAAGTCAATCAAGTTGGGGTATAACTACCTCTCAGACCTTAACTGAACAACATTATTAATTTCGAAATAGACAAGTTCACCTTTTACATCTTTAACAGACTTCCTTACGTAACTATTGGATTCTATCTACGAATCGACCCCTTTTACACAAACCATTTGATTTTAACAATAGTGTTATAATCCCATGCTTCTGAAATATAATAACTTCAATATAACTTTTATTAATAAATTTGGATAAATAAACAAACAACTACTTTATTAATAAATAATTAAATCTTGATTAAAAATGGATAGTGAATAGTACTTTCCCGAATTTGATATAATCGAATTTCAACCTATAACTCCCTTTCGAATTATCTCTATTCGATAACTCCTTTTCGAATAACTATATTCGATTAACTCCATTAGAATAAACTATATTCGATTAACTCCTTTCAAATAATCTCTATTTGATAACTCCTTTTTGAATAAACTATATTCGATTAACTCCTTTTGAATAAACTATATTTGATTAACTCCTTTCGAATAAACTATATTTGTTGACACACTTTTTGGTAAAAGCTGTCACACATGGAATATCTGGATAGCATCGCGCTCGGGTATGGAGAACATCGTCAGAGGACAGGAAGCGATTTGGCTGAAGTCGCATTACAAACAAAGAATGGCCCGAAACTCCTATCAGACGACCTATTTTGGGCCCGAAAATAGCGATTACGGTGCTTTACGCGTAAAACCTGTAGCCTCTGAATGAGCTTCAGGTTGAGCTTCGGTTTGGCTCAATCGGACTTACGGTTTGAAAGTTATGCCCGTTTCCGTAAACGCGCGCAAAAGCTTGGATTTTGGAATTGGTGACATCCCTAGCCGGATCGCTCCCATTAGCTCGCCCACGATTGGGTCGCCCCACCTCGGTTCGCACTCCTGCATCACGATCCAATCCGCTTTGCGTCAGCTTCAGCACTCGAGCACCACGACCGGCTCGGCTCGCCCTATGTGACCACGATCCGACCCTCGGACCTGCTCTTACGCAGCCTGTTCTGACCTATTCTCAAGGCTACTGGCACTCCTATTTTCCCGGATCGGGTGCCACGTACCCCATCACGAACCAGTCTTCCCAGAAGTTCTCCTACAACTATAAATACAACATTTGAAGGCATTTTCAGGGATCTTTTGGCTCTAACTCCTCACGGCTTCCACCATTGTTGTCTACAAAGAATTTTTAGCAACAACGAAGCCAAATTCCACATTACGCCTTGAGGATTTCGTTTATAATCTTCTTATTTTCTTACCCTTTTCATTGTAAACACGAGGATTTCGTGTATAAACCAAGAGAATTGTACTTGTAACTTCTAAGGATTTAAGAAGAGATAAAGTGGATGTAGGCTTGGTTTGAGTCGAACCACTATAAAAACTTTTTGTGTCTCCTCTTATTTTACTATTTCTGCATTTCTGTGATCTGTGATTTGGATTTGGGTGTTAGGCCCAGATTTCGGTCTAACAATATTCGATAACTCCTTTCGAATAAAATATATTCGATTAACTCCTTTCGAATGAACTATATTCGATAACTCCTTTTGAGTAAACTATATTCGAATAACACTAATCCGGCTAACTCTAATTCAACTAAATCTAATTCAATTAACTCTATTCGAATAACTAATATTCGACTAACTCTAATTCGATTAACTCTATTCAATTAACTCTAACTCGATTAAAATCGATTAACTCCAATTCGATTAACTCTAATCGATTAACTCTAGTTCGATTAACTCTAACTCGATTGACTCTAATCGATTAACTCTAATTCAATTAACTCTAATCGATTAACTCTAATTCGATTAACTCTAACCGATTAACTCTATTCAATTAACTCTAACTCGATTAACTCTAATTGATTAACTCTAATTCGATTAACTCTAATCGATTAACCCTAATTCGATTAACTCCTTTCAATTTACTCTAACTCGATTAACTCTAATCGATTAACTCTAATTCAATTAACTCTAGTCGATTAACTCTAATTCGATTAACTCTAATCGATTAACTATAACTCAATTAACTCTAATCGATTAATTCTAACTCGATTAACTCTAATCGATTAATTCTAACTTGATTAACTCTAATCGATTAATTCTTACTCGATTAACACTAATCGATTAATCCATTAAGTTTGATTTCGTATTTTAAAATAATATTCCATTTCCAAATTCTATTTATACTTCTATTTATAGAATTATTCATCCGAAATCTCCTTTTTGTTTCTAACACTTAAATCTCATTTAAAATTCCCTTTTTATAACTCTATTTATTTCCAAAATAAATATTTCCTTTTAACTCCATTTATTTTCTAAATAAATATTTCCTTTTAACTCCATTTATTTTCTAAATAAATATCTCCTTTTATAATCTATTTATTTTCTAAATAAATATCTCCTTTAAACTCCATTTATTTTCTAAATAAATATCTCCTTTTATAATCTATTTGTAAATGTTTTACAAATATTTCCTTTTCAACTCTATTTGTAAACGTTTTACAAATATTTCCTTTTCAATTCTATTTGTAAATGTTTTACAAATATTTCCTTCTATAACTCTATTTATTTTCTAAATAAATATTTCTTTTTAACTCCATTTATTTTCTAAATAAATATCCCCTTTTACAATTCTATTTATTTTAGAAGTAAATATTTCTTTTTATAAAATCCGTTGATTCTATAAAATTCCTTTATTCCAATATTCACCTTGAATCTTCTCTTATAAAATCCCTTGATTTCATATAATAATTTATTTCAATATACGATTTGAAATTTCCCTTTCTATAAAATCAGTTGATTTTAAATAATATCCTTATTTCAATATACACGTTGTAATTTTCCTTTTTACATCCCTGGGTTTCTTATTGTATTTAAAATACCAAATGACAATGATCAATATCATCCAACCACACATAATCAATAACAGATTATATACTCAGTCATATATCACAATATATGAAAAACAGTAAAATAAATGTTGAGGAATCCAGTTGGATCCCTCCGATATGTTTCCCAACATCCATAGATGTCAAACAATATAATTAACACCAGTTCCATTTCAATATGAAAGATTCTGCTAAACAGAATTAATATTTGATTAACGATTTATATATATATATATATATATCGTTATCTATAATTTCAACGAATAAGTCAGCAGTTCAACCAAACAGTCAGCACACAGTAATTAATCATCACTTATCAATTCTAAAATACATTATAAAAATATAACTGATCAGAGTTGGTGAGGTTTACTCTCTTTGGCAGTTTATCGTTAAATATCGATAACCGTTGTCGATTCAGATCAGACAATTTTTTCTGGTATAAATTGTAATGGGCTCTAATTCACTCCCAGTTAGTTCTATTTCATATCCCCCGTCCATACAATCCCGACGGATATTGTTTTGTTGAATTCCATCAACATACGAACAAGTTATGGCAATTATAAGTTAACTCACATTTTATATATACAATTTTTATTTAATTTAAAATTGTAACAACCCGAATTTTAACAACGTGTTAAGACAAGAATCAAGGCATAATTAAATGTTAAAATCTGAATTAGGAGAAATGGGTTGTGCCATTGCGTTCGTCTCGGAAAAATACGCGAAATAGAGTCCGAAATTTCGTAAATTGGAGTCCGTATGACCGAGATATGGCCTCGCAAATTTTCACGAAAAATTCGAATTTGAAAACAGATTTCAAATTTTCAGAAAACAGGGTAGGCGGGAAAAATCCCGCCCAGACAAGGTCGACCTGGGTGTCGACTAGGTGGGACCAGATCGACTGGGGAGTCGACCCTAGGGTCGACCTGCATGTCGACCCCCCCGATCGGGCCTGGTCGACCTGGGTGCACCTGTTGCTGTTTTGGCTCGGTTTTGGAGGCTTGTGACGATTTTGGATGTCTCAGATCTATCCTAGGGTTAATCTAAGGGCCTAAACTACTCCTAATCTCTATAAAAACACCCTAAGACCTAACCTAAATCACTCAAACTCACTCTAGCAACGAAGTGCTGCCCAAATCTCCATTGATTATGGCCTCCATCTCCAACTCCAAGAGAATATGCATTCAAACTAGATCCGAATCAAAGGTGCAAGCTTCCTACATCAAATCGTGGAAGTAGATCAACGTTGCTACCCAAATTCAATGACAATTCATGCTCCTAAGTCTCTAAGCCTCACTATGTAAGTTCTAGCTACTCCTAGATCTAAACGGTAGTTTTAATGATGACATGGAATAAAACAGGATTAAACATAAGTGTGGTTGCCTATGTGAAACTAGTTTGCCCCTTTCTTGAACCTCTTGACTTTGGGCTATTACTTAGCGACTAAATCATGCCACTCATGTTATGTTTAACTTATTTTATCATGAAAGATTGAACCTTTACTTGTGGGATGTTGGCATGAACACTTGGAACCACTTTGACTTGTGAAATATGTGCATGAATATGACTTGGGGCTTATGCACATAAAATAACCCAAAACCTCTTATGATATCATGCATGTTTTAGGCCAAACCCCTTATGATATCATGCATGTTTGTGGCCAATCTCTTTATGACATCGTGCATGTTTTGAGGCCAATATGTGTCTTAGTATTCCTACTATGTTGACTCACTTTTACTTGCGTTGGAAACCCGATTTGGGGTAGGTTAGACAAACGTGAAAATGACATGAAAACTTGATAACATGAAAACTTTGGCTAGGACCATGGTTTGGGTAAATTGACATAAACATGACAACATGTAACTTTGGCTATGAACTTGACTTGAAACATGATTATGGACATGACACTTAGAAAATCATGAAAATGGCCAACTCGACGTTGGGTTGAGTTTGCAACGTAAAACTACCCGGACCCAACCGGCTTAACTAGTAGTTGCAAACAATAAGACCCAATATGAGAAGTTGGTCATGTCGCGCTTAAGACCCGAGGTTAGACTAAGTTATGGTGTAAAACTGCCCGGACCCGACCGGCTTAACCAGTAACCACAACAAGGTCTAATGTGAGAGGTTGGGGTGCATTTAGTTAATTAATGCCACATGGTAGGGTTAAGTCATGGACCGCTTGAATGACACTTAACCAAACATGACAAGGATTGGTGGGTTAATTAACTTGATTAGGCTAACGACACTTAACCATTATTATACGACTAGTGGATGAGGGTTAAGTTAACCTACACTTAACCAATCCAACTCGGTAATTTGATGAGGTTAAGTAACTTACTTTTAAACAATCTAAACTCGGTAATTTGATGAGGTAAATTAACTTACACTTAACCAATCCAACTTGGTAATTTGATGGGGTTAAGTTAACCTAGACTTAACTAATCTAAACACGGTAATTTGATGGGGTTAAGTTAACCTAGACTTAACTAATCTAACACAGTAATTTGATAAGGTTAAGTCACAATGAATATACTTAACCATTCTAATACGAATAGTGGATGGGGTTAAGCTAATCTATACTTAACCAATCCAACTCGGTAATTTGATGAGGTTAAGTAACCTACACTTAACCAATCTAATATGATAGGGTTAAGTCACAATGAATATACTTAACCATTCTAATATGATTAGTGGATGGGGTTAAGCTAATCTATACTTAACCAATCCAATTCGATAACTTGATGGGGTTAAGTTAACCTACACTTAACCAATCTAGTACGGTAAGTGGATGGGGTTAAGTTAACCTACACTTAACCAATCCGACTGGTAAATCGATAAGGTTAAGTCACGAACCGCTTGAATACACTTAACCGATTTGACTCGATAATCTGATGAGGTTAAGTTAACCTACACTTAAACAAGTTGACATGATATTTTGATAGGGTTAAGTCACCTTTAGAATGTACTTAACCAACGTGACAATATGGTTTGTAGGGCTAAGTCTTGAACTTGAATACTTAGCCATTTTGACATGATTCGTAGATGGGTTAAGTCATGAACCCGAATGACAACACTTAACCCATTATATATAACCCTAGTTTGGGGGACTAGGTGGAAAATCGTAGTTAACAAGGATAACGGGAATGGAAACTAAGTGATAAACCTTAGTTAAGGGTAACTAAGTAATAATTCTTAGTCAAGGAAACTAGACTAGTTCATTTATAGATGAGTAACCTGATACGGTAGGTCATCGCTTAAACAAACACACGAGGGGGAGAGGATGTTTATATGACTTAGATAAAGGCTCCAACGAACTGGGTGATGAAGCGATAGTTTCGGGGGACGTGAGGGTACTCTTGGTATCCCTCTGTGAGGCTGCAGATGATCCTCCTGGGCTCACAGAGGTTAAGGTCTGCGGTAGAAGAACCAAGAATATGCCTTGGTTGCTATGCGAGCGACCTAAAGACGGGGATGGATTAGCGTGGAGTCAACGATACTTGTTTTTGCCCTATGATAGCACGTCGTCGACTACCTACCATCTTTAGTCAATCGTGTACGTACAGAAAGGCAGAGAACTCCCAACAGACCATATACTTGCTATCTAGTTATGGGTGAGGTTGGCCAATAGGAAAGTGGGGCATAGGGGGGCGGAGTGTAGTTCTCACACATGATTTTTCTTGGATTGCCTTTCAGTAGTTGAGGGAGGGGTCACGTGGGACCATAACCACCGGTACAAAAACATACCTTGATATTTGCATCGGCATATGACTTAAAGCTCCCGACCGAGTTCTATATTTCTTGATTTGCCCTGGCACGGAACTCGGATGGCACATTGAGATACATGTGCGTCTAGACATGGAAAACGATTCACGATACATACGTGGGGAAAAGGGCGCGGTTGACGGCTAGCATAATCCCTAGTAGCCCTAGGTGGCTTGAACCCAAAACCGAGATACGAAAACGTTCATTAGGTAGCTTAATCCCTAGTGGTCCTAGGTGGCATAAATCCTAGTTGAATACGCGATAGTTCAATGTAAGAAAACATAGCCAGATCAAGGGTGATAGTCCAAACAATTTCAAGGATAAAATAATACTACGTTGAAGTGGTATAGATTTACATGAGAAAGCCCATACGGCCTACGGCAAAGGACTGAACTTAAACATGGAAAGAAACATACGAGTTAGGAAAACCTATATATGCGATATATTAGGTTGACATGGACCATTTCATGACATTGAGTAAGGGACATTATATAGTTAACTCATGACACGGGTTGGGATACTAGTACGGAAGGTACAGAGCAAATATACATGATAGGTACCGTGGGATGTTATACATGATAGATACCTTGGGATATTTTACTTGATCCATAGTGCCCGTAGTTTATCTCGATACCTTAGTTTATCTTGATACCGTAGTTCACCTGGTTATCCCAGTATTAGCTTGTCTATCTTGTCATCATCCTTATGTTTACTTTCAGTTTATGCATGTCATGTTACCTTTACCTGTTTTTATGCTGGAAGTAGATAGGACTTACCAGTCTTTATGACTGACCCCGTTTTCTTTCGCTTCTT
The DNA here is from genome assembly GCA_030737875.1 of Allium sativum. NCBI lineage: Eukaryota > Viridiplantae > Streptophyta > Magnoliopsida > Asparagales > Amaryllidaceae > Allium > Allium sativum. The sequence continues at coordinate 733,090,349 of CM060924.1, read as the reverse complement.
GTCTTCGGTTTCCCCCCAGGTTTCAGGGAGGAAATACTGTTGTTTAGATCGAACCTCTTCTGCTTGAAGGTCATCACATATGGCTTGGACTTTTCTTGGGTATGGCTACTTTACTGTTTTACTTTGGGAATAATTTATGAAATGTTTTTTGATTCCTTACTATTGCAAGACAGGTTTTGATGTATTCTGATGTAAAAGGCTTTAGACCTTATTTATAAAGAAATGTAAGTTAGTTTTACTTCCACTATTTTATATGTTCTGTCTTGTAAGATTTCTGTGTATGTTTACCTATTAATGCCCCTCCAAGGCCAGTGCATTCCCTCGTGAGTGACCCTGGCGGAGGTGGGGTGTTACATTTGGTATCAGAGCAGAAGGTTACTAGACTGGGCAAAAGTTTTTAAAACCTTCTGGAAACTATTTGAAAAACCGTTTACAAAGAAGCATTTTTCAAGAAAAGTTTTTAAAGAAAAAGGCTATTCCCCAAGGGCCATTAGCATTATCCTTTGTTTCCTTGATTGAATCTCCTTTCCTTTCTTTCCTCCATCGGTAGTCACAGTAGTTTTAACTGTGACTAATCCTTGTCTAGCCCCGTAAGTGTTTTCTCTGCGATGGAGGTAGTTCTTGAGAGACCATTGTCGTGTTATAAAAGAAAGGATAGTAAGAACAAGGATAAAGGATACGCGCTTAAGGATAAGAAACTTGTTGGTATGGCTTAATCCACAAAGGAGGGAAAAAGACGAACAATAAAACCTATGACGAGAGAGTATCTTTGGCATGGAAAAACGGGACGGATAGTTAAGTATCATGGGACAAGGACAAGATCATCGAGAAGGCAGTTGTATGCCCTCACTAATAGCGTACCTCGGAAACATGGAAACGATCTTGTTAAAGGTTTTGCTTTGCTTTTCTATCATCCCGTAAGGACTTTGTTTTGATCATCGCATCATTTAAGTCCGCTTCAGTAGTTGAGTCTCTGCACCCTAGTACTAGCGTAGTAAAGAATCCCATTTTGTCTCAAATATTGTTGAGGAATCGGTCCATTTATACATGACTTTTTTGGGTTTGAGAATGACTTGTTTGGGCTATGGATGGATTCTAGGGGTGAAGTGGTTATCCAATAAGGGGTACCATTCTCGGTTTTGGACAGGAAGGTAGTTAGGCTCTTGACTTGCCTTGGTAATACCCTCGAAGTCTCGTGTAACCCTTTTGGGTTCGGTCATGGTTAGTTACCTAGAATCTCTTGATGCACTTATCGGAAATTTCTGATTCGATCGAGTAGTGTTTGCCAATAAGGCGGATGGTTCATTTCGCGTAAACATGGGTTGTAGAAATCACCCTAGTAAGTACACTTGGTAACAAGGTTGGCATTCATCAACTTTCAAAGGAAAGTTCTTCTGCGTGGAATACCTCCTAGTAGGTAAACGAGATCCAAGATTCATTAGTGAATTTGGGAAAGCTTGCACGAGATCATAAGTACGCGGTTATGTTTGAACCAAGTATTCTAGTGGAACGAGAGGCGACGATGAAATGAGTTCCAACTCATACTTTGGAAATAGGAATTAAAAGGTATGAAGGCATGAAGTTAAAAGATGGTCAAGGCACGATGGGATTAAGCTCAAGGAAAGGCGACTTAAAAGGCTGAAGGCTAGATACGCGCATCATATCTCTTTTTAAGAGTATATCCTTGATCTCTGTTTTCCTGTAGAGCTTACTTATATGCCATCTGTTATGGATATCCTCTCGGTCATGTTTTCAATCCTGTTTCCATTACAAACCCCATAAGGAGTTTGTCTCATTTATCTTCTCGATCCTATTTTGGGAACCTTAGGTAGAACCCTATGGATGTAAACATGTATTTGAAACATGTTATGATTTATATGGTTGCAAATGGTTGCTAGTGGTTGCTCGTGGATGCGCGAATACACATTAGACACTAGATCGACTTGGTCACATTTCATATTGCATATGCACGAGTAATTTGTACTTGTTTATGGATGAAATTGGATATGTCATCATGTGGATGTTGCATATGAATGAATGTTTGTGCACACATATAGTGTTTATATGACTAGGACTATTTGCATACATGTTGGATTCATGGCACTAAACATATCTTGCATTAGAGGATCATTCAGGCCTGATCATTAGCATTAGCTAAGAAACATATACACACACTTTCTGCATGTGTCCATAAAGCATTAGAAGTCTTTTAAGGACTGTGGTTGCCTGTGGATGATGTTTTGAGTAGATGGATGATGGATGGTAGGATACGTTCTTCCTAACTTGGAGATTTCGGGGACGAAATCCTTAAAGGAGGGGAGAATGTAACAACCCGAATTTTAACAACGTGTTAAGACAAGAATCAAGACAGAATTAAATGTTAAAATCTGAAACAGGAGAAATGGGTTGTGCCATTGTGTTCGTCTCGGAAAAATACGCGAAACAGAGTCCAAAATTTCGTAAATCGGAGTCCGTATGACCGAGATATGGCCTCGCAAAGTTTCACGAAAAATTTGAATTTGAAAACAGATTTCAAATTTCCGAAAACAGGTTAGGCGGGAAAAATCCCGCCCAGACCTGGTCGACCAGGGGGTCGAACTGGGTGGGACCAGGTCAACTAGGGAGTCGACCCTAGGGTCGACCTGGGTGTCGACCCCCCCGGTCGAGCCTGGTCGACCTAGGTGCACCTGTTGCTGTTTTGGCTCGGTTTTGGAGGCTTGTGACGATTTTGGATGGCTCAGATCTATCCTAGGGTTAATCTAAGGGACTAAACTACTCCTAATCTCTATAAAAACACCCTAAGACCTAACCTAAATCACTCAAACTCACTCTAGCAACGAAGTGCTGCCCAAATCTCCATTGATCATGGCCTCCATCTCCAACTCCAAGAGACTTTGCATTCAAACTAGATCCGAATCAAAGGTGCAAGCTTCCTACATCAAATCATGGAAGTAGATCAACGTTGCTACCCAAATTCAATGAAGATTCATGCTCCTAAGTCTCTAAGCCTCGCTATGTAAGTTCTAGCTACTCCTAGATCTAAATGGTAGTTTTAATGATGACATGGAATAAAACGGGATTAAACATAAGTGTGGTTGCCTATGTGAAACTAGTTTGCCCCTCTCTTGAACCGCTTGACTTTGGGCTATTAATTAGTGACTAAATCATGCCACTCATGTTATGTTTAACTTAGTTTATCATGAAAGATTGAACCTTTACTTGTGGGATGTTGGCATGAACACTTGGAACCACTTTGACTTGTGAAATATGTGCATGAATATGACTTGGGGCTTATGCATGTAAAATAACCCAAAACACCTTATGATATCATGCATGTTTGAGGCCAAACCCCTTATGATATCATGCATGTTTGTGGCCAATCCCTTTATGACATCGTGCATGTTTTGAGGCCAATATGTGTCATAGTATTCCTACTATGTTGACTCACTTTTACTTGCGTTGGAAACCTGATTTGGGGTAGGTTAGATAAACGTGAAAATTACGTGAAAACTTGATAACATGAAAACTTTGGCTAGGACCATGGTTTGGGTAAATTGACATAAACATGACAACATGTAACTTTGGCTATGAACTTGACTTGAAAACATGATTATGGACATGACACTTAGAAAATCATGAAAATGACCAACTCGACGTTGGGTTGAGTTTGCAACGTAAAACTACCCGGACCCAACCGGCTTAACTAGTAGTTGCAAACAATAAGACCCAATGTGAGAAGTTGGTCATGTCGCGCTTAAGACCCGAGGTTAGACTAAGTTGTGGTGTAAAACTGCCCGGACCCGACCGGCTTAACTGGTAACCACAACAAGGTCTAATGTGAGAGGTTGGGGTGCATTAAGTTAATTAATGCCACATGGTAGGGTTAAGTCATGGACCGCTTGAATGACACTTAACCAAACATGACAAGGATGGGTGGGTTAAGTAACTTGATTAGGCTAACGACACTTAACCATTATTATACGACTAGTGGATGAGGGTTAAGTTAACCTACACTTAACAAATCCAACTCGGTAATTTGATGAGGTTAAGTAACTTACACTTAACTAATCTGAACTCGATAATTTGATGAGGTTAAGTCGGTAATTTGATGGGGTTAAGATAACCTAGACTTAATTAATCTAAACACGGTAATTTGATGGGGTTAAGTTAACCTAGACTTAACTAATCTAACACGGTAATTTGATAGTGTTAAGTCACAATGAATATACTTAACCATTCTAATACGATTAGTGGATGGGGTTAAGCTAATCTATACTTAACCAATCCAACTTGGTAATTTGAAGAGGTTAAGTAACCTACACTTAACCAATCTAATATGATAGGGTTAAGTCACAATGAATATACTTAACCATTCTAATACGATTAATGGATGGGGTTAAGCTAATCTATACTTAACCAATCCAATTCGATAACTTGTTGGGGTTAAGTTAACCTACACTTAACCAATCTAGTACGGTAAGTGGATGGGGTTAAATTAACCTATACTTAACCAATCCGACTGGTAAATCGATAAGGTTAAGTCACGAACCGCTTGAATACACTTAATCGATTTGACTCGATAATCTGATGAGGTTATGTTAACCTACACTTAACCAGGTTGACATGATATTTTGATAGGGTTAAGTCACCTTTAGAATATACTTAACCAACGTGACAATATGGTTTGTAGGGCTAAGTCTTAAACTTGAATACTTAGCCATTTTGACATGATTCGTAGATGGGTTAAGTCATGAACCCGAATGACAACACTTAACCCATTATATAAAACCCTAGTTTGGGGGACTAGGTGGAAAATTGTAGTTAACAAGGATAACGGGAATGGAAACTAAGTGATAAACCTTAGTTAAGGGTAACTAAGTAATAATTCTTAGTCAGGGAAACTAGACCAGTTCATTTATAGATGAGTAACCTGATACGGTAGGTCATCTCTTAAACGAACACACGAGTGGGAGCGGATGTTTATCTGACTTAGATAAAGGCTCCAACGAACTAGGTGACGAAGCGATAACTTCGGGGGACGTGAGGGTACTCTTGGTATCTATGTGAGCGACCTAAAGACGGGGATGGATTAGCGTGGAGTCGACGATACTTGTTTTTGCCCTGTGATAGCACGTCTTCTCCTACCTACCATCTTTAGTCAATCGTGTACGTACGAAAAGGCAGAGAACTCCCAACAGACCATATACTTGCTATCTAGTTATGGGTGAGGTTGGCCAATAGGAAAGTGGGGGCATAGGGGGCCGGAGTGTTGTTCTCACACAAGATTTTTCTTGGATTGCCTTTCAGTAGTTGAGGGAGGGGTCACGTAGGACCATAACCACCAGTACAAAAACAGACCTTGATATCTGCATCGACAGATGACTTAAAGCTCCCGACCGAGTTCCGTATTTCTTGATTTGCCTTGGCACGGAACTCGGATGGCACATTGAGATACATGTGCGTCTAGACATGGAAAACGGTTCACGATACATACGTGGGGAAAAGGGCGCGGTTGACGGGTAGCATAATCCCTAGTAGCCCTAGGTGGCTTGAACCCAAAACCGAGATACAAAAACGTTCATTAGGTAGCTTAATCCCTAGTGGTCCTAGGTGGCATAAATCCTAGTTGAATACGCGATAGTTCATGGTAAGAAAACATAGCCAGATCAAGGGTGACAGTCCAAACAATTTCAAGGATAAAATAATACTACGTTGAAGTGGTATAGATTTACATGAGAAAGCCTGTACGGCCTATGGCAAAGGACTGAACTTATACATGTAAAGAAACATACGAGTTAGGAAAACCTATATATGCGATATATTAGGTTGACATGGACCATTTCATGACATTGGGTAAGGGACATTTTATAGTTAACTCATGACACGGAATGGGATACTAGTACGGAAGGTACATAGCAAATATACATGATATGTACCGTGGGATGTTATACATGATAGATACCTTGGGATATTTTACTTGATCCATAGTCCCCGTAGTTTATCTTGATACCTTAGTTTATCTTGATACCGTAGTTCACCTGGTTATCCCAGTATTAGCTTGTCTATCTTGTCATCATCCTTATGTTTACTTTCAGTTTATGCATGTCATGTTACCTTTACCTGTTTTTGTGCTGGAAGTAGATAGGACTTACCAGTCTTTATGACTGACCCCGTTTTCTTTTGCTTCTTGTCTTCCGTTCCCCCCAGGTTTCAGGGAGGAAATACTATTGTTTAGATCGGACCTCTTCTGCTTGAAGGTCATCACATATGGCTTGGACTTTTCTTGGCTATGGCTACTTTACTTGTTTACTTGGGGAATAATTTATGAAGTGTTTTATGCTTCTTTACTATTACAAGACAGGTTTTGATGTATTCTGATGTAAAAGGCTTTAGACCTTATTTATAAAGAAATGTAAGTTAATTTTACTTCCGCTATTTTATATGTTCTGTCTTGTAATATTTCTGTGTGTGTTTACCTATTAATGCCCCTCCAAGGCCAGTGCATTCCCTCGTGAGTGACCCAGGCGGAGGTCGGGTGTTACATAAATCTTAATGGGCCTCGCCCCATTTTTCTTCAATTGGCCCATCCGTAAAAACCCCAGGCCCGCTTAACTCATCTTCCCCAAAACGAGCTTCAGTATCCTTCCTCCATGCCATTTACGTGCATCCTCAATCCCTTTCCTCCCAAACCACTACACAAAAGTTTGAATAGAAATCACCCCCAAACTCCTCTTCCATTTCTCTACAAATCCATATCAAAAACATTTAACTCGAACTCGTTCTGCTCCTCGTGACATTTAGCATCGGCTACCCTGACCGCGTCACATTTCGTTTCTGTTAACTCCCAAAAAAATCACAACGGATACCATTCTTCTTACTAAATCCGAAGACAACAGCCAATTCGTGAATTAATACCTATATTTAGCGAATCCATTAGCCCTATGTATTATTTACCTAACGCTGCTCATAATCGAAGCCCAGAAAATAAATGTGCACCCTGAAATCTTGGTATAGGAATGAAGCCGGCTCCATGACGAGCATCACGATGTTAGGTTTATGACTTATAGGTTTTTCTTTGGATTGTTATATATTTTGAAGACAGACTTTCTCGTTTGGAAAAAAAACTGGCGGCGGAAAACTGTGTTGACTATGGAATGGATTAGATTAGGGTTAGAGAGTGAGTGTGGGTACTTATTTGAAAATTATAATATTTTTATATTTATTATTTTATTTTATTTTAATCCATCGTTGTTTATATTTACTATTTAAAAATCCGTATAGTCACATAACATACCCAAAAATCATGAAACTGGAAATACAACTAGAGTTCGACATTATGGACCCAACAAAACAGGTTTCGTCGAATTCCGACTCCGTTTGCTCACACAGCGTATTTTTAACCATCCAAATACTGACTATTTTTCACATTGAAAATCCATACGGCCACACATTGACCCCAAAAATCACGAAACTTGGAATCTAACAATAATTTAATATTACGGATCCAACAAAACTAGTTTCGTCTAAAATGGAGGTCGTTTGGAAAACTGGCTATTTTTAAAGCTCTAAATAACCCATTTAAATATATAAATATATTTAAAAATAATTAAATTAAATATTCATAAATAAATATTATTGTATATATATATATATATATTCACATTGAATATCATACAACTCCAATGGGATTTATAACTTGATATTCAAATCGCGGTTGAGTCGGTATTCAATTTGTATTGAAAAATCCATTTATAATATAAATAAATCGCTATAAATTATAAAGGAATTCCATTGCGACTTTTCTAAAATTTGATTTGGACGTAACTCAAAATCTACATAACGAAATCCCGATTTTTCTCTTTCACTAGAAAAATATACTTCACCAGCTCCAAACATTTCTTGTTTCACAGAAATCCGACTTAAAACGGATTCTGTATATTCGTTTAAAGTTCGAATCGCCAAATTACAAACTGTCGTGCCATTTCGAGCTCGATTATAATTAAAATATAATTTATATGTTCTATCATCGATTAAATAATATATTCGCTATTCTAATCAAATTCTAAACTGAATTATATGTTTTAAATAATCCAATTCACACAATATTGTCAATTTAGCAATTTCTAATTATTTCAGAAATTAAATATATTATTCTATTATATAATTTAATTAAATATTCCATATAATTTAATTAAACAACCATTTAATTCCCTGAATCACTAATTAAATAATTAAATAAATTAATTATTATGCTGTAAAAATACGGGTCGTTACATTCTTCCCCCCTTAAAATAATTTCGTTCTCAAAATTATTAAGGTAGAAAACAAACCCTATTGACTGGTTAGAACTTATTTATTCACTTCTTAACTTCAGTTTCAACTGAACCAATTTAATTTCAATTAAATATTAATTCATTTTTATTCATGAAAATTTTCATAAATCCTGAAAATTTTCTAACACTCTAAATTTCTGAAAAATTTCGCTAGCACCTCCTTTGTACAGCTCAATCGGTACAACTACAACTCGCCTCTCTAGACCTTCTCTAACCTAAAAGAAAATCAAACAGCCAAGCGGCTTGCCAATTCGGCTTATAAAAATCTCATACCATATGAAATATAAACTTGTACCTTTTTGTCGGGCATTAAACTCTACCACTTTCAATCTGCTATCATTCAGCATATACCAATTTCATCCCAATCAAACTCCAATCAGTTTATCCTCAAAACCACATCACTCGCTTATAACCAAGCCAAATTCCATTCTGAAATCCAACACTTAACTTATCAATTCAACATAAGTCCAGATATCTCCCAATCCAATTTTATTTGATATTTTCTATTACAATTCAATTTCCACTTAACTGGTTTCAATTCCAACTTCAATTTGCTTTCACAAATTCACATTTAATTTGTTTTAAATTAAACAATCTATTTCTGGTAGTTTTAAACATCTTTGTTTTTCTAAAAAATCCACTTTCCTTTTCAGGATTCAAACCGACTTGTTTTTCTCAAAACAATTCAAAATTAATATCTTTGGTAGTAATTCATCACTTAGAACTCGAAGATGAACACTGATGATGCTGCAGGCACTATCAGAATTATTTCGCAGCTACAGAAGTGAGTTCAATACTATATCACTTTTCAAAACCATTTTTAAACGCTTCTATTTTGAAATTATTTCAAAATATCCATCTTAATGTTTGTAAACCCATTTAAAATCTCCCAGGATTTTAAAATTCTCATATATTTAATCCAAATCCAATTACAAACACTTTTTCACATTTCTAGAGTTTTTAGTTCCAAATTCTGATTTAATTTCAGATTTAATTCATCTGATTCCATATGCTACACTTACATGAATTCTGAATGGTTATTTACATAACCATTTAATTTATAATCATGCTCGATTATAATAACAACCAATATATCATAATTCTAATTTATATATCTTCTCTATATCAAAATATACTTTGGGTATACTTATTTTCATTTACCCTCTTTTCAAAACATATCGTGTCGATCCATCGTATTCGAGTGTTTAGAAACTCCTACCGATACAGTGGATCAAACTGATCGATCAGAACACATAAATAACTCAACCAATAAATCTACACAATATAAAACCATTTTTATATCAAATAACAAATACGCGCTAATATATATACACTCAAACTCAATCTAGGGGATTGCTAACCCCATCTCTCCTGAGTCACGCCACAAAGCCAAGGTAATTACTTAACCTTCAGCTCTGATACCAACTGTAATGTCCTGAAATTCCGATACCATTTGAGCTAACCAAATAACACATGTCCGACCCAAATTGCACTGGAAACCAGAAAATGAATAGAAAGAAAACAGAGGGTGAGAATAGATAAGATAGAAACTTAGAATAGAAGAAAAAGAAGAACGTACAACATCAGAGTAAACACGAATCTCACAAACGGAACGAACAATATATAGTAGATACATAATTTTTGAAATAAAAGCAGTATATGTATACAGTAACATTATCAGAGTATGATACTTACAACACAGAGGAAATAACTATAGCTATATAATCCTGAAGCCTCCTGCTCTAAGCTCTTCAAGTATATCTGTAAAATCCTGACTACTTGAATGCCCGTACAAAATTGGGCACCCAAGAGTTTAGGGAAAACAAAACAAAAAAAACTCTGGGTCAGTCATGTGACTGGTGTGAGTAAACAATTTAAAACAGTTTGAGAAAATAAACGATATCTCATAAGACCACGCCGTATAACGGAACGGGTTTTTCCCTTATGCGAATCCAAATCAATTTGATTTAACTTTCAAATCATTTTGAAAGAAACAATGATCTTTTATATCAAAACTTTTTGATATTATATTAGTGTCTATCAATTACAATATAATAATCATCTAGCAAAAACGCTTTCATCTCATGTTCTACATACATAGTATACAATCAAAAACCGCGAGCACTTATTGGATAATTGATTTCCAACTATGACAAGTATGGAACCACCTTCCGATAGTGTACCTCTAGAGAGGAATACACTAACATCTTGCAACCCGGCCACACATGAACGACCACTCATTTCGCTTGAGTGTATCGAATGTAAATCACCAACGGTTGGGATCAGCAACTGTTTCCTAAATAGGACAACATCAAATATATTAAAGAATGAAATGATTATCTCTAAATAGGTGATAATACACCCTAATGGAAGCAACCCACATAGCCATGCTACCTGCCGGATTTTTGTCATTTCTCGGTTGTGAGGCTAGAGGCCACGCTTATCTCTGACAGATCACACAATTATTCACTATGAATGTCACATCGTCATGCCCGCCAAATCACAAATTGATTTCCCCAAAAATACAACGGGTATGCAGCTAAGAGAAACGAATTCCTCCGCCTCCAAACGTATATACGTTTGAAGAGATCAACTTACACGGTCTATTAAATATACTCTGTCAGACATTCTTCCATACAGGTCATCCTGGGACTAGACAAACCGAAGGCACTATTCTATAAATCCGTCTTAAGCAATTTCTACCTAGGATTTGACAGAACGACCCTTGCATAAACTCCGTCTTCAATTATCTTCATCATATTTGATTGCAACGCTAACGTCCATACAAAGTGGTTTCTAGATAATGAATCTAATCCCGGTCTCTAGGTATTAACGGCGGAAATGGTCAAAAACTTCGATGGTCGATGAGTTAACTATCAAAGAAAAACACGTGTGCAGACAATGATATTATTTCCAGATGGAAATTCTATCGATCAATCATCAATCATCATTTATCTCTTAAATTTATTTGTCATTTTTCATTTCCTATTATTCAACATTTCTTATTTTCTAAATTTAGAAAATATACGTTATTAACATTGGAAAGCATTTCCATTTCTTGTATTATATATTAGAAAGCATTTCTGTTTCTTATTTGGAAAACGTTTTCAAAACTTCTACATTTGGATTTAAACAGATGTTTAAATAAAACATCTCTTTGCCAACTCAAAACCTTACACTCATTAACTAAATTCACTTAACCAACCTTCACTGTCGAACCTTGACCATTCCTTAGTTAAAACGAAGTCAATCAAGTTAGGGTATAACTACCTCTCAGACCTTAACCGAACAACATTTTTAACTTCGAAATAGACAAGTTCACCTTTTACATCTTTAACAAACTTCCTTACATAACTCTCGGATTCTATTTACGAATCCACTCCTTTTATAGAAATCATTTTATTTTAACAATAGTGTTATAATCCCATGCTTCTGAAATATAATAACTTCAATATAACTTTTATTTATAAATTTGGATAAATAAACAAACAACTAATTTATTAATAAATAAATAAATCTTGATTAAAAACGGAAAGTGAAAAATACTTTCCCGAATTCGATATAATCGAATTTCAACGTATAACTCCCTTTCGAATAATCTCTTTTCGACAACTCCTTTTAGAATAAACTATATTCGATTAACTCCTTTCGAATAAACTATATTCGATAACTCCTTTTGAATAAACTATATTCGATAACTCCTTTCGAATAAACTATATTCGATAACTCCTTTCGAATAAACTATATTCGATTAACTCCTTCCGAATAAACTATATTCGATAACTCCTTTCGAATAAACTATATTCGAATAACTCTAATCCGAGTAACTCTAATTCAACTAACTCTAATTCAATTAACTCTATTCGAATAACTATATTTAACTAACTCTAACTTTATTAACTCTATTCAATAAACTCTAACTCGATTAACTCTAATTCGATTAACTCTAATCGATTAACTCCTTTCAATTTACTCTAACTCGATTAACTCTAATCGATTAACTCTAATTCGATTAACTCTAATCGATTAACTCTAATTCGATTAACTCTAATCGATTAACTCTATTCAATTAACTCTAACTCTATTAACTCTAATCGATTAACTCTTATTCGATTAACTCTAATTGATTAACTCTAATTCGATTAACTCCTTTCAATTTACTCTAACTCGATTAACTCTAATCGATTATCTGTAGTTCAATTAACTCTAATCGATTAACAGTTATTCAATTAACTCTAATCTATTAACTCTAACTCGATTAACTCTAATCGATTAATTCTAACTCGATTAATTCTAATCGATTAATTCTAACTCGATTAACTATAATCGATTAATTCTAACTCGATTAACTCTAATCGATTAATTCTAACTCGATTAACTCTAACTCGATTAATCCACTACGTTTGATTTCGTGTTTTAAAATAATATTCCATTTCCAAATTCTATTTATACCTCTATTTATAGAATTATTCATACAAAATCTCCTTTTTATTTCTAACACTTAAATCTCATTTAAAATTCCCTTTTTATAACTCTATTTATTTCCTAAATAAGTATTTCCTTTTAACTCCATTTATTTTCTAAATAAATATTTCCTTTTAACTCCATTTATTTTCTAAATAAATATCACCTTTTATAATATATTTATTTTCTAAATAAATATCTCCTTTTAACTCCATTTATTTTCTAAATAAATATCTCCTTTTATAATATATTTGTAAATATTTTACAAATATTTCCTTTTCAATTCTATTTGTAAATGTTTTACAAATATTTCCTTTTCAATTCTATTTGTAAATGTTTTACAAATATTTCCTTCTATAACTCTATTTATTTTCTAAATAAATATTTCCTTTTAACTCCATTTGTTTTCTAAATAAATATCTCCTTTTACAATTCTATTTATTTTACAAATAAATATTTCTTTTTATAAAATCCGTTGATTCTATAAAATTCCTTTATCCCAATATTCACCTTGAAACTTCTCTTATAAAATCCCTTGATTTCATATAATAATTTATTTCAATATACGCATTGAAATTTCCCTTTCTATAAAATCGGTTGATTTTAAATAATATTCTTATTTCAATATACACGTTGACATTTTCCTTTTTACATCCTAGGGTTTCTTATGGTATTTACAATGCCAAATGACAATGATCAATATCATCCAACCACACATAATCAATAACAGATTATATACTCAGCCATATATCACAATATATGAAAAACATTAAAATAAATGTTGAGGAATCCAGTTGGATCCCTCCGACCTGTTTCCCTGCATCCACAGATGTTAAACAATATAACTAACACCAATTTCATTTCAATATGAAATATTCTTCTAAACAGAATTAATATTTGATTAACGATTTATATATATATCATTATTTATAATTTCAACCGATAAATCAGCAGTTCAACCAAACAGTCAGCACACAATAATTAATCATCACTTATCAATTCTAAAATACGTTATAAAAATATAACAGATCAGAGTTGGTGAGGTTTACTCACTTTGGTTGTTTATCGTCAAATATCGATAACCGTTGTCGATTCAGATCGGACAATTTATTTTGCTATAAAATGTAATAGGCTCCAATTCACTCCCAGTCAGTTCTATTTCGTAGTCCCTGTCCTTACGATCCCGACGGATCTTTTTTTGTTGAATTCCGTCAACATATGAATAAGTTATGGCAATTATAAGTTAACACACATTTTATATATACAATTTTTATTTAATTTAAAATCTTAATGGGCCTCGCCCCATTTTTCTTTAATTTGGCCCATCCGTAGAAACCCCAGGCCCGCTTAACTCATCTTCCCCAAAACGAGCTTCAGTATCCTTCCTACATGCCATTTCCGCGCATCCTCAATCCCTTTCCTCCCAAACCACTCCACAAAAATTCGAATAGAAATCACCCCCAAACTCCTCTTCCATTTCTCTATAAATCCATATCAAAAACATTTAACTCGAACTCGTTCTTCTCCTCGCGACATCCACCAACGGCTACCCTGACCGCATCACTTTTCGTTTAAGTTAATTCCCAAAAAAATCACAACGGATACCATTCTTCTTACTGAATCCGAAGACAACAGCTAATTCGTGAATTAATACCCATATTTAGAGAATCCATTAGCCCTAGGTATTATTTACCTAACGCTGCTCATAATAGAAGCCTAGAAAATAAATGCGCACCCTGAAATCTTGGTATAGGAATGAAGCCGACTCCATGACGAGCATCACGATGTTGGCTTTATGATTTATAGGTTTTTCTTTGGATTGCTATATATTTTTGAAGATCGACTTTCTCATTTGGAAAAGGAAAACTGGCGGCGGAAAATTGTGTTGACTGTGGAATGAATTAGATTAGGGTTAGAGAGTGAGTGTGGGTACTTATAGGAAAATTATAATATTTTTATATTTATTATTTTATTTTATTTTAATCCATCGTTGTTTATATTTACTGTTTAAAAATCCGTATAGTCACATAACATACCCAAAAATCATGAAACTGGACACACAACTAGAGTTCAACATTACGGACCCAACGAATTAGGTTTCGTCAAATTCCGACTCCGTTTTCTCACACAGCATATTTTTAACCGTCCAAATACTAATTGTTTTTCACATTAAAAATCCGTACGACCACACAGTGACCCCAAAAATCACGAAATTTGGAATCTAACGATAGTTTAATATTACGATCCAACAAAATTAGTTTCGTCAAAAACGGAGGTCGCTTGCAAAACTGGCTATTTTTAAAGCTCTAAATAACCCATTTAAATATATAAATATATTTAAAAATAATTAAATTAAATATTCATAAATAAATATTATTGTATATATATTCACACCGAATATCATACAACTCCAATGGGATTTATAACTTGATATTCAAATCCCAGTTGAGTCGATATTCAATTTATATTGAAAAATCCATTTAAAATATAAATAAATCGCTATAAATTATAAAGGAATTCCATAGCGACTTTTCTAAAATTTGATTTGGACATAACTCAAAATCTATACAGCGAAATCTTGGTTTTTCTCTTCCATTAGAAAAATATACTTCACCAGCTCCAAACGTTTCTTGTTTCATAGAAATCCGGCTTAAAACGGATTATGTATATTCGTTTAAAGTTCGAATACAAACTACTACTCCATTTCGAGCTCGATTATAATTAAAATATAATTTACATGTTATCATCGAATAAATAATATATTCGCCATTCTAATCAAATTCTAAACTGAATTATATGTTTTAAATAATCCAATTCACACAATATTGTCAATTTAACAATTTCTGATTATTTCAGAAATTAAATATATTATTCTATTATTTAATTTAATTAAATATTCCATATAATTTAATTAGACAACCATTTAATTCTCTGAATCACTAATTAAATTAATTAATTATTATGCTGTAAAAATACGGGTCGTTACAGTTAATTCATTTGTATAGCATCTGGAATTCCCAGATGTGAAGAATGAAAACCACTTGCGTAGCATCTGAAATCTCAGATGTGAAGAGTGTTAAACCATTTGCATAGCATTTGGAATTCTTAGATGTGAAGAATGAAAACTACTTGCGTAGCATCTGAAATCTCAGATGTGAAGAGTGCCAATTCATTTACGTAGCATCTGGAATCGTCGGATGTGAAGAATGTTGCGTAACATCTGGAATCCCGGATGTGAAGAATGAAATCCACTTGCATAGCGTCTATAATCTCAGATGTGAAGAGTGTTAATTCATTTGCGTATCATCTGGAATCCCTGGATGTGAAGAATGAAATCCACTTGCATAGAGTCTGAAATCTCAAATGTGAAGAGTGTTAAACCATTTGCATAGCATCTGGAATTCTAAGAAGTGAGGAATGAAAACCACTTGTGTAGCATCTGAAATCTCAGATGTGAAGAGTGCCAATTCATTTGCGTAGCATCTAGAAATCCCGGATGTGAAGATTGAAATCCACTTGCGTAGCGTCTGAAATCTCAGATGTGAAGAGTGTTAAACCATTTGCGTAGCATCTGGAATTCTCAAATGTGAAGAATGAAAACCACTTGCGTAGCATCTGGAATCTCAGATGTGAAAAGTGCCAATTCGTTAGCGTAGCATCTGGAATCCCCAGATGTGAATAATGAATTCCACTTGCGTAGCATCTGAAATCTCGTATGTGAAGAGTGTTAAACTGTTTGCGTAGCATCTGATTATTTCAGATGTGAAGTATGTCGGATCTCCAATTAATTCACGTGACATCAGATCATTTCGGACATGACGAATTACTGGGTACCAAATACAAGTCCTCCCCTAGCAAGGGCACCAAACATAAGACCTTCCCAAGCGGGGGCACAAAGATGAAATAACTTCTCCAAGAAGAAGTCCCAATCCAGTCGGCTAAATCGAAATTCTTATTATATTGACAAAGCTCAGGGGTTGCATATACGTTGGCAAACTTAAACAATCCTGGCTAACAAAGTAAGGGCTTTTAGCACATCAACCACGATCAAGGAAACTTGATAAACTGATTAATAGAGTTCTTAGGCTCCAGATGACCTACAGTTTATAGGCAACAACATGGCTTGAAAATGAATGATGCTCCGAAAATACCATGAGTCCATCACGACAATACGCCAGGTCAGATCCCGAAAACCTGGTTTAATCCAGCCTTCCAAAAATGGGTCACTTGAAGAAATCAGCAAAATTTGTACGCTCAATACGTTGATTAAATCTTCGCACTAATAAAAATCGCTTTAGGAAATTCAATTGAAATCTCGTAACGTGAAGGCTCCCTCGTTTGTAAAATTCCGATTGAGCAATAATTGTACACAAGGGCAAGTTGTCATGAAGCAGGGATTCAGAACATATATCCCGAAATGATCCATAGTGCCAAAGCAAATTCAAATTCAATACTCTGAATCCGTCCAACGGCTAAATCGCCTTGGAATCAGAAACTCGAATCAAAGCTCTGATCTGATCAGGTAGCATAAAGCATATGAATTCAAAGCATGGTCCATCATAGCAAGACAAAAAGCTATACTTGGATCTCAATGCAGAATATATCATCAGCAATGTTGATTTCGAAGCCCGCATTTGTCATAAGAAAAAAAAGGCTTCGAGGGGCAAATGTTAACCCTGTTAAAACATAGTTCAATGCACCGGGTCGGTAAGTTTTAAAGCACTGGGTCGATCGCAAGTACGGGTCGACCTCAACAATGTAGATCGGTTATGTTTACACAACAACGGGTCGACCTACTCTGCAAAGCATCGGTCGGTCCACTTCCTTCAGGCCGGGTCGGTCAATATCGAAGCACCGGACCGGTCACTACAAACTAGATTGGCACCAACTAGGTCGGTGTGTAATTGAAATATGGATCGGCTCCTTTGCATATGACAATATAGAATCATCTCGGCTTGTTCACGAGTATGGAGCAATAGTTAACATACATAAGCAGCGTAGAAAAATGGATGACATGTCAGCTCACATGAAAGTGCGTAATCTGTTAAATAGGATAAGTTGCTCAGTACGGTGGAAAACATTAGGCATCAACATATACAAAGCTGACATGTAAAACGTGAAAGACCGCATGCATGAACGAAGGGTATGAAACTCCATCAAGTACCAGAACGTAAATCCAACACGTTGATCATGTATGGAAAATGGTGTCTTGAAGCAGCGTACAAAAGAACAATGAACAAGTGTTGAGTGCCATGTAAGTTGGTTGCAAGTAAGAATATAACAGCATGTCAAAGTGTAATTTGAGTTAGCTCCAAATACTATTGCAGGGTCGGTGCCAAAATGAATACGGTACCATGCGTATTCATATACATATGCTATATTAAAAATATGTGCACACATGGCAGCTCAAGGGAGGGTCGGTCACGTGTTCGTGAGGGATCTCCTATAGTGAAACATAATTTGGATCGGTACATTGAAGACAAACTGGATTGGTCTTGTTTTATTAAAGTGGATCGGCATTGTATGGCGCCACATGGTTTAAACACATTGCAATAGTGGGTCTGTCCATCCATGAAACAAACGGATCGGTGTATTTAGAAGTAAAAAGTATGCGGTCCTGTGCAATTATTTCTCGGTCAGTGCACTGTCCAAAAGTGGATCGGTATATTAGAAAAGGCGGGGAATTCGGTAATGAAACATATATGGATTTGTCCATTCAATAAAATGTGGATCGGTGTATTCAAATTAAAGAGGATCGGTGCATTCATGAGTGCAAAACTGGGTCGGTACATTGATAAAAGCGGTGGCAGAACTGTAATATATGGGATGTGCTAGCTGTATATAACTGTAAAGTGGACCAGTAGGCCGACCCAAATTTATGGCTGACCCAAACTTTGCACTCCATAATTACCCCCAAACTACACCTATAAATAGCCCATTTCTCCTCACTTCAAGGGGCCGATCCGATAACCCCGAAGAGCTGCCTAAATCACTCCTCCACCATTCTAAAGCTTCTCAAATTCCTTTAATGGCCGCCAAAGCCCTCTCCTTCTTCCTCCTACATGAAGTAGATCTCATCTTCTTCTTCTCACTCTGATTCACTCCAAACGATCTCCAACCGCCTTTGCTCCTCTTTAAAGCACGGATCTAACTCCATTTTTATGATGGAACCAAGGAAACTAATCTAATCGCAAGATCTAATCCGTTCCTTCTCGAATACAAGTGGGATCTAAAGCGGAAAGAGAGCAAAAGGTGGAGAACTATTGTAAAAGTGATCAATTGTTACAAACGAGATGTATGAGATGACGCTATATGTAATTCTCCTAATGATAGTGAAAAACATTTCAAAAGTGGACGTAGATCTTTGCTAACATCGAACCACTATAATAACCCCTTGTCTTTTACTTACTTTTATCCGTTTATTTTGCGATTGTGGCTCTTTTAATTTCTAACCATAATCTGTGAAGTGTGATTTCACACCTTTGGTGTTTGTTCCATTTTTGGAGTAAAAATCTGGACGGTTATAATAATCTGTCATCATATACAATCACATAGCGGAATAAATACTAGATATCATATGTTGAACACTTCTAGCTCGTCTCTGGATTTCGCAGCATCCGATAACCTAGACCTATACAACTCAGTCTAACCCCAGCATTACAAACACCGGGTCATTCTGGTGAACCAGAGTGAGAAAACACACTGAGTTTAAAGGTATCATCCAACTTGATTTTTAAAGTCAAAATCCTTTTGAAAGAAAAGGATAATCATAAGACCAAATCCACACATAAGTACGGACGGTTTTTACCTTACGATAACCCAAAACATTTTTGAAATCAATATATTTTATGATAATATAATAGTGTCTAAATTCAAATAAATATCAATCTAGTAGAATGCTTGCATCTCACGCTCTACATATGTAGCATACAATCAAATCCGCGGGCGCTTATTGGAGAATGGATTTCCTGGCAAGGTATGGGACTACCTTCCCGACAATGTACCTCTGTAGATGAATGCATTTAGGGCTCAACAATGTAATGACCTACCTTTTTAGCTATCGAATAATTAATTAATTTAATTATTTAAATAAGGATTTAGAGATTTAAATAGTGGTTTAATTAATTATAGTGGATATTTAATTAAATTAAATAATAGAATAATATATTTAATTCAGAAATAATCAAAAATATTGGAAATCATAATATTCTGTGAACTGGGTCATCCCTAAGATTTAATTCAGTTTAGAGTTGAAATATATTAGCGAATATATTTAAATAACGACAATTCGAACGTAGAATTATAATGTAATTAAAATCGAGTGCGTAACGACGTGGAAGTTCGCTATTTGGTGATTTGAACTTCAACTAAATATACAGGGTTCGTTTTAAATCGGATTTCTGTGAAACAAGAAACGTGTGGAGTTGGTGAAGTATATCTTTCTAGTGGAAGAGAAAAATCGAGATTTCATTGTGTAGATTTTGAGGTCCAACTCTATTTCTCAGAAAAACAGCGCCATGACCATAACGATTTATTTAGATTTTAAAAAAGGAATTTTAAATATAAATCAAATATCGGGTCGACCCAGATTGAAATATCGAGTTAGAAATCTATATATGATTTTTCTGAGCTGTATGGTATTCCTTTGTGAATATAGACGATAATAATTATTTTTAAATATTTAATTCAATTTTTATTTAAATATGTTTATATATTTAAATAGGTTATTTAGAGCTTTAAAAATAGCCACTTTTGCAAACGAAGTCGGAATTCGACGAAACTAATTTTGTTGGATCCGCAATGTAAAATGGTTGTTATATTTCCATTTTTTTATTTTTAGAGTCACTGTGTGACCGTACGGATTTTTAGAGTAAGAAATAGTCAGTATTTTGACCTTTAAAAACACGTTGTGCGAGCATACGAAGTCGGAATTCGACGAAACCAGTTTCGTTGGGACCGTAATGTCGAACTCTAGCTACGCGTCCAGTTTCGTAATTTTTGGATATCGTATGTGGTTGCAGGGAACTTTAAGGACCCAGAATGAGTATAAAATCAATAAAATAAAATAAAGAGTAAAAGGTGAAAAATATCCTAACAAACTTGTGAACCTCAACCAAGCCACGTTACTTTCTGCTCAGCCACAAACCTTACCAATCCCCAAGCATAAAACCCCAGAACCCATTCGTTTTCCTCAAAGGCAAAATCGCAGGTAAGAAAAATCAACGGAAATCAAAATAAAAACCCATAAATCTCCAAACTAATATATTTAGATCCGCCATGAGAAGCAAACCTTATATGCTTTTTATCTCATTCGCACCTTATTTTGTTTTGCTGGAAAGTGTACATCGGGTCCTAGGTTAGCCGATTCATGGAGATGGAAGCAGCAACTCACGAATTCAAGTGCGTTTTTGGACTCGGGATGGAGAATGGCATATTCCCAAAACATTTTGATGGAATCTGGGCAAATTGGTGTCGGAACTGGGAAGCTGAGTGGTCGGAGCCGCCATTGGGAGGTTGCGTGCGAGTTTGAGGAGATGGTGACGGATGGAACGAGAGTTTGACGAGGAGTTCGATGGTGATGTTGGTTTCAAGTTTTGGTGAAAGTATTTAAGTCAAGGAGTGGTGGAAAGTTCGGCTATGGTGTTATGAGTGAAGGGGAGCGGAAGTCTGTTTACTGGGAGGAAGAAGTAAGAAGCGGGTCGGGTATTAAGTTGAAGTTGGGCCGGGTTCAAGAATGTGAGGCCCGAATTATATTGTTTTAACTTTAATTTGAGTTCAAATACTCGTATAACTTCGCAACTGAATAACTTTATCATACGATATCGGTTTTCAGCGAAACAAGATATGTCGGGATCGTATGGACGGCGGCTACACAATGGAACTGACCGCGAATCAATCGGAGCTCATTACAATTTATGGTGAAATAAATTGTCCGACTGAGTCAAATAACGCAAATCATTATTCAACGGTTAACGCGCAAATGTGAGTAAAACTCACTAACTCTGAACAGTTCTATTTTTATAACGTATATTTAGAACTGATAAATGATGACTGATTGCTGTGTGTTAACTATTTGGTTGAGTTGCTTGTGTATTATTTGAAATTATAGATAACGATATATATATAATCGTTAATCGAATATTGATTCTGTTTAAACAGAATATTTTATATTTGCGTTGTTTAACATATGTGATGTAGGGACACAGGTTGGAGGGGTCCAACTGGACTCCTCAATATTTATAATACTGTTCTGTTCATATATTGTAATATATGATGTGATATATATTCTATTTGATTATGTGTGTTTTAAATGATATCGATCATTGTGGTTTGGTATATTAAATACCGTAAGAAATAGCAGAAGGTAGAAAAAGGATATTTCAAAGCATATTTTGAAAATAATTTTTTTACATAAAATCACCGGATTTTATATAAAAAAGGAAAAAGATTTTTTTAAAGGAAATAATTATAAAATCAAAAGAGTTAAAAGAATTTATTTGTTAAACAAATATAAAGGAAATAATTTGTTAAAAAAATATAAAGGAATTTATTTGTTAAACAAATAAAAAGAAAAATATTTGTAAATAGATTAGAAAAAGGAAATATTTGTAAAACATTTACAAATAGATTTAAAGGGATTTATTTATTTAGGGAATAAATAAAGTTAAAGGATTTATTTATTTAGGGAATAAATAAAGTTACAGGATTTATTTATTTAGGGAATAAAAGTATAAAAGGGTTATTTATTTATAGAAAATAAATAAAATAAAAAGGGTTATTTATTTAGGAAATAAATAGAAAGGATAAAAGAAATATTTATTTGTTAAATAAATAGAATTAAAAAGGGAACAGTTATTTGTTAAGTAAACAAATAAAAAAGAAATAAGTCAAAAGGAGATAATTCAAAGAAATAAATCAAATAGAGTTAATTGATTGGAGTTAATCAAAATGAGTTAGCGAAAGGGTTGAATCAAATGAGTTAGTCAAACCACGTCAAATGAGTTAATCAAACCAAGTTGATCGAATTGGTTCAACCAGATTAATCAAAGGAGTTAGTCAAATGATTTAACCAAAAGGAGTTAGCTAAGTCGAGTCAATCGATTAGAGTTAGAGTTAATCAGTTAGAGTTAACCAGTTAGAGTTAACCAGTTAGAGTTAATCAGTTAGAGTTAATCAGTTAGAGTTAATGTAACGACCCGGAATTTTAGGGCCAATTTAAATTTTTTTTTATTTTTATGAATTTAAAGTATTTTTAATGATTTATTTATTTTAATCGAAGTTAAAACGAACAAATTTAATTTAAATATAAAAGGAGATTAAAACAAGCGCTGCAGTTTGAAATTTTGATTTGAAACTTTGACTGAATGTGCAGGATTCAAAATAAAACGAATTTTAGTGAAACCAAAAATATTTAAATCTATTTATGAATATCTTTCTAATGAATCTGAAAAATTATAATTTCACTTTAAAATTTATAAGTTATGTCAAAATTAAAATTTAGGAAAGTCGCTATGAAATATATATATATATATATATATATATAATATAAAGGTCGAAAATGCCACTTTTTGCATACGACGGAATTTGAACTCGAAACCACTTCCGTTGAGTTCAGAATGACGTTTTTGCATTGAAAAATAGTAAACACTTATATGTTTCGAGTTTCAGAAAATGTTTGTTTAAAAATGCATTTTTAATATTAAATATATTCGCCTTGAAAATAGCCATTTTCAAAAAGTCTCAGAATCGAACGAAATTAATTTTGTTGTGATCGTATCGTCATAAGAAAGCCAAAAATAATTTTTCTGGATTTTTCTGAGTCCGTATGTGGTCTCGGTGAATTTCTGCGTACGTTTGAATTCTAAATAATGATTTATATTTAAAACTGAAAAACGGAGGCCAAGATGATAGTTTGGGCTAACGGGACAGGTCCAGATGAGTCCGGAACGGGGGCTAAATGGTATGAACGACAGTCGTTGGGCCTGAATCGGAGTTCGGACCAAAACGGGCTTAAACGGGCTAATTAACTAACGATTAAATAAACCTAATATTATAATATATAAGCCGCTACAGTAGCTTCTTCTTCCCCCGACGTTACTTTTCAGCCATAAGAAACCCATTAGTGCTCAAAAATTCAAACTCCGATTGCTCACTCATTACTCAATGAAAACCAGCAAACCAATACTCATATCGAAGCTCTTCTCGAGCTCTACGATCTCTGACAAGAACCAACCCTCCCCGTGCCCCGTAGCTCCGCCACCAGGCCCCCGAACCAGCGCCGAACGCACCCCCCTGGGCCCACCATGTCAGCGCGCGGCCTCCCCCCTTCCCGGCGTGGATGCATCTCTCGTAGCCGGACAACCTCCAACAAACGGTTCGTGAAACCATCGCCTACAACTCCAGAAAATTGGATTTGAATTTTTGAACAATCATGGGTTCTAAGGTAGATTTTGTTTCAGGTTTCCCATGCTTTTAAGCGTTACACAGCCAGTTGTAAAAAGTTGATTTTGATTTTTCCTATGAATTTGCATTAGAATTGTCCCAGATCCGCAATTGTTTTGAACTCGAACATCAAATCTGATCGAACCTGAATCATCTCCTCTGACCAAACACGCTGAGAATTTTATTTTTAAATTTAATTTATTAAATTATTATTTGCATGACTGTTAACCATAGATCTAATATGTTATGATATTTAGAACATAGATCTGAATTGTTCACCCCGTATGTTGTTAGATCTGAATTGTATGATATTAGATCTGAAAATTAGGGAAGAAACCTGAATTAATAATTAATTATAATTAATTATGGTTATTTGTTTAATCACGCTACGTTGATTTAACATATGTCAAGTTAAAACATCACCTTATAATTACATTGATGTAAATTATTGGAATTGGACTTGTTGTCATGGTTGGATGTTGCCGTTATGTAATGTGATGAAAATTTACTTTTTATGGGATGCAAATAAAATAGGAATGCGACTTGTGGTGGAATTTACATATTATTATGTGAAATTAAAATAAGACGAAAATTTGACCATGTAAATAAATAAATAAAAAAGACGATCTTTTTATACTTAAAATAAAAAGACAAATCTTTTTATATTGAAAACAAAAAGATGAAAATCCGACGATGTAAATAAAAAGACAATCTTTTTGCATTGTATAATAGAAGAGATAATATTTTTACATTGTAAAATAGAAAGATTAATATCTTTACGTTGTAAAGTAGAGAAGTTGATATTTTTACATTATCAAAATGAAAAGTTGATATCTTTACATTGTAAACATAAAAGTGAATATTTTTGCATTGTAAGTAAAAGAATGAATTTTGCGATGTAAATTAAAATAACATTTTTATATGTTATTTAGATAAGAATTTACACCGCATGAATTAAATTACATTTTTCTATGTAATTTATATATGAATTAGAATGGGATGATAAAAATTTACCTTTTTATATGAAATTAAAACATAAATTCACTGTATGACAAATTTAACATTTTTGTTAATGTTAAAAATGAGAATTTCATCGTATGACAAATTTAACATTTTTGTTAATGTTAAAAGTAAGAATTTCATCGTATGACAAATTTAACATTTTTGTTAATGTTAAAAATAAGAATTTACATGGTATGAGAAATTAACATTATTCTTGGGGTTAATAATAAGTATTTGCAATGCATGAAAAATTAACATTTTCAATTTTAATTAAATAGTTATTTCATCGTAGGATGTAACTAACATTTTTAATGTTAATATTATGAAAATTATAATGTATGATGTAATTATCATTTTTTTTTTAAAAAGTTAATATTAAAAAGGAATTTTACCGTAGGATAAGATTAACATTTTATTTAACGTTAATAATGAGTAATTTCACCGCATGTATGAATATACATTATTGTAAATGTATATTAAATAGTAAAATTTAACCATAGGATGCAATTAACATTTTTAATGTTAATTTTAAAAGATAATTTAACCGTAAGAATTAACATTATTTTCTAATGTTAATATTTAAGAAATTTACACCGTACAACATTTAAATCTATTTTTAATGTTAATATTAAAAGTATTTACATCGTAGGAAATTAACATTTATTTTTAATGTAAATATTAAGAGTATTTCACTGTAGGATGATTTAACATTATTTTTGATGTTAAAATAAAAGAAATCCACCGTATGTTCATTTAACATTATTTCTAATGTTAATACTAGAGTAATTTTAATCGTATGTATATTTCACATTTTTATTTATGTGAAGTAAAAGAAAATTCACCGTATGATAATTTACATTATTTTATAATGTAATAAAAAGAGAAAACCAACCGTATGATAATTTACACTATTTTATTATGTAAATATGTATGTAGAAATTTGACATGAAATGAAATTTACATTTTATTATGTAAGGTTAAAATAGGAATTTGCGACGACCTTAAATTTACATTTTTATATGTAAATTATAAAGTGAAATGATATGGTACGTTAAAAATTTCATTTTTCTTTGTAATTAGAAGGTGAATTTCACCGTATGTCAAAATTTACATTTTTATTTGTAAATATAAAGTAGGAATTCACTGTATGACAAGATTTACACTCTTTATTTATAAATAAAAAGTAGGAATTTACGGTGTATTAAAATTGTACATTTTTCATATGTAATGTAAGAGTAGGAAAAGTTTACATTATTTTTAATGTAAATATAATTGGAATTTCCAAAGTAAGAAAAGGTTACATTATCTTTAATGTAAATATAATTGGGATTTTCAAAGTAGGAGAAATTGCATTTTTGTTAATGAAATAAAAAGAAAATACACTGCATGTTAAGTTATCATTATTTATAATGTTAAAATAAAGAGGATTAACTATAGGATTAGTCTACATTATTTTGTAATGTAAGTAAAAAGGGATTTAACCGTAGGATTCAAGTATATTAGTCTTAATATATTGATGAAAAGGGAATTTCACTGTATGATAGTTTACATTATTTTATAATGTGATTAAAAATGAATATACACCATAGGAAAAGGATTACATTTTAATTTATGTAATATACGTAAGAATTTACACCGTAGGTGAAATTTACATTTTATTTAATGTAAATCAAGTAAGAATGCGTCTAGGGTGAAAATTTACATTTTTGTAAATTAAATATGAATGGTAATAAGAATGAAAGTTCACATTTATTTTATATAAATAAAAATAGGAATGTGGCAAGTAAATAAAGATTACATTTTTATATGTAAATAGGAATGAAAATTACATCGTAAAATAAAATTACATTTTTGATGTGATGGCAATTACGGATGCACTTAAAAGAGAAAATGAATATTTAATATGAATAGAATTATAATATGGTGGAAAGATGAAAATAAATCAATTGAACGATGTATTATAATTTACATTTTAATGTAAATTATAATAATATAATAAAAATAAAGTAAGAGGAATGATTCATCGCCTAATAATAAGTTGCATTTTCATGTAAGTAAAGAAGAGAAAAGATATGAGAATGAAAATGCACATAAGAATAAGAATTAACGATTTAGTTATTTATTTATATATAATAATTAAAATAAGAATGAATTGTTAATAAAAATATTATTAACAAATAAGAAGGATTTTCAAAAAATATATATATATGTATATATACGAGTATTGTTTGGAAAGCCGAGCTATTCTCATTCCAAATGATCCAGCGGCGTTAAAAATTGAAGTAAGAAGACGACGTATGAAGACCGTAAATCTTCCCTCGAATGGACAGCGATCGAGATCCTGAATTGACTTGCTACCAATTCATGGGTCAAGGTCATTGCCCAGACGTACGCGTTGATTTCACGGATTTGACTTTCGTTCAGACCCAGAGCATAAGTTTAAATGGATGGGGTGTCTGACATCGTACTTCGTTATATTTCATATTGTTGATTTTCTGTTAATATATAAATATTGGTGGTGGAGAATTTATTCTCTACTTAACACCCATTTATGTATTGATGGAGAACCAATGGTATGGCATGGAGTGACAGTGTGGCATACTAAGATGCAATGATCATGGTTTCTTGTTGAAAAGCAGAACCATGTGGTGACGATCAAAGCACTGCTTAAATAAGCAGAGCTTTGTGTATTACGTAACCTCACGAGCCTCACAAACCGGTAGAGTCTAAAATGGGCGAAGGGAACGCAGGGAAAGCAGCACGTTTCTTTCTAGCTAGAGTGGTGTCAGTGACCTACCAGTCCTGACATTTTACTTATGTGGATGATGGAATGAGGCGCCTCAGATATTAGGTCCTATAGGACCGGGAAACGTGTGCTTAGGAATAACTAATCCTCAAAGCTGTATGAGAGGACCGGCCCTACCATTTCCAAGGGTTCACTGCGGGGGATCCTGAGACATTAGCTAGAGTGTCTCGAATCGGTAAGGAGCTCCGCTCTAGCCTAGACTCATGATGGAAACCAAAATCCAAATACGAACCGACGAATTTGATTGTATTACTAGTATGGAGGCATAATATATGGTACCTATGCTTCCTAAGATTAATACATTTACTTTGAAATGTTTTCATATACACTAATAATAATATGAGATGCGTGTTTGCCGTATTTAGCATGTTTAATCACCATAAGGTAAAACCCTATCCTCTGGTGTGCGTTGCATTGTGTGATGGGACTTGGGTCTTATGGTGATTCAATTTTTTTTCCAAAAGCATGGCATTGTTTACGATGTATTTAATTATTTGTTATGACACTTTAAATTATGCACGGCAATCCATTAGAGTAAACCCGTTCCGCGTTAGCGGCGTGGTCTTTGGATTTGCCTTATTTCTAGTAGTTATAATTAGTTAAGAATTCTCATACCAGTCCCATGACTGACCCATAGTTTGTTTCACCTTTTTGCAAACTTGGGTGCCCTCTTTTCCATACGGGCATCCAAGTAGACAGGTTCATTCTTTGCTTGGAGTCTTTTCTTTGGAGCTGCTTATTCTCTCTCTTGGATTTGCTTTTGTGGAAGAGGTGATGACTTGGAGCTTGAAGACATTTATCTTTTGTTTCTGTGGCATCTTTTCTTTTCTTTTTTAGACATCAAACTTATTTCTTTTCTGCAAACTTGTTGTAATAGCTTAGATTCTGTGACTGTGGATTTTCTGTGATTGATGACATTATATTTTTCCGCTGCTATAATGTTATTACTATATGAATTTCCTTTTCTATATTGTATCTGTGTTCTGTTTTATTGTATTTATGTTGTATTCCAAAAATGATTACTCCTACTTTCATTCCGTGGAAGTTTGGGGTCATCACGGTTGGTATCAAAGCCAGGTTTACAAAGAGGAATATAACATATTTATAATAATTCGTTTACGTAGAATCACTATATTCTACGGCGAACATTTCATGTATTACATAATAGCCAGTCACTTAATCGTCATCTTTTCTTTCGTCCTTCGATCTTTTCTATCTCCTAGAATCACCATTTCAGTTGTTTTGACTCTCCCCTTGATCGTGCATTCGAAGAAGACTAAGTGAAGTGGTGATGCTCAATTGGCACATGTTTACGAAGGAACGAAAGGACCAACTTCTTCGGTGGAAAGCCAGATGTTATAGACGGTACCATCTCTGTTAAAAACATTCTCTGTGTTTATTCTTCCTCTTCTATTTTTTTTCCTTTTCGGGGACGAAAAGTTCTTAAGGAGGGGAGATTGTAACGACCCGGAATTTTATGGCCAATTTTTTTTTTTTTTTATGAATTTAAAGTATTTTTGATGATTTATTTATTTTAATCGAAGTTAAAACGAACAAATTTAATTTAAATATAAAAGGAGATTAAAACAAGCGCTGCAGTTTGAAATTTTGATTTGAAACTTTGACTGAATGTGCAGGATTCAAAATAAAACGAATTTTAGTGAAACCAAAAATATTTAAATCTATTTAAGAATATCTTTCTAATGAATCTGAAAAATTGGAATTTCACTTTAAAATTTATAAGTTATGTCAAAATTAAAATTTAGGAAAGTCGCTATGAAATATATATATAAAATATATAAAGGTCGAAAATGCCACTTTTTGCATACGATGGAATTTGAACTCGAAACCACTTCCATTGAGTTCAGAATGACGTTTCTGCATTAAAAAACAGTAAACACTTATATGTTTCGAGTTTTAGAAAATATTTGTTTAAAAATGCATTTTTAATATTAAATATATTCGCCTTGAAAATAGGCATTTTTCAAAAAGTCTCAGAATCGAACGAAATTAATTTTGTTGTGATCGTATCGTCATAAGAAAGCCAAAAATAATTTTTCTAGATTTTTCTGAGTCCGTATGTGGTCCCGGTGAATTTCTGCGTACGTTTGAATTTAAAATAATGATTTATATTTAAAACTGAAAAACGGAGGCCAAGATGATAGTTTGGGCTAACGGGACAGGTCCAGATGAGTCCGGAATGGGGGCTAAATGGTATGAACGGCAGTCGTTGGGCCTGAATCGGAGTTCGGACCAAAACGGGCTTAAACGGGCTAATTAACTAATGATTAAATAAACCTAGTATTTTAATATATAAGCCGCTACAGTAGCTTCTTCTTCCCCCGACGTTACTTTTCAGCCGTAAGAAACCCATTAGTGCACAAAAATTCAAACTCCGATTGCTCACTCATTACTCAATGAAAACCAGCAAACCAATACTCATATCGAAGCTCTTCTCGAGCTCTACGATCTCCGACAAGAACCAACCCTCCCCGCGCCCCGTAGCTCCGCCACCAGGCCCCCGAACCAGCGCCGAACGCACCCCCCTGGGCCCACCACATCAGCGCGCGGCCTCCCCCCTTCCCTGCGTGGATGCACCTCTCGTAGCCGGACAACCTCCAACAAACGGTTCGTGAAACCATCGCCTACAACTCCAGAAAATCGGATTTGAATTTTTGAACAATCATGGGTTCTAAGGTAGATTTTATTTCAGGTTTCCCCACGCTTTTAAGCGTTACACAGCCAGTTGTAAAAAGATGATTTTGATTTTTCCTATGAATTTGCATTAGAATTGTCCCAGATCCGCAATTGTTTTGAACTCGAACATCAAATCTGATCGAACCTGAATCATCTCCTCTGACCAAACACGGTGAGAATTTTATTTTTAAATTTAATTTAATTTAATTTAATTTATTAAATTATTATTTGCATGATTGTTAACCGTAGATCTAATATGTTATGATATTTAGAACATAGATCCGAATTGTTCACCCCGTATGTTGTTAGATCTGAATTGCATGATATTAGATCTGAAAATTAGGGAAGAAACCTGAATTAATAATTAATTATAATTAATTATGGTTATTTGTTTAATCACGCTACGTTGATTTTACATATGTCAAGTTAAAACATCACCTTATAATTACATTGATGTTAATTATTGGAATTGGACTTGTTGTCATGGTTGGATGTTGCTGTTATGTGATGTGATGAAAATTTACTTTTTATGGGATGCAAATAAAATAGGAATGCGACTTGTGGTGGAATTTAAATATTATTATGTGAAATTAAAATAAGATGAAAATTTGACCATGTAAATAAATAAATAAAAAGACGATCTTTTTATACTTAAAATAAAAAGACAAATCTTTTTATATTGAAAACAAAAAGATGAAAATCCGACGATGTAAATAAAAAGACAATCTTTTTGCATTGTATAATAGAAGAGATAATATTTTTACATTGTAAAATAGAAAGATTAATATCTTTACGTTGTAAAGTAGAGAAGTTGATATTTTTACATTATCAAAATGAAAAGTTGATATCTTTACATTGTAAACATAAAAGTGAATATTTTTGCATTGTAAGTAAAAGAATGAATTTTGCGATGTAAAGTAAAATAACATTTTTATATGTTATTTAGATAAGAATTTACACCACATGAATTAAATTACATTTTTCTATGTAATTTATATATGAATTAGAATGGGATGATAAAAATTTACCTTTTTATATGAAATTAAAACATAAATTCACTGTATGACAAATTTAACATTTTTGTTAATGTTAAAAATGAGAATTTCATCGTATGACAAATTTAACATTTTTGTTAATTTTAAAAGTAAGAATTTCTTCATATGACAAATTTAACATTTTTGTTAATGTTAAAAATAAGAATTTACATGGTATGAGAAATTAACATTATTCTTGGGGTTAATAATAAGTATTTGCAATGCATGAAAAATTAACATTTTCAATGTTAATTAAACAGTTATTTCATCGTAGGATGTAACTAACATTTTTAATGTTAATATTATAAAAATTATAATGTATGACGTAATTAACATTTTTTTTTTAAAAAAAAGTTAATATTAAAAAGGAATTTTACCGTAGGATAAGATTAAAATTTTATTTAATGTTAATAATGAGTAATTTCACCGCATGTATGAATATACATTATTGTAAATGTATATTAAATAGTAAAATTTAACCATAGGATGCAATTAACATTTTTAATGTTAATTTTAAAAGATAATTTAACCGTATGAATTAACATTATTTTCTAATGTTAATATTTAAGAAATTTACACCGTACAACATTTAAATTGTAATAACCCGGAAAATCTGAACCAGTTTAAAATTTTTAATTTGGCGATTTTAATGAATTTTGAGTATTTAAAATAGATTATTTTAAATAAAAACGACGAGAAATTTATTTTGAATATAATTCGAACGTATATATTTATACGCGCTGTCCTTAGAATATAAATAATTATATATAATTATAAATAGAATTGAAAATGGCGCGGTAGTTCGATAATTCGATTTCAAACTTCAATTGAATGTACCGGGTGCAAAACAATCCGGATTTTAGTGAAACCAAAAACATTAGGATCTAATTGATAATATCTTTCCAACGAATCTGAAAAATCGAAATTTCATGGCGGGAATCAAAAGATATGTCCAGTTGAAAATTCTGAATAGACGCTATGGAATTCAAGCCCTTAAAAATGGGAATTTTGCAAACGACCTCGGATTTCGACGAAACCACTTTTGTTGGATCCGTGATGTCAAGTTATTGCTAGATTCCAAATTTCATAATTTTTCGAATCAATATGTGAGCGTGGCAAAGGAAAACGTTTTACCAGTTTCAGTTGATTTTGATCGACTGGAAATTGGCCATTTTTCCAACGGTCTCAGAATTCGATGAAACTAGTTTTGTTAGGACCGTATCGTCAATACGAAGCTAGAAAATATTTTTCGAGAATTTTTAGAGTTAGTATGTGACCCCGGTAATTTGAAATGTACGTTTAAAATTCAATATAGTGATTTAAACGTAAATTTAACGGAAACTGATTGTAACGATCAAATCAGCCTGCGATACATATCCCATTGTGTTCGGAATGGGGGTATAACGCTATGGACGACAGGCGGTGGGCCTCGTTTCGAGGTCGTATGTAAATGTCAACTTTTTGAAGGATAAATAAATAAATTAATATAATATATATATCCTCCTTTCTATACCTAGCCCCCCTATTCATTTATTCAGATCGTAAAAAAAAAGAAGAAGAAAACCCGCCGTTCATCGCGCCTCCCTCTCCTCCACCCTCCACCGTTGTCGTCGGCACCTGCGCCGCCCTCCCCTCCTCATCTTCCTCCTCCCCTCCGCTGCTACAAACCCGACGCCCCCCCTACGAAACCGCCCAACTCGAGCTCGCACCTAACCCTAGCCACGCTCCGCCCGCCTCTAACCCCTGGCGACGGCGCCTCCGACCTCCGAGCGCCCTCCTCACATCAGAGCCTCCCCCTCGTACGAGTCTTCGTTCGAAGAAAACCCGATAGCCATGAACCCCTCGATTTGCACTATAAGTTGCTTTTTATTTTACTTATTTATTTTATTTTTTTCATGCCATTAATATTAAAAGGGTTTTAAATCAGTTTTATATGAAAAAGGAATAAAAATACGATTTTTCCTTATTTGAATGACGAATAAAAATTCGATTTTTAATGAAGAATATAATAGAAAAGACTTTATTTTTATAAAGGCGAAGTCTTTTTATATAGTATAGTAATAAAAATATGATTTTTATATTTTTAAAGTAATAAAAATATGATTTTTGTATTTTTAAAGTAATAAAAATATGATTTTTATATTTTTTTTAAGTATTAAAAATATAATCTTTACTATATAGATGATATAAAAATATGATTTTTGTTTGTGTAGAGGATTAAAAATATAATTTTTACATGATAGCAATATTAAAAATAGCATCTTTATATGTGTAGCAAAATAAAAATGTGATTTTTATAATGATATATTTGAAAAGGCGAAATCTTTATATGAAGAATGGCGTGATAAAAATATAATCTTTACTATATGAACATCGATGTGAAAATATAATTTTTATCTATATAGTAGCGGAGTAGAAATTCGATTTTTATATATTGAATAGCATAGTAGAAATTCGATTTTTATATATTGAATAGCATAATAAAAATTCGATTTTTATATATTGAATAGCGAAGTAAAAATTCGATTTTTACATATGTAGAGAATACGGGCAACGAAGGTGATAAAGATGAGATAACGACGAAGATTTCTATAAATGAAGAGTCGTGGTATTGGATAGCTTTCGGTGAGAACTTCTCACTCTTCAGTTTCTTTTTCTAGTTATATATATACTAGGATGCAGACGGTGTTTAGTAGCACCCGACACCCGTCATCCACAGACCATGGATGGCTTGTTTGTTTAATTGTTTGGTTGTGTAGTTGGTTAGATTACTTGGTTTGAATTGAATTGTTTGGTGAAATGAAATTGATTTGATTGATGTGTGAATGGCGTGGGCCTTCACTAGACCGGGGATAAGGCTAGGCCTTGTCCCGTTTCTAGTATCGTGCCGTTATGCCGCCGAAATTTTCTAAAAATAAAGTAGAAAAATAAAGATAACATTTTATTTAATAAATGAACCGAATAGAATATTCATAGGTTGAATAAAATAGTTTGATCGTTAAAAATATAATTTTTAACGTGAATGTGAATAAATAAATATTCATTTACAAACCGGACGGTTTGTTTATGTACACCTATTTGAAGGACATTGATTGGGACGATAAATTTTACACATCGCCCAACTGCACAAATAAAATCTGTGTTTGATTGTTTATAACCCCACACGGGTATTGGGATGATATTTGACGTACACTAATCCCGATTGTTTAGTTGTATGTCGATCGATTGATTGACAGACTGTTATAAGCGTTGAATATTTATATTTGATGCTTATACAGTGTAGAATGCACTTTGGATGATGGTTGATTATTCATCGTTGTTGATATGTACATATGTTGTAGAAAATCCATATAATTAACATTATATGGTAATTGATTGGGCCTCATTCCAGTTTCGAAAAAGAAATATTTGAAAAAAAAACTTTGAAATAGCAATATTTGAAAATAGAAAGTTTGAAAAAGAAAATATTTGATTAGAAATATTTGAGATAGAAATATTCGAAATAGAATATTTGAAAATAGAAACATATGAAGCCGTGTTGGTTAGACTGACGCCATTTTGACGTGAACGATATTTATATCGATTTTATTCATTTTATAATGAATATCGAAAGTGATTTCAAAATCTGATTTTTTGAATATAAATGAATTCGAATTGAAATTGAATATAAATGAATTCGAATTGAAATGGAATAGAAATGAATTCGAATTGAAATTGAATTGAAAACGAACTGAAATTGAATTAGAAATCAATTTGAATTGAAATCAATTTGAAATGAATTTAAAATGAATTTAAATTGGAATATTCAATTTTGATTTGAAATTGAATATGAAGTTGAAACTATTTTGAAAATAAATTTAAAACGATTTATAAAGCACATTTTGAATTGAAATCGGCAAAATATATATTATATATATTATATATATAATATAATGGTCTGAATAGAACGCACCGCGCCGCGGTAGTTCGCGAATTTCGACCATTAACTTCGAACGGATATTACGGGAGATCCGACCGTCGGATTCTCCTGAAACCGGAACCGTTGGGTTCGTATCGAAAAGAGCTTTCTAACGATTATTAGAAATTAGAAATCTAACGGTTGGATTTGGAATTATGTCCAAATCAAATTTGAAAAAGGTCGCTGTAAGTGCAGTTCGATGGCCGTTGATGGAAATCGACTGTACAGGCCTTGATAAAATTATTAAAAATAGTAATAATTTGTGTAAAATCATAAGAAACGATTTAGAAAGAACTGGGATGAAAAACTCCATATTTGAAAAGATAAAAATAGATTTTTATCGAAATGAACTAGTTTTGAACTAGAATTATAATTCTATTTATTTTTAAATAAATAAATTGGATTTGAAATGGTTTTGAAAATAACCAGAATTTCCAATAATTGCATTGGAATAGATTTGAATCGAAATTGTCTTCGGAATATTTCGATGTTGGATTTCGTGATTATGCAGATGTTGTTATGGAAATTTGAAAGATATTTATATATCGTTATTTCCAATACGATATCTGTTGGTCGTAGAATTTGATATTGAATATAAGCCAATATATTTGCTATTCAGAGCCTTGTGTTTAATATCAAATGTGATTTGGGTTTGTCGTGAATGGTGTCTTCATTAACACTGTTCTTAAGCCCAGTTGAGAAAAGATTAAATCTTTTTATTTAGATTTAATGAAGTGCACCAATTAAATGATATTTAATTGGAATTGGATGGATATTGATTTTTGGGTTTATCGTGAACAGTGTTTTAAATAACACTTGTTCTTTAACCCGATAATTAATGGAATGTGATTTTGGGTTTATCGTGAACCGTGTTTTAAATGACACTGATTCTTTAACCCAGTCAACGATTAAAACTAAGTGGAGTTTTAATGAATCTTTAATTAGATTGAAAAGATCGAGGATGGAGTATCACCAGTTTTACTCCAGGCGATAGTTAAATCTTTAATTAGATTTAAACGTGAAATGGTAATTGAATTTACCGATAACACTGTGGTGTTAGATATGAAGTATTACCAGTTTTACTTCATGGGATGAATATGTTGGGATTGGGAAATTAAAACAAATGATTACTTCGGTAAGGTTCGTTAATCCCGACTAGTTGAATCGAAATTCACAAGTAGATTCAAGAATAAATTAAAGAATTTATCTTTGATAAAATTAATGGGAACCTTTCCCTATGAATGTGAAATTTTAGAAACTAACTGTCGGTTAGCTAAGCAGAATGGTTTTCTGGATATTGATCTGATGTTGGTTTCGGCCTTCGCGGTTAATATTTGGGAAATTATTCTCTTGATTAATTTACGGTTAGTGACTGATGAATTGGAATGAGGCGTATGTTGTGTTTGTGTAACACTTGTTTAAAGTATACGCGAGTTATTCGGAAAGACCGGGTTTATCCCATTCTGAATAACTGATACGACGATAAGTCGAAGATGAAGATGGTGGTCGAAGACCAGAAGTCTTCACGTCGTTTGGGTGATTACTGATGATCTTGATTGGGTTGTACACCCAAGAAGATGGAAACAGTTAGTGATCGTCCAGACGTACTTGGAGATCGATGGATATGCGGGGTACTAGGTGCCTCCGGTTTCGTTCAGACCCAGAGCGAACTTGTAAATGGACTGTGTGTCTGACATTGGATTTTAGTCCGTGTGATTGATCTCTATTAAATATGTATCTGTTTGGCGGCGGAGAATTTATTCTCTTGCTTAACGCCCTTCTCTGAGACGTACGAGCTCAGGGGTTATATATTGATGGATATCAAACGCATGGAGTGAATTGCCTGTGTGGCACGCCTAAGTGGCAAATGATCAAGGCTTCTGTTGAAAAGCAAAGTCTTGTGGTTGATGATCGAAGCACGGCCTTTGTGGCGTAGCTTTGTGTAACGTTTACTTCGCGAGCTTCACACCCGGTATGAACCAAAAACGGGAGACGGACCTCAGGGAGGACTTGCGTTTCTTTCTAGCTAGAAGTGGCGTCAGTGGTTTTACACGCCCTGACGAATTTGACTTATGTGGTTGTTGCTGTTGCGAGGCGCCTCGGTTATATCGGTTTCGGCCGATGCATTCTGGTCGGCAGACGGACCAGACTTACACCCCATAGGGTGGGGAAACGTAGTGTTCAGGCATAATAATCCACATCGGTGGACCGGCCCTGTCGCTCCAAGGCTTGCCTGCGTGCTTGCCTGAGGCTCGGGCTAGACAGTCTCGAATCGGTAGAGGACGATCCCTGGCCTCGGTTCATAGATGGAAATCCAATTTCCAAATACGTGATTTTACGCTTTTAATTGTAGAACTAGTATGGCGACATGATATAAGGTACCCATGCCGCCTATGATTGATACTTATGATTTGAAGTTGTTTCATACACTATGCACTTATAATAGTATCAAATAATCTGTTTTAAACGTATCAAGCATTCTTTGGCTGTTATAAGGGAAAACCCTATCCCCCGGCTTGCATTGCATTGTGTGATAGGACCTGGGTCTTATAACAGCTTCATTTTTCTTTACTTAGCATTGCGCTGTTGGTTTTATGCACTGGTATTCTTGGGAGGAAACCTGTTTCGTGTTATACGGCGTGGTCCCTTGATTTACCTAACTTTAAAAATAATTAATAACTGTTTTAGTTCTCACACCAGTCACATGACTGACCTGGAGTTTATTGTTTTTAATCTAAACTCTGGGTGCCCTTATTTTGACATGGGCAGCTAGTAGTTTTTGTTTTGCAGATTTATATTCACAGGATCCTGGTTTATAGCTGGAACGATATCCGGAAAGCTTTGTATCCGTATATCTCCTTCTAGTTGTGTATTGTATTATTTTCCACTGCGATGTATTTAAATGGTAATTATATATCTGATATTTCTGTGTAATATTCATTTATACTCTGTATATTCTTGAAATCTGATGCATTGTTGTAATATATACAATGAAATGTTCTTCCGTCTGCGTTCTGTTTTGTCGTGTTCTCAAAACGATCAGGCGTTTCGAACGGTCTAGATCGGTTTAGCGACTGGTTCGGACCAAGCAAAATTCCTTTTCGTCACAGTTGGTATCAGAGCTTTGGTTTACAGAGCTCGAGAACAAGACACATTAGAACCATACGAAAGAATTCATCAGATATTGGATTAGCAATATCCAATTAGAATGACTCGTTAGAGATAGGATCAGTAGTATCCTAGAACGAGTGTGAAGAGTATATTTTTCAAATGAAAACAATTTTGTTTTGAAAATTTAAATCGTTTTATACGTATTTGAATATTTATTTATTTTGAATTTGGACAATCTAATATAAAAAGGTTTTGTATATACACGTAATGAACGTATATTCGAAGTTTTAATATATTGGATAGATATAGAATCGCACTCTAGTAGCCCGGGGATGATTCCACTGATGACGTACGGCATCAGTGGTTTATGTTCGTGTTTCGAAGGTGTGATATCTATATATTTCCATTAGACTGGTGTGAGAACCAAAACTTATATAGGTAGAACACATTGTTGTGAATTGGCATCAAAAACATGATTTTTTGTATATGTATCAAATTTATGAATTTGAAAACTCTAATTCACTAATTGATTGATGTTTGTGTTGTGTGTTTATTTGTTTGATAATTTTGAACCATTAAGCCTAATTGAACCAAATATTGAACTGTATTAAAAATTGGTCGCATTTGCTTGCATATACATATACTTACATTGAACAGGTCATAGCAAGGAGGCTAGAGCCGAAGAATAAAAATTTTTTGCCCGACAAATAGGTACATGTTTACTACATAATTTACTGTTTTGTTTGGGTGATGATGATTTTATGAGCCTATTTGGCTAGCCGCTTGGCTTTTTCTTTTTGAGATTAGAAGGACCGGGGAAGCTATTTGAAATTCCTCGATGCTCCCAGTGCAGGGGAGGTTATGGAGAAATTTTTCGAAATTTTAGGGTGTTAGCCAAATTTTTGAAAATTTGAAAATTCTCAAAAACTGAAAAGTTGGAGAATGGAAGCCAGATCGAACGTAGAATTTATTAATCAAACCACTTTCGACTTTGTTCCTTTTCGGGGACGAAAAGTTTTAAGTGGGGGAGATTGTAATAACCCGGAAAATCTGAACCAGTTTAAAATTTTTAATTTGGCGATTTTAATGAATTTTGAGTATTTAAAATAGATTATTTTAAATAAAAATGACGAGAAATTTATTTTGAATATAATTCGAACGTATATATTTATACGCGCCGTCGTTAGAATATAAATATTTATATATAATTATAAATAGAATTGAAAATGGCGCGATAGTTCGATAATTCGATTTCAAACTTCAATTGAATGTACCGGGTGCAAAACAATCCGGATTTTAGTGAAACCAAAAACATTAGGATCTAATTGATAATATCTTTCCAACGAATCCGAAAAATCAAAATTTCATAGCGGGAATCAAAAGATATGTCCAGTTGAAAATTCTGAATAGTCGTTATGGAATTCAGGCCCTTAAAAATGGGAATTTTGCAAACGACCTCGGATTTCGACGAAACCACTTTTGTTGGATCCGTGATGTCAAGTTATTGCTAGATTCCAAATTTCATAATTTTTCGAATCAATATGTGAGGGTGGCAAAGGAAAACGCGTTTTACCTGTTTCAGTTGATTTTAATCGACTGGAAATTGGCCATTTTTCCAACGGTCTTAGAATTCGACGAAACTAGTTTTGTTAGGACCGTATCGTCAATACAAAGCTAGAAAATATTTTTCGAGAATTTTTAGAGTTAGTATGTGACCCCGGTAATTTGAAATGTACGTTTAAAATTCAATATAGTGATTTAAATGTAAATTTAACGGAAACTGATTGTAACGATCAAATCAGCCTGCGATACATATCCCATTGTGTTTGGAATGGGGATATAACGCTATGGACGACGGGCGGTGGGCCTCGTTTCGAGGTCGTACGTAAAAGTAAACTTTTTGAAGGATAAATAAATAAATTAATATAATATATATATATCCTCCTTTCTATACCTAGCCCCCCTTATTCATTTATTCAAATCGTAAAAAAAAAGAAGAAAACCCGCCGTTCATCGCGCCTCCCTCTCCTCCACCCTCCACCGTTGTCGTCGGCACCTGCGCCGCCCTCCCCTCCTCATCTTCCTCCTCCCCTCCGCTGCTACATACCCGGCGCCCCCCCTACGAAACCGCCCAACTCGAGCTCGCACCGAACCCTAGCCACGCTCCGCCCGCCTCTAACCCCTGGCGACGGCGCCTCCGACCTCTGAGCGCCCTCCTCGCATCAGAGCCCCCCTCGTACGAGTCTTCGTTCGAAGGAAACCCGATAGCCATGAACCCCCTTCCCCTCGATTTGCACTGTAAGTTGCTTTTTATTTTACTTATTTATTTTATTTTTTTCATGCCATTAATATTAAAAGGGTTTTAAATCAGTTTTATATGAAAAAGGAATAAAAATACGATTTTTCCTTATTTGAATGACGAATAAAAATTCGATTTTTAATGAAGAATATAATAGAAAAGACTTTATTTTTATAAAGGCGAAGTCTTTTTATATAGTATAGTAATAAAAATATGATTTTTATATTTTTAAAGTAATAAAAATATGATTTTTATATTTTTTTTAAGTATTAAAAATATAATCTTTACTATATAGATGATATAAAAATATGATTTTTGTTTGTGTAGAGGATTAAAAATATAATTTTTACATGATAGCAATATTAAAAATAGCATCTTTATTTGTGTAGCAAAATAAAAATGTGATTTTTATAATGATATATTTGAAAAGGCGAAATCTTTATATGAAGAATGGCGTGATAAAAATATAATCTTTACTATATGAACATCGATGTGAAAATATAATTTTTATCTATATAGTAGCGGAGTAGAAATTCGATTTTTATATATTGAATAGCATAGTAGAAATTCGATTTTTATATATTGAATAGCATAATAAAAATTCGATTTTTATATATTGAATAGCGAAGTAAAAATTCGATTTTTACATATGTAGAGAATACGGGCAACGAAGGTAATAAAGATGAGATAACGACAAAGATTTCTATAAATGAAGAGTCGTGGTATTGGATAGCTTTCGGTGAGAACTTCTCACTCTTCAATTTCTTTTTCTAGTTGTATATATATACTAGGATGCAGACGGTGTTTAGTAGCACGCGACACCCGTCATCCACAGACCTTGGATGGCTTGTTTGTTTAATTGTTTGGTTGTGTAGTTGGTTAGATTACTTGGTTTGAATTGAATTGTTTGGTGAAATGAAATTGATTTGATTGATGTGTGAATGGCGTGGGCCTTCACTAGACCGGGGATAAGGCTAGGCCTTGTCCCGTTTCTAGTATCGTGTCGTTATGCCGCCGAAATTTTCTAAAAATAAGTTAGAAAAATAAATATAAAATTTTATTTAATAAATGAACCGAATAGAATATTCATAGGTTGAATAAAATAGTTTGATCATTAAAAATATAATTTTTAACGTGAATGTGAATAAATAAATATTCATTTACAAACCGGACGGTTTGTTTATGTACACCTATTTGAAGGACATTGATTGGGACGATAAATTTTACACATCGCCCAACTGCACAAATAAAATCTATGTTTGATTGTTTGAAACCCCACACAGGTATTGGGATGATATTTTACGTACACTAATCCCGATTGTTTAGTTGTATGTCGATCGATTGATTGACAGACTGTTATAAGCGTTGAATATTTATATTTGATGCTTATACAGTGTAGAATGCACTTTGGATGATGGTTGATTATTCATCGTTGTTGATATGTACATATGTTGTAGAAAATCCAAATAATTAACATTATATGGTAATTGATTGGGCCTCATTCCAGTTTCGAAAAAGAAATATTTGAAATAAAAACCTTTGAAACAGAAATATTTGAAAATATAATGTTTGAAAAAGAAAATATTTGAAAAGAAATATTTGAGATAGAAATATTCGAAATAGAATATTTGAAAATAGAAACATATTAAGCCGTGTTGGTTAGATTGACGCCATTTTGACGTGAACGATATTTATATCGATTTTATTCATTTTATAATGAATATCGAAAGTGATTTCAAAATCTGAATTTTTGAATATAAATGAATTCGAATTGAAATTGAATATAAATGAATTCGAATTGAAATTGAATATAAATGAATTCGAATTGAAATGGAATAGAAATGAATTCGAATTGAAATTGAATTGAAAACGAACTGAAATTGAATTAGAAATCAATTTGAAATGAATTTAAAATGAATTTAAATTGAAATATTCAATTTTGATTTGAAATTGAATATGAAGTTAAAACTGTTTTGAAAATAAATTTAAAACGATTTATAAAGCACGTTTTGAATTGAAATCGGCGAAATATATATTATATATATAATATAATGGTCTGAATAGAACGCGCCGCGCCGCGGCAGTTTGCGAATTTCAACCATTAACTTCGAACGGATATTACGGGAGATCCGACCGTCGGATTCTCCTGAAACCGGAACCGTTGGGTTCGTATCGAAAAGAGCTTTCTAAGGATTATTAGAAATTAGAAATCTAACGGTTGGATTTGGAATTATGTCCAAATCAAATTTGAAAAAGGTCGCTATAAGTGCAGTTCGATGGCCGTTGATGGAAATCGACTATACATGCCTTGATAAAATTATTAAAAATAGTAATAATTTGTGTAAAATAATAATAAATGATTTAGAAAGAATTGGGATGAAAAACTCCATATTTTAAAAGATAAAAATAGATTTTTATCGAAATCAACTAGTTTTGAACTAGAATTATAATTCTATTTATTTTTAAATAAATAAATTGGATTTGAAATGGTTTTGAAAATAACCAGAATTTCCAATAATTGCATTGGAATAGATTTGAATCGAAATTGTCTTTGGAATATTTCAATGTTGGATTTCGTGATTATACAGATGTTGTTATGGAAATTTGAAAGATATTTATATATCGTTATTTCCAATACGATATCTGTTGGTCATAGAATTTGATATTGAATATAAGCCGATATATTTGCTATTCAGAGCCTTGTGTTTAATATCAAATGTGATTTGGGTTTGTCGTGAATGGTGTCTTCATTAACACTATTCTTAAGCCCAGTTGAGAAAAGATTAAATCTTTTTATTTAGATTTAATGAAGTGCACCAATTAAATGATATTTAATTGGAATTGGATGGATATTGATTTTTGGGTTTATCGTGAACAGTGTTTTAAATAACACTTGTTCTTTAACCCGATAATTAATGGAATGTGATTTTGGGTTTATCATGAACCGTGTTTTAAATGACACTGATTCTTTAACCCAGTTAACGATTAAAACTAAGTGGAGTTTTAATGAATCTTTAATTAGATTGAAAAGATCGAGGATGGAGTATCACCAGTTTTACTCCAGGCGATAGTTAAATCTTTAATTAGATTTAAACGTGAAATGGTAATTGAATTTACCGATAACAGCGTGGTGTTAGATATGAAGTATTACCAGTTTTATTTCATGGGATGAATATGTTGGGATTGGGAAATTAAAACAAATGATTACTTCGGTAAGGTTCATTAATCCCGACTAGTTGAATCGAAATTCACAAGTAGATTCAAGAATAAATTAAAGAATTTATCTTTGATAAAATTAATGGGAACTTTTCCCTATGAATGTGAAATTTTAGAAACTAACTGTCGGTTAGCTAAGCAGAATGGTTTTCTGGATATTAATCTGATGTTGGTTTCGGCCTTCGGGGTTAATATTTGGGAAATTATTCTCTTGATTAATTTACGGTTAGTGACTGATGAATTGGAATGAGGCGTATGTTGTGTTTGTGTAACACTTGTTTAAAGTATACGCGAGTTATTCGGAAAGACCGGGTTTATCCCATTCTGAATAACTGATACGATGATAAGTCGAAGATGAAGACGGTGGTCGAAGACCAGAAGTCTTCACGTCGTTTGGGTGATTACTGATGATCTTGATTGGGCTGTACACCCAAGAAGATGGAAACAGTTAGTGATCGTCCAGACGTACTTGGAGATCGATGGATATGCGGGGTACTAGGTGCCTCCGGTT
The DNA here is from genome assembly GCA_030737875.1 of Allium sativum. Classification (NCBI taxonomy): domain Eukaryota; kingdom Viridiplantae; phylum Streptophyta; class Magnoliopsida; order Asparagales; family Amaryllidaceae; genus Allium; species Allium sativum. The sequence goes on along the minus strand of CM060924.1, from coordinate 733,045,476 downwards.
TCGTTCAGACCCAGAGCGAACTTGTAAATGGACTGTGTGTCTGACATTGGATTTTAGTCCGTGTGATTGATCTCTATTAAATATATATCTGTTTGGCGGTGGAGAATTTATTCTCTTGCTTAACGCCCTTCTCTGAGACGTACGAGCTCAGGGGTTATATATTGATGGATATCAAACGCATGGAGTGAATTGCCTGTGTGGCACGCCTAAGTGGCAAATGATCAAGGCTTCTGTTGAAAAGCAAAGTCTTGTGGTTGATGATCGAAGCACGGCCTTTGTGGCGTAGCTTTGTGTAACGTTTACTTCGCGAGTTTCACACCCGGTATGAACCAAAAACGGGAGACGGACCTCAGGGAGGACTTGCGTTTCTTTCTAGCTAGAAGTGGCGTCAGTGGTTTTACACGCCCTGACGAGTTTGACTTATGTGGTTGTTGCTGTTGCGAGGCGCCTCGGTTATATCGGTTTCGGCCGATGCATTCTGGTCGGCAGACGGACCAGACTTACACCCCATAGGGTGGGGAAACGTAGTGTTCAGGCATAATAATCCACATCGGTGGAAGGGCCCTGTCGCTCCAAGGCTTGCCTGTGCGCTTGCCTGAGGCTCGGGCTAGACAGTCTCGAATCGGTAGAGGACGATCCCTGGCCTCGGTTCATAGATGGAAATCCAATTTCCAAATACGTGATTTTGCGGTTTTAATTGTAGAACTAGTATGGCGACATGATATATGGCACCCATGCCGCCTATGATTGATACTTATGATTTGAAGTTGTTTCGTACACTATGCACTTATAATAGTATCAAATAATCTGTTTTAAATGTATCAAGCATTCTTTGGCTGTTATAAGGGAAAACCCTATCCCCCGGCTTGCGTTGCATTGTGTGATAGGACCTGGGTCTTATAACAGCTTCATTTTTCTTTACTTAGCATTGCGCTGTTGGTTTTATGCACTGGTATTCTTGGGAGGAAACCCGTTCCGTGTTATACGGCGTGGTCCCTTGATTTACCTAACTTTAAAAATAATTAATAACTGTTTTAGCTCTCACACCAGTCACATGACTGACCTGGAGTTTATTGTTTTTAACCTAAACTCTGGGTGCCCTTATTTTGACACGGGCAGCTAGTAGTTTTGGTTTTTGCAGGTTTATATTCACAGGATCCTGGTTTACAGCTGGAACGATATCTGGAAAGCTTTGTATCCGTATATCTCCTTCTAGTTGTGTACTGTATTATTTTCCACTGCGATGTATTTAAATGGTAATTTATATCTCTGATATTTCTGTGTAATATTCATTTATACTCTGTATACTCTTGAAATCTGATGCATTGTTGTAATATATACAATGAAATGTTCTTCCGTCTGCGTTCTGTTTTGTTGTGTTCTCAAAACGATCAGGCGTTTTGAACGGTGTAGATCGGTTTAGCGACTGGTTCGGACCGAGCGAAATTCCTTTTCGTCACATAAATCTATTTTTAATGTTAATATTAAAAGTATTTACATCGTAGGAAATTAACATTTATTTTTAATGTAAATATTAAGAGTATTTCACCGTAGGATGATTTAACATTATTTTTGATGTTAAAATAAAAGAAATCCACCGTATGTTCATTTAATATTATTTCTAATGTTAATACTAGAGTAATTTTAACCGTATGTATATTTCACATTTTTATTTATGTGAAGTAAAAGAAAATTCACCGTATGATAATTTACATTATTTTATAATGTAATAAAAAGAGAAAACCAACCGTATGATAATTTACACTATTTTATTATGTAAATATGTAAGTAGAAATTTGACATGAAATGAAATTTACATTTTATTATGTAAGATTAAAATAGGAATTTGCGATGACCTTAAATTTACATTTTTATATGTAAATTATAAAGTGAAATGATATGGTACGTTAAAAATTACATTTTTCTTTGTAATTAAAAGGTGAATTTCACTGTATGTCAAAATTTACATTTTTATTTGTAAATATAAAGTAGGAATTCACTGCATGACAAGATTTACACTCTTTATTTATAAATAAAAAGTAGGAATTTACGGTGTATTAAAATTGTACATTTTTCATATGTAATGTAAGAGTGGGAAAAGTTTACATTATTTTTAATGTAAATATAATTGGAATTTCCAAAGTAAGAAAAGGTTACATTATCTTTAATGTAAATAAAATTGGGATTTTCAAAGTAGGAGAAATTGCATTTTTGTTAATGAAATAAAAAGAAAATACATTGCATGTTAAGTTATCATTATTTATAATGTTAAAATAAAGAGGATTAACTATAGGATTAGTCTACATTATTTTGTAACGTAAGTAAAAAGGGATTTAACCATAGGATTCAAGTATATTAGTCTTAATATATTGATGAAAAGGGAATTTCACTGTATGATAGTTTACATTATTTTATAATGTGATTAAAAATGAATATACACCATAGGAAAAGGATTACATTTTAATTTATGTAATATACGTAAGAATTTACACCGTAGGTGCAATTTACATTTTATTTAATGTAAATCAAGTAAGAATGCGTCTAGGATGAAAATTTACATTTTTGTAAATTAAATATGAATGGTGATAAGAATGAAAGTTCACATTTATTTTATATAAATAAAAATAGGAATGTGGCAAGTAAATAAAGATTACATTTTTATATGTAATTAGGAATGAAAATTACATCATAAAATAAAATTACATTTTTGATGTGATGGCAATTACGGATGCACTTAAAAGAGAAAATGAATATTTAATATGAATATAATTATAATATGGTGGAAAGATGAAAATAAATCAATTGAACGATGTATTATAATTTACATTTTAATATAAATTATAATAATATAATAAAAATAAAGTAAGAGGAATGATTCATCGCCTAATTATAAGTTGCATTTTCATGTAAGTAAAGAAGAGAAAAGATAAGAGAATGAAAATGCATATAAGAATAAGAATTAACGATTTAGTTATTTATTTATATATAACAATTAAAATAAGAATGAATTGTTAATAAAAATATTATTAACAAATAAGAAGGATTTTCAATATATATATATGTATGTATGTATATATACGAGGATTGTTTGGAAAGCCGAGTTATTCTCATTCCAAATGATCCAGCGGCGTTAAAAATTGAAGTAAGAAGACGACGTATGAAGACCGTAAATCTTCCCTCGAATGGACAGTGATCGAGATCCTGAATTGACTTGCTACCAATTCATGGGTCAAGGTCATTGCCCAGACGTACGCATTGATTTCACGGATTTGACTTTCGTTCAGACCTAGAGCATAAGTTTAAATGGATGGTGTGTCTGACATCGTACTTCGTTATATATCATATTGTTGATTTTCTGTTAATATATAAATATTGGTGGTGGAGAATTTATTCTCTACTTAACACCCATTTATGTATTGATGGAGAAGCAATGGTATGGCATGGAGTGACAGTGTGGCATACTAAGATGCAATGATCAAGGTTTCTTGTTGAAAAGTAGAACCTTGTGGTGACTATCAAAGCACTGCTTGAATAAGCAGAGCTTTGTGTGTTACGTAACCTCACGAGCCTCACAAACCGGTAGAGTCTAAAACGGGCGAAGGGAACGCAGGGAAAGCAGCACGTTTCTTTCTAGCTAGAGTGGTGTCAGTGACCTACCAGCCCTGACATTTTACTTATGTGGATGATGGAATGAGGCGCCTCAGATATTAGGTCCTATAGGACCGGGAAACGTGTGCTTAGGAATAACTAATCCTCAAAGCTGTATGAGAGGACCGACCCTGCCATTTCCAAGGGTTCACTGTGGGGGATCCTGAGACATTAGCTAGAGTGTCTCGAACCGGTAAGGAGCTCTGCTCTAGCCTAGACTCATGATGGAAACCAAAATCCAAATACGAACCGACGAATTTGATTGTATTACTAGTATGGAGGCATAACATATGGTACCTATGCTTCCTAAGATTAATACATTTACTTTGAAATGTTTTCATATACACTAATAATAATATTAGATGCGTATTTGCCGTATTTAGCACGTTTAATCACCATAAGGTAAAACCCTATCCTCTGGTGTGCGTTGCATTGTGTGATGGGACTTGGGTCTTATGGTGATTCCATTTTTTTCCAAAAGCATGGTGTTGTTTACGATGTATTTAATTATTTGTTATGACACTTTAAATTATGCACGGCAATCCATTAGAGTAAACCCGTTCCGTGTTAGCGGCGTGGTCTTTGGATTTGCCTTATTTCTAGTAGTTATAATTAGTTAAGAATTCTCATACCAGTCCCACGACTGACCCATAGTTTGTTTCACCTTTTTGCAAACTTGGGTGCCCACTTTTCCACACGGGCAGCCAAGTAGACGGGTTCATTCTTTGCTTGGAGTCTTTTCTTTGGAGCTGCTTATTCTCTCTCTTGGATTTGCTTTTGTGGAAGAGGTGATGACTTGGAGCTTGAAGACATTTATCTTTTGTTTCTATGGCAACTTTTCTTTTCTTTTTTAGACATCAAACTTATTTCTTTTCTGCAAACTTGTTGTAATAGCTTAGATTTTGTGACTGTGGATTTTCTGTGATTGATGACATTATGTTTTTCCGCTGCTATAATGTTATTACTCTATGAATTTCCTTTGCTATATTGTATCTGTGTTCTGTTTTATTGTATTTATGTTGTATTCCAAAAATGATTACTCCTACTTTCATTCCGTGGAAGTTTGGGGTCATCACAGTTAACCAGATAGAGTTAATCGAACTTAGTTAATCAAATGGAGTTAAACAGAAATTGGAAACTGACTAGAGATTAATAAGTTAAATGGTTTCCTGAGTATCGATCTGATGTTAGTTTTGGTCTTTGGGGTTTATACTTAGGAATTTGTTCTCTTGTTAGTTTATAGTTAGTGTCTGATAGATGTGGAAAAATAGTGATACGTAATTAAGCCATGGAAATGTTTTGCAGTGTTAATAACTTATATTTTCTAAACATAGAAAATTAGGATATATATATATATATGTTTGATGATCGATCGATATAATTTCCATCTGGAAATAATATCGTTGTTTGCACACTTGTTTTTCTTTGATAGTTAATCACCGAGTATCGAAGTTTTTGACCATTTTAACGTTGTTAATATGGAGAGATCGGTTGGATTATTATCCAAAGAACCATTCTGTATTGGCATAAGCGTTGCGAATCATATATGCCAAAGATAATTGAAGACGGAGTAAAGTGCAAGGGCTGTTGTATAAATCTTAGATAAAAGTGCCTAAGATGGATATACTGAATAGTGTCTTCGGTTTGTCCAGTCCCAGGACAACTAGTATGGACGAAGGTCTGACAGTGTATATCTGATAGATTGTGTAAGTTGATCTCTTCAAACGTATTCACGTTTGGTGGTGGAGGAATTCGTTTCTCTTAGTTGTATATCCGTGTTATTTTTGGATAAATCAATTTGTGATTTAAAGGGTACGGCCATGTGACATTCTAAGTAAATGAAGATGTGGCAAGTAAAAGATAAGTGTAGCTTCTAGCCTCACAACCGGAAGTGACAGAAATCGGACAGGCAGCATGGCTATGTTGGTCGCACCTATTAGGGTGTATAATCACCTGATCTAGAGTTTCATTTACTTTTAAAAATCTATTGTTGATGCTGTCCCATTCGGGAAACGGTTGCTGATCCCAACCGTTGGTAATATACATTCGATACACTCAGAGAAATGAGTGGTCAGTTATGTGTGGTCGGGTTGCAAGATGTTCTTGTAGAACCCAGTGTATTCTTCTCTAGAGGTACACTAGCGAAAGGTGGTTCCATACATTGTCATAGTTGGAAATCCATTATCCAATACGTGCTTGCGATTTTAATTGTATACTGTGTATGTAGAACGTGAGATGAAAGCGTTTCCGCTAGATTGATATCTATTTATACTTAGACATTATTATAATATCAGAATGATATTGCTTTGTCAAAGATGTTGGATTCTCATAAGGGAAAAACCTGTTCCGTTTTCACGGCGTGGCCTTATGAGTTATCATATACCTGTTTAAACTATTTTACTCGCACCAGTCCCATGACTGACCCGGAGTTTATTTGTTTTATTTTCCCTAAACTCTTGGGTGCCTAAATTTGTACGGACAGTCAAGTAGTCGGGATTTACAGATATCCTTGGAGAGCTTGGAGCAGGAGGCTTCAAGCTTTTATAGCTATTGTTTTTCCTCTGTGTTGTAAGTGCTGTACTCTGATAAGTGCTGTTGTAAACATAACTGTTTTATTTCAAAGTTATGTTATATATTATATGTTATTCGTTCCGCTATGAGATCTGTGTTACTCTGATGATGTAAGTTCTTCTTTCCTTCTTCTATTCTATGTTTCTATCTTATCTATCCTCACCCTCTAATTTCTTTCATTAACAACCGGGATTTTCGATCCTTGGATGTTCGATATGTGTTATATATCGGATAACCAAGATCGCCAAAACCCGAGTCGTTATAGTTGGTATCAGAGCTTAAGTTAAGTTTTACCTTGGCTCTATGGCGTGAATCGGTAGAGATAGGGTTAGTAACACCCTAGATTGAGTTTGAGTATATATATACGAGTGCGTATTTGTAATTTGATATAAAATTTGTTTTATATTTTGGAGAATCATTGGTTGAGTAGTTTATGAATTCTGGTCGATCAGTTTGGTCCACTGTATCGGTAGGGGTTTATAAACACTTGAATACAATGGACCGACACAGTGTGGATATGTGGTATATTATCATATATAGGTTGTGATTATAATCGAGTAAGATTATAACATGTGAAATTGTTATATATAACCAATCAGAATTCATATAAGTGAAATAGGTGAAATCAGATGAGTTAAATCTAAATTTAAATCAGAATTAACTGGAATTAAAATCCCAGAAATTGGAAAAGTGTTTGTAAATGAATCTGGATTAAGTATAAGGAAATTTTAAAATCCTGGGGGATTTTAAATTATTTTACAGACATTGCAAGGATATTTTGAATATTTCAAAATGGGAATATTTTAAAATAAATTTTGAAAGTGATATAGTATTGAACTCACTTTGATAACTGGGAAATAACCTGGATGATGAATCGCGACATCATCAGTGCTCATTTTCAAGTTGCTAAGTGACAGATTGCTACCAAAGAAATTGTTTTTGAAAATGTTTAGAAAAACAGGTTGTTTTGAACTTCAAAGGGAAGTTTGATTTTTTGTGAAAAACAAGTTGTTTAAAAACTCCCAGAAATAGATTGTTTAATTTAAACAAATTAAATAGAAATTGGATTAAAATCAGTTAAGTGGAAGATGAATTGAGATAGAAAATATCGAATTAGACTGGATTAGAGATAATCTGATATGGGATTTGACTGGTAAGTTAAGTGTTGGAATCAAAAATGGAATCTGAGTTAAAAACAGAATTTGGCTTGGGTATAACCAAATGATTGAGGTGACATGGGTATATGCAAAATTGATAACAGGTTAAGTGATAGAGTGGATTTGCCCGACAAAAAGGTACAAGTTTATATTTGATATAAGCATGAGATTTATGAGCCGATTTGGCAAGCCGCTTGGCTGTTTGATTTTCTTTTGGGTTGGAGAAGGCCAAGAGAGGCGAGTTGTGGTTTTACCGATAGGGCTGTACAAAGGAGGTTATGGCAAAAAATTTCGAAAATTTAAAGTGTTAGATAATTTTTAGAATTTTTGAAATTTTTTAGTTAGTCGAAGGAATTAATATTTTAGTCGATATTAATTGATTCGAAGAAACAAGAGATAAGGGGTAAACAGATAATCTTTACCCAATAGATAAGGTCGTCCGCTACCTTAGCAATTCCGAGGACGAAATTATTTTAAGGGGAAAAGATTGTAATGACCCGCATTTTTAGCTATCAAATAATTAATTTAATTATTTAAATAAGGATTTAGAGATTTAAATAATGGTTTAATTAAATTATAGTGGATATTTAATTAAATTAAATAATAGAATAATATATTTAATTCAGAAATAATCAAAAATATTGGAAATCACAATATTCTGTGAACTGGGTCATCCCTAAGATTTAATTCAGTTTAGAGTTGAAATATATTAGCGAATATATTTAAATAACGACAGTTCAAACGTAGAATTATAATATGATTAAAATCGAGCGCGTAACGACGTGGCAGTTCGCTATTTGGCGATTTGAACTTCAACTGAATATACAAGGTTCGTTTTAAATCGGATTTCTGTGAAACAAGAAACATGTGGAGTTGGTGAAGTATATCTTTCTAGTGGAAGAGAAAAATCGGGATTTCGTCGTGTAGATTTTGAGTTGTGTCAAAATCAAATTCTCAGAAAAACAGCGCCATGACCATAACGATTTATTTATATTTTAAAAAAGGAATTTTAAATATAAATCAAATATCGGGTCAACCCAGATTGAAATATCGAGTTAGAAATCTATATAGGATTTTTCTGAGCTGTATGGTATTCCTTTGTGAATATAGACGATAATAATTATTTTTAAATATTTAATTCAATTTTTATTTAAATATATTTATATATTTAAATAGGCTATTTAGTGCTTTAAAAATAGCCACTTTTGCAAATGAAGTTGGAATTCGATGAAACTAATTTTGTTGGATCCGCAATGTCAAATAGTTGTTAGATTTCTAGTTTCGTGATTTTTAGAGTAACTGTGTGACCGTACGGATTTTTAGAGTAAGAAACAGTCAGTATTTTGACTTTTAAAAATATGCTGTGTGAGCATACGAAGTCGGAATTCGACGAAACCAGTTTCGTTGGGACTATAATGTCGAACTCTAGCTACGTGTCCAGTTTCGTAATTTTTGGATATCGTATGTGGTCGTAGGGATTTTTAAGGACCTGTAACGAATATAAAATTAATAAAATAAAATAAAGAGTAAAAGGAAAAAAATATCCTAACAAACTTGTGAACCTCAACCAAGCCACGTTACTTTCTGGTCAGCCACAAACCTTACCAACCCCCAAGCATAAAACCCCAGAACCAATTCGTTTTCCTCAAAGGCAAAATCGCAGGTAAGAAAAATCAATGGAAATCAAAATAAAAACCAATAAATCTCCAAACTAATATATATAGACCCGCCATGAGAAGAACTCCAACCTGATATGCTTTTTATCTCATTCGCACCCTATTTTTTTCGCTGGAAAGTGTACAGCAGGTCCTAGGTTAGCCGATTCATGGAGATGGAAGCAACAACTCACGAATTAAAATGCGTTTTTGGACTCGGGATGGAGAATGGTGTATTCCCGCAACATTTTGATTGAATCTGGGCAAATTGGTGTTGGACCTGGGAAGTTGAGTGGTCGGATCCGCCACTGGGAGGTTGCGTGCGAGTTTAAAGAGATGGTGACGGGTGGAACGAGAGTTTGACGAGGAGTTCGATGGTGATGTTGGTTTCAAGTTTTGGTGAAAGGATTTAAGTCAAGGAGTGGTGGAAAGTTCGACTATGGTGTTATGAGTGAAGGGGAGTGGAAGTCTGTTTACTAGGAGGAAGAAGTAAGAAGTGTGTCGGGTATTAAGTTGAAGTTGGGTCGGGTTCAAGAATGTGAGGCCCGAATTATATTGTTTTAACTTTAATTTAAATTCAAATACTCGTATAACTTTGTAACTGAATAACTTTATCATACGATATTGGTTTTCAGCGAAACAAGATCCGTCGGGATCGTATGGACGGCGGCTACACAATGGAATTGACCGCGAGTCAATCGGAGCACGTTACAATTTAAGGCGAAACAAATTGTCCGACTGAGTCAAATAATGTAAACCGTTAATCAACGGTTAACGTGCAAATGTGAGTAAAACTCACCAACTCTGAACAGTTCTATTTTTATAACGTATATTTAGAACTGATAAATGATGACTGATTGCTGTGTGTTAACTGTTTGGTTGAGTTGCTTGTGTATTAGTTGAAATTATAGATAACGATATATATATATAATCGTTAATCGAATATTGATTCTGTTTAAACAGAATATTTTATATTTGCATTGTTTAACATCTGTGATGCAGGGAAACAGGTTGGAGGGGTCCAACTGGACTCCTCAATATTTATAATACTGTTCTGTTCATGTATTGTAATATATGATGTGATATATATTCTATTTGATTATGTGTATTTTAAATGATATCGATCATTGTGGTTTGGTATATTAAATACCATAAGAAATACCGGGAGGTAGAAAAAGGATTTTTCAAAGCATATTTTGAAAATAATTTATTTATATAAAATCACCGGATTTTATATATAAAAGGAAAAAGATTTTTTTTAAAGGGAATAATTATAAAATCAAAAGAGTTAAAAGAATTTATTTGTTAAACAAATATAAAGGAAATGATTTGTTAAACAAATATAAAGGAATTATTTGTTAAACAAATAAAAAGAAAAATATTTGTAAATAGATTAGAAAAAGGGAATATTTATAAAACATTTACAAGTAGATTTAAAGGGATTTTTTTATTTAAGGGATAAATAAAGTTAAAGGATTTATTTATTTAAGGAATAAATAAAGTTAAAGGATTTATTTATTTAGGGAATAAATAAAGTTAAAGGATTTATTTATTTAGGGAATAAAAGTATAAAAGGGTTATTTATTTATAGAAAATAAATAAAAGAAAAAGGGTTATTTATTTAGGAAATAAATAGAAAGGATAAAAGGAATATTTATTTGTTAAATAAATAGAAATAAAAAGGGAACAGTTATTTGTTAAGTAAACAAATAAAAAAGAAATAAATCAAAAGGAGATAATTCAAAGAAATAAATCAAATAGAGTTAATTGATTGGAGTTAATCAAAATGAGTTAGCGAAAGGGTTGAATCAAATGAGTTAGTCAAACCAAGTCAAATGAGTTAATCAAACCAAGTTAATCCAATTGGTTCAACCAGATTAATTAAAGGAGTTATTCAAATGAGTTAACCGAAAGGAGTTAGCTAAGCCGAGTCAATCGATTAGAGTTAGCGTTAATCAGTTAGAGTTAACCAGTTAGAGTTAATCAGTTAGTGTTAATCAGTTAGGGTTAACCAGATAGAGTTTATCGAACATAGTTAATCAAATGGAGTTAAACAAAAATTGGAAACTGACTAGATATTAATAAGTTGAATGGTTTCCTGAGTATCGATCTAATGTTTGTTTCGGCCTTCAGGGTTTATACTTAGGAAGTTGTTCTCTTGTTAGTTTATAGTTAGAGTCTGATAGATGTGGAAGAATAGTGATACGTAATTAAGCCATGGAAATGTTTTGCAGTGTTAATAAAGTATATTTTCTAAACATAGCAAATGAGGAAATATATATATATGTTTGATGATCGATCGATATAATAACCATCTGGAAATAATATCGTTGTTTGCACACTTGCTTTTCTTTGATAGTTAACTCACTGACTATCGAAGTTTTTGACCATTTTAACGTTGTTAATATGGAGAGACCGGTTGGATTATTATCCAAAGAACCACTCTGTATTGGCATAAGCGTCGCGAATCATATATGCCAAAGATAATTGAAGACGGAGTAAAGTGCAAGGGCTATTGTATAAATCTTAGATAACAAAGCCTAAGATGGATATACTGAATAGTGCCTTCGGTTTGTCCAGTCCCAGGACAACTTGTATGGACGAAGGTCTGACAGTGTATATCTGATAGATTGCATAAGTTGATCTCTTCAAACGTATTCATGTTTGGTGGTGGAGAAATTCGTTTCTCTTAGCTGTATACCCGTGATATTTTTTGATAAATCAATTTGTGATTTAAAGGGTATGACGATGTGACATTCTAAGTGAATGAAGATGTGGCAAGTAAAAGATAAGCGTAGCTTCTAGCCTCACATCCGGAAATAACAGAAATCGGGCAGGCAGCATGGCTATGTATGTCGCACCTATTTGGGTGTATACTCACCTGATATAGAGTTTCATTTACTTCTAAAAATCTATTGTTGATGTTGTCCATTTCGGGAAACGGTTACTGGTCCCAACCGTTGGTGATATACATTCGATACACTCAGAGAAATGAGTGGTCGGTCATGTGTGGCCAGGTTGCAAGATGTTCTTGTTGAACCCAGTGTATTCCTCTCTAGAGGTACACTAGCGAAAGGTGGTTCCATACCTTGTCATAGTTGGAAATCCATTATCTAATATGTTCTTGCGATTTTGATTGTATACTATGTATGTAGAACGTGAGATGAAAGTGTTTCTGCTAGATTGATATCTATTTGTACTTAGACATTATTATAATATCAGAATGATATTGCTTTGTCAAAGATTTTGGATTCTCATAAGGGAAAAACCCGTTCTGTTTTCACGGTGTGGTCTTATGAGTTATCATATACCTGTTTAAACTATTTTACTCACATCAGTCCCACGACTGACCCGGAGTTTATTTGTTTTGTTTTCCCTAAACTCTTGTGTGCCTAAATTTGTACGGCAGTCAAGTAGTCGGGATTTACAGATATACTTGGATAGCTTGGAGCAGGAGGCTTCAAGATTTTATAGCTATTGTTTTTCCGCTGTGTTGTATGTGCTATACTCTTATAAGTACTGTTGTATACATAACTATTTTATTTCAAAGTTATGTTATTCGTTCCGCTGTGAGATTCGTGTTACTCTGATGATGTAAGTTCTTCTTTCCTTCTTCTATTATAAATTTCTATCTTATCTATCCTCACCCTCTAATTTCTTTCATTAACAACCAGGATTTTCGATCCTTGGATGTTCGATATGTGTTATATATTGGATAACCAAGATCACCAAAATCCAGGTCGTTACAAACAAGAACATCTTGCAACCCAGGCTAAACATGACTGGCCTCTCACTTTCTCTTGAGAGTACCGAATATATCATTACCACGGTTGGGGGCCAGCCAGACGAACCGATAACATACAATAAAATAAAGGGACAGCCGAAGGCATCTAGTTTCACCAAATCATGTAATTATATACCCTTTTGATGGGTGCGACTCACATAACCATGCGACTTACCGATTTTGAGCCATTTCCCGGTTGATGAGGCTAGAGGTTAAGCTTATCCTTCAGAACAACATATCTCCATCCACTTTGAATGCCACATCGTCAGATCTGCTAGAAATCACGAATCACTAATTGACTTCCACAAAAATACTCTAGTTGTTAAGCTAAAGAAGTTTCCCTTATATGCCACCAACTTGGTACGTTTGAAGAAATCAATGTATGTGATCCCTTTGGAAATCCTCTTAGACATCCGTCCATACAAGTCATCCAGGAACAGGATGAACCGAAGGCAACCTCCTACCATATCATAGGTATCACCCTATAGATCAGTAGCGAGTGGTCCTTGCAATCTGAAGATTTCAACCATGATAGAACCACAGTTTATCTCTGCGTTGAAACATAGAGATTTGAAGCAGTTCTTTTGTTTACGAAGGTCTACGGTCTTCAATGCTCCATCCTCAATAATCATCTTCTACGTGTTTGCTGGATTAGAATGGTTTTCAAATATAAATTTGATCTCGGTCTTTCCGTACCAACAATCGTATTGGCCAGGTTTGATAGTCGTTTACTTAACTATCAAATAAATAATCATGAGAATAAAATGATTTCACTAATTCAGTACTCAGCATTACTTGGCCTCTTAACTTAAAATAATTAAATAATTTAAATTAAACTTCTAAATATCACAATATTTTTAACACGGTATTTAATTCTTATTTAACATAAGATTTACTTTCAAAACTATTTCAACTACATTAGAATTAAATCATATATATATATATATATGTGTGTGTGTGTGTGTGTGTGTGTGTGTGTGTGTGTGTGTGTGTGTGTGTGTGTATTCTCAACCTTGGTTTTAACAAATTTCATGTAAAACTTTGTTACTTGGAAACATTATCCAATTTCTATTCTTCAAATAAACTTATTCTAAAAGCTTAACCTTTTTATTTCCTTTTACTTTTGAAAATGTCGTTATATATATATATATTCTCAAATCTTCTTATTTCCGTTACTTTGGAACTCTTATTATAAATATTCTCAAATCTTGTGATTTACATTTTGTTATTACTTCACATATGGAAATAATAAACTATTCTTAACCTCTTTCCCATTACAAACAAATATCATCCTCAAATAATCCCGAAGTCGTTCAAGTTGGGGTATTTATTTACCTCTCAGATGTTGATCAACAACATTCTTATCTTAAGATAGATATGAATTGTAATTAAAATCCATATTTCATTTTAATATAAAAAACAAACCTCAATTTACTTTTTTTATTTAAAATACGATTTCATAAAACCTTCTTACTTTTGGAAAACCCCTTATCGAATATGATTATTATTTCTTAATTCATTGATTAAGAAATGAATTACTAAAATATCACTTTCCCTTCTACTTCTTTAAACAATTCGTTTAATAACTCAGATCTTTGTTTTAAAACCTTATTACTCACTCCTTTACTAAATTCACTTTTAAAACTCTCTTTTTCTAATTCATTCGACCATTTCCTGCTTTGAAAATCATATTTCAATTTCCTAATTATACTTAATTCCATTATTAAGTAATGTTAATTTAAAATTAACGATTTAACACCTCATCTCTTTGTATAACTTTGTTAGAAAAGTTCTGGTTTAAAATAAATCCTCTTGTTCTCAATTTTCTTTTACTTAATTCTAACATTAAGTAAACATTAATTTAAGATATGACTTATAATTCCTTTTATAACTTTGTTACAAAAACTCGGGTTCTAATATAAAACCGTTGGTAAACTTCTTTCACAGTTCAATTAGATCTCATTCCAACTTTGGTTCCTTTTTATATGTATTTCCATTAAAAGAAATCTTTTAAATCATTATTAATTAAAATAATAATTCACATCGATAATTAACTATTGTAGCATTAGTTAATTTCTTTTATTAACTAAAATGAATAGTAAATTCCTTTTTAAAATCTTATTAAAATTAACACAAATATTTGTTAAATTATTACATTAGATTAATTCAAAAGTTTATCAATCAAATAGCCAATTCTAATTAATTTAGTTATCTTAGTCAACTCAAACCCTGGTTAATTCGTTAACCAATACCAATTACAATCATTCCTTTAAATTAATTAATAATTTAATTAATTTAATTAATTTCATTTAATTATTCTTATAAACAATTATTTAACTCTTAACCGTTAGGTTAATTTTATACTCGCTTGCTTATAAATTTGATTAATATCAGAATTTCCATTATAAAACCATTTAATAATTACTTATAAAGTTAAATAATAAATAATAAATATTTATTTCCTTTAAATAACTTTTATTCAAAATAATAAATCTCAAAATCTATCTCTAATTATAAAATATATTTTATAACTTCATTTCTGTCGATTCATCGGTAAATCAATATAAATAAAACAATTCAGTTTTAGGCCATTTACTGCCAATTACTCAACCAATATCACCCATTGGTTTAAACAAAACAAATGTTGGATTTCAGGTCAACGGTCAACAGCCAAATCAATCATTTTAATCAGAATAGTTCATATGATGATAATATGAAAATAAACAACATTAAATATATTAAAGGAATCCCGTTGGATCCCTCCAACCTGTTCTTCCCTGTATTCACATAGGTTATTTCAAATAATATCATTTAGTTCAATTTAACTGATAATTTCAATAATTATAAATAACGATTATTTAACATCGCTCAATCAACAAACAATTCAACACGTTTGTTTTATAAACGTGACCAACAAGGTAAGTTACCTCCATTGGGTCATATCTTTATGATAACGATTTGGTATTTCATTGAAATTAAACAACGTTTAATTTCATTGGTTCAATCAATATACGAATATATAAATAATAAACAATCAACCATTAGCAGCCATCACACACAATTATAAAAACCCGACTTATATAAAATATAAGTGAGAAGTACTGAGTGAGTTTTACTTACCTTGATTTGTCGTAGAAACGGTTCAGTTACAATTATATTAAACAGTAGTTTAATTTAACTGTAAATTTCCACTGTCTCCATTTCTGTCGAAAATAGTTCCATAATGTTATATTCGTCAATACGATTCCGGCGTCTCCTATTTCGTCGGATTCTGGTTATGGAATAAAAAGTTATCAATACTTAAAGTTTATATAATTTAATTATTCTAACTAATCCCCTTAACCATCTTAACTAAATAAATTATGATTTAGGATAAAACGGCTCCAACCCTGTAATTCTGTTTTGTACTGTTGTTAGTTATGCTTACAATAGGTTTAAATATTTTATCTAACTTCCAATTAGGGTTTTTATACAACTAATTATATTTTATATTATCTAAGTTAATTTATTTTACCCGATATGGTTTGAAAAATGTTTCCTCCTTCCTTCTGTTCAGGTTGTAATTCACGTATCCCCTAACCAAACGCCCATGCTTCTGCTGTTCTTCCAATTTACTTTCTACGTTGGCCTTTTCTTTTCCTTTTTTTTATAATATAATATACACTTCGCATCTTCCACTGTTGCTCACAAACAACTTCATCACATTGGAACAAGAAGCGGGTCAAGCATTTCTTCATTTTTCGTGTCTGAGGACTGATTTGCCTTGTTCGTTCTCAATTACCTCAGCATGTCTGAAAGCTTCACCACCATCCTCATATTTTCTTCACCCCTGCGTTACTTCCATTCAAGTGCTGTCTTGTCTGAAAAGATTTCACAGTCCATTGTGCTTTGTTTTAAACCCACACATGGCTTTCAGTTTACGGATCCCAGGCCCAAACTTTTCTTCCTTGAACTGATCCCCCACGCATGCAATATCTCCCTGGCACTTCCTGCTCTTCTTCCCCACATTTTTGCTGTTACGTTTTTTTCTATTTTTTTCTCAAACCAACTCCTCTGCTTTCCCGTTTCGTGCTTCACGCGAAATGGTAAAAAAACAATACCACGCAGCTATTATTTCTTGAACCAAAAGGAATGCTTCAGGATAAAAGAGAAGGTTCGCGCGAGTGAAATGGATCCAAAATCATGCACGTTCACTTATTTTTGGGTTTTAACAGATTTAGGAAAGAATTGAAAAACGATGTGGGCATCCGTATTTATAGCAGTAAAAAATGATGATAAGAACCTTGTCTTTCAGCGTAACATAGGAGAGTTAAATCATAGGGTATAGTCTGCATTGAAGGTGATGGGTGTTTTCCTTTCCAATACATACAGTGTTTACATTCCCCTGTGCGTATGGTGAAGACATATATATTGGGTAGGCTTATACTACTTTAGCTTAGGTCTGTGCCTATTTTAGACCTGTGCACGAGTAGTTTATTTCATAGAATAGATGGATGTATAATGTATTACTGTCACACTGTGTGTACCTGAAGACATGCGTATATGCGCCATGATTTGATTGAATAATTAGGTTATGAGATGGCAGAATGAAGGAAAATAATCCGGTAGCTTAATACAAGCTGTGGCTAGGTAATATTTTGGGTAGTCTACACCGTTTGTTTTCAAAATCTTAGAACTTAAAGAAATTGTTTCCTTAGCTTGAAAGGTATGTTTTTGGTATTCATTATGTTTTGGTATTTATTATGTTTTTGTAATTGTACTGTTATTTCAATTCGTTTATATAATTTTTATTCTAAACTATTGTCTACACCTAACCGTTTAATATACGTACCGACACACATGAACTCCCAATGCAAAGAAAACGGTCATACTGATATGTCTTAACATTCCGGTTTCAATGAAATAATTTTATCAAAAATGGAGTCCGTTTGTAAAATCGCTATTTTAAGGCTTATATAATATTAATAAAATATTATATAAATTCGAAAATAATCGAACTAAATAATAATAAATTATTATAATCACAAATACCCACTAGAAATATCATATAGCTTCAAATATAAATTATACAACTCGATATCATCAATTTCGAGTTAACGATATCTAAATTATATTGAAATCCTTATTAAATTAATTTAATAAACGTTATCGTTTATTAACGAATTCCATAGCGACTATTTTAAAATTTTAATTGGACATAACTAACAATCTATAACACAAAATATGGATTTTTCTCTTCCATATGAAAATTATAATCAGTAAGATTCCAGCGTTTCTTGTTTCATAGAATTCCGACTTAAAATGGATTATGTACATTCAATTAAAGTTCAAAACTCAATATTACGAACTACCGTGCCATTACGAGCTCAATTTAAATTATATATAAATTATAACGTTCAAATTCGTTTTATAAATGATTTCAATATTAAAATCCATTAATATTCCAAATACAATATTTAAAATAATAAATTAAATACTTATTTGACTACCAAAAAGACGGGACATTACGGTCTTTCCCCCTTAAAAGATTTTCGTCCCTGAAATTACCAAGGTAAGAAAAATGTTAAGAACCCATTTACTATTCTAAAATCCAATTTATATTAAATCAAAAACCAATTCATTATGGTGAAATAAAATTTTCAAAAAAATTGTCGAAAAATTTCTAACACTTTAAATTCCTGGAAAAATTCGGTAGAGTCTCCCCTGTACGGAGTGACATCTGCTAGATCGCATGAATAAATAATATATATACATCGACCCACACGGTTGGAAAACAAAAACCAAAACCAAAATTTTTTATTTTCGCGTAGGCATACCTTTTACGAGCGCTATTGAGCATACTTGCTCAACGTATATGCAATTTACTCAACCTATATCAATCTGCCTAGTCATTTGGCAAATGTACTTAACTCAAATCAATATATAAGTAATAAATACATGTAATTCTTAAATAATATGTTATTAATCAACAATATAACTATACAATTCCAAAATCAAACCGATAGCATCAATTCATTTGCGATTCCATTCAAATTTATAATACTGGGATCTGTTTTCTTGGCTTATAATCAATTCATCTTTATATTAAACCATTGATGAATTATTCGACTAATCTAACAAACAATAAACCATCAATCAACAACCAATGAACAATCAAATCAATCAAATCAATTGAATTTACATTCAATTTAATTATTATTTATCCAAATTCCAGATTCCAGATCTATTTAATTTAATTTCAACATCATTATTAAATTAATTTCACTTAACCTGGTTAATTCCAATTCAAATTTAATTAACTAGTTAATTTTATAATTATTTCACCTTCATTTCATAATTCAAATTCTGTTTTTATTCAAAATTATTCATACTGTTTTAACTTGCCTTAAGTTAAAATTTTATTCATCCAATTCCACTTACTAATTTCATATTGAAATCACATGTTACTGTATTAAATCATTCAAATTTTAATCAAATTTGAATTTCATTCAAATCAATCAAACAAACCAATATCTCAATAATTTAATAAAATTATTTCCTTTCTATTCAAAATATAATTTGGGTAAAATTATTTCATTTACCCTCTTTACAAAACAATACTGCATCCATTGATAGTTCAATGCTTCTCAACACTTGAACCGATTAAATAACACCATACAAAACACTTGTATATAAAATATAGAAATACGCTCTCTTATATATACACTAAACTCAATCTAGGATATTACTATTCCCATCTCTATCGAGCTATACCACAGAGCCATGGTTGTTACTAAACTAATAGCTCTGATACCACTGTAATGACCCGAAAGAATTCGACGTCCGAATGATGACAATAATACAAAAATCCCATATTACTTGTCCAAACTCAAGTATCGAAAACACATATAATTATTAGAAAGAAATTAGAGGGTGAGAAAAGAAAGAAAGAAATATTAAAATAGAAGAAGAAAAAGAATCAACACAACATAGAGTCTCACATCGTAGAGGAACAAAATATAATATAGGAATAAATCTTTATTGAGAGTTTGAAATAAAACTTACAATCATCAGAGTACATTAACACTTATGGAAAATTATAATAATCTGTCCTCATATACAATCACACAGCGGAATAAATACTAGATATCATACGTCTGAACACTTCCAGCTCATCTCCGGATTTCGCAGCACCCGATAACCTGGACCTGTATAACTCGGTCTAACACGAGCATTACAAACACTGGGTCAGTCTGGTGAACCAAATTGAGAAAAACACATTGAGTTTAAAGGTATCATCCAACTTGATTTTTAAAGTCAAAATCATTTTGAAAGAAAAGGAAAATCGTAAGACCAAATCCACACATAAATATGGACGGTTTTTACCTTACGATAACCCAAAACAATTTTGAAATCAATATCTTTTCTGATATTATAATAGTGTCTAAATACAAATAAATATCAATCTAGAAGAATGCTTGCATCTCACGCTCTACATATATAGTATACAATCAAAACCGCGAGAGCTTATTGGAGAATGGATTTCCTGGCAAGGTATGAGACCACCTTCCCGACAATGTACCTTTGGAGATGAATACATTTGGGGTTCAACAAGGACATCTTGCAACCCAGGCTAAACATGACCAGCCCCTCACTTTCTATTAAGAGTACCGAATATATCATTACCACGGTTAGGGGCCAGCAACCCAAACCAATAACATACAAATAAAATAAAGGGACAATCAAAGGCATTTATTTCACTAGATCAGGTAATGATATACCATTTTGATGGGTGTGAACCATATAGCCATGCGACCTACCCGATTTTGAGCCATTTCCCAGTTGATGAGGCTAGAAGTTAAGCTTATCCTTCAGAACAAGACATCTCCATCCACTTTGAATGCCACATCGTCAGATCCGCCAGAAATCACAAAACACTAATTGACGTCCCCAAAAATACTCTAGTTGTTAAGCTAAAGAAGTTTCCCTTCTATGCCACAAACTTGGTACGTTTGAAGAAATCAATGTATGTGATCCCTTTGGAAATACTCTATCAGACATCCGTCCATACAAGTCATCCAGGAATAGGATGAACCGAAGGCACTCTCCTACCACATCATAGGTATCACCCTATAGATCAGTAGCAAGTACTCCTTGCAATCCGAAGATTTCAACTACGAAAGAACCACAGTTTATCTCTGCATTGCAACACAGAGATTTGAAGCAGTTCCTTCGTTTACGAAGGTCTACGGTCTTCAATGCTCCGTCTTCAATATAAATTCGATCCCGGTCTTTCCGTACCAACAATCGTATTGGCCAGGTTTGATAGTCAGTTATTTAACTATCAAATAAATAATCATGAGAATAAAATGAGTTCATTGATTCAGTACTCAGCATTACTTGGCCTCTTTAATTTAAAATAATTAAATAATGTAAATTAAACTTCTAAATATCTCAATATTTTGAACACAGTATTTACTTCTTATTTAACATAAGATTTATTTTCAAAACTATTTCAACTATATTAGAATTAAATCATATACATATGTGTGTGTGTGTGTATATTCTCAACCTTGGTTTTAACAAATTTCACGTAAAACTTTGTTACTTGAAAACAATATCCAATTTCTATTCTTCGAATAAACTTATTCTAAAAACTTAACCTTTTTATTTCCTTTTACTTTTGGAAATGTCGTTATATATATAAAAATATACATATTCTCAAATCTTCTTATTTCCGTTAGTTTGGAAATCTTATTATAAATATTCTCAAATCTTACGATTTACATTTCGTTATTATTTCACATATGGAAATAATAAACTATTTCCTATTACAAACTAATATCATCCTCAGATGATCCCGAAGTCATTCAAATTAGGGTATTTATTTACCTCTCAGACCTTGATCAACAACGTTTTTATATTAAGATAGATATGAATTGTAATTAAAATCCATATTTCATTTTAATATAAAAAACAAACCTCATTTTACTATTTTATTTTAAATACGATTTTATAAAACCTTCTTACTTTTGGAAATACCCTTCTCGAATATAACTATTATTTCTTAATTCATCGATTAAGAAATGAATTACTAAAATATCACTTTCCCTTCTACTTCTTTAAACAATTCGTTT
Organism: Allium sativum; assembly: GCA_030737875.1. Taxonomy (NCBI): domain Eukaryota; kingdom Viridiplantae; phylum Streptophyta; class Magnoliopsida; order Asparagales; family Amaryllidaceae; genus Allium; species Allium sativum. The sequence goes on along the minus strand of CM060924.1, from coordinate 733,023,545 downwards.
AATAACTCGGATTTTTGTTTCAAACCCTATTACTCACTCCTTTACTAAATTCACTTTTAACACTCTCTTTCTCTAATCCATTCGACCATTTCCCGCTTTGAAAATCTTATTTCGATTTCCGAATTATACTTAATTCCATTATTAAGTAACGTTAATTTAAAATTAACGATTTAACACCTCATCTCTTTGTATAACTTTGTTAAAAAAGTTTTGGTTTAAGATAAACCCTTTTGTTCTCAATTTCTTTTTACTTAATTCAAACATTAAGCAAACATTAATTTAAGATATCACTTAAAATTCCTTTTATAACTTCGTTATAAAAACTCGGGTTTTAATATAAAACCATTCATAAACTTCTTTCACAATTCAATTTGATCTCATTCCAACTTTGATTCCTTTTTATATGTATTTCCATTAAAAGAAATCTTTTAAATTATTATTAATTAAAATAATAATTCACTTCGATCGTTAACTACTGGTAGCAGTAGTTAATTTCTTTTATTTACTAAAATGAATAGTAAATTCCTTTTTAAAATCTTATTAAAATTAGCAAAAATATTTGTTAAATTATTACATTAGATTAATTCAAAAGTTAATTAATCAAATAGCCAATGCTAATAAATTTAGTGGGCTTAGTCAACTCAAACCCTGGTTAATTCGTTAATCAATTCCGATTACAATCGTTCCTCTAAATTAATTAATAATTTAATTAATTTAAATAATTTCATTTAATTGTTCTTGAAAACAAATATCCAACTCTTAACCGTTTGGTTAAGTTTATACTCTCTTGCTTATAAATTTGATTAATATCAGAATTTTCTTCATAAAATCATTTAATAATTACTTATAAAGTTAAATAATAAATAATAAATAATTATTTCCTTTAAATAACTTTTATTCCAAATAATAAATCTTAGAATCTATCTCCAGTTATAAAATATATTTTATAACTTCATTTCTATTGATTCACCTGACGGTAAATCAATATAAATAAAATGATTCATTTTTAGGCCATTTACTACCAATTACTCAATATCACCCATTGGTTTAAACAAAACAAACGTTGGATTTTAGGTCAACGGTCAACAGCCAAATCAATCATTTTAATCAAAACAGTTCATATGATGATAATATGAAAATAAATAACATTAAATATATTTGAGGAATCCCGTTGGATCCCTCCAACCTGTTCTTCCTTGTATTCACATAGATTATTTCAAATAATATCATTCAATTCAATTTAACTGATAATTTCAATAATCATAAATAATAATTATTTAACATCACTCAATTAACAAACAATTCAAACAATTTAATACTCTTATTTTATAAACGTGACCAACAAGGTAACTTACCTTCATTGGGTCAAATCATTAACATAACGATTTGGTATTTCACTGAAATTAAACAACGTTTAATTTCATTGGTTCAATCAATATACGAATATATAAATAACAAACAGTCAAACATTAGCAGCCATCGCACACAATTATAAAAACCCGACTTATATAAAATATAAGTGGGAAGTACTGAGTGAGTTTAACTCACCTTGATTTTTCGTAGAAACGGTTCATTTACAGTTACATTAAACAGTCGTTTAATTTAACTGTAAATTTCCACTGTCTCCATTTCTGTCGAAAATAGTTTCATAATGTTCTATTCGTCAATACGATTCCGTCATCTCCTGTTTCGTCGGATTCTGGTTATGGAATAAAAAGTTATCAGTACTTAAAGTTTATATAATTTAGTTACTCTAACTAACCCCCTTAACCATCTTAACTAAATAAATTATGGTTTAGGATAAAACGGCTCCAACCCTGTAATTTCGTTTCGTACCATTGTTAGTTAAGCTTACAATAGGTTTAAATATTTTATTTAACTTCTAATTAGGGTTTTTAAACAACTAATTATATTTTATATTATCTAAGTTAATTTATTTTACCCGATATGGTTTGAAAAACGCTTCCTCCTTCCTTTTGTTCAGGCTGTAACTCACGTGTCCCCTAACCAAACGCCCATGTTTCTGCTGTTCTTCCAATTTACTTTCTACGTTGGCCTTTTCTTTTCCTTTTTTTAATAATATAATATACACTTCGCATCTTCCACTGTTGCTCACAAGCAACTTCATCACGTTGGAACAAGAAGCAGGCCAAGCTTTTCTTCATTTGTTCGTGTCTGAGGACTGATTTACCCAATTCGTTCTCAACTACCTCAGCATGCCTGAAAGCTTCACCACCATCCTCATATTTTCTTCACCCCTGCGTTACTTCCATTCAAGTGCTTTCCTATCTGAAAAGATTTCACCATCCATTGTGCTTTGTTTGAAACCCATGCATGGCTTTCTGTTTACGGATCCCAGGCCCAATTTTTTCTTCCTTGAACTGACCCACCATGCATGCAATATCTCCCCGGCACTTCCTTCTCTTCTTCCTCACATTTTTGCTGTTACGTTTTTTTTTCTTCTTTTTTTTCTCGAACCAACTCCTCTGCTTTCCCGTTTCGCCCCATTTTTGGGTGCTTGTTGGTTGTTTGGTGGCTCATCCTTCCCTTTGCTTCCTTTGCACTTGTTGGTCTAGAGGGTCAAGGCAACGATCTCTGGTCGATTATTTTTCTGCTCATTTCCTGCTTCATTTGCTGGCAGCTTTGGTGTGCTATTAACAAGGTTATTTTTAGGAATTGCCCTTGGTACCTAGCACCATCATTAGGAAGGTATTATTTGATATCCATTTCGAGTTCAGAGCTGTGTAGTTTATACACCACTATGTCCTATATTGGATTTCTATGGCTACGATATTTCCAAATAGCCTTTCTGCTTTAAGCTCCGCTATATCTCAATATTCCCGATATCCCGTTATTCAGCTATGTTGCGTTATTCCCGCTATATCTTTATGTATGAAATGAATTAAAAAGGACATTTACATATTGTAAAAATTATAAAATTAGTTTTTTAAATTGATTTTTTTAACATATGCTCTTAAGAATAAAAAATATTGTAATATTCTACTAAATTTAATTAGGCTAAACAATAGTTTATATTTATTCATATATATTTGCAAAAGTTTTTTTTCTAAAATTAAGAATGTAAGAATTGTAATTAAATGTAATGTTAAAATTTCATTTATCTATCATTTATATATTTGTAAAAGCATCAAGCACAAGAATTATATGCTATTTTAGAGTCATCCGCTATATCCCGCTATTTTCTTGCTTTATCCTTGCTATAACTTTTTGTACCTCTACCGCATTGAGTCCGCTGAGTGCTTTAGCTGCACAGGACTTCAAAGGAAGGCTTTTTATAGGTTTTCTTAACCCTGATTCATTCACTCTGACTCGCTCCCTTTTTATTTCCCAAGTATCAAGACTTCGCGAAGGGGTCAGCTGATTCTTTTTTTAAGGTTGGGCACTAGGCTGACCCAGTCTTGGATTTGCTAATTTTCACGTGGATGGTTACAGAGTATTAGAGCAGGATAGGGTTATCTTTCCAGATGAGAGCTTTGGTTTCCTTCTTTAGTTGGTTTTGGGCTTTCTCATGGATTTGCACGAGGTAAATTACTTGGAGTGCTCATCACTTTTCATATAGGGGTGGGTGTGTCCCATTTTTTAAGGGAGTTTCGGTTACTGTACTACTTGTACGCTCTTTTGTCATTTATTTTTGTTGTATTTTTTAGAGCTCAGTCGTGTTATACAGTTCCCAGTGCGATCTTCCCACTATCGAACTGATATTGTGAGCCTCTGAAGAAAAGCGTTTTTTCTCTTCTTTTAGTATATATATCTAGTTACAAAAAACATTTTTTGTACAAGAACTTGGAGTGATTAACAAACATACATTCATATGTATACATAACGGCTTTACTTACCATATGCTATATATTCTCAGTAATTCCCTTTGTATAATATATCAATTTGAAATCAAAATAATACAATTAGTTCAATACTTTTAATGTGGTATCGGAGCTTACAATAGATTAACGGCTGAGAAACGCCTCGCCATAAACATCATTAGAGATTTTTTTTTCATCATTTGATGTTTAAGCTGCACCCCGGCTGCCATCAGAGAACTGTTCCTCATCCTCTGGCCACGTCTATTTTGTGTTACCTGTTCTTTTTAACCTTTCTTTCCTAAACTATGTCGTTTCTTGATCTGATCATCATCATCGAGCCTCGCCAAGCCAAATTGTCAGAGTTTAACTCATCACCACGTTCAACTGGCTTCTCTTTAATAATCAAGAAACACTATCCATCATTCTTGATCCTGAATCCCAATTCTTGCAACTTTAATGTGTCATTCAACTCGAATTTTCTTCAGTGTCAAAAGAAAAAGTTGATTACAATTCATCTCAATCAACGAATCCTGCAAATCAAATGGAATGTGAAAACTTGTCAAAAATTTCCATCACTTATAAATTAACCTAATATCTACACAATTAGTTGAATCGAACTATCTACCACTACAAGAAAAAGTATCATTGACAACATATAATCTTAGCATTTTAGTCCGTTTGCTGTCCTTGTCCAATAAAAAACACATGAAGAGTTAGAAAACGCTATTTTACCTCATCAATATTTCCATTTGACCTCATCAACATTTTCGGCCGCTCTTTTCTCCAATTTTCCATCCCGCTTTTTACATCCCGCTTCTTTTACATCCTCTTCTTTTTTATCCCGCTTCTTTTTTCATCCGACAGTTGTTTTTCATCCCGCCTCAAGGAAGAATCAAACAAAACCCTAAACAAATTTCTTCTCCTTTTCTCGTCAACCTTCATCCTCTGTCTTCACACTATAAGGCCGTGTGAATAGCTAAACATTAATTGTTCTCTACCTCCTCCTCCTCCTCGTGAATAGCTGCTTCTCGCCGGATCATGGTAAGAATTTGAAATTCGTTCCAATTCGAACCAATTCAATCTCCATTTTGATTTTCCTCCATTCCTTACAGATTTTGTGATTTCGAATTCCTTGTTCTGATATTTTGCACTAACATGAAAAAGTGTTTAATTTTTAATTGAATATTAGGGTAACTAGCTCAATGGGAAGAAGTATCTTATTGATAGTTAGGCTCGAATCATTACATTGCTGCTCCTCTACCCCTAAAGCTACCACCTTTACCTCCAATCGAGCCACTAATGCTTCGTCCGAGCTCTGCCTCTTCGTCGATTGTAAGTTTACTTAGGATTAAACTTTTTTACAAGTTATCACTTCGTCTCGCATTGGATATCATTGGTCTGTCCCTATTTTGCTACTGTTTTTTTTTTTGTTATTTGGATTTGGTTATTATTGAGACTGTTCATCAGATGCACCAAATTTGTTGTATGGGTGCTGTTGCGATTACACCCTTTGTTTCACAACAGCAAATACTTACTGGTTTGCACCCTTGCTATGTCTGATACCCTTTGTGTTGTTGGCTATTTACTGAACCATGCCTAACTTCGTGTTCACGCATTTGTAAGCCCATGTAATTATATTCTATGCTCAGTACCCATCTGTTACCCTTATTTGTATAAACTTGAAAATCCTTATTTGTGCATGCTACATGCATTTTCATATTACCCTTATGTTGCAAGGAGAATCTCAGGTGGATGGTAACCTGACTTCAGATGCATCTTAAGCAACACGTCCTTTATCCCGTGCTAGTTCTGGTAATAGGCCATCTTCTAACTACAGCAACCGGTCACAACCGCTAAATGGTCCTAAAAAATGTAATTGTTGTTGGATGTGCTTGATACTTACCTTTTCTCTTTCTGGTTACATGTTTATTATATTTGCATGTGTGTGGAGATGGACTTACGCTGTCAGGAATTAAGATAAACATTTGATGCCCTGTCAACTCACTTGTATTGAGAAATTTTTTGATTCCCTCTTTACCATTATTTAACCGATTGTCTTGGGATCAAATTAGTTTTTGCATACAAAAATAGGAAAGTAAACGAGCATGCTAAGAATCTTGGAATCACACGATTTTCTTTTATATTTTTTTGGACTTCTGATAGGTAGATAATGGTGGCTAGTTGAATTTGCGAGATCCATAGTGTGGTTTTACCTTTGTGTGTCATGAGTTTTGAACAGAATTAGCATACAGAAAGTTATGAATGAAGCTTTAGATACAATGAGTGCTACACACATATATGTACATAAGATCTAGGGATGATCAATTTTTGGTTAAACCAATCAGAATTAGCATACAGAAAGTTATGAATGAAGCTTTAGATACAATGAATGCTACACACATATATGTAAATAAGATCTAGGTCAGCCTCAAGTTTTACAATAAATTACTTATCCTGTTGCTTTACTGCTCAGAAAAATGAATTCCAGTTGTTTTGATGCATGCTCCTTGGTACAACAGTTACAAATATCATTACATGGAAGGAAAATTAATGCGAGTATTGTACGAACCCTGGTTTTTGAAATACAAAGTCGGTTTCGTCTTTGTCGGTCACATGCATGCTTATGAACACAGCGTAAGTATTGGTCAATACCATGCTTTGTTCCAATTTGTGGCATCAAATTTAACTTTTGTCATTGTTTGCCACAGAAACACGTGTCGAATATTGCTTACAATATAGTGAACGGTGAATGTGCTCCAATTATCGATAGGTCGGCTCCTGTATATGTGACCATTGGTGATGGAGGAATCTTGAGGGACTGGCTACTAAGTAAGGGCTCATTTCTAGTACTATTATACAAAATGTTTGCAGAAGTCTATATATTTTCTAGTATTGTTTGATTCACTTGCAGGCCAATAGAAAAGCTCAGATATACTCCAAACATGTAAAAGAAATTTGGCACGGTAAGATAAGATCTCTTGGACACTTAATGTTGCATATCATGCCACTATCAATACTTTCACAAAAGCTTATAATGCAACATTTTTAGATAAGATCCGTTTGAATTTTTTTACATTACCGATGTAGGCTTAGGTATTGCCTAAGAACATTTTCAAACGTCTAAAATAAATTTCAGACATATGAACTAATTTCAGGATGTTGGCCAATATCCTTTCAAACGTCTGAAACCTATTTTCAGACGTCTGAACCAGGCCAGACATCTGAAAATAGGTTCAGACGTCTGAAATTTGCTGCTGTTTCTGTTTTTCCTTCTATCGACCGGTTGGTTGTATGTGATGTCAACTTATTACTTGATTTTCTTGTGCAGCTTATGACCCTTTTGTTAATGAGACATGCCTTGAGCTTTTCCAATGATGACGATGATCATGATGCTTCTACATATTTTTCTGTAACTAACCATTATAAAAGTTAAATTAAGTTTACTAATTTTATAAAAATTAACTAACTATTATAAAAACTAACTAAGTATTATAAAAATTAACTAAGTATTATAAAATTAACTAAGTATTTGGTATTATAAAATTAACTAAGTATTAAGTATTATAAAAATTATCAAATTATTATAAAAATTAACTAAGTTTACTAAATTTATTAAAAAAATAGAAGTTTAGTTCATAAAAGTTAGCTAAGTATATAAAAATATAAAATATTACCAAGTATTCTATAATAAAAATAGAAATAATTAAAAATTAACTAAGCATTATAAAAATTAACTAACTATTACAAAATATTACCAAGTATGCTATGTTGTTATCTTGAACTATCTCCTTGTATTCTTTTTTCTTGTTGTCGAGCATTGTTTTCTTGTTAATGTGTAAGAATGACCAAATGCTAACATGAAAACATGTGTATAGGTATTAGAGGTGGGCATCTTTGTGCATTCGGCTATAATCAGAATATCGTTAGGCACTTATGAAGATCCCTTAACAAAAAGACCGCTTGTGGTGTCTACTTACGAAGAAAGCGGTAACTTTTAGATGTTCATTTTGTTGGTAGTCGACACAAACTTGTTTTATGGAATTTTTTATTTATTTTTAGATATCGTGACTTTGTTCGACGGATATTGTGTAAACTTAGTTTATGTTGTTATTTTTTTATGGAAATTATGAAAAGTTTGTTTAACGATGATGTCTTTGTGTATGAATATTGTGCTATATAATTAGTTGGTTGATATATATTTATATGTTGCTGATATGTATGTACATGAATATTTTGATACTACAATATGTAAATGCTGTGATAGATGTGGTAAAACGCTGTGATAGTAAAGAGCATGTAAACGTGAATATTTTGATACTACAGCGTTTTGGTATGTATTGTAATATTTGCATGGCCTATAACAGCTTGTTGTTAGACATCGTTCATCAAAACGCCGAGTATGCCATTTTTCTATAGTGTTTTGGAAAGTATTGTGATAGTCCCCAGGACCTATAATAGCGTGTTGTTAGACAGCGTTCATCAAAATGCTGTAAAAGGATATAACAGCGTTTTTTCAACGCTGTCAGTGAACATATTTCTTGTAGTGTACTGTGGATGTATTAAGTCCTAACTACAATAAGAGGGTATGGCTAGGAGCCATACATTCTTGGTACCAGAATAGTACCATATGAGTATGTTACTAACAATGAATGCATTATTGTTCAAAACCGTGAATATGCAATATATTGGAGACAAGATAACTTGCTCAGTTCATGGCTTTAATCATAATAAGTTCTAGCCTCTTGCCTCAACTAATAGGGTGTGATACTACAAAAGAAATATGGGTTAATGTGAAGTAAACAGTTTTTCAACATCTAGTTTGGTGCAAAGATATTACTCTATAAAAGCCAACTTCAGAACTTAAAAAAAGAAAGTATGCCTATGAGAGAATACATGACAATGGTCAAGACGTTATAGGATTTACTTTGTGTTGCTGGATAACGTTATTTAAATCTGAGCATGTATTGTGCTAATTAAGTGGACTTGATGAAGAATATGAGTCGACATTTATTTCATCAAAGAAAACTATACCACCCTTGTCCCATGTCTCTACTCCGCTTTCACATGAATCAAGAATCGAACAAAAGAAACCAATAATTAGTTATGATCTTTCATTTAACTATGCTTCTCAAAACAAGTCATGAAATCAAGACAAAAATAAATCATACATAAACGAGGAACAACAACCAAAGAGGAGGATAGAACTATAAAGGTAGAGGTAGAATTTTCACTAGCACTTCATTTGCTTGTCTTATACGCATAACTTTGCATCTAAAGGGGTTGTTATTGTTGTAATTTTTAAAGCCTTTTGGAGTCAAGAGATATAACAATTGTTGTTGTATTTGCTAAAATAATATTTAACTGTTATTTTTAAATAAATATTAAATTCATTTTCATAAATCAATTTCAGAACAGTATTTGTTTTAAAAAAATTATAATGTAAAACCACTTTTAGAAATACATAAAATACTATTTTAATACTTGCAAATTAAATTTCAAACCACATTTGAACTCATTAAACAATCGAAATATTTATTAACTACATTTTAAAACATAATTTATAATTCATTTAAAATTTTAACATTATAATTTAACTAGGCTTTTATAACAAATATCGAACACTATTATCATCAACTACTATGAAACAATCTTCAATTTTAAACCCTAAATCTATCAAGTCAGCCCTAAATCCAAGAATTAGATTTAAAATTTAGTGGACTCAAAATGAGATTAGAGGGATTATGATGATAGATGGTGAAAGTGTATAAGTAGCTGTAGGATCGTATAGAATGGAGTATGAGTACGATGAAATATATATAGCGGAGAAGTAGCTCCACCCTTTGGATCGCCATGTTCAGAACTAGTATCAAGAACGTCTCCGGCCGAACTAGATGACCATTGAAATGGAGCCGAAGCATGAGCTTGAGTAAAGGATGTCCCAGTGCAAGATATTGTTTCCTAAATTTTGTTTAGAAAGCCTTTGATGGAATCGAATTTCTTGTTTGTTTGTCTTTCAAAATGCTTAAGATTTTTATGAATTCGAGATTGATTGCGTGAGAGCGTAACTAAGGCTTGCTTGGAGGAAGTGTCGGGAGAAATGAATTGAATTCCTTCTTCTTCTTCCCTAAGTTAACGGCGATGAGAAGGCTCGGGTATAAGAGATTCTGGTTGAGATGCAACATGTTGGTTCCAAGCCTCAAAAGACGTATACTCCAAAGTTATTGGATTAGGATCAATATCCACGAGCTTTAAGGTTTTTGAACTAATTTCTTTAATGCTTAGAGAAGGAGTATCGGGTATGGTTATCTCACAAGCGGTAAGAATTCGAGTAATATAAGCGCCGTAATGAATAGTCTTATACTAACGCTTGTAAGTAATATCCGTCCATTCATCTAAAATGATTTTTCCAAATTAATTTGCTTATTCGAGTATAGGACATACAATGCTTGGAAATCACGTTTATAGGCCTTTCATAACTTCATTTGCAGGATTGGATTGTTTAGACCAATATTCAGTTTAATAATCGAGCTTCTGGTCGTAGATGCGTGGAGGTAAGTTCATGCATATTAATGAGATTATCAGAAAGGAACTTGTGTGATATCTCATCTCTTGTAGTCATATCAACTTATATTGTGTCAATATCAAGCCCTTTCCAAGCATATTGCAAAATTTGACCTAATCGTTGAATTGGGAGAGGGATACGTTTTCCACATACCCAAGACCAAACACAATCCTTTTTGTTTTGAGGTCAAGTATGATCAAGGTTCATGTTTGCCAGAAACAACTTTACTAGCAAAGGATAAATTTTGACATTATTTGTATTAAAATCGACTAGAGATTCAAAATGATAATGTCTAGCATATTGTAGAATTCGATAATTAGAGAGAGAGAATCAAACTTCACAAAAGCGCCTTCGAAGAATTTGGAATCTTTCAATGCCTTGTACCTTGCCTTGGTTATATCATCCCATAGCCATTTTTAATTAATTCATCGGAAGGAGGATTTGATTCTTCTTCTCTTGTACGTTTGCCTCAATTTGCCATGATTTTGTGCTAAAATGGTGAAGTTTTTTAATTGAATTTGAGAATTGGGGGCTAGGGTTTTTATAAGAGGTAAAAAGATGGAATGTTAAAAAGTGAAAAGATGAAGAGTTATGATGGATGGTAAGAGTCAGGTCCTTTTTTTAAAAAACATTTCTGTTCTAATTCAGACATCTGATTTTAAGAAACAGACGTCTATTTTTTGTTTAATTCGTAACTACAAGGAATTAGTTCATTTTTGAGTGAATTCAGACGTCTGTTTATTTCTGTTCAGCCGTCTGTTTATTTCTGTTCAGGCGTCTGTTTTTGTATGGTATAAAATACGTGCTTTCAGTAATCAGATGTTTGAAAATCTGAGTCAGACGTCTATTTTTGATAAATTTTGAAACAACAAGAATATAGTTCATTTTGACTATATTTCAGACATCTGTTTGTGAGTTAAAAAAAATTTATACCTTGTACTCGGACGTTTGTTTGACTTAAATTAGACGTCTGTTTATATAAATTTATGTGTACGCGATTTTATGAAAAAGAAATTTATTTTATATATATAAATAGAGAATGGTTCCGGTAAGACAACTTAAATATTGAAATGTAAATAATATTAAACGAGAGTTAATTCTTAGAAGGTGGAGTTTTTGTCGGTGTTGAAAAACTTTTCCCTTCATTTGCTTTGTAATTCTTGTCCCAAGAGTTTGGACTATATGATGGTCGCTGGGGAGAGAAGGTATATTATTTCTTTATAGGATAATCGGATCTTTGTTAGTTCGATAAGATGAGGAAGGATCAATAGGGTCTGGTGGAATCGGTAAGGGTGAAGAAACTTCCTTCAATTTTGGGCCACAAAACTTATAAATCATTTTTTCGAGAAGGCTTAAACGAGTTGCGGTGACCTTCTGCTTAAAATATAGTTCTTTTTGCAGTGCTATTTGCTCTGTTTGATAGTGATGATCCACTTTCCTTTTTGTATCCGGTGATGTGAATAGTGCTCTTTTTGCCTTCTTTGCATCAGGAGTTACTCCTGTGGGATAGTTTCCCCATCTATAATCAGGTTCATTTCTTGGAGTTGGCGTGGGAAAGTGAGGAGTATCTGACGAGCTATTTGTTGCGAAAGTAATATTAATTGAATAATTCTAGTTGTTAGAAGACAGAATTGATTTTGAACTTCTTTTAAGTTTTTGTGTTTTGATTTATAATGAGAATGACATAAGTTTATATAGGTAAGATTAAAGAAAACATGTGGTTTGTATTCCAATAAGTTATAACCAGAGAAATACTTAAGCAAAGCGAGTGTTTGTAGGAAATAAGCTAAATTTGGCTAGTAGGTTAAATTTTATATGAACTTTCTTTTTAAAATATGTTTAAAGTGATTTTATAGTAAACTATATATCTTTAATTGACATTATCCCTAATTCGCGTCTTAGTTTAATAAATGTATTTTCTAATAAAGGTTTAGTGAATATATCGACAATCAGATTTTCAGTTGAGATATATTCTAAATTTATAATATCTTTTTCTATGTTATCACGTAAAAAGTGATGACGAATGTCAATATGTTGTACACCCTTCCTATAGTCTTTTCTTGATGATAAATGTGAAGCTTGTGAAAGAGTACGGAAGATTTAAATCTCAAGTATAAATAGAGTGCTTTTTAGAGAATAAAGAGCTTTTAGTAAGATAGAAAGAATTAGAATAAAATTCGATGATTGAATCGCTTAATCAAGTCTCTATTTATAATATACAAAGAGTTACAACTACTAACAAAGAGATTTAATCAAGAGATATGAATTAGAAAGTTGTGACTCTTTATAATAAGTTGCAACCCTTCATAATCAGATGTCTGAATAGAAATTTCAGATGTCTGTTTTGATTTAAAAAATAAAACAGCAAGGAAATAGTTTATTTCGGAGTAGATTCAGACCTTTGAAAAGTTCAGAATAAACGTCTGAATATTACGTAAATTTGAAATCTGTTTCAGCAAACAGACGTCTGTCTGAAATATTTCAGACGTTTGTTTTCTGAGCAAAACTTATTACTTGTTTATTCCAATGTGAAAAGTATAAATATATAATGTGTGTGTAATCATCAAGGAAGACTTTAACACATAAATCTAAGATTAACAGACTCTTACAAAATATATAATCTTCATTTTGTGTTCTTGAATCTGCTTGTCGAATATCTTCCTGCAAAACAGAGTTTGTTGATATAGTATGTATGCTTATGTATAGTTGCCATAGTCAAAACGCTATAAAGCGAGATTAAACAGATGGTGGTTCTTAGTTGAATGAAATAAGAAGAGAAGGTTATAAGGGGTGTCATTAACTCATTCTTTATTTTTGCAAGGGAAAGATCAGAATGAGGAAAGGTTGCATCGTGTGGATAATGTGCATTCGATTTTTTGTCAGCTAGCCACGGTTGTTTAATCTCCTATTTTTTATTAACTTTTTTAAGTTTTAAAAACTTTTGAAAATACTAATTTAAGTACTAAAAAATAAACAAGATATTTAAGCACAACAATCAACTTACTTACTTTTTATGACTGGTTAAATTAGTATTTTTGATGGTCCATGTTTCCATAATTCGAATATGAAGTGTTTTTGAAAATTTAGCTCGTATAACCGAATATGCAACTTTTTTTTTGGCAGAGCCAACTAGTTTTTATAGTGATCCGTAACACTCTTTTATTAGATGAAAAAGTAAAGTACATAAGAGAGCAGGTGATATATAAATCATGTATCAGCTAAGATCTTCCACACAGGGAAGAGAGTACTACGCTTATACATATTACATCCTCAATTCCTTAAAATAACTTGATTCAGTACATATTGTTTTGTAATGAGAGTACATATCAGCTTTGAGAGTACATTACACAAGAAATTTAGTTGAACCAGTCTTTCTATCCATTTTCTTTGAGATTCTTTAGAATTTCCTTCTTCATACTTCTAGTGATGGGAGTTTTAGGCCTCTCACTGGAGCTCGAAGGAACTAAAACAGGCTGCACATCTGGTTTCTTCAAACTAAACTTTTCCTTCATCTTCGCTGCTACCTCGAGCCCCCCAAACCTCAATCCCCTATCTCCGAATCTGATCCACCTCCAACCTCTACCCCTCCACCACCTGACCCGCCACCCTCTCTTCCAACACCAGCTCTTTCACCCCTTAACCCTCCTCTTCCTCAGGTAAGATGGAGGTCTCTTTTGAGACGAAACCACGCAGCGTCGGTGATTTCACGCTGCCTACGATCAAACTAAAGTACTCCGACAAGAGCTTGGTTCCTACTGATGATATTGTTCAGGATGGCATTGAGATTTGGAGTGAATACCTCACTGGTTTCTGCCTCGACACACCATTGTCCTACACTGTAGTGGCGACGCATCTAAAAAAGCACTGGAAGCTATGTGGAGAAATCAAGGTAAAATCGAATGGTCATATTCTTTTTTCTGCTTTCGAATTTTGTAGGTAGGAAGCGGATCTTGCAAGCAGACCCCATACACTACAACAAACCAGACTTTTTACAACGGACGATGCCCGTTTTGCAACGGGCACTGCCACTCATTGTATTAGGCCATGTTGTAATAGGCCCCTTTTACAACGGTCATTGCCCATTGTAAAAAGAGTTTTTGCAAAAGGCAAAAGACCATTGCAAAAGGGGCCTATTACAACATGAACTAATACAACGAGCGGCAGTGCCTGTTGCAAAAACCCTATTACAACGGGCATTGCCCGTTGTAAAAAGTCTGTTCTTTTGTAAAAAAAAAAACAGATCATTGTAATATAAAAAATTTGCATAAATTATAATATTGAACTCAGAATTTCTTATTTTAATATAAATATATTATTACACTTTTCAACAATACACAGTTTTATTTCTTTCTATTACACAATTACTGTAAAAAAATACTCATTTGTACAAACATTGCCTCACTATATACACTCAGTTACGCTCATTCACATCCTTTCACACTCAATATCTTCATTTTTAGCAATTGATCGATCATTTTTATAACTAACCATCTAAAGACGACTTAGCCCCCTCTGCAGGTAATGCCTTATGTCAATTACTACAAAAAAAAAAAAAAATAACCCCATTGAAATAATTGGATGTTTAGAGCCACTACAACAAAAACATCCAATCAGAAAACAATGAGAATAGACATTATCACCACTATGTTCTAACTTTTAATATACATTGGGCAAACTAATAATTAGTTATTTTTTTTAAACCAATCTCATAATTAACTGTCGCATTGGGAAAACCTGTAAACCTTTAAAACTATTAGCAGCAAGCAAAAATGGTTATCCACTCAAAATTATGGAGGTCCTTTCATTTAATGTAATCCATAAGTGATTTGAAAAAATCAATACGATTCAATCTTATTTTCTATTAAAATTTATTAATATGGAATGTTTAAGTTATAATGCTTTCTGAAAAGGATGTTAAATATGTGAGATAAATAAAAATCTTTGATCGTTTTTTTTTTACAGAAGTATTCTAAGAACTCAATTCAATGCAGTTGATTCTCCTATCACTTCAGCACACACAATCAACACAAAATTTACAACAAGAAAGGGTTGAGACAAGCATCACTTGATTAAGGTAAGTTAACATAATTCACTAAAAGTTACTGACAGATTGTCACCTGTTATCATGCAGTATCTTAACAATGTCACATACACAGAGAGACCAAAAAAAAGAACATACCCAGACTGAGTAAATTCCTGTATAATAGTTGTAGTTCCCTGACAAGCTCTTTTACCGGAATCACCTCCTTGAAGTGGTAAGCTAGAAACTATCTCCCATACATTGTTTTCAGATGTAAAGTCTTATCGTCCAAGCTATACTGTTTCACAGGTTGGTCAATTTCAGATCAAGCTAAAGGAATTTTTGCTAGTTGCCACAATATAATCGCTATGCTTAGGAAACAAGAAGTAACCAAATCTAACATTTTGAATGAAATAAAATAAACCCATGATTTTAATATATGAATATCAGCAATGAGAATGATCAACAACAAGGGTAATCCAAAAATCATCATCAATGTTTGTTGAGTGTTGATTGCCAGTAATACAAACAATACATTAAACGACCAATATTCCATTAGTTATTGTTTTACCAAATTCTGGCAGGCAAGCTTGAAATAACAACCAGACTTTATTTAGATAAAAAAACTAAAGATGAAAACAAACATCTTTTATGTTGGTGTTTTATTCATTCGTTTTATACGCCATATCTCTTCAAATCCCAGGTGGCAATAAAGAAAATACGAAGCATCACGCAAACTATCCAGAAAAGCATCAGTCAGTGAGCATAGGGAGCACACATCCACATTATCAAAACCTTTTTTCAAAGCAAATCAAAAGTCCTCATGCCAAATTCTTAAAATGGAGGAGTGAGAAAAAGCAGAATACGAAGACCTGTTGAAAGTAGATCTAAATCCAGAGACATTGTTTCAGAATCAGATTCCATTCACTGCGCAAGCATGGAGAAGACGAACTAGAACCAAACACTTTGGAGGGAAGATGAGCATCAAGCTACAATCTTCCTTATCTGACATGAGCCAAAAATGTTTCAGTAGCTACGATTTAGAAAAATCCAAGCCTAGAATGAACTAATTTCAATCACCATGTTTATGATCTGAATTTGAAAATGATAAGAGAAATCAGAAATGAAATATTACCACAAATAAAGAGAAAATTTTGTTGTATAATCCAAAGGTCGAATTCGATTTCGATAACGGGGAAACTTGCCATCTACTTGCCTTTGCCTAGTTGTGCCTATATGATTGCATTGCCTATGATTTAGTTTTTTCCTATTTGCGACGATAATGGATTAGCGGCTGGCGTCGGAGGTATTTACAACAGAAGGGGATATGCAGCTGGGTAGGAGGCGATGAGCGTACCAGAATTGATGCTCGTGAAACGGCAAGAGATTTGCAAAGGCAAGCGAAATTGCAAGTTTAAGTGGGGATTTGGGATTAAAGATTCGGCAGTTGGAATAGTTTTGAGATTTAGGGTTATGGTAATTGTAAGTTTGAGCGGTGGATATTTAGATCTCGAATTTGTGGCGGGCCTTAAAATTTTAGTTGCCGCCCTTTGTTAATAACATCTTAATTATCTTAAATATTAATAAAAGTAATTTACTAATTATAAATGCTAAATTATTATTTATATGAAAATCATCGTAGTGCTAAATTATTATTTATTTGAGAATCATTGTATATTTGTATGACTGGGTTTGGGTAGGGTGCATAACAACAAATATAGCGTCAAATCACCAGTTATATCTCTTTAATATTTAGTTATAAATCATAAATTATATAATAAAATATTAATTGTAAAACTTAAACCTTTGTTATACATTATTATTTATTAACAATCATCAACTATAAATTATACTATATCAAAAATTATTAATTATAAAATACGAAATACTAAGTATTGCTTCTTAATTATTAATATTAAATATTCGTCTTAATTAAGTTAAAGTTAATTCATCTTAGTTAAGTTAAAGTTATTCATCTTAAATATCAATTTATAATAAAAAATAATTAATTTATTCATAGAAATACCTCTTTCAAACACAAATTATAATTATTGATTGTCAAAATTTGGCAATAGACGTTTATAGCAATGGGGATTTTATGATTGTTGTATAATTGTAAAGTTAATTATCATATTTTACTTCATATTTATTAATTATAATTTAATGTTAATTATAAATTATTATATTTAATATTAATTACTTCATATTA
This sequence comes from Allium sativum, assembly GCA_030737875.1. Classification (NCBI taxonomy): domain Eukaryota; kingdom Viridiplantae; phylum Streptophyta; class Magnoliopsida; order Asparagales; family Amaryllidaceae; genus Allium; species Allium sativum. Next base: position 733,005,933 of record CM060924.1, on the reverse strand, counting down.
CTTACTAATAATTGGAAAGTAAAATTAAGCTTGTTGAAATACTGATTATATATAATAATTAGTAATTAGAGATTATTTATTAATAATCATTAATTATTATAAGTTATAAAAGATTAATTTAATATTATTAAAGATTAATCATTATATATTAATAAATAATATAATATTATTAATGATTAGTAATTAGTAATATAATATTATAGTTATTAATTAGTAATATATGATTAATAGTTAATTATTAAATAATCAAAAATAATCAGTATTAATTTTATGTTAGTATTGTAATTATTAATTATTGACTGTCGAAAATTGGCACCTATTACAATGACCATTTTGTGACTGCTGTAAAATAGACATCTATTACAACAGAAATTTTGTAAACGTTGTAAAATTGACATCTATTACAATGGGCCTTAAATGACCATTGTAATAATATTCTATTACAACGGGCAGTCAATACCCGTTGTAAAAAGAGCGTTGTAAATGATATCTATTACAACTTTCCAGAAACGAACGTTGTAATAGGATTTTATTACAATGGCCAGTCTATGCCCGTTGTAAAAAGGGTGTTGTAAAAGCATCTATTACAACGTTCTAGGAGATGACCATTGTAATATCATTCTATTACAATTGGCAACCAACGCCCGTTGTAAAATGGACGTTGTAATAGGGTATTTTTGTTGTAGTGATAGTCATTAGGAATAAGGTATTCACAGTCAAATAATGGGATGTTACAATGGGGAACACTAGTAAAGGAGTGAGAAATGTGCCAATTTGGATCAAGTTTATCGATCTGCCGATGGTGACGTGGTCTAAAATTGGTATTTGTTGGCTCTCTACTCACATTGGTAACTCTTATGCATGGGTCGAGCAACAGAGAACCTGGAATGGCTAGGCTATGCGAAGGTAATTGTAACAACCCGTAAAATCTGGGCCAGTTTGAAATTTTTATTTTAGCAATTTTAGCGAATTCTGATTATTTAATATGAATTATTTTAAATAATATCGACGAAAATTTATTTTGAATATAATTCGAGCGTATATATTATATACGTCGTCGTTAGAATATAAATAATTATATATAATTATAAGAGGAATTGAAATTGGCGCGGTAGTTCGAAAATTCGATTTCTAATTTCAAATGAATATACAGAATTCGTTATAAGTCAGAATTGAACGAAACAAGAGATATTTGAATCTGATGAAGAATATATTTCTAACGAAGTTAACAAATTGAGATTTCATCTTAGGAATGATAAGATATGTCCAGTTTAAAATTAGAAATAGTCGCTGTGGAATTTATATATATTTTTATATATATAAGGCCCTTAAAAATGGACATTTTGCAAATGACCTCGGATTTCGACGAAACCACTTTTGTTGGGTCCGCAGTGTAAAGTTATTGCTAGATTTCAAATTTCATAATTTTTCGAATCAATATGTGAGCGTGGCAAAGGAAAACGTGTTTTGACCAGTTTCTATTGAATTTAATCGACTGGAAATTGGCCATTTTTCAAACGGTCTCAGAATTCGACGAAACTAGTTTTGTTAGGACCGTATCGTCAATACGAAACTAGAAAATATTTTTCTGGAATTTTTCTAGTTAGTATGTGACCCCGGTAATTTGAAATGTACGTTTAAAATTCAATATAGTGATTTAAATGAAAATTCAAACGGAAACTGATTGTAACGATCAAATCAGCTAGCGATACATATCCCATTGTGTTCGGAATGGGGGTAAAACGCTATGGACGACAGGCGGTGGACCTCGTTTCGAGATCGTATGTAAAAGTCAACCCTTGTGCATAATTTAATAATAAAATAATAAAATAAAAAAATAAAAAAACTTCCCCCCCCCCTTTTCTTCCTCGATGGCCCCCCCCCCCGATTCAGTTATTTACAAAGCAAATAAAAAAAAAAAAAAGAAGACGAAACCCTAAATACCCGAAGCCACCGCCTGACGCTGAGCCGCCCTCGCAACATCCTCCTCCCACCGAACGACGCATCGAAGCAGAAACCCTCGCATCCCTCTGAACCACCGTCACCTCGTCGAACCCCTGAACCACCGACGCCACGAGCCACGGCCGAGCTAGGTGAGCGTTTAATTGGTTTTATTTTTATTTTTGATTTTTGTTTTGTTTTACAGAAAATTAAAACTGTTTTTTTTTTTTTTTTTTTTTTTTTTTTTTTTTTTTTTTTTTTGATTTAAAAACTGTTTTAAAAATGAAATATGAAACTGATTTTTGTTTTAAGTTTTAAAAACAGAATTTTTAAAGGATTTCAAAAACTGTTTGAAAAAGATATAAAAAACTGCATTTTGAAAAAGATATAAAAACTGTTTTAAAAGAAAATAAAAAAAACTGTTTTTTTTTTTTTTTTTAAAAAAGGAATTATAAAACTGATTTTATTTTAAACTTTAAAATAAGAAAAAGGGTTTAATCTTTTAATAGGAAAAGATTAGAACGTGCAAAAATAAAGATCATATCTTTAAAAATATAAAGATGGAATTTTTGTTAGGTAGAAAAAGTAAGGTATGATTCTTATATTTTTAAAGCAATAAAAATATAATTTTTACATCATAAGAATAACAAAAATATAATCTTTATATTCAATAGCGAAGTCAAAATTCGATTTTTATATATTGAACTTTGAAATAAAAATTCGATTTTTATATATAGAACTTTGAAGTAAAAATTCGATTTTTGCATATGTAGAGAATACGGGCGAAGAAAGTGATATCGGCGAGAACAGTGAAGATTTCCTGCATAAGATGTGCCGTGGAGCTTGGATAGCTATAAGTGAGAACTTCTCACCTTTCAATTTTATTTCTAGTTATATTTATATATATATATATACTAGGATGCAGACGGTGTTTAGTAGCACCCGACACCCGTCCACATACCATGGACTTGTTTGTTTGGATGTTTGGTGATTGATTGAGATATTGGTTTGAATGTGGTTTGTGGTGTGAAAAAAAATCAAATCGATAAATTGATTAGGATTAGACGTGCGCCGTTATAAGGCGAAGGAGTAAGGCTAGGTTAGACCCTTACTCCAAATTTTGTGGTGCATAACGAAAGTGAATTTGATTGATGTGTGAATGGCGTGGGCCTTCACTAGACCGGGGATAAGGCTAGGCCTTGTCCCGTTTCTAGTATCGTGCCGTTATGCCGCCGAAATTTTCTAAAATATGTTAGAAAAATAAAAATAATCATTTATTGAATAAATGAACTGAATAGATATTCATATGTTAAGATAAATTGTTTTATCGTTAAAAATATAATTTTTAACGTGAATGCGAATAAAATAAAATATTCATTTACAAGCCAGATGGTTTGTTTATGTACACCTATTTGAATGACATTGATTGGGTCGATAAATTTTACACATCGCCCAACTGCACGAATAAAATCTATGTTTGATTGTTTGAAACCCTACACGGGTGTTGGGATGAAATTTAAAAGTTCACTCATCCTGACTGATAAATATGTCGATCGATTGATTGACAGGCTGTTATAAGCGTTAGATATCTATATTTGATGCTTATACAGTGTAGTGCACTTTGGTTGATGGTTGATTATTTTCAATGCTATTAAATACATGTGTTGTATGAAAATCCATATAATTAACGTTATATGGTGATTGATTGGGCCTCATTCCAATTTGAAAAATAAACAATATAAAATAAAGGTTCATGTGTTGACTATATTCATCCGTTGATATTAGTCATGTGTTGAACGAATTATTTTTATAATAAAATTTACATCTTTATCAATATAAAATAAAGGTTCATGTGTTGACTATATTCATCCGTTGATATTAGTCATGTGTTGAACGAATTATTTTTATAATAAAATTTACATCTTTATCAATATAAAATAAAGGTTCATGTGTTGACTATATTCATCCGTTGATATTAGTCATGTGTTGAACGAATTATTTTTATAATAAAATTTACATCTTTATCAATATAAAATAAAGGTTCATGTGTTGACTATATTCATCCGTTGATATTAGTCATGTGTTGAACGAATTATTTTTATAATAAAATTTACATCTTTATCAATATAAAATAAAGGTTCATGTGTTGACGGTACTCATTCGTTGAGATTAGTCATGTGTTGAACGAAATAATTTAACAAAAATAGTCACACATGGACGGTACTCATTCGTTGAGATTAGTCGGGTGTTGACAAAAAAAAAGAAATATCTGAAATAGAATATATAAAGCCGTGTTGAATAGTGATGCGCCATTTTGACGCGAACGATATTTATATCGATTATAACGATTTCGAAATGAATTGAATATATAACGATTTCGAAATGAATTGAATATATAACGATTTCGAAATGAATTGAATATATAACGATTTCGAAATGAATTGAATATATAACGATTTCGAAATGAATTGAATATATAACGATTTCGAAATGAGTTGAATATAAAACGATTTCGAATTGAATCGAATAGAAAGCCAATTTGATTTCAAATTGAATATATAATGAACTTGATTCAAATAGAAAACGAAAAGAATTTAATTTGAATAGAAAATGAATTTGAATCGAATAGAAAACCGATTTGAATTAAATTGAATTGAATTGAGAAACGAATTCGAATTGAATTTAAAATGAAGTGAAATGAATTCAAATTAAATTGAAATTTGAATTGAATAGAAATGAGTTTTAAAACGAATTTATAAAGAAGAATTCAATTTTGATTTGAATTGAAATAGAAGTTGACTTTGTTTTTGAAACGAATTCAAAACTAAATATATAATTCGTTTTAAATAGAAATCGACGAAATATATATTATATATATTATATATATAATATAATGGCCTGAATAGAACGCGCCGCGCCGCGGCAGTTCGTAAATTTCGACCATTTATTTCAAACGGACATTACGGGAGATCCGACCGTCGGATTCTCCTAAAACCGGAACCGTTGGGTTCGTATCGAAAAGAGCTTTCTAACGAATATTAGAAATTCAAAATCTAACGGTTGGATTTGGAGATACGTCCAAATCAAATTCGAAAAAGGTCGCTGTAAGTGCAGTTCGATGGCCATTGTTGGAAATCGACTGTACGGGCCTTGATAAAATTATTAAAAATATCAATAATTTGTGTAAAATCATAAGAAATGATTTGGGAAAAATTGGGGTGAAAAACTCCATATTTGAAAAGATAAAAATAGTTTTTTTTCAAAATGAACTAGTTTTGAACTAAATTTAAAACCAATTTATTTTTAAATAAATGAACAAGATTTAAAAAGGGGTTTTAAATAATCGAATTTCTAATATATTTGATTGAGTTTGAAATGGGTTTATCGTGAACTGTGTTTTAAATAACACCTAGTTCTTTAACCCAGTAAAAGGAGTTTTAACGAATCTGCAATTAGATTGAAATGTGAATTCGTAATCTAAATTTCCAAATTAGAAAATGAGCGGGAATGGAGTATTACCAGTTTTGCTCCAAAGCGATAGTTAAATCTTTAATTAGATTTGAACGTGAAATGGTAATTAATTTTACCGATAACACCACGGTGTTAGATATGGAGTATTACCAGTTTTGCTTCATGGGATGAATAGGTTGGGATTGGGAAATAAAATAAATAATTACTTCGTTGTGGTTCGCTAATCTCGACTAGTTGGAAAAACCATAGTTTGGTTTTAAATAACATCCAAAGGAAGATTACAGGATAAATTTTAAGGAATTTATCTTGGATAAAATTAATGGGAACATTTCCTTAAGAATGTGGAATTTAGAAACTAGCTGTAGATTGGCTAAGAAGAATGGTTTCCTGGGTATTGATCTGATGTTGGTTTCGGCCTTCGGGGTTAATGTTCGGGAAATTGTTCTCTTGCTAATTTGCGGTTAGTGACTAATGAATTGGAATGAGGCGTATGTTGTGTTTGTGTAACATTTGTTTTCAATATACGCGGGTTGTTCGGAAAGTCCGGGTTTATACCCATTCTGAATAACCGATTCGACGATATGTCGAAGATGAAGACGGTGGTCGAAGACCGGAAGTCTTCACATCGTTTGGGTAATTACTGGCGATCCTGATTGGGCTGTACACCCAAGAGGATGGAAATAGTTGGTGGTCGTCCAGACGTACTTGGAGATGGATGGATATGCGAGGAAAGTGCCTCCGGTTTCGTTCAGACCCAGAACGGACTTGTAAATGGATTGTGTGTCTGACATTGGATTTTATTCTGTGTTGATTGATTTCTATTAAATATATATCTGCTTGGCGGCGGAGAATTTATTCTCTTGCTTAACGCCCTTCTCTGAGACGTACGAGCTCAGAGGTTATATATCGATAGATATCAATCGCATGGCATGAATTGCCTGTGTGGCATGCTGAGTTGCATGGATCAAGGCTTCTGTTGAAAAGCAAAGTCTTGTGGTTGATGATCAAAGCATAACCTTCGTGGTAGCTTTGTGTATAGCGTGTATTCGCGAGCCTCGCACCTCGGTATGAGTTAAAAACGGGATACGGACTGCAGGGAGAGCGCACGTTTCTTTCTAGCTTTGGTGGTGTCAGTGACTTACCAGCCCTGACATTTATATACTTTTCACCTTTGTGGTTGTTGGATGAGGCGCCTCGATTATAGGTCTGTAAGGACCGGGAAACGTGTGTTCAGGAATTGCCAATCCTCTAACGTAAGTGAGGACCGGCCCTGAAGATCCAGGGGTTACCCAGTGTGCGTAATCCCGGGGACATTTGCTAGAGTGTCTCGAATGCGGAGAGGAGCTTGCCCCTTGCCTCGACTCATGACGGAATCCAATTTCCAATACGTGTATTTCGGCTTTATTTGTAGAGCCTAGTATGGCGACATAGTAGCATGGGATACTATGCCGTCTATGATTTATATTTATGATTGAAATGTTTTGACACTATACACTTATTATAGTATCAAATGATTTGTTTTAAGCGTACCAAGCATGTTTGGCTATTATAAGGGAAAACCCTATCCCCCGGCTTGCGTTGCATTGTATGATAGGACCTGGGTCTTATAATAGCTTCATTTTTCGAAAAAGCATTGCGTTGTTTATTCTATGCACTGGTATTCTTGGGAGGAAACCCGTTCCGTGTTATGCGGCGTGGTCCCTTGAATTACTCTCTTTCAAAGTAAAGTTTTAAATAACTGTTTTAGTTCTCACACCAGTCACATGACTGACCTGGAGTTTATTGTTTTAACCTAAACTCTGGGTGCCCCTATTTTCCGCACGGGCAGCTAGTAGTTTTGGTTTTGCAGATTTATATTCACAGGATCCTGGTTTACAGCTGGAATGATATCCGGAAAGCTCTGTATCCGTATATCACCTTCAGTTGTGCTTTATATTATTTTTCCGCTGCTATGTAATCTAAATCTCTGATATTTCTGTGTAATATTTATTCATTTATACTCTGCATATTCTTGTAATCTGATGGAATTGTTGTAATATACAATGAAATGTTCTTCTGTTTGCGTTCTGGTTTGTCCTGTTCTCAACGTTCAGGGGTTTCGAACGGTCTAGATCGGTTTAACGACTGGTTCGGACCGAGCGAAATTCCAGGCCGTCACATTTGGTATCAGAGCTTTGGTTTACAGAGCTCGAGAACAAGGCACATTAGAACCATACGAAAGAATTCATCAGATATTGGATTAGTAATATCCAATTAGAATGACTCGTTAGAGATAGGATCAGTAGTATCCTAGAACGAGTGTGAAGAGTATATTTTTCAAATGAAAACAACTTTGTTTTGAAAATTTAAACCATTTTAAAACGTATTTGACTATTTATTTATTTTGAATATGGACAATCGAGTATATATAGATTTCGCGTATACGCGTCATGAACGTATATTCGAAGTTTTAATATACTGGATAGATATAGAATCATACTCTAGTGGCCCGAAGATGATTCTGATGATTGACTAGTCGTCATTAGTATTCATGCTCGAGTAACGAAGGTGTGATATCGATATATTTCCATTAGACTGGTGTGAGAACCAAAACTTATGTAGTTAGAACACATTGTTGTGAATTGGCATCAAAAACAAGATTTTCTGTATATATATCAAATTATATAGATTTGAAACTCTAATCCACTAATTGATTGATGATTGTGTTGTTTGTTTATTTGTTCGCTAATTTTTAATCATTTATGACTAATTGAACCAAATATTGAATTGTATTGAAAATTGGTCGCAATTGCTTGCATATACATATACTTACATTGAACAGGTCATAGCAAGGAGGCTAGAGCCAGAGAATAAAATTTGTTTGCCCGACAAATAGGTACATGTTTACTACATAATTTCCTGTTTTGTTTGGGTGATGATGATTTTGTGAGCCTATTGGCTAGCCGCTTGGCTTTTTCTTTTTCTTTTTGAGATCTGAAGGACCGGGGAAGCTATTTGAAATTCCCCGATGCTCCCGGTGCAGGGGAGGTTATGGCGAAATTTTTCGAAAATTTAGGGTGTTAGCCAAATTTTTGAAATTTTGAAAATTCTCAGAAACTGAAAAGTTGGAGAATGGAAGCCAGGTCGAGCGTAGAGTTGAATTATCAAACCACTTTCGACTTTGTTCCTTTTCGGGGACGAAAAGTTTTAAGTGGGGGAGATTGTAACAACCCGTAAAATCTGGGCCAGTTTGAAATTTTTATTTTAGCAATTTTAGCGAATTCTGATTATTTAATATGAATTATTTTAAATAATATCGACGAAAATTTATTTTGAATATAATTCGAGCGTATATATTATATACGTCGTCGTTAGAATATAAATAATTATATATAATTATAAGAGGAATTGAAATTGGCGCGGTAGTTCGAAAATTCGATTTCTAATTTCAAATGAATATACAGAATTCGTTATAAGTCAGAATTGAACGAAACAAGAGATATTTGAATCTGATGAAGAATATATTTCTAACGAAGTTAACAAATTGAGATTTCATCTTAGGAATGATAAGATATGTCCAGTTTAAAATTAGAAATAGTCGCTGTGGAATTTATATATATTTTTATATATATAAGGCCCTTAAAAATGGACATTTTGCAAATGACCTCGGATTTCGACGAAACCACTTTTGTTGGGTCCGCAGTGTAAAGTTATTGCTAGATTTCAAATTTCATAATTTTTCGAATCAATATGTGAGCGTGGCAAAGGAAAACGTGTTTTGACCAGTTTCTATTGAATTTAATCGACTGGAAATTGGCCATTTTTCAAACGGTCTCAGAATTCGACGAAACTAGTTTTGTTAGGACCGTATCGTCAATACGAAACTAGAAAATATTTTTCTGGAATTTTTCTAGTTAGTATGTGACCCCGGTAATTTGAAATGTACGTTTAAAATTCAATATAGTGATTTAAATGAAAATTCAAACGGAAACTGATTGTAACGATCAAATCAGCTAGCGATACATATCCCATTGTGTTCGGAATGGGGGTAAAACGCTATGGACGACAGGCGGTGGACCTCGTTTCGAGATCGTATGTAAAAGTCAACCCTTGTGCATAATTTAATAATAAAATAATAAAATAAAAAAATAAAAAAACTTCCCCCCCCCCCTTTTCTTCCTCGATGGCCCCCCCCCCGATTCAGTTATTTACAAAGCAAATAAAAAAAAAAAAGAGAAGACGAAACCCTAAATACCCGAAGCCACCGCCTGACGCTGAGCCGCCCTCGCAACATCCTCCTCCCACCGAACGACGCATCGAAGCAGAAACCCTCGCATCCCTCTGAACCACCGTCACCTCGTCGAACCCCTGAACCACCGACGCCACGAGCCACGGCCGAGCTAGGTGAGCGTTTAATTGGTTTTATTTTTATTTTTGATTTTTGTTTTGTTTTACAGAAAATTAAAACTGTTTTTTTTTTTTTTTTTTTTTTTTTTTTTTTTTTTTTTTTTTTTGATTTAAAAACTGTTTTAAAAATGAAATATGAAACTGATTTTTGTTTTAAGTTTTAAAAACAGAATTTTTAAAGGATTTCAAAAACTGTTTGAAAAAGATATAAAAAACTGCATTTTGAAAAAGATATAAAAACTGTTTTAAAAGAAAATAAAAAAAACTGTTTTTTTTTTTTTTTTAAAAAAGGAATTATAAAACTGATTTTATTTTAAACTTTAAAATAAGAAAAAGGGTTTAATCTTTTAATAGGAAAAGATTAGAACGTGCAAAAATAAAGATCATATCTTTAAAAATATAAAGATGGAATTTTTGTTAGGTAGAAAAAGTAAGGTATGATTCTTATATTTTTAAAGCAATAAAAATATAATTTTTACATCATAAGAATAACAAAAATATAATCTTTATATTCAATAGCGAAGTCAAAATTCGATTTTTATATATTGAACTTTGAAATAAAAATTCGATTTTTATATATAGAACTTTGAAGTAAAAATTCGATTTTTGCATATGTAGAGAATACGGGCGAAGAAAGTGATATCGGCGAGAACAGTGAAGATTTCCTGCATAAGATGTGCCGTGGAGCTTGGATAGCTATAAGTGAGAACTTCTCACCTTTCAATTTTATTTCTAGTTATATTTATATATATATATATACTAGGATGCAGACGGTGTTTAGTAGCACCCGACACCCGTCCACATACCATGGACTTGTTTGTTTGGATGTTTGGTGATTGATTGAGATATTGGTTTGAATGTGGTTTGTGGTGTGAAAAAAAATCAAATCGATAAATTGATTAGGATTAGACGTGCGCCGTTATAAGGCGAAGGAGTAAGGCTAGGTTAGACCCTTACTCCAAATTTTGTGGTGCATAACGAAAGTGAATTTGATTGATGTGTGAATGGCGTGGGCCTTCACTAGACCGGGGATAAGGCTAGGCCTTGTCCCGTTTCTAGTATCGTGCCGTTATGCCGCCGAAATTTTCTAAAATATGTTAGAAAAATAAAAATAATCATTTATTGAATAAATGAACTGAATAGATATTCATATGTTAAGATAAATTGTTTTATCGTTAAAAATATAATTTTTAACGTGAATGCGAATAAAATAAAATATTCATTTACAAGCCAGATGGTTTGTTTATGTACACCTATTTGAATGACATTGATTGGGTCGATAAATTTTACACATCGCCCAACTGCACGAATAAAATCTATGTTTGATTGTTTGAAACCCTACACGGGTGTTGGGATGAAATTTAAAAGTTCACTCATCCTGACTGATAAATATGTCGATCGATTGATTGACAGGCTGTTATAAGCGTTAGATATCTATATTTGATGCTTATACAGTGTAGTGCACTTTGGTTGATGGTTGATTATTTTCAATGCTATTAAATACATGTGTTGTATGAAAATCCATATAATTAACGTTATATGGTGATTGATTGGGCCTCATTCCAATTTGAAAAATAAACAATATAAAATAAAGGTTCATGTGTTGACTATATTCATCCGTTGATATTAGTCATGTGTTGAACGAATTATTTTTATAATAAAATTTACATCTTTATCAATATAAAATAAAGGTTCATGTGTTGACTATATTCATCCGTTGATATTAGTCATGTGTTGAACGAATTATTTTTATAATAAAATTTACATCTTTATCAATATAAAATAAAGGTTCATGTGTTGACTATATTCATCCGTTGATATTAGTCATGTGTTGAACGAATTATTTTTATAATAAAATTTACATCTTTATCAATATAAAATAAAGGTTCATGTGTTGACTATATTCATCCGTTGATATTAGTCATGTGTTGAACGAATTATTTTTATAATAAAATTTACATCTTTATCAATATAAAATAAAGGTTCATGTGTTGACGGTACTCATTCGTTGAGATTAGTCATGTGTTGAACGAAATAATTTAACAAAAATAGTCACACATGGACGGTACTCATTCGTTGAGATTAGTCGGGTGTTGACAAAAAAAAAGAAATATCTGAAATAGAATATATAAAGCCGTGTTGAATAGTGATGCGCCATTTTGACGCGAACGATATTTATATCGATTATAACGATTTCGAAATGAATTGAATATATAACGATTTCGAAATGAATTGAATATATAACGATTTCGAAATGAATTGAATATATAACGATTTCGAAATGAATTGAATATATAACGATTTCGAAATGAATTGAATATATAACGATTTCGAAATGAGTTGAATATAAAACGATTTCGAATTGAATCGAATAGAAAGCCAATTTGATTTCAAATTGAATATATAATGAACTTGATTCAAATAGAAAACGAAAAGAATTTAATTTGAATAGAAAATGAATTTGAATCGAATAGAAAACCGATTTGAATTAAATTGAATTGAATTGAGAAACGAATTCGAATTGAATTTAAAATGAAGTGAAATGAATTCAAATTAAATTGAAATTTGAATTGAATAGAAATGAGTTTTAAAACGAATTTATAAAGAAGAATTCAATTTTGATTTGAATTGAAATAGAAGTTGACTTTGTTTTTGAAACGAATTCAAAACTAAATATATAATTCGTTTTAAATAGAAATCGACGAAATATATATTATATATATTATATATATAATATAATGGCCTGAATAGAACGCGCCGCGCCGCGGCAGTTCGTAAATTTCGACCATTTATTTCAAACGGACATTACGGGAGATCCGACCGTCGGATTCTCCTAAAACCGGAACCGTTGGGTTCGTATCGAAAAGAGCTTTCTAACGAATATTAGAAATTCAAAATCTAACGGTTGGATTTGGAGATACGTCCAAATCAAATTCGAAAAAGGTCGCTGTAAGTGCAGTTCGATGGCCATTGTTGGAAATCGACTGTACGGGCCTTGATAAAATTATTAAAAATATCAATAATTTGTGTAAAATCATAAGAAATGATTTGGGAAAAATTGGGGTGAAAAACTCCATATTTGAAAAGATAAAAATAGTTTTTTTTCAAAATGAACTAGTTTTGAACTAAATTTAAAACCAATTTATTTTTAAATAAATGAACAAGATTTAAAAAGGGGTTTTAAATAATCGAATTTCTAATATATTTGATTGAGTTTGAAATGGGTTTATCGTGAACTGTGTTTTAAATAACACCTAGTTCTTTAACCCAGTAAAAGGAGTTTTAACGAATCTGCAATTAGATTGAAATGTGAATTCGTAATCTAAATTTCCAAATTAGAAAATGAGCGGGAATGGAGTATTACCAGTTTTGCTCCAAAGCGATAGTTAAATCTTTAATTAGATTTGAACGTGAAATGGTAATTAATTTTACCGATAACACCACGGTGTTAGATATGGAGTATTACCAGTTTTGCTTCATGGGATGAATAGGTTGGGATTGGGAAATAAAATAAATAATTACTTCGTTGTGGTTCGCTAATCTCGACTAGTTGGAAAAACCATAGTTTGGTTTTAAATAACATCCAAAGGAAGATTACAGGATAAATTTTAAGGAATTTATCTTGGATAAAATTAATGGGAACATTTCCTTAAGAATGTGGAATTTAGAAACTAGCTGTAGATTGGCTAAGAAGAATGGTTTCCTGGGTATTGATCTGATGTTGGTTTCGGCCTTCGGGGTTAATGTTCGGGAAATTGTTCTCTTGCTAATTTGCGGTTAGTGACTAATGAATTGGAATGAGGCGTATGTTGTGTTTGTGTAACATTTGTTTTCAATATACGCGGGTTGTTCGGAAAGTCCGGGTTTATACCCATTCTGAATAACCGATTCGACGATATGTCGAAGATGAAGACGGTGGTCGAAGACCGGAAGTCTTCACATCGTTTGGGTAATTACTGGCGATCCTGATTGGGCTGTACACCCAAGAGGATGGAAATAGTTGGTGGTCGTCCAGACGTACTTGGAGATGGATGGATATGCGAGGAAAGTGCCTCCGGTTTCGTTCAGACCCAGAACGGACTTGTAAATGGATTGTGTGTCTGACATTGGATTTTATTCTGTGTTGATTGATTTCTATTAAATATATATCTGCTTGGCGGCGGAGAATTTATTCTCTTGCTTAACGCCCTTCTCTGAGACGTACGAGCTCAGAGGTTATATATCGATAGATATCAATCGCATGGCATGAATTGCCTGTGTGGCATGCTGAGTTGCATGGATCAAGGCTTCTGTTGAAAAGCAAAGTCTTGTGGTTGATGATCAAAGCATAACCTTCGTGGTAGCTTTGTGTATAGCGTGTATTCGCGAGCCTCGCACCTCGGTATGAGTTAAAAACGGGATACGGACTGCAGGGAGAGCGCACGTTTCTTTCTAGCTTTGGTGGTGTCAGTGACTTACCAGCCCTGACATTTATATACTTTTCACCTTTGTGGTTGTTGGATGAGGCGCCTCGATTATAGGTCTGTAAGGACCGGGAAACGTGTGTTCAGGAATTGCCAATCCTCTAACGTAAGTGAGGACCGGCCCTGAAGATCCAGGGGTTACCCAGTGTGCGTAATCCCGGGGACATTTGCTAGAGTGTCTCGAATGCGGAGAGGAGCTTGCCCCTTGCCTCGACTCATGACGGAATCCAATTTCCAATACGTGTATTTCGGCTTTATTTGTAGAGCCTAGTATGGCGACATAGTAGCATGGGATACTATGCCGTCTATGATTTATATTTATGATTGAAATGTTTTGACACTATACACTTATTATAGTATCAAATGATTTGTTTTAAGCGTACCAAGCATGTTTGGCTATTATAAGGGAAAACCCTATCCCCCGGCTTGCGTTGCATTGTATGATAGGACCTGGGTCTTATAATAGCTTCATTTTTCGAAAAAGCATTGCGTTGTTTATTCTATGCACTGGTATTCTTGGGAGGAAACCCGTTCCGTGTTATGCGGCGTGGTCCCTTGAATTACTCTCTTTCAAAGTAAAGTTTTAAATAACTGTTTTAGTTCTCACACCAGTCACATGACTGACCTGGAGTTTATTGTTTTAACCTAAACTCTGGGTGCCCCTATTTTCCGCACGGGCAGCTAGTAGTTTTGGTTTTGCAGATTTATATTCACAGGATCCTGGTTTACAGCTGGAATGATATCCGGAAAGCTCTGTATCCGTATATCACCTTCAGTTGTGCTTTATATTATTTTTCCGCTGCTATGTAATCTAAATCTCTGATATTTCTGTGTAATATTTATTCATTTATACTCTGCATATTCTTGTAATCTGATGGAATTGTTGTAATATACAATGAAATGTTCTTCTGTTTGCGTTCTGGTTTGTCCTGTTCTCAACGTTCAGGGGTTTCGAACGGTCTAGATCGGTTTAACGACTGGTTCGGACCGAGCGAAATTCCAGGCCGTCACAGTAATGGTAGAGATTACACTGGAAAGTGAGCTACCAAATACGATATTGGTTATCCTTGGTGATGGTACCGAGCACTTTATTCTGGTTGAGTACGTTTGGAAACCAGATATATGTAGCAAGTGCAAGAGTTTTGGACATACTGACGATAATTGCCTTAGTATGAAAAGCACTTGTAATGGTAAGGGTATTCATGATAGAGGAGATAAAGTGGTGAATGCTTAAGCAACCAGACGTGCTGATGGTCTCAACAGTCAGCCTAAAGTGGTTTCTGTTCGAAGTAATGCTAAGGTTAGTTTTCAACCTCCTATTAATCTAAAGAAATGAAAGAAATTAGATGGTTTTAATAATAAGAAAAGAAAATATAGTAGAATGAATAAAACTCAAAAGTCTGCTATTCAAACTAAAAACAGTTTTCAGTCTCTGAGTGAAGACCATGATACTGTGAATGCCAACTAGGAGGTTGAGCAAGGTGAGATAATTGAACATTCATTGGAATGTGATGCAGTGAACGACAATGATGAAACTAGTATGGGCTTTACTGATAACATTTTTAGTGCCAAAAATGTGGTGAAAATAGATAATGTCATTGAGAAAGGCAAACAAGTGATTGGGAAGAATGAAGTGAATAACAAGGATGAAGCAGTGCAAACACTGAGCAATGAGGACATTGAGTTTCCGAACGACGTGAATTCTGCTGGATATGATGTTTATGTTCCCCTAAAGATCCCCACTGAGCAGCTGAATACTGAGTGCCTCAGGACTGGTTTTCTAAACACAAATAGTCCTTGCAACAATCAAATGCAAGTTCCGAACCACATGAATTCGATGCCACAACTATTTGAATACGTCAGAAGCTTTGATAAAATGTTGGTTACTGGTGGAAGCCCTGCACCACTGATTAGGATAGTTGAATGTCGAAATGGAGACATCATAGAAACAACTACAACCAGGTCGGTTGAAGGTGGCAATGGAGACAAGGATGAGCAGATTAAAGAAGTTAAAGACAATGAAAATGATTTGGTCGATGTTAAGAATCGTGGAGATGAACTTAACCCGGTGTAAGTGACAAAAGCGTAGATGACAAACTGAATAATGGAGTTGTTGATGCTTGTGGTGACTTAAGTGGGGGTAAGGTGGATGATCAGAAGTCTAAAGTCATGACAGAAAACGAAAAAGATATTCAAAAAACTATGGTAGCCTTACAACAATTAGCGCAGGAGAGTAGCCCTGTTGTTTTACTTGTGTCTTCACAAGATCAAAATGATAAGCACCTCGGTGATGTAACCAGTGCCTTGATTAAATATATTGACCTCTTTATTGATAAGATCAGTGAAGATTTAGCAAGTGAAGACAATAGTATAGACAGGAGTTGTAACACCCCACGTCCATTAATGTCACTCACAAAGGGAATGCATTAACTTTGATGGAGCGTAATAAGTAAACAGAACGGAAATTACAAGACAGATACGTAAAGTAGTACTTAAAAAATTTATTACTTTATTTCAGCGGAAACAGAATTAAGTTTAGTTACATCTTCAAATACCAAAAACCAAGTACATAATATCAGTCTTGTACAAAAAGCCTTCAGAGTACATAATTTTAAAGCCATAATCCCCAACAGAAACGCCATAAATAGGTCGAATCAAAGCCAAGCAATACTTCAAGAACTTCTAGCACTTCAAGCAGAAAGAAATCCGAATCAAACTTGAGTATTTCCTCCCTGAGAACCTAGGGGGGAACGGAAGGAAAGAGGCGAAAACAAAGAGAGGTCAGACATAAAGTCTGGCGAGTCCAGTAACTTTAACAATATAATCATTAAAGTAACAAGATAAGAACATAAAATGGAAAGTAAGAAATGATTGTACTTAAGCATGTATGACAAGGTAAGCAAGATAAATAAGATAAACGTTGATTGCGCTTCTAATCACAATTGGATAATTACTACATTGCACCATTGCTAATAACACACAGAAAGTTGTCCTTGTAATTGGTAGTCCTCAGGCGTAACATCTAGCAAGAAGTATCCACCCCATACAATCTTTGACAGCTTACTTGCCCAGAATAAATACTAGATGTCCCCACACTACCCCCTTATCGCTTAATCGATCGGCTCCTTAACTTGTATGTATTTATTACATGTGTCATTCGGCCCCGCTCGTTTGTAGATACCTGTGCTGGTCCGACCATAGGGTGTATCAATCCCTACGATGGAAACGCGACATAATCCAAGATGCACAGTGTATAACTACTGATGCCCAGTTCCTGATTTTCCCACTCCGGAGCATGCGCACGCCCGTACTCCGTCGGAACCTACACTGACGCACCACCTGCCGCTATTTTGACCGCTTATAATCAGCCCAGTAATCGTGCCCCACCCTGCCTAGTTCAGGGTACTGTGATACATCTATGTGGGTTACTACTGAAATGGGTCCCCGTTACTAGGGTTTCCTAACCAACATGTTATAACGGTTAAGTGTTCTTAATTTAACCTAACCCCACCCATTTGTTTAATTAACATGTTGTATTGGTTAAGTGTCTCTTATTCATACGTTACTTAACCTTACCATTCTTAGCATGTCTGTTCATTGGCATTAATTGATTTATTAATGCACCAACCTCTCACATTAGAACTGTTGTTTGCGGTTGCTGGATGTGTCGGGCGATTCCGGGCAGACTTCTACCGCAAAATCATTCTAACCTTGGGTTTTGGGCTTGATGCACTTACCTCTCACATTAGACCTGTTGTTGCGGTTGCTGGATGTGCCGGGCGGTTCCGGGCAGTCTTACACCGCAACTCAATCTGACCTCGGGTTAGGCATGTTCATCTTTTAACCAATTTACATATTTACCATTCATGTCCAAGTTTATGTGTCAATTAACCACAAATGTAGTCAATTCAAGTTATGCTCATAATTACCATCTAAATTATGTCCATAATTTTAGGTATACAAATTATACCATTTCATGTTACTAATCATTTACATGATTATAAGTCAACCTATGCCAATAGCATGTGATTCAATATTTTTCCCAATCTTTTTTCCCAACGTTCCCACGTTATTCATTCGCATAATTCACATAAAACGTTAGGCTCGCAAATTAGCCTAACTCATAAAAAAGAAAGGAAAAGGAAGAGACATAAAACATTCAAACAGGCATAAAACCATATAGATCTAACTAAGCATGTGTAACATAAACTTGGCATAGAACAACATAAATTTGATTAAGCATATGAACATATATAGGATAGATCCAATTAACATGTGAGCTGGCATAGATCTAAACATATAAATTTAACTTGCCTAGATCCAAACATATGAACTGGCATGGATCTATACATATAAACATATAGATCTAAACATATGAACTGGCACGGATCTAAACATATAGATCTAAGCATGGATCTAAACATATACATATAGATCTAAACATATAAACATAGACTTGCGTAGATGGACATGACTTGCATTTAAACTTGCATATATGAACATGACTTGCATATAAACTTGCATAACTTGCATAGATCAAGCAAACTTGAATAGATGAATATAACTTACACATAAACTTGCGTAGATCAAATCATAACTGGCATGTAAACTTGCATAGATCAAAACATAACTTGCATATGTAATTAGGCAGATGAACTAACATAATAAAATGAATCTAATTACATACGGTAACAAATCTAACAAATATTAACAAAACAGATGATAACAGAACTGGCTAATAGCATGTGACTCAACAGGCATATACATACAGTCCAGATCACAACTTATCATAATTATTTCAAAATAATTATCTTGTTAAAGAAACTGTACTCACAGTGGTAGAAGAATAGAACATAGATCTGAAATTAGCGTTCGTAGATTCTAGAACCGTTCCACTATTCCTAAGCTATGAGTTGTAGAAGAAGATAAACTAGCTTAGCTTTGGATGCAGCAGTATGGAGGCTTAGGAATGAATTTAGTTTAGATTAGGGTTTAGGTTAGATGTGATTATATAGAAGTATGGGATTAGTTAGAGACTTTTGATCAATCTAGGATCAATTTAAACCATCCAAGTCACCAAGACACCTCACCAGACCAATCAAATAAAGCCACATCAGCCCTAATACAACAAAATTCGTCACCCGAACACATCAGCCCAACCTGGGAAAAAGGGGTCGACTCCCCTATAGGGGGGTCGACACCTATGTCAACCCCCCTAGGAGGTCCACACCCTAGAGAGGGATATTTTCCGCTCACCCAGATTCATTGTTTTTTTTGAATTTTTAACTGGTTTTGACTTTTAATTATCTATATTATAATGAGAATACCTAGAAATGAAGCTTTTGAAATGTCTGAAAAGCCCTTCAAACATTATGCTTGCCTGTTGGGGGGCAGTTCTGTCCTTTTTCAGCAGTTTTGCACGCCATGCATCCACGAAGTCCACTACCGACGCTCCCATTTCGTTTGGTTTTATCCTCTTTCATCTCTTCGTTTCTGCCTGCGTAATGCTCTCTTCTATCTTCCCTGAAATTCTGCACGATGCTCGATAGTACGTTCATCTCTGCCCTGTAATCTTTTGATTTCCCAGCAGTAAGATGTTAAACCTGTTCTATTCTTCATATTTATGAACAATAACAATTAAAACCTACTTGATTCTTTTAAAGTTTTCTTTTTTAGGGCTTTCTTCTCGCTTCCTTACGCTGCAAACGCGGAAATCTTAGTTGCTCAAGCATGGATCTGAGTCGCTCAAGCATGGATCTGAGTCGGTCATGCTCCGTCAAACACAGTGAAATTATAAGCTACTCTAATATCTTACTATCTTAATTTGATTGACAACCATCCAAAGTATTCGTTTTTAACTATACAGGGTCGTATAGAAGCAATAAAGGAGGTTCTCACTTTCAACTATGATTTGACAGAGAAGGGAGCGTAGACTGCTAACCCTTTCTCCAATTGATTAATTTATCTACAGGTATTGCTTTTTTGAGTAATTTATCATAAATATTATGATAAACCATTTCACTACACCTGCCATTTCTTTTTAGTTGGAATGGTTTTTTTCTTGATTTGACAGAGAAGGGAGGCGAGATTATTCAGTCCCGATCTCCATGTGTAATGAGAATTTTCTTATGCCAGACCTATTTCTGTTTTTTAAGAATGCCTATTCTAAGTTTTGTAATACATTTCCCTATAAAAACCGTAATGAAATAATATTGTGGTTGCTGTTTATATCTGTCAGCATAATACATGGAATGTTTACTGGATTTGCTTCAAAATTGAATTGATGCTAATATACGGACCGTTTCTTCACATATTTTCTGTTTTTAACTGTTCAACGGTTTATTCCTTCTTCGTTTACATTAAGTTACAGTTTACTTTTCTAATATTCTAACAGTTCAACGAAAAATTTGAACTGTTTCTTTGTTGGCACCTAAGGTTTGATCTATACAAATAAGGTTTGGGTATGTCCAATTTCTATTCTTTACCGGTCTTTTATCATAAAAAATACTAGCTAAAATTTGATAAATGCTTCCAGAGATTGCTCTCGGTATCAACAAAGAAATAGCATATTGGAAGTAGTTGGAATTACTGAGCTGTAAATTTAATGAGGTCATGCACTCAAAGAAAGGTACTTTTCGTTACCTTTTAATATATGTGTATTTACCATGAAATGGATGAAATTGGTTTCTAATTTCGGTGAACAATGAATTTGGTTATAATCAGTATTATACTAATTAGGAAACAAAATACCTGAAGCAACAAAGCTAGAATTGATCTGTACGTTTGGTTATACTCGGTAATACACTGAATAGTTGCAGAATGTCTGTAACAATCTCTTAACAAAATTCCTTTCTCATTACTGTCCGCTTTTAATAGATAACCACACTCAAAAAAATTTGTCATATGTTAGTGCTATTATTAACTATCTTAATCTTATTCAGATCTTGGTTCCTATTCAAACCCGAAAATTTAAATGCACGCATTGAAAATTAAAGACCTCCCTTATATGTGATTCATTTTAATATTTACTATTAACAACATTTATTTAAGTTTATTGGATTCTCTAATGGTATGCGTGCGTGCGTGCGTGCGTGCGTGTGTGCGTTGCAAATACTTTCCTTGAAGCCTTTTCCTTATTTCTTACATTACCTGCTATTAACGTTATCGCAAGGCAAAATGGGCACTCCAGTCTTCCGGTTGCTGCCAGGCCCGCATCGGTCAATGAACAAGAATTTGGAAATCATGATTCCTTCTTCCTAGAATTCCCCTTTCAATTAATAGATGGTTGCCGCTTAAGTCAGGTTTTCCTCCATCAAATTACTATGAAGGCTTAATCTTCTTAATCGCTACAATTTACTGCAAGTTTGTATGTACTTTTGATGTTGTTTACTTAGATTTTTTAACATTACTAATACTTCTATTATTGCAATTAAATAGGTTGGTTAATTAAGTTTGATTCTCATACTTCATGATGTTTTAAATGTTGTAAATTATCTGGATTATATATTTTCTTACAGAAGATGGTTTGGAACTCATTAATTCATGTCATATAATGGGTATATGGTATTTCGTACATTTTTAGTCTGACCATACATAAATTTAACTCTATGCACTCATCGCCATCTGAAATCAACTTGATTTGTAGGTCACATGGTGTATAGTTAATGCGAATTGCAAAATGGGTTTGACTGTATCGTGGAAATGCACTGAATGAAGATCAGAGGGTAAAGAGTATGAACAATTATGTACGATTGGTTGTGCAGGAAACTGATGTTTCAGCGGCTATATATATATCAACAGCACAATAGTAGGTACCATCCTCTTTTTTTAACTTATTTCAATTTCACCTTCTACCCTTGACAACGATGAATTATTTATTAACCTTGTTAATCCCTAAAAAATCCTCACGTACATTGAACAAGGGATGTGTTGCATACACCATCAGGGTCATTCGCACATGAAGTCACTAAGGCACTTGAAACATTCATAATAGAAAAGAATGGTCATAAGGGAAAGCGGCGAATAATAAACCCAGAGCAGATCAGGTGGACCAGGCACAACCAGACAGCATGGTGCAATGTGCGATCCTAAAGCTTGAGTCCAAATCACAGATCAGACACGGAAGATAAAACCAGTCGCTCACTCAAGTGCAAGGCCGTACCAGGCATTAGCATGAAACAGGTCGCTTGTTTAGCACGGGCTAGAACGACCACACTGGATAACCGCCAGATAGACCACATCTTGCAGAAGCAATAAGAGATCGAGCACCCTTAAGCTAAGGCAATCGGTCGTGCAGGGAACAATAAAGAACCAATTCCAGACATGCGTCCCGCTCCTATAAGGCCTCACAAATGGTCGCCCGCACAGAAGCACCCGCTCCCATGAACCCGCTGAACTGCTCAAGGCGCCCGTTCTAAAAAGCTATCTGCACGTGACAACCTGAGACAGCTCATGACAAGCTGGCGACAGCTGGTCGGTGGTCCGATTGCAATTAGCAGAATGAGAAATCCGCAAGGCGGGAAACGGATTTCAAACCAAGGACTTACCTATAAATACACCATGGCTACCACTGGAAAAGGGATCGAATCTTCAAAACCACGAAGTGCCGCCAAACTCTGCCTTAAAACCGCAGATTTGGCCATGGCGTCAAGCTCAATTTCATAATCCAGCAAGCATGAAGACATTCTCATTCTCAATCATCCATTCATCCTCCTTCTCCTGAAATTAGACCATCTTCTTGTATAATTTCCTAGATTAAAGTATATAAGCAAGGTTATATTGAGCGAAAATGGAAAGATATGGTCCGAGAGAATTGATGTACTTTGTAACTCCTATCATGAGATTAGTAATCATCTTCATAGTGGACGTAGGTCTCATTAACGGCTGAACCACTCTAAACCTCATCTCTATTTTACTTTTATTGCATTTTCCACTTTGAATTACTGATTAAATACGGCTCCATTTTATTTCCTACCAAATTGGTGAAGTACGGCTTTGTACCTGAGGTGTTTGGACCATTTTTGGTGCAAACATTTTTGGCGCCCACCGTGGGGTCGTTTCATAACTTCCTTTGGTAAAAAAATTTATCTCGGAAGTGCTTTTCTCTTTTGAGCCATGGTTGGATCAAAGAAGAATAGCAAAATTGTTAAAGTCATTACGATCAATGAGGGTGAGAACGCTGACGAAGCTTTACCTCAGATCTCGGATCAAGGGGCAAATGAAACACCCCGGCCATCTATAACGCAAGATGAGCTAAATGTGGTTGTAACGGGCCTGAATGAAAAGATGGACAACACTGCGAAGATGATAATGGAAAGGTTCGATACCCTTACCGGTGTCCAAACCAATCCGCCGCCTCCAAACACTGTGGATGACATTGGCGAGGAAGGGGACTCATCAACCTCAGACCTTGAACGACCTCACTGCACAGCGGGAAACTGGGGAGAGGCCAGCGTTGAGGATCCTAAAGCCAGATCTAAACGACGCAAAGAGGAACAACCAACTCGAGCAATCGCAGGCCCCACCGATGTCCTTCTCCTCAGAAAGGGCGCAAGGCACCAAAGCTTAAATTACGGTCGTGCTGATGAGAGCATCAATACCGACCCCAATAGCCCAGCAGATGATGAAAGGCGCATCACGGATTTGGTTCAACAAATAATGAAGGAGAAGGCGGTCCAAGAAGATGAGACCAAGGAAGGTAAGAGATCTGAAGACAGCATCGTTCTCGTCACACCGTCAGCCAGCGATCCCAAGACGGAAGAGATCGTTGAAAATCAAGGAGCTATAACTTGGAAGGAGCTGGAGGAGGTGATGACAGGATTAGCAAGTCAAATAGCTATTGCAAATAATGCAATGATGAAGAAGCTCGAGTCGATGCAGGCCATTCAAGCCGCCACCACAAAGGCCACTTTACGTGCCACTTGTTCCTTGCTAGCCAGAACAAATTGTGCGCCAGAAGTAGAATCCACCACTCCAAGCCCAAGTCGGCAAGACATCATTCGAAGGGTCGCGCATCGCACTAGTATGAGTCATGAAAAAGGCAACATACCTATGCACAGACATCTCAACGGCACAGTTGCAAAACAGGAGGACAGCCCTACCATCGTAAGGATATCCCTTCCAAAAGAATATCCGGACTCCTTAACTCCAGATCGCAGGGGCATGTCAAGATCAAAGCTTGGTGACGAAGAAGGCGATCAGTTCGCAGATCCAGGCAAAAAACAGGAGTATATCTTAGGAATGGCACAGACAACTGTGAAAGAAAGCCTGAAGAGGCAGGATGATCGAAGGGAGTGGGAGCCTTTCCTAACTAAAACCCCACTCACTGACAGGATTTAGAAAACCGTGTACCGACGCAGATTCGATCCCCCATCGTTGCAGCCCTATAATGGAGTAGGCGACCCTGACATTTTCTTGTGTACATACAACCAATATATGAGTGGGGCGCGTGCTACAGATGAAATCAAATGCTTGTATTTCCCGACTTATCTGGAAGGAGTAGCTTATCTGTGGTTCACAAAGCTACCACCGCGATCTGTGGATGATTTCACGACCTTGGCTAATCTATTCATTAAGCAGTTCGAACCCCAGGCGTTCAGGGCCAGGGACGCAACAAGGCTAGATGGAATACGACAGAGACCAGAGGAGTCCATTAAAGATTTTCTCGTCCACTTTCATACGGCAGCGGCTGAAGTTGAGGATCCCAAGCCCAACCAGATCTTAATAGCTCTTAAGAGAGGCATATGCAAGGAAACCAAGTTGGGACGGTGGATCAAAAGGAAAAGACCAAGCACACTTGAGCGATTACTCAGCAAAGCCGAAAGATATGCGAATGTTGAAGGGAAAAGGCCATAGGTAGAGGAAAATGGAAGCGCTCAAAGCAGCCTTAGTGGTCAAAAGAGGAGCAGTAGAGAAAAGGACGACCGTACAGCGAAGAGGCTGCGGTTCTACAAAAAATCTGAATTTACACCCCTCAACGATACCGTGGGAAATATCTTCATGGAAACTAAGGACACCGAGAGATATCCAGCTCTGAAGCAAAGACAAGTCAAAGCTGTGACTGAGAAATCAGGAAGGTTCTATCAGTTTCACAAACAGCCAGGACATGGCACCGATAACTGCAGGCACCTGAAGTCGGTCATTGAGGGGTTGATCAGGAAAAACCACTTGCAACAGTATGTGAAAGATCGCGAAGGCCATCCCAATTCCTTGCAAACCGGGGGCAATACACCTTGGAAAAAAGATAGAAGACTTAAACCAATCAAAGGAGATCGTTCGTCGAGAAGACTGGCCACTTATATCTCAGCAGTGAAGCATCAAACCCGAGCTCTCACTACTTTATTCTACTCTCCTGGCTTAATCTTACCATTAAATTTGTTTTACCTAGCTTTATTATTTAATATGGTCATATTAAGTAACAGTTTTACACTGCTAAACTCTATGCATCAGGGTCAAGTATCTATCGGCTTAAATAACATACTTATTACTTTAATGCATTAGAGTCAAGTGTCTGTCTGCTTGAATAACACACCTATTACTCTGTGCTAAAAGAACCTCTTGAAATTTAGACATAAGGGAAAGAGGGAGCCCGCCGTACACAACAGGACTATGATAAAACACAAGGGCACTCATCAAACAAAGCGGCTTGAGGATCGCGAAACCCAAAACAACAGTCAAACGGGGAAGTAAGCACACCACCTCGCAAAGACAACAAGCCATTCCAGGGCAGACAACAAGATGAACAGCAAGTCAAAATCCGCTCGCATCATCATAGAAAATGCTCAATGCCCAGCAAGTACCCACTTAAAAGATCATCGTCAGATCTTGTTGGAAACACAGGGATGTTGCAAAATCCATCCCCAAAGTTAAAATTGTTAGCTCTGAGGAGACGTCCAGTCCAGTGCAGGACATGAATTCCTCAAAGCCAGAGCCAAGACCAACAAAAGGACTAATGCTTACCTTTTGGGAATCAATACTGAAACAAAAGCAACTCAAAACAAAAAAGGTCCCTCGGATGAAAATTTGTTGAGCCCATCAAAGAAACACCAGTGCAGGATACGAGGATTCCCCGCCTTGAAAAAATTTCTTAATTTTTTCATTGAAGAGGGCCAGTATCTATTTCCTTGGGAAAAATGCAAAGTCGGCAAAAATCGACAAAAATGTAAAGTCGGCAAAAATCGACAAAAATGTAAAGTCGGCAAAAACCGACGTGGTTCGTGAAAACCCTACCGAAAGGAGGTGTCTGATCTTGTTCTTTGTTATTAACCAAGTCAAGATTGGATTACAGCAGAAATCCCAGCCGAAAGGGGGTAAAGCAGAAATCCCAGCCGTTGGGGGTATCCATTCTAGAAACCCTTCTGAATAATTAAAACAATCAAACAGGGTCTCGAATGGGTCGAAAACCTTTAACCCAAGTCCTCCAATGGGGGCACAATACTAAGTAAAAGATACTCAACGCGCTCTAAAAAATTATAACGCGTGATAATCTTCAATAAACGACCAACTCCCAAAAGAAAATTAAATCCTAACAATAATTATAACAATAGAAAATCGGGCGCAAGCGTACGATTAATAAAGCGCCCGCACGAATGAACAAACCAAAAACAAAGGTGTATGAACGACGCACCCGCGAAGAAATGAACAGGCTCTAAAAAAATACTACCGTGCTAATGTCTTGAGCCAACCACAAGAGACACAAACAGAAGTATACAATATTAAGCGAGGCTGGCACTCGCATATACAAGCCAGACAAACAGTACTTTTCTAAATTAAAAAACCAAAATAACAAACCAGGTAATTGCAGGTAGAGCATTGGCAAGCCACAATGTTCAGATCACGTGGGAGATGATTCTATTCTTAGACTCCAGGGCTTCAATAAGCTCGAGCCTGTTCGCTTCCAAAGCATGGATCTGTTCAACTTTCTCTTTGTTTGACCGCTGAAGTTCTTCAACAAGGGAGAGCTAGGCGTCCATCTGCCCCACAATGAAATACTTGACGTGTGTGACAAGACCTTCGACCAGTTGAGGGCGTGCTTCCAGCTGTTTGTACTCAGCCAGTATGCAGTCCTTCATGGCATCCATTTTACCAGCAATGATCCACTTATCGAACGGGTCTATGTACACACTGGGATACGAGCTAGCTGGACGCTGAGCTATGAAATCTTCGGCAAGTTGACTATGACAGTAGTTAGGGACAAGTATAGGCTCCAGAATTGCTATGGGGTCCAATGTAAAAGACGAGGAAACTAGATGGTTGAGGGCAGCATGGAATTCTAAGTCAGGAAGTCTGTC
Organism: Allium sativum; assembly: GCA_030737875.1. Lineage (NCBI taxonomy): Eukaryota > Viridiplantae > Streptophyta > Magnoliopsida > Asparagales > Amaryllidaceae > Allium > Allium sativum. Next base: position 732,978,383 of record CM060924.1, on the reverse strand, counting down.
TAGCAATGTATGACTTGAGGCATCAGTAGTACCCAAAACCTCCTTGCCCCGAGGCACCTTTTTGATACCAACCTTCTTTATTGGCTTCTTCCTGAGTTTCTTAGACATGAGAAATTCCATCCTTGGACGACCTGTCGTGGAAAGGGTTGGAATGAACTCAAACAACCACTATGGAAAGGGAAAACATCTTGGCCAAATTCAGGCGTAAACAGAGACATACATTAAAAGCATTTCACCAAGCAGGTTGCATACAGATACCAGGCATTGTTAAAAAAAAAAAAGAAAGGAAAACGCTGGAAGGCCCACATCCTTCAAAACGATCACAGAAGAGTAAAGCAAGACTACACATAAGAGAAAGAAGCCTACCTAGAAAAATCATTGTATCCCGGAGTCAAGAGAAAGTCGCTCGAGACAGATAAGTGCTACTACAAATACTAAATCAGAACGATGGATTAAGAAAGACGAAACCCTCCATGGAAAATTGAGGCAAAAATCTAGAATGAAAAATACCTGATGAAACCTTCGAAGGAACTCGGCTATAACTCAGCAACCCTTTGAAAAAATGAAACTGAAATAGAATGGGCTTTAAATAAATAAGGGAGAGCAAGAGACAAACATCCAAAGGATCCACGCCACGTCAGCCTGATACTCAGACACTGGCATAAACATCCCATCGGAAGCCAGCTGGCGACTATCTGTAATGATGACAGGGTAGTCCAAACGCCTTTCTCATAGGAAAGAAGCAGCACTGTTGAAGCAATTATAATCCTTGAGCGAACGACCCCACGACAAACCGACTCGACAATGTGCGAACGAATATGTCGAAGCCAGTAATTCCTCATTAGAAGAAATCACAAGCTTCGAGGGGCAAGTGTTAATCCCTAAAAAATCCTCGCGCACTTTGAACAAGGGATGTGTTGCGTACACCATCAGGGTTATTCGCACATGAAGTCACTAAGGCACTTGAAACATTCATAATGGAAAAGAACGGTCACAAGGGAAAGCGGCGAATAATAAACCCAGAGCAGATCAGGTCGACCAGGCACAACCAAAGGACACGGTGCAATGTGCGATCCTAAAGCTTGAGTCCAAATCACAGATCACACACGGAAGATAAAACCAGTCGCTCACTCGAGTGCAAGGCCGTACCAGGCATCAACATGAAACAGGTCGCTTGTTTAGCATGGGCTAGAACGACCACACTGGACAACCGCCAGATAGACCACATCTTGCAGAAGCAATAAGAGACCGAGCACCCTTAAGCTAAGGCAATCGGTCGTGCAGGGAACAATAAAGAACCAATTCCAGACATGCGTCCCGCTCCTACAAGGCCTCTCAAATGGTCGCCCGTACGGAAGCACCCGCTCCCATGAACCCGCTGAACTGCTCAAGGTGCCCATTCTAAAAAGCTATCTGCACGTGACAACCTGAGACGGCTCATGACAAGCTGGCGACAACTGGCCGGTGGTCCGATTGTAATTAGCAAAATGAGAAATTCGCAAGGCGGGAAACGGATTTCAAACCAAGGACTTACCTATAAATACACCATGGCTACCAATGGAAAAGGGATCGAATCTTCAGAACCACGAAGTGCCGCCAAACTCTGCCTTAAAACCGCAGATTTGGCCATGGCGTCAAGCTCAATTTCATAATCCAGCGAGCATGAAGACATTCTCATTCTCAATCATCCATTCATCCTCCTTCTCCTGAAATTAAACCATATTCTTGTATAATTTCCTAGATTAAAGTATATAAGCAAGGTTATATTGAGCGAAAATGGAAAGATATGGTCCGAGAGAATTGATGTACTTTGTAACTCCTATCATGAGATTAGTAATCATCTTCACAGTGGACGTAGGTCTCATTAACGGCTGAACCACTCTAAACCTCGTCTCTATTTTACTTTTAATGCATTTTCCACTTTGAATTACTGATTGAATACAGCTCCATTTTATTTCCTATCAAATTGGTAAAGTACAGCTTTGTACCTGAGGTGTTTGCACCATTTTTGGTGCAAACGAACCTGAACCATCTGAGCATAATATAACTATTAACCCTTTAAATACAAATGGTAATAGAAACAGAAGTTTTTGATTATGAAGTTATCAGAATTGTCACTCCAGATTTATACTTTTGGGTGTCTGAGTTTATTTCCTAATTTGCTTTATTCTAGCTAAGGAAGTCTATATGTGCTATATCTATTCATCGAGACTATTCTTACTGTCTATATGCTGAAAATTATCACTATATTTCCTCAAATTCATTACTATACTTTTATGATTTACATACTATACTTCTATACATTAAACAAATGAGAACCATTTTGGTTTTTCTGTGTTTCATTCATTAGTGGAAGAAAACAATCTATTCCTATTTTCCTGTTTGTCAGTTTTATCTGCCATTGAGTTCTGTTTTTTTTTCAATATCAGATATATTTAATGCTCAGATCCATATACCACGTGCAAGGTAAATTATCTTTATGTTTCTTACCTACTGTGTACCATTAAAGTCAAACCGATCTATTCAACCATCTACTGTTAATTTACTTTTAAGATTCATACTTCTGCATTGCAGAGAGTTCTGGATTATATCAGACATATTCATGTTTAAAAAGATAATGGGTTACTTTGAATTCTTTACTACAGGACATGAAAAATCGTTAGTTTTAATAGATTTTGCACATGAATGTAGAAGGGTTAATTATTGACTAACTTTGCTACATGTGTGACCAGTTCAACGCGCAAGGCAGACAAAAGATGAGACATAACATGCTACAGTATGTGCAACTTTTATGATAGTACACATGTATGATTCATAGGCATACAATATTTTCTTCAAAAATTGTTATTTAATACACACACACATCACATATACAACTATTGCATCTGCAGCTGCCCAAAATATGAATAACAGGGGCTATAATATTGAGTCAAAAATATATGTGATTATAATGTCGATCACAAGGGCGTGTGGTATTTTTAGAAGTAAGATCGAAAACTTACTTTACCGATTTTGTTTTTGCTGTTTTGTTTTCCCTCACTTAAATATTTTTGAATAGGTATAGAGGCTATTATCATACCTGTTAGTATCAGTAATGCATATTTATTAAAATATTCACTGCAGTACTGTAAATAATTGAATAATTGTTATAACAGAATCTGCTATTGATTTTGAGAATGATTAACAAACATTCTATTACCTGAAATCATATTAGCAATGACTGTGTATATGTTAATATATTTGACATGTATTAATAGATTTCTATCAAAACAATTTTTTTATTGTTATTATTTTACTTTGTTAAAGTCTTAATTTTATGTGCAGTTTTATAGTTGGAATAAAGAATTTGGTTTTCGATAGTCATTTATGGCTACATCCAAAATGTTGTCATAGTAAGTGTTGTTCATATTTGTTACCATAGTAGTAAATGTATACATGCTAATACATTCAGAATTCAAATATTTGCTCATTAATGATTCTCGCTCCTTGCCTACCTATGTTGCTTACCTAAATTAAGATTTTTTTTTCTAAGATTGTTTGCTGTTTACTGATACTTTTTGTATCTTTTAGGGCTAGATGGAAATCAAGAAAAGCACTGGATGATGAGGAGTAGCTTTTTGTCCTGTTTTTAATAATGTTTCTTGACTGAATGTTTTGAATACTCAAAGAAAACAAATGAAGTGAATGTTCTTTCACAATTTTTTTCTTCTGTTACCATGAGGCTTAAATAGCTCATTCATGTAAATAAATCATGATTATAAGCAAAGCTTTCACTAACGAATGATGTATAGATTCTTTAATTTTCTTAACATGTACTGTAAATTGTATTTACTCAGCTATATATGCCATAGCAAAGCTCCACTTGGAAGATTAGCGAACAGCAGCTTAAATGTAGCAAGCTAGAATGTCAGAAGTCAATAAATAATTTCATAAATGTGGAATAAAAGTAAACTATTTAATTATGTTTTACCTCAATTGTAATTACTTCTATTAGATTTGTTGGTTAATAAAAAAAATTAGCTGCTAAGTTTGAAATTTGTCTTCAGTGTGGATGGTATTTGTGTGCATATGGATTTATGTATAGTTATTTATCATCTGTAATTACAATTTTCACCAAAAAATTAATTATTTTGGAACATAAACTATTTGATTCCTTTTTTTTCATGTTTGGAGTGATGAGTGTACTATAGAAATAGTACTGAAAAGCCTTTTTTCAATGTTTTTTATGCTTTGAATAATAATATGTTTGCTTATGAAAAACAATTGGTTATTGTATCTTACACCTAAGCGATTTAATATTTAGTCATGATTTTAGTATACTGTCTAAACTATTGCATTTCAATGTCTGAATTATAGTTTACCATTTTAAGAAATTTCATTAAAGGCTACAAATGATGAATGAAAATATTTTTCATCGATTATTAAGAAGGAAACTCCATTTATTAAAAAAATTCACCAAACTATAGACACATGGTTACCATAATCAGGCCTTCAAATCTAGATTATAGAAGCGGATACAACTCAATCTAATAATGATAAAACCATGCATTTATTTTATGATATATGCAAGGGAAACACGTATTTTTTAAGACTATTGAGGATAACATCCAAATAAGGTTCCATTTTTAAATTCACATTTATGTTTAGGTACAAAGGATGTTATGTTAAATAAATAGTATACTATAACATAAATGCAGGTAAAGACTGAATAAAATTTTCATCATAATGATACTTACCATTTTTTTAATGATAAATACCATGCTATAAATTTTGTTTTGGTTAGTTTGATAAGAGTAATACAAGACATAAAGTCTTGATGATTCATTTGTTACCATTAATGCCTATATTTTATAAATCTTGCCAATTATAAAATGTGGCACGTTGCATTAACAATTTGTGAAAGATTTACTGCTTTTAAGCTGTAGCCGTTGACAAGAAATATTTATCTTTATTTGAATCGTTACGTTCTCTGGATATAAATTGTTAAACTGTTAGATTTCTGTTTACTCTAATTTGTACGCAGTCAAAACAAGGTTAAAGTCTTGAATTGCAAAATGCATGGACTTTGGTTTACTTTTTTGGATCTCTTCTCATGACATTGTGCCACAGTTTGAAACTCTCAACAACAACAATAGAAAAATAATAGAATGTTTGAGATGGTCAAATTAATGCCCAAAATTATATTAACATGCAACTACTATCTATGCATATTATGATCATAATAATCTTTACTAATAATCGGAATAGGTTTGGTGTCACACTTTTTTGGTGTACACGCAAACTACCGAAAATGCCCTTTACTAAAAACAAACACATATGATAAAAGGAATTAAATCAAGAAAAAAAATGGAAAGTAGTTAAAGTTAAATAGCAATGTTCCTTTAATTAGCCATGCGCGTCATTAATGACATTAATAGAGACGTAAATGGGAATAATGTTAAAATTTGAAAGCAGAAAATTAAATCTAGAAAGGTAACGTAAATGGAATTAAATCACGCGTATGTTTGAATTCGAAAATAAATGCGCATCGTAAATGGAATTAAATCACGCGTATGTGTGGAAATATTTATTTCAAGAGTATGTGCACGCGTATTAAGAATGGAACTTTTAAAATTAGAAATAAAAATAAATGTTTTGAATAACGGTCACACGAATTAACATGCATGAATTAGAAACAGAAGAAAATTAATGCACAGTAATGAAAATAGGAAAATTAAAAGAAACTATTGAGCAAATAAATATACAGAAAAATAAAATGGACATGAAATATACCAGACCATTTACTAACGACATATTTTTATTTTGTTGAATGGCTCCGTGCGTGCCATCACCACGCGCGGAGCGCGTGCCATCACCACGCGCAAAGCGCGTGCCTATACGTCTCGTTTAAATAAAGAAATTTATTTTAAGTGTTCTTTGCACACGTCCAACGGACGTGCCAAACATACTAGTTATTTTAATTTAATTTCTGCTTTAACTTGAAATCTTCTGAACTTCATAACTTCTTTATACGGAGTCCGATTTACGCAAACTCGGACTCTATCTCAAGCAGAATTCCGAGACGAACACAATGGCGCAACCCGTTTCACTTAATTATTCTTCTAAAAATTAAGTGTTCTTAAATTTGTATATTCTAATATTTAAAAATATGGGGTGTTACATTCTCCGCTTCTTAAAGGATTTCCTCCCCGAAATCCTCAAGTCAAGAAGAATGTATATCCTACCATCCAATCATCCATCTACTTAACCATCAATCATAGGCATCCATTGTCCTTAAAAGATTTCTAATGCCATATGAACATATGCAAAAAGTGTGTGTATATGTTCCTTATCCAATGCAAAATCAGGCGGTCTACTGATTCAGTTGACCTCTTTAATGCAAATCATGATAGTGCCATGCGTCCATTATGTATACAAAAGAATCTTAATGATACATATTATTTCTACATGCGTGCACAATCATTCATCTAAATGCATCATCCACATGATAACACAATCAATATACATCCATTTATTTAAATATGCACACTTATTCATATGCAACTATGAGAGTGATTGAGCCGATCTAGTGCCTAATGTATGTATAAATGCATCCACGAGCATTCATTAGCAAACACTTGCATCAACTTGCATCCATCATACATAACATGTCTCAAACACATGTTTATGACCATAGGATTTTCCTACCAAAAGATCGAAGATATAATCGAGAGGACATACTAAACGATAGAACAAGTATAAACAAAGCGGTAGAAAAAGGAGAAGTTAAAAACATACCCTCCAAAGGAAAGGGTACAGCGTATGCATCTTGTCTTCCGTCTCCCAAGTCGCGTCTCCTTGATCATCTCCCCATGGGATTTTAACTAACTTGACCTCTCTGTTGCGTAGCTTTTTGACCTCCGATCCAAGGATGCATGTAGGAGCTCGTCTAATCGTGGCATCTCGCTCTACTTCCACCTCCCTAAACATGCTCGGCTCCACTACTTCCGCGGTATCATGTAAACACTTCCTCAAATGCGACACGTGAAACATGTCGTGAACACCACTAAGCTTCTCCGGCAACTTCACTCTATACGCCATCTGTCCAATCCTCTCGGAAATGGGAAAGCGTCCTACGAACCTCGATGCCAACTTCCCTACCGATCTGTAACAACTTGGAAAATCAGAACCAATTTAAAATTTTTATTTTGGCAATTTTAACGGATTTTGAATATTTAAAATAGTAATGACTAAAAATTTATTTTCGACGAAGTTAGAACGTATAATTTATTTTAATTATATAACGAGCCTGAAATGGCGCGGTAGTTTGAAAATTCGATTTCTAATTTCAAATGAATATACAGAATTCATTATAAGTCAGAATTGGACAAAACAAGAAATATTTGAATCTGATTAAGAATATCTTTCTAACGAAGTTAAGAAACTGAGATTTCACTTTACAAATGGAAAGATACATCCAGTTTAAAATTCAGAATAGTCGCTGTGGAATATATATATATTTTTTAAATATATATAAAGCCCTTAAAAATAGCTATTTTGCAAACGACCTTCGTTTTCGACGAAACCACTTTTGTTGGATCCGGGATGTCAAATTATTACTTGATTCTAATTTTCATAATTTTTTAAATCAATATGTGAGCGTGGCACATTTAAATGTGTTTGACCAATTTCAGTTTGAATTTAATCGACTGAAAAATGGCCTTTTTTCAAACGGTCTTCAAATTTGACGAAATTAGTTTTGTTAGGACCCTATCGTCAATACGAAGCTAGAAATAATTTTTCTGGAATATTTACATTCAGTATGTAGCCCCATTAAATTAAAATGTACGTTCAAATTGATTATATATTGATTTATATTTTAGTTAAAAACAAAACTGATCGAAACGGTCGAATCATCTAGCGGGGCATATCCCATTGTGTTCGGAATGGGGGTAATTAGCTAGGGACGACAGGCGGTGGGTCTCAATTGGAGATCGAAATTTAAAGTTACTTTTTAGGGATAATAAATTATAAAATCCATTTATATAAAGAAGGGGGTCAACCCTTTTTCCTTCACATACCCGACATCGGGTTTCTGAAGAAAAAAAGAAAGAAGAAAAACCCACGGCGCAGTCGCCTCGGAGTTCACCGCCGCCGCTGGAGGCGTGCGCTTCCCCCGCCAGTCGCACAGCCGTCGATCCCATTCCGCACCCTCTTCCCGTCGCCTCTTCTCTCTCCATCCCTCCCAAATCAAATCGAGCCCAAACCGAACCCCCCAGAAAACCCTAGCCTCGCCGGACCCCGTCGCTTCCACCGCCGATCAGGCCGCCACCCCCTGCAGTCCGGCGCCACCACTCCCCCATTCTCCCTTCAAGCAGTGAGTTTTTTTCTATTAATTTCCATATAATTTATTTTCAGTTTTATATATATAATATCATGTCTAAAAGTCTGATTTTTTACTTATATAAAGTTGCAATTTTTATTTGTATAGATCTGAAATAAAAATTAGAATTTTAATATGTAAAGATTTGATTTTTATCATGAAAGTGAACGTATAAAGATTCGATTTTTATCTAGGTTAAATAGCGAATAAAAATATGATTTTTATTGTTTGAATGGTAATATAAAAATACGATTTTTAACGATGTAAAGACGAGATTTTTAATTATAAAAAGTTTGGATTTTTTTAAATATGATTTTTATCAAATATAAACATCGCATAAAAATATGATTTTTAAATCGTATACGTTGTTTTAAAAATGTCATTGCGCTAAAAATTGGATTTTTATATATGAAAACATGGAATAAAAATATGATCTTTATATGTTCAGTAGCGAAATAAAAATATGGTTTTCATATAATAGAGAATATAGAAATATCATTTTTATATATGTAGCGAAATAAAAATACGATTTTTATATAAATAAATTTGAAATAAAAATATAATTTTTATCGTATGCACAGCGAATATAAAGGTTTGATCTATTTAATGAGATAGCGATGTTAAAAACATGACTTTTAACATATACCGCGTGAAACAGATCTCGTTGGAAATACGGCAAGGATTTTCTACATACGAAGAGTCGCGGCGTTTGGTTTAGCTTATAGGTGAGAACTCCATCTCACTAAAATTTCTTATACAGTTATTTATTCCATAACTACATATATAAACTGTTCCCCGTCGTCCACAGACCATGGACGACTTGTTTGATTGTTTGTTTGGTGGATTGATTTGGTTGAATTTGGTTTGGTGTGAAATGAATTGATTAGATTTGTTTTGTGTATGACGTGCGCCTTTATGAGGCGAGGGATAAGCCTAGACCTTATCCCGGTTCTAGTATCGCGCCGTTATTCCGCCGAAATTTTCTAAAATATGTTAGAAAATTAAAAATATCATTTTTATTAGATAAATAAACAAAATAATTATTCATTTACAAATCATACGATTTGTTTATGTACACCCATTTGACTAATATGGATTAGGTCGATAAATTTTACACATCACCCAACTGCACAAATAATATTCAGTATTTGTTGATTGAAACCCCACATGGATGTTGGGATGACATTTGACGTACACTAGTCCCAATTGTTTAGTTGTATGTCGATCGATTGGTTGACAGGCTGATGTAAGCGTTAATTATTTATAATTAATGCTTATGCAGTTGTATGGTGCACTCTGGATGATGGTTGATTATTTATCATTGTTGTGATATACATGTGTTGTATGAAATCCATATAAATCACTTTATATGGTAATTGGTTGTGTCCGATTCCAATTCAGAACTGAAGAATAATTTAAAACAACGAATTTTTTAAAATAACGAATATTTTAAAATTATATTTTGTAAAGGATTAAAATCTGATTTTTGATGTTCGATTTGGATGGACACGAATTATTGAAATATATAAAGCCGTGTTGATTAGATATGCCTTATTCTGACGTGAACGATATTTTTATCGATTATATTCGTTTTTATAATGAATATAGAAAAGGAAGTGATTTCAAAATCTAATGTTTTGAAAATTTTGTCATTTATGTATTAACGATATGGAATATTCAATTTTGATTTGAAATTGAATATGTAGTTGAAATAGTTTTCAAAACGAAGTTAAAACGATTTATAAAATATGTTTTAAATGGAAATCAACAAAATATATATAATGAATATATTATATATATTAAATGGCCTGAATAGAACGCGCCACGCAGCGACCGCTCGCGAATTTCGACCATTGACTTCGAATTGCGATTACGGGAGATCTGACCGTCGGATTCTCCTAAAATCGGAACCGTGGGGTTTGTATCGAAAAGAGCATTCCAACGAATATAAGAGATTTGAAATCTAACGGTTGGATTTGGAATTATGTCCAAATCAAATTTGGAAAAGGTCGTTGTAAGTGCAGTTCGATGACCGTATATGGAAATCGACTGTACGGACCTTGATAAAATTATTAAAAATAACCATAATTTGTGTAAAATCATAATAAATGATGTGGAAAGAGTTGGAATGAAAAATTCCACGTTTGTGAAGATAAAAATATTTTTTTTATCGAAATGAACTAGTTATTAACTAGAATTATAATCCAATATTTTTAAATAAATAAATGGATTGAGATTGGTTTTAATATAACCAGAAATTTCCAATATATGAATTGAAATGGATTTGAATCGAAATTATCTTCGGAATATCTCGATATTGGGTTTCATGATTATACGGATATTGTGGAGGAATTTGGAAGATATATATATATATATATATATATATATATATATATCTTTATTCCAATACGATATTTGTTGGTTTCAGAATTGGATATTGAATATAAGCCGATATATTTTCTATTCAAAACCTTGTACTTAATATCAAATGGGATTGTGGGTTTGTCTTGAACGGTGTTTTAAATAACACTTGTTCTTTAACCCGATTAACAATGGAATGAGATTTTGGGTTTGTCATGAATGGTATCTTTAATACTACTGTTCTTAAACCCAATGGAACTAAGAAAATTAGAAACTGACAGGAGGTTAGTTAAGTTGAATGGTCTCCTGGGTATTGATCTGATGTTGGTTTCGGCCTTCGGGATTAATACTTAGGGAATTGTTCTCTTACTAATTACGGTTAGAGACTGATGGAATGGAATGTGATTTTGTGTTTATCGTAAAATATGCTTTAAATGACGTTTGTTCTTTAACTCAGTTAAAGATAATATTAATTTCTTAACTTTGAATAGTCATTAAGAAATGATTTTTGAGATTAAAACCGAATTAGAGTTTTAATGAATCTTTAATTAGATTGGAAAGTGAATGTGATAATTAAAATTATCAATTCAAGAAAATGATCAAGAATGGAGTATCACCAGTTTTGCTCCAAGCGATAGTTAAATCTTTATTTAGATTTGAACGTGAAATGGTAATTAATATTTACCGATGACACAGGGGTGTTAGATATGGAGTATTACCAGTTTTGCTCCATGGGATGAATAGGTTGGGATTGGGAAATAAAATAAATGATTACTTCGGTATAGTTCGCTAATCCCGACTAGTTTGGATAAACTTTAATATGGTTTGAATTGATATTCAAAGGAAGATTAAAGAATAAATTTAAAAGAATTTATCTTTGATAAAATTAATGGGAACCTTTCCCTAGAAATAAGAATATTTGAATAAAAGAATATTCTAAATTGGAATGAGGCGTATGTTGTGTTTGTGTAACACTTGTTTATTAAATACGCGAGTTATTCAGAAAGACCGGGTTTATACCCATTCTGAATAACTAATACGATGATAAGTCGAAGATGAAGACGGTAGTTGAAGACCGGAGGTCTTCACATCGTTTGGATGATTACTGATGTCTTAATTGGGACGTACACCCAAGACGAGGTAATGAGTGGTGATCGTCCAGACGTACTTAGAGATCGACGGATATGCGAGGAATAAGGTGCCTCCGGTTTCGTTCAGACCCAGAACAAACTTGTAAATGGACTTTGTGTCTGACATTGGATTTCTTTCTGTGTGATTGATAGACATCGGTTGCATAGCGTGAATTGCCTGTGTGGCATGCTGAGATGCAAATGATCAAGGCTTCTGTTGAAAAGAAGAGTCTTGTGGTTGATGATCAAAGCACGGCCTTTGTGGCATCGCTTTTTGTAGCGTTAATTCGCGAGCCTCACACCCTGGTGTGAACCGGAAATGGGAGAGGACATCAGGGAGGACATGCGTTTCTTTCTAGCTGGGAGTGGTGTCAGTGGTTTTACAAGCCCTGACAAGTTTGACTCATGTGGTTGTTGGATAGTGAGGCGCCTCGAATATATCGGTCGATCCGGGACCGATGGTCTGGTCGGTATATGACCAGTTTACTCCCCATAGGGCGGGGAAACGCATGTTTAGGCATTTTAATCCACTCCATGTGGACCGTCCCTAACGATCCAAGGGTCACTCGAGCTCTGATCCTGAAGGGCGGGCTAGAGCATCTCGAAGCGGTGAAGACTATCTTTTTCCTTGGTTCACGACGGAAATCCAACTTCCAATATGACATCCTGCGGTTTTATTTGTAGAGCCTAGTATGGCGACATGATATATGGTACCCATGCCGTCTATGATTGATACATTTATATTTGTAAGTTGTTTCTTCACTTAAAGTAATAGTAAAAGATTAAATTTCGCGTATCAAGCATTATTTGGCTATTATAAGGTAAAACCCTATCCTCCGGCTTGCGCTGCATTATGTGATGGGACCTGGGTCTTATAATAGCTTCATTATTCGTTATTTAGCATTGCACTGTTTGTTTTATGCACTGGTATTCTTGGGGTTAAAACCCGTTCCGTGTTATACGGCGTGGTCCCTTGATTTACCTAACTTTAAAATAAAGATTAATAACTGTTTTAGTTCTCACACCAGCCACATGACTGACCTGGAGTTTATTGTTTTAACCTAAACTCTGGGTGCCCTTATTTTGCACACGGGCAGCTAGTAGTTGGGTTTGTAGATATTATATTCACAGGATCCTGGTTTTTAACTGAAGTGATATACGGAAAGCTCTGTATCTGTGTATTCCTTTCAGTTATGTTTTGCCTTATTTTTCCGCTGCAGTAACGTATTTAAATCTCTGATAATTATCAAATGTGTAATATTTGTTCATACTCTGTATATTCTTGTATTCTATTAGAATTGTTGTAATAAGCAATGAAATGTTCTTCTGTTTGTGTTCTGATTCGTCTTGTTCTCATTACAATCCGTTCTTTCTCTTCTCTTCGGAGACCGGGGAAGTTCGGGTCGTTATACAATCCAAGACGGACTACGTTCCCCAACGGTGACACCTTAATAAAAACCATGTCTCCAACATCGAACTCAAGATCGGTTCGTCTCTTATCAACGTACGACTTTTGTCGGTCATGTGCCGTCTTCATTCGCCTTCGAATCAAACCCACCTTCTCCGAAGTCTCACTCTAATCAGCTCGAGTCCAAGCAAAATCTTATCCGTAGACTACTACCAACAAGTTGGTAATCGACACGGTCGTCCATAAAAACCCTAATACTAGCTTAATAACTATCGTTATAAGCGAATTCCACAAATGGAAGGTGCTCTTCTCAAGTCACTCCAAAATCTAGGATACATAACCTCAAAAGATCTTCAAGGATTCTATTCACCCCTTTCTGTCCGTCCATCCGTGTAACAACACGGAATTTTGGGGCCAATTTAAAATTTTTATTTTAGAAATTTTAATGGGTTTTTTTATATTTAAAATAATTTATTTTAAATAATAACGACTAAAAATTTATTTTAATCGAAGTTAAAACGAATAAATTTAATTTAATTATAAAAGGGGTTAGAAATGGCGCGGTTGTTCGAAAATTCGATTTCTAATTTCAGTTTAATATACAGAATTCATTTTTAATCAGAATTGAGCGAAACAAGAAATATTTGAATTTGTTTAGTCATATCTTTCTAACGAATCTGAAAAACTGAAATTTTACTTTATAAATCATATTTTTTGTCCAGTTTAAAATTTAGAAAAGTTGCTGTAGAATTTATATATATAATATATAGCCCTTAAAAATAGTCATTTTGCAAACGACCTAGGTGTTCGATGAAACCACTTTTGTTGGAATCGGAACGTCGAATTATTGCTAAGTTTAATTTTCCATTTTTTTTCAAATTTATATGTGAGCGTGGCAAAAGAAAATGTGTTTTGTCACTTTCAGTCAAATCGGATCGACCAGAAAAAGGCCATTTTTTCAAACGGTCTCGGAATTCAACGAAATTAGTCTTGTTAAGACTGTATCGTCATAAAAAAGCCAAAAATAATTTTTCTGTAATTTTTAGAGTCTGTATGTGGTCCTGGTAATTTAAAATGTATGTGTAAATTTCATATATGTTGATTTATATTTTAAATTAAAGAAAAACATATCATAACAACTGAATTGGGTTACGAAACATACTCCAGTGTGTGCGGGATGGAGGTTACTAGCTAGGGGCGACACTCGTTGGGTTCGATTTGGAGTTGATAGCAAATAACCATTATTTTTCAAGTTAAAGGAATTAAATAATTAAAATAAAATAATAGAATAGTATACATGTATAAATACATGGGAAAATACGGTGAACCCTAATTCACCATACCCAGCCGCCATATGCAAAAACCGACATCCAGAATCTTTAGGATTTCGATCCAAAAATTCTCCAAATTCCAATCGAAATCTAATACAAATTCTACATGAAATTGGAAGATCTAGGCGAGTTCTAGGATCCTACCGGTGGTGATCAGTTTTTGTTCAGCGTGGAGCTCGATTTAACGCCGTGAATAGTCGCCGTTTTGGTTTGAATTCCGAGAGAAAGGGGGCGTCGAACTGGGTAATACTCAGGGCGTTGGGAGGCAGCGTGGAGAGCTTCGACGACGTGGTCTCAGATCAACTTCCGATCATGTAGAATGGCGGCGGTAGCTGAAGGTTGATGACGATGAAATGGGTTTGTATTTCATACAGGAAGGAGGAGCGGCCTTTGACTTCAAGATGTAATTAACACAAACAATTATTATTTAAATTGTTTAATAAATTATTCAAACTTTAAATGTTGATAACTTATTCAAACAGAATCAGAATTCAGTGATTTCGGATCCGTTGGAACCGTCTCGACAAGATCTACATGATGGTACAAACTAGAACTGAAACAAAGCAAACCAAAATTTAGAGAAAATTCAGATCTGAGTAGTTCAGAATTAAAAGCTCGGTGAGATTTCTATATTTAAAAATAATTAAAATATTAATTATTTCTCATTATTTAAATTCCATGTATGTATGTTGATTTATTCAGATCTGTGATGTACGGAATTGTTGTGTACTGATAATGATGATTGATTGTGATTGTGTTAAACCAAATCACCATGTTGTGTTATTAGGTTTGTTGATTAAAGATTGTGATAAATCAAATCTTTATGTTGAGTTACTAGATTGGTTAATTCAAGAATTAACAATTGTGTTAATTAGATTTGTCGATTCAAAAGAGATTAACAATGGTGTTGATTTGTAAGATAGTTAAAACAAATATATCATATTTGTTAAACTGAAATAATTGAAAACAAATATGTCATCTTGTTATCATAAAATGGTTGTAAACAATTTTATCATTTTTGTTATAACAAATTAGATAAAACTAAAATACCATGTTAATTGAAATAATATAGTTGAAACAAAGTTGACATTTTTTGTTAATTAGATTATTTTAGACCAAATTAACATTTTTATTTGAAATGTGTTATGCAAATCAAAATAACATTTTTGATTAGAAATCTGTTATGAAAATAAAAACAACAGTTTTATTTGAAGTGTGTTATGCAAATAAACTGACATTTTGATTAGAAGTATAGTTATTGAAATAAAAAAGAAACATTTTGACACTTTGAAAAGAATGAAGTAAATTCATCAATTTTTGTCACTTTAGAAGAAATGAATTAAAACCATTCATTTTGTCCCATTGAAAAGAGTTAAGACAAAAATGAACATTTTTGTACCTTAAAAAGGAATTAGACAAAAATGAACATTTTTGTATATTCAAAAGAGTTAGACAAAAAGATACATTTTTGTCACTTAATAAGGATTTTACAAAAACACACATTTTTGTTATTTAATAAGGATTATATAAGATTAACATTTTTTGTAAAAACTTGATTTGTGAAAAAGATTAACATTCTTTGTCAAAAATTGATTATCAAATAGAAATGTATATTTTTATACATTAAAAAGAATGAATTAGAAATGTACATTTATAAACATTAATAAGAATGAATTAGAAATGTATATTTTTATACATTAAAAAGAATGAATTAGAAATGTATATTTTTATACATTAAAAAGAATGAATTAGAAATGTATATTTTTATACGTTAAAAAGAATGAATTAGAAATGTACATTTTAATACACTAAAAAAATGAATTAGAAATGTACATTTTTATACATTAAAAAGAATGAATTAGAAATGTACATTTTTATACATTAAAAAGAATGAATTAGAAATGTATATTTTTATACATTAAAAACAATGAATTAGAAATGTATATTTTTATACATCAAAAAGAATGAATTAGAAATGGACATTTTTGTCACATTAAAAAGAACGAAGTAAAATTACACATTTCGTCATTTATAAGGAATGAAACAAAAACATTTATTTTTGGTCATTAAAAATGTTGGATCTAGATTAACCCTAGAGGGGGGGTGAATAGGGTTTATCACAGTTTATCAAGTAATTAAAAAATTAATCCCAGCACAAATAAAGCAGAGTAAGTAAGTACAGAAAGTAAATAACACACAGAGATACCCAGCTTCGGCAAATCTTGCCTACTGCTGCATTCCTAAGGTTTCTACTAGGTGTTAATAACAGATCCCGCTTACAGACACTGTAAACTCGCACTCCCTGCTCCTGTACTAACCCTACGCTCAAAATCCTAGACTGATTCAAACCCCTGAATCAGATTTTCCCCAGATTACAAACCCGTAACCTGTATTCCTAGATTTTACAGATTCTAGTACTGTCAGTTACCTCCTAACTGAAACTCCCCTAGAGTTTTACAGACTCTATAAACTGTTCAGAATTGTTTACAAAAAAAATTGAAGAACAAAACAAAACAAAATAAAAATCAAAACAAGAAAAACCCTTTTAGAGTTAAATTAAAAGGGGTCATCCCCTTTTAATATTAAAACATGGCTAGGCCAAAAGTAAATGGCCGGCCCATTTGTATTTCACTTTTGTCCGATCCTTTGCTTTAGCTCTGGGAAACAGAAATGGCGGCGGCGATTCTAGGGTTTTTCTTCTGACCTAAATCACGACTTCATGAGCTCTGGAAAATCGTACTCTGGTGCTCGAATTCGTTAGCCTCTATGCTTGGTGATTGGGTATACTTCCGATCGAAAAGCTTTGTGAGTTTTCTGAATTGATTTGCTATGTTTTCTCTTTGAATTGTTGAATGGTTTTTCTATTCAATTGTTTGTGGTTTCGATCTGTATGTTGCCGATGATGAATTGGTGTCTAATATAGGGTAGAGTCCGAACCCTTTCACTCTGATTTCGATTTAAAAAATGGCTTGGTCTGAGATTGCGGTTTCCCTTTTTGATGCGTCGGCTTTTATTGCTTTCCTGATTTATTGTTGCGTGATTTTTCCTTATGAATTCAGACCTGAAATTTGTCTTCAATGAGTCTGGACATTGCCTCATATGTTGAATTGTTCCCTTGAATGGATTTATGTTTGCCTTGAATAAAAATTTCTTTGAATGATTCCTCTGGTCTTTGAAAACGTCTTGAGTAATTTTGGCAACTTTTAAAAGCAAAATAATTTGTTTCAAGAATATCTTCGAAAATGTTGAATCAAGAAAAAAAACTTCCCCTTTTTGAATGTGTGAGATGATAATCATTTCTGGAAGGTTTTAATTTCCTGCTTAAACAATATTGTGCAATTCTAGAGAGAATGTTCACTGGCCTCCTTGAATTTGTTAGCAAATTAACACTTTCCAAATATATTGCTTGCCAAATATTTTTGAGTTGAATTTTTGCCAAGATTTGACTTTCAATTTGCGGTTGCAATCTCTTCAACATTTTCATACGCAGATTTTAAACCATTCAATATACAATTTCTGAAATTGATTTGTTGCAACATTATTTAGTGTCCCACTTTCATTCTGGACTGAACCTTCTTATGCATGCCTCGAACTGATGCAAACTATTTAACTTCCATATGTTCCTGAATCTGGTTTGTGCATGTTTGTAGCCTGACTCACTTACCTTTCCAGAGTATACTTCACTTGAACATGCTGAATAATGATACTCGAACCATGCACCATGTTCTGAACAAAAACTCCACTGTATTGCTTCCTTATGTCCACTATAGCATGCACCACTGTATATTTTTGAACACTGTATTGAGCCATCCACACTTGTATCACCACTGTCCAGCTTGCATATACACTTGATTATGCTGTATCACTGAAGCTTGCACTCGACCTGTGAGCTACACCCTTGTGTATTTCAGCTCGACCATGCTACATGACCATTTCTGAACTGATTTTCCACCTTGACTTGTTCATGAATTTGGCTTGAGCTTTACTTGATCACACTGGCTTGAAACTGAGATGTACCATTTCTGAATTTGTGCTGAAAGTGTTATGTCGAATCACATGCACTTGTTTTGCTTGAACACTGCTTGTATCTGCCATGCATGTGTGCTCCAATGCTTGATGTAGAAATGCACTTGAACTCGACCTAGCTCGACCACTTTCACTTGCATTATTTGAACACTTCTGCCATGTCATCTTGTACAGTTTGCATGTTGCACTTTGAGTCTTTGAATCATGTATTGCTGAGTTGCTTTATGCTGCATCATATGTGCACACTTCATTTCAGCTACACAATGTAAGTTTGAGCTGCATCACTTATGCTTGTAGCTGCTTGCATTTGAACTTTTGCCACATTGCTTTGATCCTTGTATGTTGAGCACTTTTGAGTTGCACCATATTTGTGATCCTCGACCATTTAGCTGTGTTGTGCACTGAGTTATTATTTTGCTGCACATGAACATGTTTGTACACATAAAAAAGCTTTGATTTTGTCACATGTTTGTATATTCACTTGTCCATGTTTGAGCTGGTTTGTATTGATGCCTTGCTGTACACTTGATCATGGCTCGACCATTTTGACTTTGGTGATTTTTGACTCCATGTTGACTTTGCACTGTCCCTTACTTGTTGTGCACTGAGTCGAGCAGGTCCACGAGGCTACTCCTCAGCTGCACATTGATTGGCGTGGCAGTGCACACGTGTATTTATACACGTGTGTATATGCAGCCATCAGTCGGAAAAAAAAATCAGATCGAGTCAGAAAAATGATGAGAAACACACCGAATTCTAAGGCAAATAAAATTTCAAAATAAAAATGGTATCAGTGCACACGTGGGTGGTTGTCCATGTCGAGAGGCAGGACGTGAAATCAGTCTCTGAGGTACCTTTGTTTGCCACCGGGGTGTCATTAAAACTTGTTGGATCTAGATTAACCCTATTCACCCCCCCTCTAGGGTTAATCTAGATCCAACAAGTGGTATCAGAGCAGGTATTTTTTAACTCTAGAGAAATGGTGAATTCTAGTTGTCAGTCTTCTGAGAATCAGTCCAGTCGTACTCCATTTATTTTTAATGGTACAGATTTTTCAAATTGGAAATTAGAAATGGAATTATATTTAGAATCTATTGATATTAAATGTTGGGATACTGTTATTAATGGTTATGATATGGTCAATAGGAACGATATTGGATTTAATTCTCGTGCTATTCACACTTTATATTCTTATATTGATGATGTCCAATATAACCTCATTTCTCATTGCTTGACTGCGCAGGAAATATGGGATTTTCTCAATACAAAGTATGGAAAGATCGACAACAGCAGCTCAAAACCCAAAATGGTCAACTCAGATTCAGATCTATGCTCAGGAGAAGAAACAAATGAAAATTCAAGTAGATCAGACGATGGAAACTCAACAGACAATGAGACTGAAAGCTTCTCTTATGAAGAGTTGGTTTATATGTGTACTGATTTAACAAAAATCGTTGATAAACTCCATCGTAAAAACAAATACTTGAAATCTAAAAATCACGAGTTAAACAGCAAAATTAACTGTTTGGAATCAGAATCTACAAATGTCATGAAATTAGAAAATTCTGACTGTGAAAGTTGTTTGAAATTGAAAACTGACCTCGTTCATCTCAATAAAAATATTCAAAGACTTAAAGTGGAAATTTTGATTTTAAAAGATAACGAGGCTGAACTAAAAGATTCAAACAATTCTTTGCAAAAAGAATTTAATAATTTTAAGGCCATCAAAGTTCCAAACATGAAATTGCTGAGAAAGAAAGCTTGTTGAAAAGTGATTTAATTTTAAACGAGCTTGAAAAAGAGATTGAGAATTTCAAGAAACTTGAATTTGAAAAACAAGTTAAATTTGAATCTGAAATCTTTGAGTCCAAGACCAAAATCAAACTTCTTGAAAACGAAAATTTGTCTTTGAAACAAAATGATACTGAAAGGAGAAAGATCAACATTAATCGTTGTTCAAATCTGATAAAAGAAAACTCTGATCTTAAATCCAAAATTCAACG
Organism: Allium sativum; assembly: GCA_030737875.1. NCBI lineage: Eukaryota > Viridiplantae > Streptophyta > Magnoliopsida > Asparagales > Amaryllidaceae > Allium > Allium sativum. The sequence goes on along the minus strand of CM060924.1, from coordinate 732,957,762 downwards.
ATTAGAATCAACTTTGAATAAATTTTCGAATGGAGAAAAATCGTTGAATATGCTGTTACAAAACCAATTTTCGGTTGGTCATAAACAAGGTATTGGTTTTGGAAAAACAAGTGTTTTTGAAAAATTGAATTCTTGTGATTTTAAAAAACCTTTAAATTGCTTTAAAAAGGATCTTTCTGAAAATTTGAATTTTGACAATTCCAAAAGGTTTTTAAATCACAAACGAGACAAGAATTGGATTGATAACATTCCACTTGAATAGATGTGGACCCCAAAAGGAAATAAAATGATTTTTGGAAAAACTAAACAAGTTTGGGTTCCTAAAGGCACAAAGATAGTTTCGAATGGGATGTTATACAAACAGGTTTGGGTACCAAAAGTGGTAAACAAATTTCAGAGTGGTTTTACAAATTTTGTTAGACCACTTGATCCACTTAACTGCTAGGTACCAGTGAAGGTTGAGGAACTGCTATGCTGAAAAGAGATTGATTTCAAGTTGTTCTATATTTCTGTATTCTTTACAGTTCCTTGGCCAAGATTTACTGAGTTAGAGATTCTGGTTTTCACTGATTTCAGGTATGATCTCTGAACTTGTCTTTGTAAATATTTTTTTTTGTTTATTTCTTCTTCTACCCCTTTCCTTTTTATTTTTTTTCTTTTTCTTTTTGTTTTGTCCTGAGTTGATTTGACACTGCCATATTCTTCTTATTCTGCGCTTCATTAACTTCCGATTGCAGTACTTATGATTTTCTGGAAATTCGTTTAAACTGTATAAAACTGTCATATTTTAATTCTTCCAGAATCTGAATTTAAACTTGTATATATCTGCAATTGTTTTGGAGTTTTTTTTTTCTGAAATTCTAACAGTGCTGAAGCATTCATATCATATCTTGAACACTGTTAGTATAAATTCAAAAAATTTTGAAGATCTGAAAATTTTGATGAAATTTCACACACCTCTGCTGTTTTTGAGTCCCTTCTAATCTATTTTAGAAAAGCTCAATATATTATACTCATTACAGCACTTTGTTATTCATCAGTTGTGATAATTTCAGAAATATTCAGATTGGCTTGAATTTTTTAAAATTGTCTAGAATCTCAGTGATACATCTTTAAAATCATTGTTATTCATGATCATTATGGTTAGAATTTGTTTGTTTGAAATCATCTGAAACTATTAATATCTTGAATAATCACACACCTCCTAAATTTGAAATTATCAACCTTGTGTGACTGATTCATTATATTTCAAAACTTGACATTGATTCAAGTGATTTCAAATAAATTATTTTGGATCATGAATATCTATCAAATCTGATGTAAATGATCTGATTTTCTTTGGGCTTGTCTGAAATTCTTGTGAAAAACTCTTTGAAAAATTGGTGTTAAATCTCTCTACTATTTCATGGTTATTTGATTTGAATGATTGTTTGTTTAAAATCATTTGAAATTATTGATTTATTGAATCACACACATATTCTGAATGTGAAAATAATGATTTGGTGTGATCGATTCATTGAATCTAGATATTTTTCATATTCCTCAAATGATTTCAAATAAACGGTAGTTCTAATCTTGGATCATGAAAGTTCTTATGTGACCATCCCCAGACAAGTCTGATGTGATATTGTGTTCTGCACTGCTCTGATACTGTTCTTAGATAATTGCTTATTGTTTGATTTGTCTGCTTGGGCTTTAAATTTCTGTTGTCTGTGATATCATAGTTTGTCTCCATTGTCTTGGTAAAATCCTCGAGAAAGCGAGAACAAGTGGTATCAGAAGTGCTTATATTTTTTTTCACCCATCTGTACTGAGATTCAAATTTTCACCTTGTATAAGATCCACACATATTCTTTTTGCCTTATACAAATAAATGTGCTAAATTCAGTAAATTTCTTTAGTCTGAAAGGTCTATGATAGTCCATCAGGGTGTAATTAAAATCCTCGAGAGGGAGACTACAATTGGTATCAGATGTGCTGAATTTTTTTTTATATATTTTAATCACTCTTGTGCTGTATAGCTCTTTATATTCCTCTTGTAATTAAATTTCAATTTTAAGATTATTTATTTTTTATTCATTCAGAAATTGAAATCAATATCCAAATTGTTCTGTATTTATAATTCATCAAAATATATCAGAATCTAAAATTGTGATGAATTATGACTGCAATATATTTCACAACAAGAGGAGATTTTATCTGGATTTTCATGATGGTTGAATATTTATTATAATATCTTTGAACTGGCAATTATTTCACGACCATACTCATTATCTATCATCATTCTGCCATCCATGATAATTTTTTTGTAAATGTGGAGAGTTTAATATTTTGTTTAAAAAAAAAATCATCTTGAATAAACAGTGAAAATATTTGTGGTGGAATTGTGGTTATGTTATTTTTCAGAATTAGTGTCAACTGAAAATTTTCAATAATCCCGGTACAGTTGGTCATATTTCATAATATAATTAATTTAGAAATTTATTTCACAGTCCATTTCTGTACCTACCACTTTTCTATCATCCATATTGATTTTATATATCGAGGAGTTTTTCTTTTTGAAACAGAAAAAGATAATATATAATGTTCATAAGTATTTCTCTAACCTCATTTAAAAATCCAAGCTCTGGTTATGCATGGTTACGAGATTACTTATATTTAAGCTGCAACTGATCTCATTTAAAAATCCAAGATCTGGTTATGCGTGGTCAGTGTGATCTTAAATTAAAAAGAAAAAGAAAAGAAAATAATTTGGATAAAATAAAGATTTATATGAAATTCTCCTTGGTGTTTATAATAACCAGCCTATCAATCCACTTTCTAATCTGTGAAATGTATTGAAATTTTATGGCGTATTATGATTTGTTGATTGATAGGTATTGGGGTTTGAGATTATTCGTTTTTGTCACTTAAATTGAATTATTAATTATAGTCCAAATCCATCACTATCTTTGAGCTTCATTTTTTAGAAAATTCTTTTGGAAATAATTGGGAATTTTTTTTTTTTTGAAACTCTCTCCATTTTATATAAAATTCATCGTAAATCCGTCATTCTCTACAATGTGAAATATGCCACCTGTTCTTAGAATATTATGATTTTTGTTTGACTAATTGAGATTTATGATGACTGTTCTTCCTCTTAAGCGGAAATTATATTATTTAGTCATTTTTCATCTATATTTTAATTTCTGTATCCTTTTGATGATAACAAAAGGGGGAGAATGGATTGAGATTTTGATTTATGAGTGAATATTTTATAAATATTTTTAATTTTGAAAATTCATTATTATTCATACATTTCACTCATGCACAGTTATAGGGGGAGTATCTGTTGTAGGGGGAGCACTTAAATAGGGGGAGTTCAATATTTCTCTGGTCAAACACATTTATTATATTCAAAATCTTTTATTTGTTTGTCATCATCAAAAGGGGGAGAATGTTGTATATGACGTAGTCATATACACTATTATATGATTTTTTGTTTGATGATCACAACCAAATAAATATATACTACAAATGTGTTTGTTACTATTTCAAACTGTACAGAATTATAACTCCACTATTTAAACACTTCACAGAATATTTGTACTTGTAAAATAAACAGAATATTAGACGAGAATTGTTTGAACACAATGAAATATTTTTTTCAAACAAATCTTGTTTATTTACAAATTACAGTACAATATTTACTTTCACGAACAGTTCCTTACTACAACACTCACACTCAGCTTTACAATTTCATATATTCTTTCATTTACACTTACACAGACACTTCACTACACATTTACACTGATATTGTTTTCAGTTTTTTTTCTTCTTGTTTTCTGCCTTCTGCTCTTCAATCTTCTGTCTCCAGTCAGTCCAGTCATCACCTGTATACCTGTCATTCAGAAACACACACACACATTATCTTATACAGAAATATTTTTCTAAATTATACGCAAATATAATTTTTATTTTGAAATTTTATTTGCCTCAGAATTTAGAAAAATATTTCTGTACAAGATACTGTGTGTGTGTGTTTCTGAATGACAGGTATACAGGTGATGACTGGACTGACTGGAGACAGAAGATTGAAGAGCAGAAGGCAGAAAACAAGAAGAAAAAAAACTGAAAACAATATCAGTGTAAAAGTTTAGTGAAGTGTCTGTGTAAGTGTAAATGAAAGAATATATGAAATTGTAAAGCTGAGTGTGAGTGTTGTAGTAAGGAACTGTTCGTGAAAGTAAATATTGTACTGTAATTTGTAAATAAACAAGATTTGTTTGAAAAAAATATTTCATTGTGTTCAAACAATTCTCGTCTAATATTCTGTTTATTTTACAAGTACAAATATTCTGTGAAGTGTTTAAATAGTGGAGTTATAATTCTGTACAGTTTGAAATAGTAACAAACACATTTGTAGTATATATTTATTTGGTTGTGATCATCAAACAAAAAATCATATAATAGTGTATATGACTACGTCATATACAACAAAAAAGAGTTTAACCAAAATACTCATTTTTGTCATTATGAAGGAAGATTACATTTTGATCATTAATAAGGATTAAAACAAAAATACGTTTTTGTTCATTAAAAAGAAAGATTTAATAATAAATTTAAAGAATTTATCTTTGATAGAATAATGCGAATATTTTATTAGAAGAATAATTCTGAATTGGAATGAGGCGTTGGATGTGTTTTTATAGCACTTGATTTGTAACTATAAAAATACGCGAGTTATTCGGAAAGACCGGGTTTAACCCATTCCGAATAATCACTACGACGATGAAGAGTCGAAGTTAAAGGCGGTGATTGAAGACCGACGATCTTCACATCGAATGGATGTGTTGCTATTGAGACCCATGACGGGAGTAGCTACCTTGAAGGGGCTTCAGTGGTAGCCGTCCAGACGTATTGTTGATTGTCCGGATATGCGAGGACCTCTCAGGTGTCTCCGGCTTCGTTCAGACCCAGAATAGACTTGTAAGTGGATGCGTGTCTGACATTGGATTTCGTTCCATGTGAATTAAATTGATTTTTATTAATGTATATCTGATTGGTGGTGGAGAATTTATTCTCTGCTTAACACCCTGATATATATTAATAGTGATTGATCGCTTGGCGTGAATTGTCAATGTGGCACGCCAAGATGCAATTGATCAAGGCTTTTGTTGAAAAGCAGGGCCTTGTGGGATGATCAAAGTATAGCCTATTATAGCATAGCTTTGTGTATAGCGTGACTTCGCGAGCCTCACACCCCGGTATAAGTCAAAAACGATGATTAGGACTGTAGGGAGTGCACACGTTTCTTTCTAGCTAGAGTGGTGTCACGGACCTACCAGCGCTGACATTTTACTTATGTGGATGATGGATTTTGAGGCGCCTCGGGATTTATAGGCCGTTAGTGGTCATATATAGGTCCAAAAGGACCGGGAAGCGTGTGTTCAGGAATTGCCAATCCACTTTCGACAGTTATGGACCGACCCTGAAGATCCAAGGGTTCACTGCGGGGGATCCTGAGGCATTTGCTAGAGTGTCTCGAATCGGAGAGGACGATCCCTAGCCTCGACTCATGATGGAAATCCAATTTCCAATACGACCTTGCGGTTTTGATTGTAGAACTAGTATGGCGACATGATATATGGTACCCATGCCGTCTATGATTGATACATTATGATTGAATTGTTTTTGAAACATATATACACTAATAATAATATCTAATCTGTTTTATCGTATCAAGCATCTTTTAACCATTATAAGGTAAAACTCTATCCTCCGGTTTGCGTTGCATTATGTGATGGGACTTGAGTCTTATAATGGTTTCATTTTTCTAAAATGCATTGCGTTGTTTAACAATTTACTTTATTTTATGCACTGGAAATCCAATGGAGTAAACCCGTTCCACGTTAACGGCGTGGTCCTGTGATTAGCCTTGTTATTAGATAAGTTAAGTAAGAATTCTCATACATGTCCCATGACTGACCTGTAGTTTGTTTCACTGGCAAAATCGGGTGCCCATAATTTCCACACGGGCAGTCGAGTAGCTTTTTGCAGATATATTTACAGGATCCTGGTTTACAGCTGAAGCGGTATTCGGAAAGCTCTGTATCCGTGTATTCCTTTCGGTTGTATATTTGTAATATTTTTTTTTCATTGCTATTTAAATGTAATTTAAATCTCTGATATTATTGTATTCCTATTATGTAATAAGTATTCATACTCTGTTATATTCTTGTACTCTGATGTAATTGTTGTAATCAGCAATAAAAATGTTCTTCAGTTTGTGCTATGATGTGTGTTGTTCTCAAAGAAATCCAGGCTTTCCTTTACGGGGAAGTTTTGGGTCTTCACAATCCGTCTGTGGACGATAAGCGATGCTCAAACATAACTGCGTACCTACCGCCTTTTGCATATCACCTTTTTCTTCTTGCATCGAAACTGCTCCAAGCCCTGTCTCGCAAGCACCGGTATATACTGTGAACAGTTTGCTCCCATCTAGCAAAGTCAAAACTGGGGCTGGTATCTTCGCAAAGTCCTTAACGAACTTCCTATAGTAGTCCGTTAACCCTAGAAAACTTCTTACTTCCGTTGCTTTTCTAGGAACCTTCCAATCTTGGATTGCCACCACCTTTGCAGGATCCACTGCTATCCCTTCCTTAGAGACAACGTGTCCTAAGAACCTCACTTCTTTCCTCCAAAAATGACATTTGGAAAACTTAGCTTTGAGTTGATGCGCTCGTAGGGTCTCTAAGACTTCCCTAAGATGTAGGGTATGCTCTTCCTTGCTTCTAGAGAAAATCAAGATATCATCCACAAAGATTACCACAAACTTGTTTAGAAACTCCCTAAATACCCTACTCATCAAGTCTACGAAATATGCGGGTGCATTCGTCAAACCAAAAGGCATGACGAGCCACTCGAAGAAACCGTCGGGAGTTCTAAATGCAGTATTATCTATGTTGTCCTTAGCCATGCTTAGCTGATGAAATCCTATAGCTAAATCCAACTGCGAGAAAACTGAAGCACCAACCAACTGATCGAACAAATCATCTATCCTCGGCAATGGGTGTCTATTCTTCTACGTGAGCTTATTCAGCTCCCTGTAGTCCACGCACAATCTAAGCGAACCATCAGTCTTTTTAACAAAAACAACTGGAGCACCCCGTTCCGAAATACTTCTTCTTATGGACCCCTTCTCAAGCAACTCTTTCACTTATTTACTGAGTTCTCTTCTCTCCCTCGGAGCCATGTGGCGCACAGGTAGTGCAACAGGCTTTGCATTATCTACTAGGTATATACGACAATCTATCTCGCGCCTCGGGGTAAACCCCGAACCTCATCAAAGACGTCATCAAACTCACGGACCATCCGAAAAAATTTCAAATCATTGATGGATGCGTCAAGAGATTCTAGGTAGCTAAGCATCACTGAACCCCTAGGGTCACAAGAAATATCAGGGGTCTTTCCACTATGAATCACCCATCTAACTACCCTCTTATCATAGTCTAGGAGGGCACCATTCCTGGATAGCCAATCCATCCCTAGAATCAAGCTATAGCCCGTGAAACCAAGAACGAAGGCGTTGCATTCAAACTCAACGCCCAAGTTGACACTCTCAAATCCCGACAAACCATACATAAGTGAGCCGAACCACCAATAGGATTTGAGATTACAATGGGATCCATAACTAGACTAGTATAAAGGTGCAGTGTTTCAACTAACGAAGTAGATACAAACGAGTGTGAAGCGCCAGAATCAAACAAAGTTCGAACAGGATGATCAAAAATGAAAACCAAACTTTCAACCAAGATGTTTCTACCTTTATCAGGTATGCCAGCCATGAGGGAACGCATCTGCCCTCTAAAAGGTCTTGTACTTTGTCCTTACCCTTGCCCTTGCCTCTTTGGACAATCCTAATAAGATGTCATGTCTCTCCGTAATGATAACAACTAGTCTTCTTCTTCTTTCTAATGTCTTTCTTTAAGTGGCCAGGTATTTCACAAGTGTGGCACTTCCTTTTCTCTTGGCCCTTGTTATCCTTACCACCTTTCTTTGGACCCACTTTCTTATCGTGTGTCCTATCCTAGTCTCCCCTGCACGTTCTCTATTCGTGACCTTCCACCAAAATGAAGCTTTATCCTTCATTAACCAAGAAGCTAGTTGAACCTTCCTCCCATCGTCTATCTCAAAGGTACCAACAAGTCCTCCACTTCCTTGAGCCAACATCTAGCCTTGACAAACGTCTTAGTCCCATGAAGCGGTTTTCCGCCCATCGCACAGAATTTCTTACATATCTTAGAAAAAGCGTCTATACACGGAGAATCGGAAGAAAGATATATGGCTTTTGGGGATTATGTCTTTCAAAATAAACTTTCCTTTCGAAAATACTTCCTTTTGAAACCTTTTTTGAAAATAGTTTTCAAAAACTTTTATCTAATCTGGTAACCTTCAGCTCTGATACCACGTGTAACACCCCACGTCCATTAATGTCACTCACAAAGGGAATGCATTAACTTTCATTGAGCGTAATAAGTAAACAGAACAGAATATTACAAGACAGATACGTAAAGTAGTACTTGAAAATTTTATAACTTTATTTCAGCGGAAACAAAATTAAGTTTAGTTACATCTTCAAATACCGAAAACCAAGTACATAATATCAATCTTGTACAAAAAGCCTTCAGAGTACATAATTTTAAAGCCATAATCTCCAACAGAAACGCCATAAATAGGTAGAATCAAAGCCAAGCAATACTTCAAGAACTTCTAGCACTTCAAGCAGAGAGAAATCCGAATCAAACTTGAGTATTTCCTCCCTGAGAACCTGGGGGGAACAGAAGGAAAGAGGCGAAAACAAAGAGAGGTCAGACATAAAGTCTGGAAAGTCCAGTAACTTTAACAATATAATCATTAAAGTAACAGGATAAGAACATAAACTGGAAAGTAAGAAATGACTGTACTTAAGCATGTATGACAAGGTAAGCAAGATAAATAAGATAAACGTTGATTGCGCTTCTAATCACTATTGGATAATTACTACACTGCACTATTGCTAATAACACACAGATTGTTGATCCCCATCCTTGTAATTGGTAGTCCTCAGGCGTAACATCTAGCAAGAGGTATCCACCCCATACAATCCTTGACAGCTTACTTGCCCCTAATAAATACTAGATGTCCCTACACTACCCCCTTATCGCTTAATCGATCGGCTCCTTAACTTGTAAGTATTTATTACTTGTGTCATTCGGCCCCGCTCGTTTGTAGATACCTGTGCTGGTCCCACCATAGGGTGTATCAATCCCTACGATGGCAACCCGACACAATTCAAGATGCACAGTGTATAACTATTGATGCCCAGTTCCTGATTTTTCCACTCTGGAGCATGCGCACGCCCGTACTCCGTCGGAACCTACACTGACGCACCACCTGCCGCTATTTTGGCCGCTTATAATTAGCCCAGTAATTGTGCCCCACTCTGCCTAGTTCAGGGTACCTTGATACATCTATGTGGGTTACTGCTGAAATGGGTCCCCGTTATTAGGGTTTCCTAACCAACATGTTATAACGGTTAAGTGTTCTCAATTTAACCTAACCCCACCCATTTGTTTAATTAACATGTTGTATTGGTTAAGTGTCTCCTATTCATATGTTACTTAACCTTACCATTCTTAGCATGTCTGTTCATTGGCATTAATTGATTTATTAATGCACAACCTCTCACATTAGAACTGTTGTTTGCGGTAGCTGGATGTGCCGGGCGGTTCGGGCAGACTTCTACCGCAAACTCATTCTAACCTCGGGTTTTGGGCTTGATGCACTAACCTCTCACATTAGACATGTTGTTGCAGTTGCTGGATGTGCCGGGCTGTTCCGGGTAGTCTTACACCGCAACTCAATCTATCCTCGGGTTAGGCATGTTCATCTTTTAACCAATTTACATACTTACCATTCATGTCCAAGTTTATGTGTCAATTATCCACAAGTGTAGTCAATTCAAGTTATGCTCATTATTACCATCTAAATTATGTCCATTATTCTAGGTATACAAATTATACCATTTCATGTTACTAATCATTTACATGATTATAAGCCAGTCTATGCCAATAGCATGTGATTCAATATTTTTCCCAATCTTTTTTCCCAACGTTCCCACGTTATACATTCGCATAATTCACATAAAACGTTAGGCTCGCAAATTAGCCTAACTCATAAAAAAGAAAGGAAAAGGAAGAGACATGAAACATTCAAACAGGCATAAAACAATATAGATCTAACTAAGCATGTGTAACATAAACTTGGCATAGAACAACATAAATTTGATTAAGCATATGAACATTTATAGGATAGATCTAATTAACATGTGAGCTGGCATAGATCTAAACATATAAACTTAAACTTGCCTAGATCCAAACATATGAACTGGCATGGATCTATACATATAAACATATAGATCTAAACATATGAACTGGCTTGGATCTAAACATATAAACATATAGATCTAAGCATGGATCTAAACATATAAACATATAGATCTAAACATATAAACATAGACTTGCGTAGATGGACATGACTTGCATATAAACTTGCATGTATGAACATGACTTGCATATAAACTTGCATAACTTGCATAGATCAAGCAAACTTGCATAGATGAACAGAACTTGCATATAAACTTGCGTAAATCAAATCATAACTTGCATATAAACTTGCATAGATCAGAACGTAACTTGCATATGTAATTAGGCAGATGAACTAACATCATAAAATGAATCTAATTACATATGGTGACAAAACTGACAAATATTAACAAAACAGATGATAACAGAACTGGCTAATAGCATGTGATTCAACAGGCATATACATACAGTCCAGATCACAACTTATCATAATTATTTTAAATAATTATCTTGTTAAAGAAACTGTACTCACAGTGGTAGAAGAATAGAATATAGATCTAAAATTAGCGTTTGTAGATTCTAGAAAGTTCCACTATTCCTAAGCTTTGAGTTGTAGAAGAAGATAAACTAGCTTAGCTTTGGATGCAGCAGCATGGAGGCTTAGGAATGAATTTAGTTTAAATTAGGGTTTAGGTTAGATGTGATTATATAGAAGTATAGGATTAGTTAGAGTCTTTAGATCAATCTAGGATCAATCTAAACCATCCAAGTCACCAAGACACCTCTCTAGACCAATCAAATAAAGCCACATCAGCCCTAATACAAGAAAAATCGTCACCCGAACACGTCAGCCCAACCTGGCAAAAAGGGGTCGACACCTATGTCGAACCCCCTTAGGGGGTCGACACCCTAGAGCGGGATATTTCCTGCTCACCTAGATTCGCTGTTTTTTTGAATTTTGAACTGGTTTTGACTTTTAATTATTATTTTAATTTAATTTCTGCTTAAACTTGAAATCTTCTGAACTCCATAACTTCTTCATACGGAGTCCGATTTACGCAAACTCGGACTCTATCTCAAGCAGAATTCCGAGACGAACGCAATGGAGCAACCCGTTTCACTTAATTCTTCTTCTAAAAATTAAGTGTTCTTAAATTTGTAAATTTTAATATTTAAAATTATGGGGTGTTACCGGAGTGCTCTTATTCAAACCTAGCTGAATGAAAGTACTGCATTACGAAACAACTTGAGTGAATGTGTATACTGTAAAGAAATGTTATTAACATTCATTAGAATGATTAAAAAGGCCTTAGATAACACCAAAACCCAAATCGAACAGGCTAACATCTAACTAATCAAGCAATATTCAGTCCACCTAAAGCTGTTGTGTCCTCTAATGCAAACATCACTCCTCCTCCGGGACACAAAGATAGTACACCATAAGCGACTTTTAGTTGGTCAACTAATCAACTTCGATAAAATTGAATATGTGTAACATGATACAAATTAAAATATCTTTATAAACCGTTTGGTAATTAATTATGATTTTTTAAACGTATTTATCATGTTAAAATTATTTACAATAAAATATTGTATAAAATATAATTTATTGGATCTTGTATTGATCTAAAGGATACTGAACCTATCTCGAGAAAATAATTTGAAAAGTAAACAATTATTGGGCTATATTTTCCAATTATAGATTTATACGTATTCATGTCAATAAATATAACATTATATTATGATATAATAAAGATTTTATAAATTGGTCGTTAATTTATACTTGAAAGATGTTGCATTATGGAGTAGTCTAATGTGAACATATATGTTATGCGTTGGAACCGATCCTTGTTGGTCAAACCCATTGATTGCTTGTTACTATATATAGCAACAGCCCTGTGACGCATCAATATGCAAATATCTCAAGAAGATACCTGTTTATATCTGTTTTGGTACAAAAGATGTTTCAAATCTTCAATTCTCATACCTCTGACGCAAACAAGAGAGCGATAAAGTAGTATTGGATATACCAGTGCATATTAGGTACTTGTATTTATTAAAAATGTTGGGTTGTTTTGTATCATTGTTGAATCTTAACTTTATGTTATCACATTACACAGGATGAATTGAAAGAAAATACAGATTATTCTGGTTATACCAGTGCGTCTCCTGTAATTCAATGGCTCTGGTAGGTAGTTGATGGCTTCAGAAAAGTAGACAAAGCTCATTTCCTTCAATTTGTTACAAGTTCCTCTAAGGTATCTTCTCCATTGATTTTTTTACCTCCCTATTCATATCAATAGAGTAAACAAAAAGTTGTTCTTCTCATTTAGAACTAGATGTAACTATTATTTCTCACTTAGTTAAAAAGCTGTTTCTTGTTGTTGTTTAAGTCTTTGGGTGATTATAGACTTGCTTGTGAGTTTATTGAGCTGTTTTGCACTTGTATATGCTGCACTTATTTGCGTGATGCCACTGTCCATGTTTGTTCACCTTGTCACCTTGATTCTGCACTTGACATTGTAAAGTCCCGTATTTCTGGTGGTCAAATATTTAATTCGTTATATTGTTTTAAATATTTAATTTGAATTTTTAATGGATTTAAAATATATGTTCGTTTATATAACGAAGTTTAAACATTTAATTTATATATAAATATAAATCGAGCTCGAAATGGCGCGGCAGTTCGTAATATTGAGTTTTGAACTTCAGTTGAATATACAGAATCTGTTTTAAGTCGGATTTCTATGAAACAAGAAACGATGGGATCTTGTTGATTATAATTTTCATATGGAAGAGAAAAATCTGGATTTCGTGTTATAGATTGTTATTTATGTCCACTTCAAAATTCGAAATAGTTGCTATGGAAATCGTTTATAAATTAAAATGTTTAATTTTTTTAAAAGGAATTTCTATATATTTGAATATCATTTAGCTCCTGAATATTAACTTTAAGTTATAATTTCATATTTGTTGGATTTGATGATATCTATTATTTTATTTGGATATATTCGATAAAAATATATTTTTTATTTAAATAAATTATTTTGAATTTAATTTATATATATTAACGATATTATATAAGCCGTATGAATTATTATTTTCCAAACGACCTCTGTTTTCAACAAAATGAATTTTATGGAATATGTATCACTATTTATTGTTGTGTTTCCGATTTGGGGCCAATCAGAGTTATTTTGTGAGTGGGCGATATTTAAACCATGAACTGATGGGTAATTTAAAATTAAAATAACATCGTTGTGCAAATGGAGTCAGTTTACAATGAAATTCATTTCATTGGAACCATAACTGTAACAACCCGGAAATTCTGAGCCAGTTTAAAATTTTTATTTTGGTTATTTTAATGAATTTTGAATATTTAAAATGGATTGTTTTAAATAATAACGACGGAAAATTTATTTTCGACGAAGTTAAAACGAATAATTTTATTTTAAATATATAACGAGCCTGAAATGGCCCTGTAGTTCGAAAATTCGATTTCGAATTTCAAATGAATATACATAATTTGTTTTAAGTCGGAATTGGACGAAATAAGAAATCTTTGAATCTGTTTAATCATATCTTCCTAACGAATGTAAGAAACTGAGATTTCGCTTTAGAAGCTGAGAGATATGTCCATTTTAAAATTCAGAAAAGTCGCTGTGGAATTTATATATATTTTAATATATATAAAGGCCCTTAGAAATGAAAATTTTGCAAATGACCTCGGTTTTCGACGAAACCACTTTTGTTGGATCCAGGATGTCAAATTATTGCTAGGTTTCAAAATTCATAATTTTATGAATCAATATGTGAGCGTGGCAACGGGTCGACCAGAAAATGGCCATTTTTCAAACGGTCTCAAAATTCGACGAAATTAGTTTTGTTAGGACCGTATTGTCAATACGAAGCAAGAGATAATTTTTCTGTAATTTTTCGAGTTAGTGTGTGGCCCCGGTAATTTGAAATGTGCATTTAAATTGAATATATACTGATTTATAATTTAAAATTGACGAAAACCTATCGTAACGATCGAATTGGCCTGCGATACATATCTCATTGTGTTTGGAATGGGGGTAAAATGCTAGGGACGACAGTCGGTGGGTCTCGTTTCGAGTTCGAATTAAGAAGTTGCTTTATGGGTTAATTAAATATTAAATAAATAAAATATAAAAATCCATTCTTCCTCTTATACTCTCCCTCCCGGTTGACTTCTCAGAACAAAAGGAAATAATAAAAAACGCTCGGACCCCGTGCCCTACCTCCCTCCCCCATCGGAGCCTGAAGCCGCCACCCCCCAGTCGATCCCGCTTCCCCTTCCTCCTCCTCCACCCTCCCTTCCCCTCCTCCTAGCACACAAAAACCCGTCCTCGTTCCCTTCTCTTACCCCCTGACCCACCTCCGCTTCACCGCCTCCTCCTCCATCCGCCATCGACTCCCATCCACCGCTCATCCCTCCGCCCTCGTTGCTCCCTCCTCCATACGACGCCGCCGCTAGGGTTCCTCCACCGCCATTGCAGTCGTGGCCGCGCCTCCCCTCTTCCATACCAGCGCACCCCCTTCCCTTTGATCGAAGCCTACCCCAAGACCCGATGGCCCACCCAACGCCTCCTTCAAAACCGCCGCACCCTTCGCCTTGGGCCCCTGCCACCAGCGCCGCACTCCACCAGCACCCCCCTGAGTCAACCCGCGATTTGCACCCCCTCTCCAATTCGATTTTCCACCTCCTCCAAAGAAAAATCAGTAAGTCCCTCTACTGTGTTTTTATTTACTTATATAAAATCTGATTTAATGTTAATTTATTTATATAAAGCTTTATTTTTTATTTATTTCTGTAAAGTTTTGATCTTTATTTATATAATTGTGATATTTATTAATATGAGTTGCATCTTAACAAGTTAGATTTAGGTTATATGAAAAGCCTAGATTTTATTTTTTATATATATAAGAAAAGATTCGATTTTTAAAAATAGTAAAGATAAGATTTTTGAAATAGAAAAATATGATTTTCATTCATATAAAATTTATGATTTTCATTTATATAAAAATATTATTTATATATATGGTAGCATTATAAAGTTGTGATTTTTTAATGCAAACGAAATGATAAAGTTATGATTTTTATCTATGTAAAGTAGCGATAAAAATTCGATTTTTACCTATGAAGTGGCGAAGTAAAAATATGATTTTTATATAGAAAACTGAATTATAAAAATATAATCTTTTCTATACAGGTAGCGTTATAAAAATATGATTTTTATATTTAAAGTAGCGTTGTAAAAGTATAATTTATATAATGAAGTAGCGAATATAAAAATACGATTTTTTTATATATGAAGTGACGATATTAGAATGCAATTTTTAAAATATATATAGCGTTGTTGAAAATATGATTTTTAACACATACCACGTGAAACAGATCTCGTTAGAAGTACGGTGAAGATTTCCTACATATGAAGAGTCGTGACGTTGGGTTTAGCTTATCGGTGAGAACTTCTCACTTTAAATTTCCTTTTCTAGTTATAAAAATATATACTAGGATGCAGACGGTGTTTAGTAGCACCCGACACCACTGTCCACAGACCATGGACTTGTTTGTTTGGTTGCATAGATTGGTTAGATTATTTGAGTTGAATTGGATTGTTTGGTGAAATGGAAATTGTTTTGATTGATATGTGTATGGCGTGGGCCATCACTAGACCGGGGATGTAACAACCCGTATTTTCAATAACCTGTTATAACATAAATCGAGGCAGAATTTAATTATAAAATCTGAGTCAAGGGAAACGGGCTATGCCATTGCGTTCGTCTCGGAAAAATAGGCGAAATAGAGTCCGAGTTTTCGAAAATCGGAGTCCGTATGACCCAGTTAAGGCCCATTGAAGTTTTCGGAAATTTCCATGTTAAAAACAGATTTTAATTTTAATTTAAAAACAAGGGTTAGGGCAAACTGGCGCAGGCGGGAAAATTCCCACCAGGACCCGCATGCCGACAGGCCTGTCGACAGGGTCCCCAGGGTGTCGACTGCCCTGTCGACAGCCTTGTCGACAGGGGGTGGCCAGGCAGTTTTGCCTGGCGCACCATTTTGATTTGGGCTTGGTCTTGTGGCTTGGTTCTAGAGAGTTCCGAAATCTGACGGACCTAAACTAACCTAGGGTTAATCCTAGGGCTAAAAACACTCTAATCTTCTAAAAATAAGCCCCTAATCCTACCCTAAAACCCCATTATTCATTCTAGCAACTAAACTATGGCAAAATCAAAACTCTCATGGCCTCCACTCTCTTCATACAATTCCTAAATTAATTCCTAAGTGATTTTCCATGCATACAAGTATATTTAGGCTTGTATGATCCTCTTTAGCTTGCATTAAAGGCTTGTTTCTCTATTGGCATCATAAAGGAGGAGTCTTGATCAAGTTTGCTTGCATTTGGGGGTTTTAATTAGTTGCATAAGGGTTTCTTACATTTTCTATACACATTTGAGTCCGGATAAGCATTGTAAACCCTCTTACCTTCATTTTAGAAACTCTAAAGTTAATATGTGATGCAAGTTGGGATTTTTGCAAGTTTATTGAGTTATGCATGTTTATGCGAGTTCACTATGCCATGATTTGCAAGTTTAATGAGTTATGCATGTTTATGCGAGTTCACTATGCCATGATTTGCAAGTTTAATGAGTTATGCATGTTTATGCGAGTTCACTATGCCATGATTTGCAAGTTTAATGAGTTATGCATGTTTATGCGAGTTCACTATGCCATGATTTGCAAGTTTAATGAGTTATGCATGTTTATGCGAGTTCACTATGCCATGATTTGCAAGTTTAATGAGTTATGCATGTTTATGCAAGTTCACTAAGCCATGATTTGCAAGTTTAATAAGTTATGCATGTTTATGCAAGTTCACTATGCCATGTTATGCATGTTTAATAAGTTATGCATGCTTATGCAAGTTCACCATGACATGTTGTGCATGTTTGACAAGTTATGCATGTTTGTTCAAGTTCCCTATGCCATGTTAGGCAAGTTTAACATGTTATGCATGTTTATGGTAATATGCAAGTTCACTATGCTAAGTTATGCAAGTTTAACATGTTATGCATGTTTATGGTAATATGCAAGTTCACTATGCTAAGTTATGCAAGTTTAACATGTTATGCATGTTTATGGTAATATGCAAGTTCACTATGCTAAGTTATGCAAGTCTAACATGTTATGCATGTTTGTTGTGATATGCAAGTCCATCATGTATGTTGTGCCAAGTTCCCTCTTCCTATCCTTTATGCGTTATTACGAATATGTAAGCGATAGAACGACGTTGGGGGGGTTTTGGGTAAACTTAAAATACATGAAAATATAAGATTGGGAATTTACCTATTAAGTTAGGTCTACCCCTTGGGAATTTACCTATTAAGTTAGGTCTACCCAAGTATTTGTTGACTTGTAATTATGTTTTGAAATAAAGTGGACATGACACTTAGAAAACATAAGTGTGGCCAACTCGAGGTTGGGTTGAGTTTGTAGCGTAATTCTACCCGGAACCGACCGGCTTAACTAGTGGCTACAAACAATAGGACCCAATGTGAGAAGTTGGTCATGTGGTGCCAAGACCCGAGGTTAGACCAAGTTGTGGTGTAAATCTACCTGGAACCCACCGGCTTAACTAGGTAACCACAACAAAGTCTAATGTGAGAGGTTAAGGTGCATTAAATTAATTAATGCCTCATGATTAGGGTTAAGTCAGGGTCCACTAATACTTAACCAATTTGGGGATTCGAGGGATTGAAATTGGTTTAAGTTTTGAACTGTTGGTTACACTTAACCAATTTAATCCATTTGGGGGTTCGAGGGATTGAAATGGGGTTAAGTGTGAACTGTTGGTTACACTTAACCAATTTAATCCATTTGGGGGTTCGAGGGATTGAAATGGGGTTAAGTTGTGAACTGTCGGTTACACTTAACCAATTTAATCCATAATTAGTGAAGGGTTAAATCGCACTTAACCCTCTTAGGAAACCCTAGCAACGGGGTCTGTTCCTGCAGTAATCCCAATTTGGTATCATCACAACCCTAGAAGCTAGGCTAGGGCGGGGCACGATTACTGGACGGATGTAAGCGACCAAAGCGATGGCCGAGTGGTACAGCGGTGCGGGTCCAGGCGGGCTACGGACGTGCACGTAGTCCGGTATTGGACAAACTCGAGGCACGGGTACCAGTAGGTTTAGACTGTGCATTATTGCTTAAGTGTCTGGGGTTGACACCCGAGGGCTTGATACACCCGAAGGTGGACCCAGCACAGTCTGACTACATCCATATGTGGGCCGTATGGACACCAACACTTGACGTGTTAGGCTTATAGGGAGCTGATCGACTAGACCGTTTGGTAGGACCTTATATTAAGGTCACTTCATGTTATTGGGTCAAAGCTTGGGCCAAGGGATCAATACCTGTTATGTTGGTTTGCTAGTACACCGTGGTGCAAAACTTAACCTTGTTTATGCGATGACACCTCTATCTATCTTGTAGTTAATTTATCATGCCAGTATGTTGTTATCTATGATCATCTCAGTTTCCATCATGATGTTAACTTTATTAGTTTATAGACTGATCGTAGCAGGGCTTACTCAGTCTTTTTGACTGACCTGTTTTCTTTCGCCTCTTTTCTTCCGTTCCCCCCCCCCCCCCAGGTTCTCAGGGAGGGAATACTGGAGCCTAGCTTGGATTTTAGCTGCTTCCTTGGATAGCTCATGTATGCTTTGGACTTGAGCCCGCTATGGTTTATCACTCTTATTTGGGGATAGTACTTATGTATTTTCAGTTTATCAGATGATGTTTTTATCTAGACTTGTAATTTTGGGAAATTGACATTTTGATGTACCAGACTTGTGTTTTGAAATGGTTTAAAAATCTTCCGCTGTTTTATCTACTTACTCTGTTTATTTACATATATATATATATGTCATGTCCTGCCTTGCTATATCATTATGCATGTTTACCTTATTTTAAAACGCCCCACCAAAGTCAGAGTTGCTTGCAAGAGCTACCCTGGCGGAGGTGGGGTGTTACATTTGGTATCAGAGCATATGGTTTACGAGAAGGGATAAAAAGGTTTTTAAAACTTTTGAAAAACTACTTTCAAAACCAAGTATAAAGTATTTTCCAAAGAAAAGTCTAGTTATTTGTAAAGGCTATTCCCCAAAAGCCATTAGCACTATCCTTTGACCCTCGTTTGAGCTCTTTTCTTTTCGTTTCCAGCATGTCTAATAATCCCATCTTGCCCGAAGGAGTAATAATACCCGATTGGTTTCGTCGGTACTTGGAAGTCACGGCACCGGTTCCGGGTGTCTCTAATGTTGTCTTTCCAGTCAAGGCCGTTGTTCCTCCTCTCCCTTCCGTACCTCTTCTCCCTCAGCCTCCACAAGCGGATTTTGCGGAAACTTGTAAGAACTTTAAGATGATGGGTGGCAAGAATTTTAGTGGAACAGAGACTCTTGTAGAGGCAAGGAATTGGTTGAAAGAGACCGAAGATCTTTTAGCCACCTTTGATGTAGGTGACCGCAGGAAGGTTTTATTAGCAGTATGGTTGCTAAAGGAAGAAGCTGCACGTTGGTGGGTAGTCACCACCGCTACTAGGCCAATTGAGACTTGGGATGACTTTAGAGGAAGGTTTGGACTGAGGTTCTTATCACTGAAGCAAGGGAACATGACTATTAGGGAATACATAGATAAGTTCAATCAACTGGCTCGGGTCGATTTAGACTTGGTTAATACAGCTCAGAAGAAGGCCCTACACTTTGCTCTAGGATTAAACGAGCCATTACATGGTTTGGCCATGTCTCATATACCCTTGGGGGCGACTTTCGAGAATTTGGTGAATATGGCCCTACTTCAAGAAGAAGATAACAATGACAAGAAAGAGGTCAAGGCGAATGAGTCTCAAGGCAAGAGGGTAAATTCCGGGAAACAAGGCAAGAATAACGACAACCGCAAGGACAAGCCAAGAGAGAATAGGAAATGCAACTTCTGTGGTAAAGTTGGACATATATCCAGGGAATGTAGGAAGAAGAAGAGAAAGCGGGGCGAATGCTTTCATTGTGGTGAGTCTGGACATCTGAGCAAGGATTGCCCGAAGAAACAAGGGCAAGGTCAGACTCAGTGTGCAGGACTATCTGGAGGGCGAGTTCATCCCCTCAACACCATTCTTCCAGCTCATGATAGAGGTGGCATTTCTGTTGAAAGTCTTGTTTACATTTTCTGATTTTCCCTGTTCGTACTTTGTTTGATTCTGGCACATCGCATAGTTTTATTTCATCTGATCTAGTTGAAAGTTTGCACCTAAGTACTAGTCTAGTTGATGATCCCATATGTGTTTCAAATCCAATTGGGGGGTTATGCCCGTTTGTCTGTGATCTGAGTGGATTTGAAAAATTTCTATCTTGAGTATAGAATTCTCGTGGGATGTTTATATTCACGGTTTCGGGGAATATGGGTTGGTTTTGGGCATGGAATGGTTGCCCTGTTTTGGAGCCATTCTTGGTTTTTGCATATAGGGTTGTGAGGCTCATGACTCGCCTCGGTAATACCCTAGAAATTTCTAGCAACCCTATGGGTCCCGTCATGTTATGTTATCTTGAATCCCTCAACTCGTCTATCGATAGTTTGCAATCTGTGAGGGTGGTCCGAGAATATCCTGATATCTTGGGGGAAAGTAAAAAGGGGTTACCCCTAGACGTGGGATAGATTTCCGCATTATCTGGTTGGTAATACCAAGCCAGTTTCGTGGCCGGTTAGGCACATGACCTCACGAGATGAGAGTTAAGAAAGCAAGTCAAGGAGTTGCTTGAGAAGAACTTCCTGAGACGAAGCATTTTCGAGTGGGGTGCCCCAGTAGTATTCGTTACTAATGTGGACAGTTTGCTTCGCTTATGTGTTGATTATCGTGAGAAGAATAGATAACCGTTACCAAGGATCGATGATTTGTTTGATCAGCTTGTAGGGGCATCTGTTTTCTTTTGATCTAGCTACCGGATTCCATCAGCTTAGGATGGCTGAGGATGGAATTGATAAGACTGCGTTTAGGACTCTAGATGGATTTTAGAATGGCTAGTCATGCTATTTGGTTTGACTAATGCACCCGCATGTTACGTGAACTTGATGGGTAGGGTGTTTAGGGAGTCCTTGAACAAGTTTGTCGTGGTCGTCGTAGACGATATTTTGATCTCCTTAAGAGCATGTTAGACATCTCAAGGAGGTGATGGATACGCTTAGAGCCACCAGTTGAAGGTCAAGTTCTCCAAATGTCACTTTGGAGGAAAGAGGTTGGATTTCTTGGGCACATAGTTCCTAAGTAAGGCTTAGCGGTGGATTCCGCTAAAGTGGTTGCGGTTTAAGACCGGAAAACTCTGAGGAGGGCAATTGAAGTAAGAAGCTTTCCCCGTTTGGCTAGCATTCCCTGAGCTTGGACTTACTCTTCTGGATCAAGAAGGGGGTTTCACAGGAAGGAGACCCGCAGTTGGTCAAGAACATGGACCAGTCGATTCGAGGCGAGAAGTTAAGTCACCTCGCTAGATATATTATAGATAACAAGGGATGACTAAGGCACGATGAGAGATTATGTGTTCCTCGAGTGAAAGACTTGGTAAAGAAGGTTCTTGAAGATGCGCATCACTCGAGGAGGTGGCCGAGTTGGTTTTAGGATGCATGTTGTGCCACCAGGTTAAGGCCAAGTCATAGAAGCCTGGCGGGCCATTACCTCCATTGGAGGTTCCGCAAGGGAAGTGTGAAAACATCTCGATAGATTATGTGGATGGACTACCTAGATCAAAGAAAGGGAATACGGGTATGTGGGTCATAATAGGTAGACTCACGAAGAGTGCTCATTTCAGTCCGGTGAAGAGCGAGAGGACTGCGTCATGGTTAGCAACGGTTTACCCTCAAGAAGTTGGCCAGTTTTGAAAGAGCCTACAGGAAGCCATGGGTAGGCAACTGAATCTAGGTATGGCCTATAGGCGGATGGTTCATTTCGATTAAGCCTGAGTTATAGAAAATCACGTTTATAGGGCAATTGGCAACGTGGATTGGTATTTTCAAGAAAAGTTCTGCTGCGTGGAATACTTTATAGTAAGTAGACGAGATCCAGGATTCACTAGTGAATTTTGGAGAGCTTGCATGAAATCATGAGGTTACAGTTATGTTTAAGCCAAGTATACAGAAAAAAAGAATAAGTGGAAAAGGAAGACGAGAGGCGATAATGAAATGAGTTCCAACTCGAATTTGGGAAATAGGAGTTAGGAAGCCAAGAAATCATGAAGTAAAAGACGGTCAAAGCACAGTGGAGTTAAGCTCAAGGAAACGTGACAAAGAAGAGTGAAGACTAGATACGCGCATCATATCTCTTTTTAAGAGTGCATCCTTGATCCTTGTTTTCCTGTGGAGCTTGCTTGCAAGTTATCTTTTGTATATATCCTCTCGGTCCCATTCTCGATCTTATTTCTGTTGTAAACTCCATAAGGGGGTTATGACTCATCGGTTAGTACTATATGTCAGAGCTTGAGTGGATTTCTTGTAATCCAAAAAGGAGTTTATCCTGCTTATCTTCTAAGATCTCTTTTTAGCATATCTCTCTGTCCATGTTTATCTAGTTTATCGTGTTTGTCTTGTCATGAGATCCTTAGGTAGAAACCCTTTGGATGAAACATGTGTTTGAAACATGTTATGCTTGGTGGTTGCAAGTGGTTGCAAGTGTTTGCAAGTGGTTGCTCGTGGATGCATTATACACGATTAGGCACTAGATCGGCTCGCACACTCCTCATATTGCATATGCATGAGTGCTTATGCTTATTCATGGATGAAAATTGTGTGTTATCACATGGATGCTGCATATGGGTGTATGTTATGTGCACACATATAGATGATATACATTATGTTAGGAATTGCATACATATGGATTCATTTCACTAACATAATTCGCATTGATGATATTTGCATTAGATAAGTACATATACACACACCTCTGCATATGTTCATCCAGCATTTAGAATCTTGTAAGGACAATGATTGCTCGTGGATGATGCTTTGAGTAGATGGATGACTGGATGGTAGGATACGTTCTTCCTAACTTGAAGATTTCGGGGACGAAATCCTTTAAGGAGGGGAGAATGTAACAACCCGTATTTTCAATAACCTGTTATAACATAAATCAAGGCAGAATTTAATTATAAAATCTGAGTCAAGGGAAACGGGCTATGCCATTGCGTTCATCTCGGAAAAATACGCGAAATAGAGTCCGAGTTTTCGAAAATCGGAGTCCGTATGACCCAGTTAAGGCCCATTGATGTAACACCCCACACCCGCCATGATCACTCGCTAAGGGAATGTCATAACATCGGTGGAGTATTTTGAGTGAATATAGAACAGAAAAATTACAACGAGACAGATATAAGTAATACTTGAAAATCTCAAAACATCATTTCATTGCAGCGGAAAGTAAAACATGTTTGGTTACATCACAAAACCATAATAAGAGTCAAGTACAAAATATCCATCCTGGTAAATAAAAGTACATAATCCCAATACATGAACTGATAGCCATAAAAGAAAGGGTAAGCTGAGCTCTACATCTATGGTCCAAGCTCCAAAAGAGAATAAAGCAGCCTGATCTAAGCCCACTCATACCGGGCCCACTCTGATAACCTGAGGGTTAGGAAAAAAGATAAAAACAACGGGGTCAGACATAAGTCTGAGTGAGTCCTATAACCCTAATAATACAACCATTAAAGTAATTAGGGTATGACATAAACAAGGTACGGTACCCCTGGGGATAATGACTACACTAAGTAGCCCACCAAACATCGGATGTACTACGATAACCGAAAAAGACGCATTTACCCACCCAAGGATAATTACTAGCTTACACCAACCCAGATCTACACACCCAAGGGTAATTCCTACACCGCACCACACCAGTCATCCCTACTTAAAGGTTGATCCCTCCAAGGACTTAGAAAATTTTCCCAGTGGTTTCGTGTACCCCTAGCTGACTACACAGGTGCCGTCTGCCCCTATCTCCACTAGGTGTACCCACCACCCCCAAGCGATCGGCTCCCTACCGTAGATACCCGTGCCGGCCCCACAGTGGGGTGTATCACTCCCCAAAGTGGCAACCCGATACAACAAACGGTGTACGGCTTATATCTACACGATGCAACAACGTCTTACCTACCAGCCCGGGTCCACACACGCATATGAAACCCGTTGGACTTGCGTTGCCACCGCTACCCCGTTTTGGCCTCTTATAGTCAAGCCCAATATGCGTGTCCCGTCACTCGACTAGAGTCGAGCCCACAAAGATACGTTTGGGATATTGGTTGAAATGGGCCCCCACAAGCTACCCACCTAAGCTTGTCATTCATTTAGTATAACCCAATAATGGGTCCCCACAAGCTACCCGCCTAAGCTTGTCATTCATCAACTGTAACCCTATAATGGGTCCCCACAAGCTACCCACCTAAGCTTGTCATTCATCTAGTGTAACCCACTTAACCCTTTTTAACAATCATGTTCACTTACATGTTTAAAATTTGGTTAAGTCGTTTAATTATATTTCAATTGCCACCCAAGGCACCCACTAGATTTCCACATGCCACCCAAGGCACTTATTTAACCCTTCACCCATGTTTTAATTACATGTTCCACTTTGGTTAAGTATTCTAATCGTATTTTCTATTGCCACTCAAGGCAACCCACTAGTTTCCTCATGCCACCCAAGGCACCCCCACTAGTTACTACATGCCACCCCAGAGCACCCACTAGTCTCCTCATGCCACCCAAGGCACCCACTTAACCCCTCATGTCCCACTACATGCTAATATGGTTAAGTGTTTCTTAATTCATTAATTAAGATCATGACCTCATAAAGACCTCTCACATTAGACCGTCTTTTATGACTGCTGGATATGCCGGTTGGTTCCGGGCAGACTTCTGTCATCAAAAGGGTCTAACCTCGTGTCTTTACTTTAATCATGTATTTAATTTATGACTAAGACCTCTCACATTGGGCCAATCATTTGTAGCCGCTGGATGGCCGGTCGGTTCCGGGCAGACTTCCGCTACAAAAGGGTCCAACCTCGTGTCTTAGTTGATTAATTATACCTAATTAATCACCCCCATATTAATTATCCCTAATTAATATCAAGTTTTTCATAACATGGGTAGACCTAACTCAATAGGTAAATTCCCATGGGGTAGACCTAACTCAATAGGTAAATTCCCACTTATGCTTATTCATTTTATGGTATGCTTAATCATAACCATTTCACACCATTCATTAACATGTCTATTAACCCCATCGTTTCCCCACGCACTTATGCTAACACGACATATTTCCAAGAGAAGATTCTTTCACACTTAACATGGGTTTCACTTAGCATACATTAGCATTAACATGGGTTAAAAGGTGTCCACTTACATCATGATATTAACCCAACTAGCATTGCTAAATAACCCAACTTGCATGAACATACATATGTCATATCTAAAGGCAACTTGCATAAGTGTTCATAGGTTTTACAAAGGTAAACTTGCATGTGTCTTAAAGGTGTGAACTTGCACAACATGTTACATGTTAACTTGCATAACATCATACACATAACTTGCATGATATCATAAACATAACTTGCATATCAACATACACATAACTTGCATAACATCATGCACATAACTTGCATAACCTCATACACATAACTTGCATATGAACTTGCATAACAACATGCACATAACTTACATAACATCATACACATAACTTGCATAACATGTTGAACTTGCATATAAGCATACACATAACTTGCTTAACATGTTGAACTTGCATATATGACTTGCATCTTAAAGGAGGGTAAACATGCATAGCATATAAAGGTGTCATCTTGCATATGTATGCATCACATTTAAAAGGGTAAACTTGCATGTCATGATTTATGCATAATACCAAACACTTAGCATGCATAAAACCACATACTTAGCATGTATAGAATCAATTACTTATTATGCATAAACACACCACTTAACTTGCATAAACCCAAATACTTAGCATGCATAAAACCCAATACTTAGCATGCATACAATCAAATACTTAGCATGCATAACACCAAATACTTAGCATGCATAAAATCACATGCATAACTTGCATATCATGTTACATATGCATAAATGTTCAACATAGTGTTTTGCATCATAAAACATGGCAATAAACTTGCATATAGCATAAAACTTGCAAATCACATATCATACAAACTTGCATAAACACATTTATCCACAAACATAGCCATGTCTTATCACATCCTACCATAATCAATTTAACAATTGATTATTAAAGCTATAGGAACTCACCAAACCAAGATTAGCATACTTATGAAGTAGAATTAGTTGCTTTAGTTGATGCAACTCTCTTCATTGATTTGTGGAGGCCATGATCAAGTTTCATTTTGCCATAGTTTAGTTACAAGATCTAATTATGAATGGATTAGGGTAGGGTTGGGGTCTTATTTATAGGATTAGGTAGTGTTTTAGGCCCTTAGATTAACCCTAGGTTAGCTTAGGTCCGTCTGATCTTAGAAACTTCCAGAACCAGCCCTCCAAGCCAGCCCAAGAACCCAAACTGGTGCACCCAGTTTTACTGGGCGTCGCACCCCTATCGACAGGCAAGTCGACGGGGCAGTCGACACCCCTGTCAACAGCCCTGTCGACAGCACTGTCGACATGGCTAGGGCGGGATTTTTTCCCGCCTGGCCCCCTCTGGCCCCAATTCGAAATCTGATTTTAAATATTTAATTCTGTTTTTAGCTTTGAATTTTTTGCAAACTTCATTGGGCCATAACTGGGCCATACGGACTCCGATTTTCGAAAACTCGGACTCTATTTTGTGTATTTTTCCGAGACAAACGCAATGACGCAGCCCATTTCCCCTAATTCTCACGTCTGAGATTATTTATTCTGTAATTAGTGAATTTTAGCATTAGCCCAAAATACGGGGTGTTACATTCTCCCCTCCTTAAAGGATTTCGTCCCCGAAATCTCTAAGCTAAGGAGAATGAATATCCTACCATCCAAACAACCATCTACTCAATCCATCAAACACGGGCATCCATTGTCCTTAAAACAATTTCTAATGATGTATGAGCATATGCAAAAAGTGTGTGTATATGTTCCCTATCTAAATGTATGAACATATGCAAACCATGATAGTCCCATGCATCCATTATGTATGCGAAAGAACCCTATCGACACATACAATATCTACATGAGTGCACAATCATTCACCAAAATGCATCATCCATATGATAACACAATCATTATACATCCATAAATATAGCTTCCTACACACAATTTTATGCAATATGCAATATGAAGTGATTGAGCCGATCTAGTGCCTAGAGTGTGTGTATATGCATCCACGAGCAGCCACTAGCAAACACTTGCATCCACTTGCATCCATCAACCATAACATGTCTCAAACACATGTTTCAACCATAGGTTTACCCTATCTAAAGGTCAAACAGTACTAACGAGAGGACATATTAAAGATAAGATAAGCACTAGACAACCGATAAGGGAGAAGTTAAAAGACATACCCTCAAAAAGGAATGGGTACAATGAACGCATCTTCGCTTCCGTTTCCCAAGT
This sequence comes from Allium sativum, assembly GCA_030737875.1. Taxonomy (NCBI): domain Eukaryota; kingdom Viridiplantae; phylum Streptophyta; class Magnoliopsida; order Asparagales; family Amaryllidaceae; genus Allium; species Allium sativum. The sequence continues at coordinate 732,929,703 of CM060924.1, read as the reverse complement.
TGCGTTGCTCTCGTCTTCTCCCCATTGTACTTTGACTAGTTGAACCTCTCGATTCCTCAATTTCCTAGTCTCTGACCCAAGGATGCGGGTAGGAGCTCGTCGAATAGTCGCATCACGCTCTACTTCCACTTCTCTAAGCAATCTCGGCTCTACCACCTCTGCGGTCTCATGTAGGCACTTCCTCCCATGGAATACATCATGTGCACCACTAAGTCAGTCGGGCAACTCCACCAATGGAAGATGCTCCTCTCATGTACCTCCAAAATCCAAGATACATTGCCTCAAAAGGTCTTCTAAAATATGATTCACCCTCTCGGTCTGGCCGTCCGTCTGAGGATGATATGCGGTACTCAAACACAACTGAGTCCCTACCGCCTCTTGCAAATTCTTCCAAAACTCTCCAGTGAAGATAGGATCTCGATCGCTCACCATACTGGAGGGTACACCTTGCAATCTAAAAATCTCTCGAATATAAACTGAAGCTAGCCATGGAGCTGTTCCCTTACTCTTCACAGGTATACAAAGGGCGCTCTTAGTAAGCCTGTCTACTACCACCCAAATTCCGTATTACCCTTCCTTGATCTTGGTAACCTGTCAATAAAATCCTTCGAGATGCTATCCCACTTCCATTGCGGAACTTCCAATGGGTGAAGCAACCCACCTGGTTTCTTTTGCTCCGCCTTCACTTGTTGGCACAGCAAGCATCGAGCGACATACTCGGCCACATCTTTCTTCATACCGGCCCAGAAGAAAACCCTCTTCATGTCTTGGTACATCTTGTCCCCACCGGGATGAATGGTCATCCTAGAACGGTGTGCATCATCAAGAATATCCTTCCTCAAACCCTCGTCTTGCGGTACACAAAGTCTACCGTCTCTACGCAACCACCCCTTACCATCTAGGGTGTACCTACTCAAATGGCTGGACGACTCCCCTCATGAGCTTCTCTACTAACTCAACCAATTATGGGTCGTCCCGCTGTGCTCCGCCAATACGCCTCAAAAGAGTAGGCCTAACCTCCAAGGAGGCTAGCAAACCGGGTACAAAGTCAACGGAAGGTCTAAAGCCAAACATAGAAATAAACTCTAAGCTCCGTCGTTCAACGAACCACAAACTCGAGGACAACCTTTTTCTACTTAAGGCGTCCGCTACCATGTTACCATTGCCATGGGTATACGCTATCTCAAACTCATAGGATGCTAAGAATCCCATCCAAAATCATCACAACTATCCATCTCTCACGCAGACCACCCTGGTCGAACTCGACATCCCCCAAATGCAGCCCCAAAGGCCTAAACCAATATCAGACAAACACCCAAGGGATACCTCCTTCGAATTCAGACGACCTACGTGAGATGATACTAGTAAAAACGGCTAAATGATTAAGCCCCTTGTCCAACCCTGGATGTCCTCGCCAGTCTCGCTCCAAAACCACCATTTTTTCCTAACTGGCTTTGCTCACCCTATTGAGCACATACGAAAACTTATTTCGCTCCTAGAAAAGACCAAGATATCATCCACAAAGACCATCACAACTTATTTAGGTACTCCCTGAACACCCTTCTCATCAAATCAACAAAGTATGCGGGGGCGTTCGTCAAACCAAATGGCATCACCAGCCACTCAAAAAAAAAATCATCCGGAGTCCTAAAGGCAGTCTTCTCTATACTATCCTCAGCCACACTCAACTGATGAAATCCCGTGGCTAAGTCCAACTGCGAAAATACTGAGGCGTCCACTAACTGATCAAAGAGATCATCAATCCTCGACAATGGGTGTCTATTCTTCTTTGTGAGTTTATTTAGCTCTCTTTAGCCTACACAAAGTCTGAGGGACCCATCCGCCCTCGTGGCAAAAACTACCGGAGCGCCCCACTCCGATATACTTCGTCTTATGAACCCCTTCTCAAGCAAATCGCCTACTTACTTATGGAGTTCCCTCCTCTCACGAGGAGCCATGTGGCACACTGGCCAAGATACTGGTTTGGCATTGTCTACCAGATATATTCGGAAGTCAATCTCCCGCTCCGGAGGTAAGCCCTTCACCTCCTCACACACATCCGAGTATTCCCGGACCGCTCTAATAGATCGCAAACTCTAGACCGACGTGTCAAGCGATTCTAGATACCTAGCATAACAGATTCCATGGGATTACAAGAGATCTCGAGAGTGTTACCCAAGCGGGTCATAAGCCTAACAACTCTCCCTTCAAAATCAAGAACGGCACCCCTACTGGATAACCAGTCCATGCCAAAACTAACCCATAGCCCGTGAAGCCCAACAAGCATCACATCTAAACTCAACGCTAAGTATAGAAACTTTCAAACCCAAACACATCATGGAGCCCCAATTGGGTTTGAAACAACTAAGGGATCATCTACCAACTGGTGTCTAAGTGCAGTGACCCAACTAACAAGGACGAGATAATCGAACTTGATGCGTCAGAATCAAATAAAGTTCGAATCGGATAATAAAGAAATCCAACTTTCAATCTAGACGGTCTTATCCCCATCTGGTACCCTAGGCATGAGGGAATACAACTACCCTCCAGAAGATTCCATACCTTGCCCTTGCTTCTTTGGACAATCCTAATAAGGTGTCCTATTCCTCCCAAAAGGATAACTACTAGCCTTCTCTTTCCCCTTCTCCACTCGTAACCTCCTATCAACGAGGTTTCGTCCTTTATTAACCAAACAACTATTTGGGCCTTCCTCCCATCATCCATCCAATAAGTACCTACAAGTCCTCCTCCTTCTTGAACCAACTTCTAATCCGTCTAATGTCTAAGTCCCTTGAAGTGGTTTTCCATTCTTATCTATCTTAGAAAGATCATCTACACACGGAGGGAAAACTCAAAACGAGAGAGGAAGAGACTCAAACGGAGAATTCGAAAGATAAAGATATGGCTATCGGGGATTATGCTTTTCTTTCAAAAACTTTTCTCTTAAAAGACATGTTTTTTGAAAATACTCCTTTCAAAAATATTCTTAGAAGATAGTTTTTCTAAAAAAAATTATCTGTTCTGGTAACCTTTGCTCTGATACCACGTGTAACACCCCACACCCGCCATGATCACTCGCTAAGGGAATGCCATAACAACGGTGGAGTATTTTGAGTGAATAAAGAACAGAAAAATTACAACGAGACAGATATAAGTAATACTTGAAAATCTCAAAACATCATTTCATTGCAGCGGAAAGTAAAACATGTTTGGTTACATCACAAAACCATAATAAGAGTCAAGTACAAAATATCCATCCTGGTAAATAAAAGTACATAATCCCAATACATGAACTGATAGCCATAAAAGAAAGGGTAAGCTGAGCTCTACATCTATGGTCCAAGCTCCAAAAGAGAATAAAGCAGCCTGATCTAAGCCCACTCGTACCGGGCCCACTCTGATAACCTGAGGGTTGGGAAAAAAGATAAAAACAACGGGGTCAGACATAAGTCTGAGTGAGTCCTATAACCCTAATAATACAACCATTAAAGTAATTAGGGTATGACATAAACAAGGTACGGTACCTCTGGGGATAATGACTACACTAAGTAGCCCACCAAACATCGGATGTACTACGATAACCGAAAAAGACGCATTTACCCACCCAAGGATAATTACTAGCTTACACCAACCCAGATCTACCCACCCAAGGGTAATTCCTACACCGCACCACACCAGTCATCCCTACTTAAAGGTTGATCCCTCCAAGGACTTAGAAAATTTTCCCAGTGGTTTCGTGTACCCCTAGCTGACTACACAGGTGCCGTCTGCCCCTATCTCCACTAGGTGTACCCACCACCCCCAAGCGATCGGCTCCCTACCGTAGATACCCGTGCCGGCCCCACAGTGGGGTGTATCACTCCCCAAAGTGGCAACCCGATACAACAAACGGTGCACGGCTTATATCTACACGATGCAACAACGTCTTACCTACCAGCCCGGGTCCACACACGCATATGAAACCCGTTGGACTTGCGTTGCACCGCTACCCCGTTTTGGCCTCTTATAGTCAAGCCCAATATGCGTGTCCCGTCACTCGACTAGAGTCGAGCCCACAAAGATACGTTTGGAATATTGGTTGAAATGGGCCCCCACAAGCTACCCACCTAAGCTTGTCATTCATTTAGTATAACCCAATAATGGGTCCCCAAAAGCTACCTGCCTAAGCTTGTCATTCATCAACTGTAACCCTATAATGGGTCCCCACAAGCTACCCACCTAAGCTTGTCATTCATCTAGTGTAACCCACTTAACCCTTTTTAACAATCATGTTCACTTACATGTTTAAAATTTGGTTAAGTCGTTTAATTATATTTCAATTGCCACCCAAGGCACCCACTAGATTTCCACATGCCACCCAAGGCACTTACTTAACCCTCCACCCATGTTTTAATTACATGTTCCACTTTGGTTAAGTATTCTAATCGTATTTTCTATTGCCACTCAAGGCAACCCACTAGTTTCCTCATGCCACCCAAGGCACCCCCACTAGTTACTACATGCCACCCCAGGGCACCCACTAGTCTCCTCATGCCACCCAAGGCACCCACTTAACCCCTCATGTCCCACTACATGCTAATATGGTTAAGTGTTTCTTAATTCATTAATTAAGATCATGACCTCATAAAGACCTCTCACATTAGACCGTCTTTTATGACTGCTGGATATGCCGGTTGGTTCCGGGCAGACTTCTGTCATCAAAAGGGTCTAACCTCGTGTCTTTACTTTAATCATGTATTTAATTTATGACTAAGACCTCTCACATTGGGCCAATCATTTGTAGCCGCTGGATGGCCGGTCGGTTCCGGGCAGACTTCCGCTACAAAAGGGTCCAACCTCCTGTCTTTGTTGATTAAGTATACCTAATTAATCACCCCCATATTAATTATCCCTAATTAATATCAAGTTTTTCATAACATGGGTAGACCTAATTCAATAGGTAAATTCCCATGGGGTAGACCTAACTCAATAGGTAAATTCCCACTTATGCTTATTCATTTTATGGTATGCTTAATCATAACCATTTCACACCATTCATTAACATGTCTATTAACCCCATCGTTTCCCCACGCACTTATGCTAACACGACATATTTCCAAGAGAAGATTCTTTCACACTTAACATGGGTTTCACTTAGCATACATTAGCATTAACATGGGTTAAAAGGTGTCCACTTACATCATGATATTAACCCAACTAGCATTGCTAAATAACCCAACTTGCATGAACATACATATGTCATATCTAAAGGCAACTTGCATAAGTGTTCATAGGTTTTACAAAGGTAAACTTGCACGTGTCTTAAAGGTGTGAACTTGCACAACATGTTACATGTTAACTTGCATAACATCATACACATAACTTGCATGATATCATAAACATAACTTGCATATCAACATACACATAACTTGCATAACATCATGCACATAACTTGCATAACCTCATACACATAACTTGCATATGAACTTGCATAACAACATGCACATAACTTACATAACATCATACACATAACTTGCATAACATGTTGAACTTGCATATAAGCATACACATAACTTGCTTAACATGTTGAACTTGCATATATGACTTGCATCTTAAAGGAGGGTAAACATGCATAGCATATAAAGGTGTCATCTTGCATATGTATGCATCACATTTAAAAGGGTAAACTTGCATGTCATGATTTATGCATAATACCAAACACTTAGCATGCATAAAACCACATACTTAGCATGTATAGAATCAATTACTTATTATGCATAAACACACCACTTAACTTGCATAAACCCAAACACTTAGCATGCATAAAACCCAATACTTAGCATGCATACAATCAAATACTTAGCATGCATAACACCAAATACTTAGCATGCATAAAATCACATGCATAACTTGCATATCATGTTACATATGCATAAATGTTCAACAGTGTTTTGCATCATAAAACATGGCATTAAACTTGCATATAGCATAAAACTTGCAAATCACATATCATACAAACTTGCATAAACACATTTATCCACAAACATAGCCATGTCTTATCACATCCTACCATAATCAATTTAACAATTGATTATTAAACCTATAGGAACTCACCAAACCAAGATTAGCAAACTTATGAAGTAGAATTAGTTGCTTTAGTTGATGCAACTCTCTTCATTGATTTGTGGAGGCCATGATCAAGTTTCATTTTGCCATAGTTTAGTTACAAGATCTAATTATGAATGGATTAGGGTAGGGTTGGGGTCTTATTTATAGGATTATGTAGTGTTTTAGGCCCTTAGATTAACCCTAGGTTAGCTTAGGTCCGTCTGATCTTAGAAACTTCCAGAACCAGCCCTCCAAGCCAGCCCAAGAACCCAAACTGGTGCACCCAGTTTTACTGGGCGTCGCACCCCTGTCGACAGGCAAGTCGACGGGGCAGTCGACACCCCTGTCGACAGCCCTGTCGACAACACTGTCGACATGGCTAGGGCGGGAATTTTTCCCGCCTGGCCCCCGCTGGCCCCAATTCGAAATCTAATTTTAAATATTTAATTCTGTTTTTAGCTTTGAATTTTCTGCAAACTTCATTGGGCCATAACTGGGCCATACGGACTCCGATTTTCGAAAACACGGACTCTATTTTGCGTATTTTTCCGAGACAAACGCAATGACGCAGCCCGTTTCCCCTAATTCTCACGTCTGAGATTATTTATTCTGTAATTAGTGAATTTTAGCATTAACCCAAAATACGGGGTGTTACAATTGAAGTTTTCGGAAATTTCCATGTTAAAAACAGATTTTAATTTTAATTTAAAAACAAGGGTTAGGGCAAACTGGCGCAGGCGGGAAAATTCCCGCCAGGACCCGCATGTCGACAGGCCTGTCGACAGGGTCCCCAGGGTGTCGACTGCCCTGTCGACAGCCCTGTCGACAGGGGGTGGCCAGGCAGTTTTGCCTGGCGCACCATTTTGATTTGGGCTTGGTCTTGTGGCTTGGTTCTAGAGAGTTCCGAAATCTGACGGACCTAAACTAACCTAGGGTTAATCCTAGGGCTAAAAACACTCTAATCTTCTATAAATAAGCCCCTAATCCTACCCTAAAACCCCATTATTCATTCTAGCAACTAAACTATGGCAAAATCAAAACTCTCATGGCCTCCACTCTCTTCATACAATTCCTAAATTAATTCCTAAGTGATTTTCCATGCATACAAGTATATTTAGGCTTGTATGATCCTCTTTAGCTTGCATTAAAGGCTTGTTTCTCTATTGGCATCATAAAGGAGGAGTCTTGATCAAGTTTGCTTGCATTTGGGGGTTTTAATTAGTTGCATAAGGGGTTTCTTACATTTGCTATACTCATTTGAGTCCGCATAAGCATTGTAAGCCCTCTTACCTTCATTTTAGAAACTCTAAAGTTAATATGTGATGCAAGTTGGGATTTTTGCAAGTTTATTGAGTTATGCATGTTTATGCGAGTTCACTATGTCATGATTTGCAAGTTTAATGAGTTATGCATGTTTATGCGAGTTCACTATGCCATGATTTGCAAGTTTAATGATGTGAAAACCCGCAACCTCCCCGTAAGGGAAGGCGTCGGATAGTTCGAGAACAAACCACAGCAGAACGCATACAGAAGAACATTTCATTGTATATTACAACAATGCATCAGATTACAAGAATATACAGAGTATAAATGAATATTACACAGAAATATCAGAGATTTAAATTACATTTAAATACATAGCAGCGGAAAATAATACAATAAACAACTAGAAGAGATATACGGATACAAAGCTTTCCGGATATCGTTCCAGCTGTAAACCAGGATCCTGTGAATATAAATCTGCAAAACCAAAACTACTAGCTGCCCATGTCAAAATAGGGGCACCCAGAGTTTAGGTTAAAACAATAAACTCCAGGTCAGTCATGGGACTGGTGTGAGAACTAAAACAGTTATTATTCTTTATTTTAAAAGTTAGGTAAATCAAGGGACCACGCCGTATAACACGGAACGGGTTTCCTCCCAAGAATACCAGTGCATAAAACAAACAGCGCCATGCTAAATAAAGAAAAATGAAGCTGTTATAAGACCCAGGTCCTATCACACAATGCAACGCAAGCCGGGGGATAGGGTTTTCCCTTATAACAGCCAAAGAATGCTTGATACGTTTAAAACAAATCATTTGATACTATAATAAGTGCATAGTGTATAAAACAACTTCAAATCATAAGTATCAATCATAGGCGGCATGAGCGTCCCATGCCACTATGTCGCCATATATAGGTTTACAAATAAAACCGCAAAGTCACGTATTTGGAAATTGGATTTCCGTCTATGAACCGAGGCAAAAGATAGTCCTCAACCGATTCGAGACTGCCTAGCCCGAGTCTCAGGATCAGAACGCATCGACCCTTGGATCGTCAGGGCCGGTCCACCGATGTGGATTAAACTTAAACCCTGGACACTGCGTTTCGCCGCCCTTTGGGGCGTAAGCGAGCCAACGAATGACTCCATCGGACCCGGATCGTCCGATCTAACCGAGGCGCCTCGCAACAGCAACAACCACATAAGTCAATCTCGTCAGGGCGTGTAAAACCACTGACGCCACTTCTAGCTAGGAGGAAACGCAGGCCCTCCCTGAGGTCCGTCTCCCGTTTTTGGTTCATACCTGGTGTGAAACACGCGAGGTAAACGTTACACAAAGCTACGCCACAAAGGCCGTGCTTTGATCATCAACCACAAGACTTTGCTTTTCAACAGAAGCCTTGATCATTTGCATCTTAGCATGCCACACAGGCAAGCCATCCTATGTAACCGATATCAGTCACACAGAATGAAATCCGATGTCAGACACACAGTCCATTTACAAGTCCGTTCTGGGTCTGAACGAAACCGGAGGCACCTAGTACCCCGCATATCCATCGATCTCCAAGCACGTCTGGACGATCACTAACTGTTTCCATCTTCTTGGGTGTACAGCCCAATCAAGATCATCAGTTACCACCCAAACGACGTGAAGACCTCCGGTCTTCGACCATCGTCTTCATCTTCGACTTATCGTCGTATCAGTTACTCAGAATGGGATAAACCCGGTCTTTCCGAATAACTCGCGTATATTTAAATAAGTGTTACACAAACACAACATACGCCTCATTCCAATTCATTAGTCACTAACCGTAAATTAATCAAGAGAATAATTCCCCAAATATTAACCCCGAAGGCCGAAACCAACATCAGATCAATATCCAGAAAACCATTCTGCTTGGCTAACCGACAGTTAGTTTCTAAATTTCACGTTCAAATCTAATTAAAGATTTAACTATCGCCTGGAGCAAAACTGGTGATACTCCATTCTCGATCTTTTCAATCTAATTAAAGATTCATTAAAACTCCACTTAGTTTTAATCATTATCTGGGTTAAAGAATCAGTGTCATTTAAAACACGATTCACGATAAACCCAAAATCCCATTCCATTAATTATCGGGTTAAAGAACAAGTGTTATTTAAAACACTGTTCACGATAAACCCAAAAATCAATACCAATTCAATTCCAATTAGATATCATTTAATTGGTACACTTCATTAAATCTAAATAAAAAGATTTAATCTTTTCTCAACTGGGTTCAAGAACAGTGTTAGTGAAGACACCATTCACGACAAACCCAAATCACATTCGATTAATTATCGGGTTAAAGAACAAGTGTTATTTAAAACACTGTTCACGATAAACCCAAAAATCAATACCAATTCAATCCCAATTAGATATCATTTAATTGGTACACTTCATTAAATCTAAATAAAAAGATTTAATCTTTTCTCAACTGGGTTCAAGAACAGTGTTAGTGAAGACACCATTCACGACAAACCCAAATCACATTCGATTAATTATCGGGTTAAAGAACAAGTGTTATTTAAAACACTGTTCACGATAAACCCAAAAATCAATACCAATTCAATTCCAATTAAATATCATTTAATTGGTACACTTCATTAAATCTAAATAAAAAGATTTAATCTTTTCTCAACTGGGTTCAAGAACAGTGTTAGTGAAGACACCATTCACGACAAACCCAAATCACATTCGATATTCAATACAAGGCTCTGAATAGAAAATATATCGGCTTATATTCAATATCGAATTCTACGACTAACAAATGTCGTATTGGAAATAACGATATATATATATATATCTTTCAAATTTCCATAACAACACCTGTAATATCACGAATTCCAACATCGAAATATTCCGAAGACAATTTCGATTCAACTCCACTCCAATGCAATCATTGGAAATTTTGGTTATTTTCAAAACCATTTCAAATTCAATTTATTTATTTAAAAATAAATAGAATTATAATTCTAGTTCAAAACTAGTTCATTTCGATAAAAATCTATTTTTATCTTTTCAAATATGGAGTTTTTCATCCCAAACTTTCACAAATCATTTCTTATGATTTTACACAAATTATTACTATTTTTAATAATTTTATCAAGGCCCGTACAGTCGATTTCCATTAACGGCCATCGAACTGCACTTACAGCGACCTTTTTCGAATTTGATTTGGACGTATCTCCAAATCCAACCGTTAGATTTCAAATTTCTAACCTTCGTTAGAAAGCTCTTTTCGATACGAACCCAACGGTTCCGGTTTTAGGAGAATCCGACGGTCGGATCTCCCGTAATGTCCGTTTGAAATAAATGGTCGAAATTCGCGAACTGCCGCGGCGCGGCGCGTTCTATTCAGGCCATTATATTATATACATAATATATATAATATATATTTCGTCGATTTCTATTTAAAACGAATTATATAAATAGTTTTAAATTCGTTTCAAAAGCAATTTCAACCTCCTTTTCAATTCAAATCAAAATTGAATTCTTCTTTATAAATTCGTTTCAAAATTCATTTCTATTCAATTCAAATTTCAATTCAATTTGAATTCATTTCAATTCGTTTTCAATTCAATTCATTTCGAAATCGTTTTCAATTCAATTCATTTCGAAATCGTTTTCAATTCAATTCTTTTCGAAATCGTTTTCAATTCAATTCTTTTCGAAATCGTTTTCAATTCAATTCATTTCGAAATCGTTTTCAATTCAATTCATTTCGAAATCGTTTTCAATTCAATTCATTTCGAAATCGTTTTCAATTCAATTCTTTTCGAAATCGTTTTCAATTCAATTCTTTTCGAAATCGTTTTCAATTCAATTCATTTCGAAATCGTTTTCAATTCAATTCTTTTCGAAATCGTTTTCAATTCAATTCATTTCGAAATCGTTTTCAATTCAATTCATTTCGAAATCGTTTTCAATTCAATTCATTTCGAAATCGTTTTCAATTCAATTCATTTCGAAATCGTTTTCAATTCAATTCTTTTCGAAATCGTTTTCAATTCAATTCTTTTCGAAATCGTTTTCAATTCAATTCATTTCGAAATCGTTTTCAATTCAATTCTTTTCGAAATCGTTTTCAATTCAATTCAAAATATTCGATTTCGAAATCACTTTTCAATATTCATTTTTAAGATGAATAAAATCGATATAAATATCGTTCACGTCAAAATGGCGTCAATCTAATCAACACGGCTTCATAAATTTCTATTTTCAAATATTCTATTTCAAATATTTCTTTTTCAAAATAGTTGTTATTATCAAAATATTTTGTTCAACACATGACCAATCTCAATGAATGAGTACTGTCAACACATGAACTTTTATTTTATAATATTCTTTATTTTTCAAATTGGAATGAGGCCCAATCAATCACCATATAAAGTTAATTATATGGATTTTCATACAACACATGTATATAATAACATTGAAAATAATCAACCATCAACCAAAGTGCACTACACTGTAAAAGCATCAAATATAGATATTCAACGCTTATAACAGCCTGTCAATCAATCGATCGACATATTTAATCAATCAGGATGAGTGAACTGCAAATTTCATCCCAACACCCGTGTGGGGTTTCAAACAATCAAACAAATATTTTATTCGTGCAGTTGGGCGATGTGTAAAATTTATCGTCCCAATCAATGTCATTCAAATAAGTGTACATAAACAAACCATCTGGTTTGTAAATGAATATTTATTTATTCACTTCACTATTTTCATATTCACGTTAAAAATTATATTTTTAACGATAAAACATTTTATTTCAACCTATGAATTTCTATTCATTCAATAAAATGATATTTTTATTTTTCTAACTTATTTTAGAAAATTTCGGCGGCATAACGGCACGATACTAGAAACGGGACGAGGCCTAGCCTTATCCCCGGTCTAGTGAAGGCCCACGCCATTCACACATCAATCAAATCAATTCGTTATGCAAACCACAAAATTTGGAGTAAGAGTCTAACCTAGCCTTACTCCTTCGCCTTATAACGGCGCACGTCTAATCCTAACCAATTTATCGATTCGATTTTTCACACCACAAACCACATTCAAACCAATATCGCAATCAATCACCAAACAGTCAAACAAACAAGTCCATGGTCTGTGGACGATTGTGTCGGGTGCTACTAAGCACCGTCTGCATCCTAGTATATATATATATAACTAGAGAAAGAAAGTGAAAGGTGAGAAATTCTCACATATAGCTATCCTAGCTCCACGGCTCTTCTTTTGCAGAAGTCTTCGTCGTTTCGCCTTTTTGTCTCCTTCGTTGCCCGCATTCTCTACATATGTAAAAATCGAATTTTTACTTCGCTATTCAATATATAAGAATCATATTTTATTTCGAAGTTCAATATATAAAAATTCTATTTTTAGTTCGAAGTTCAATATATAAAAATTCTATTTTTAGTTCGAAGTTCAATATATAAAAATTCTATTTTTAGTTCGAAGTTCAATATATAAAAATTCTATTTTTAGTTCGAAGTTCAATATATAAAAATTCTATTTTTAGTTCGAAGTTCAATATATAAAAATTCTATTTTTAGTTCGAAGTTCAATATATAAAAATTCTATTTTTAGTTCGAAGTTCAATATATAAAAATTCTATTTTTAGTTCGAAGTTCATAGATAAAAATTATATTTTTACTTCGTTGTTCAAAGATAAAAATTATATTTTTATCACGCTATTTTCCATATAAAGAATTCGCCTTTTCAAATTTAAAGATCTCACCTTTTTAAATTTAAAGATTTCATCATTATAAAAATCATCACTTTACTTTAACGTATATAAAATAAAAATCAGATTTTTATTTCATTACATACACAAAGATGATATCTTTATATTCTCTATTCTATAAAGATTATATTTTTAATACTTTAAAAATATAAAAATCATATTTTTAATATTCTACTTTAAAAATATAAAAACTATATTTTTATTACTTTAAAAATATAAAAATCATATTTGCTTCTTCATAAATCAAAACCGCTCCTTAGCTTAAGTAAAAATCTCTCTTTTCCTTAAGTAAAAATCTCGGACTTCTTTCCTAATGCTTAAACATATGAAAAATCATTTTTTTTTTCCTTTGCTAATTTTTAATTAAAACTGAAAATAAATTTAGACTAGTAATTAACACTTACTTCGATCGGAGGAGGTGGTGCAACAGTCGGCTTCGGGGGTAGGGCTTCGACGCGCCGATCGAGGAAAGGGGGCGTCGCTCCGTCGATTGGGGTTTCTGGGATCTCGAGTTAGGCGAGAGGATCGTCGGAGTGGGGGGGGCGGCTGATAAAGGAAAGAGGGTTTTTATTTTTTAATTTTATTTTTAATTATTTAATTATTTTATTTACAAATAGTTGACTTTTACATACGACCTCGAAACGAGGTCCACCGCCTATCGTCCATAGCGTTTTACCCCCATTCCGAACACAATGGAATATGTTTCGCAAGCTGATTCGATTGTTACAATCAGTTTCCTTTTGAAATTTCATTTAAATCACTATATTGAATTTTAAACGTACATTTCAAATTACCGGGGTCACATACTAACTCTATAAATTCCATAAAAATATTTTCTAGCTTCGTATTGACGATACGGTCCTAACAAAACTAGTTTCGTCGAATTCTGAGACCGTATGAAAAATGGCCAATTTCCAGTCGATTAAAATCAACTGAAATGATCAAAACACGTTTTCCTTTGCCACGCTCACATATTGATTCGAAAAATTATGAAATTTGAAACCTAGCAATAACTCGACATCACGGACCCAACAAAAGTGGTTTCGTCGAAATCCGAGGTCATTTGCAAAATGTCCTTTTTTAAGGGCCTGAATTCCATAGCGACTATTCAGAATTTTCAACTGGACATATCTTTTGCTCCCCGCTATGAAATCCTGATTTGTCGGATTCGTTGGAAAGATATTCACAATTAGATCCCATTATTTTTGGTTTCACTATAATCCGGATTGTTTTGCACCCGGTACATTCAATTGAAGTTTGAAATCGAATTATCGAACTACCGCGTCATTTTCAATTCTATTTATAATTATATATAATTATTTATATTCTAACGATGACGCGTATAATATATACGTTCGAATTATATTCAAAATAAATTTCACGTCGATATTATTTAAAATAATCCATTTTAAATATTCAAATTCGCTAAAATGGCCAAAATAAAAATTTTAAACTGGCCCAGAATTTACGGGTTGTTACAATCTCCCCCACTTAAAACTTTTCGTCCCCGAAAAGGAACAAAGTCGAAAGTGGTTTGATTAATCAACACTACGTTCGATCTGGCTTCCATTCTCCAACTCTTTAGTTTCTGAGAATTTTCAAAATTTCAAAAATTTGGCTAACACCCTAAATTTTCGAAAAATTTCGCCATAACCTCCCCTGCACCGGGAGCATCGGGGAATTTCAAATAGCTTCCCCGGTCCTTCAGATCTCAAAAAGAAAAAGAAAAAGCCAAGCGGCTAGCCAATAGGCTCACAAAATCATCATCACCCAAACAAAACAGGAAATTATGTAATAAACATGTACCTATTTGTCGGGCAAACAAATTTTATTCTCTGGCTCTAGCCTCCTTGCTATGACCTGTTCAATGATATATATGTATATGCAAGCAATTGCGACCAAATTTCAATATAATTTAATATTTGATCAAATTAGGCATAATGGTTCAAAATTACCAAACAAATGAACAAACAACACAAACATCAATCAATTTAGTGAATTTAAAGTTTCAAATTCATAATTTTGATACATAGACAAAAATCAGATTTTTGATGCTAAATCACAACAATAAGCCCTATCTAATTTTGGTTCTCACACCAGCCTATATGGAAATATATAGATAACCCACTCTCGCCAGTCGAACACAACACAGATGACGATGCCTCATCATCAGAATCATCCCCGGCCAACTAGAATGTGATTCTATATCTACCCAATATATTAAAACTTCGAATACAAGCCGCTAAGCGTGTATGCAAAATCTTTATATACTCGATTGCCCAAATTCAATTTAAATAGACTATTCAAATACGAATACTTAAGATTTGAATTTCCAAAACAAAGTGGGTTTTCACTTTTATTTTCAAAAACAACACTCTTTCGACTCGTTCTAGGACACTACTGATCCCATCTCTAACGAGTCATCCTCATTGGATATTACTAATCCAATATCTGATGAATTCTTTCGTAGGGTTCTAATGTGTCTTGTTCTCTGAGCTTTGTAAACCAAAGCTCTGATACCAACTGTGAAAACCCGCAACCTCCCCGTAAGGGAAGGCGTCGGATAGTTCGAGAACAAACCACAGCAGAACGCATACAGAAGAACATTTCATTGTATATTACAACAATGCATCAGATTACAAGAATATACAGAGTATAAATGAATATTACACAGAAATATCAGAGATTTAAATTACATTTAAATACATAGCAGCGGAAAATAATACAATAAACAACTAGAAGAGATATACGGATACAAAGCTTTCCGGATATCGTTCCAGCTGTAAACCAGGATCCTGTGAATATAAATCTGCAAAACCAAAACTACTAGCTGCCCATGTCAAAATAGGGGCACCCAGAGTTTAGGTTAAAACAATAAACTCCAGGTCAGTCATGGGACTGGTGTGAGAACTAAAACAGTTATTATTCTTTATTTTAAAAGTTAGGTAAATCAAGGGACCACGCCGTATAACACGGAACGGGTTTCCTCCCAAGAATACCAGTGCATAAAACAAACAGCGCCATGCTAAATAAAGAAAAATGAAGCTGTTATAAGACCCAGGTCCTATCACACAATGCAACGCAAGCCGGGGGATAGGGTTTTCCCTTATAACAGCCAAAGAATGCTTGATACGTTTAAAACAAATCATTTGATACTATAATAAGTGCATAGTGTATAAAACAACTTCAAATCATAAGTATCAATCATAGGCGGCATGAGCGTCCCATGCCACTATGTCGCCATATATAGGTTTACAAATAAAACCGCAAAGTCACGTATTTGGAAATTGGATTTCCGTCTATGAACCGAGGCAAAAGATAGTCCTCAACCGATTCGAGACTGCCTAGCCCGAGTCTCAGGATCAGAACGCATCGACCCTTGGATCGTCAGGGCCGGTCCACCGATGTGGATTAAACTTAAACCCTGGACACTGCGTTTCGCCGCCCTTTGGGGCGTAAGCGAGCCAACGAATGACTCCATCGGACCCGGATCGTCCGATCTAACCGAGGCGCCTCGCAACAGCAACAACCACATAAGTCAATCTCGTCAGGGCGTGTAAAACCACTGACGCCACTTCTAGCTAGGAGGAAACGCAGGCCCTCCCTGAGGTCCGTCTCCCGTTTTTGGTTCATACCTGGTGTGAAACACGCGAGGTAAACGTTACACAAAGCTACGCCACAAAGGCCGTGCTTTGATCATCAACCACAAGACTTTGCTTTTCAACAGAAGCCTTGATCATTTGCATCTTAGCATGCCACACAGGCAAGCCATCCTATGTAACCGATATCAGTCACACAGAATGAAATCCGATGTCAGACACACAGTCCATTTACAAGTCCGTTCTGGGTCTGAACAAAACCGGAGGCACCTAGTACCCCGCATATCCATCGATCTCCAAGCACGTCTGGACGATCACTAACTGTTTCCATCTTCTTGGGTGTACAGCCCAATCAAGATCATCAGTTACCACCCAAACGACGTGAAGACCTCCGGTCTTCGACCATCGTCTTCATCTTCGACTTATCGTCGTATCAGTTACTCAGAATGGGATAAACCCGGTCTTTCCGAATAACTCGCGTATATTTAAATAAGTGTTACACAAACACAACATACGCCTCATTCCAATTCATTAGTCACTAACCGTAAATTAATCAAGAGAATAATTCCCCAAATATTAACCCCGAAGGCCGAAACCAACATCAGATCAATATCCAGAAAACCATTCTGCTTGGCTAACCGACAGTTAGTTTCTAAATTTCACGTTCAAATCTAATTAAAGATTTAACTATCGCCTGGAGCAAAACTGGTGATACTCCATTCTCGATCTTTTCAATCTAATTAAAGATTCATTAAAACTCCACTTAGTTTTAATCATTATCTGGGTTAAAGAATCAGTGTCATTTAAAACACGATTCACGATAAACCCAAAATCCCATTCCATTAATTATCGGGTTAAAGAACAAGTGTTATTTAAAACACTGTTCACGATAAACCCAAAAATCAATACCAATTCAATTCCAATTAGATATCATTTAATTGGTACACTTCATTAAATCTAAATAAAAAGATTTAATCTTTTCTCAACTGGGTTCAAGAACAGTGTTAGTGAAGACACCATTCACGACAAACCCAAATCACATTCGATTAATTATCGGGTTAAAGAACAAGTGTTATTTAAAACACTGTTCACGATAAACCCAAAAATCAATACCAATTCAATCCCAATTAGATATCATTTAATTGGTACACTTCATTAAATCTAAATAAAAAGATTTAATCTTTTCTCAACTGGGTTCAAGAACAGTGTTAGTGAAGACACCATTCACGACAAACCCAAATCACATTCGATTAATTATCGGGTTAAAGAACAAGTGTTATTTAAAACACTGTTCACGATAAACCCAAAAATCAATACCAATTCAATTCCAATTAAATATCATTTAATTGGTACACTTCATTAAATCTAAATAAAAAGATTTAATCTTTTCTCAACTGGGTTCAAGAACAGTGTTAGTGAAGACACCATTCACGACAAACCCAAATCACATTCGATATTCAATACAAGGCTCTGAATAGAAAATATATCGGCTTATATTCAATATCGAATTCTACGACTAACAAATGTCGTATTGGAAATAACGATATATATATATATATCTTTCAAATTTCCATAACAACACCTGTAATATCACGAATTCCAACATCGAAATATTCCGAAGACAATTTCGATTCAACTCCACCCCAATGCAATCATTGGAAATTTTGGTTATTTTCAAAACCATTTCAAATTCAATTTATTTATTTAAAAATAAATAGAATTATAATTCTAGTTCAAAACTAGTTCATTTCGATAAAAATCTATTTTTATCTTTTCAAATATGGAGTTTTTCATCCCAAACTTTCACAAATCATTTCTTATGATTTTACACAAATTATTACTATTTTTAATAATTTTATCAAGGCCCGTACAGTCGATTTCCATTAACGGCCATCGAACTGCACTTACAGCGACCTTTTTCGAATTTGATTTGGACGTATCTCCAAATCCAACCGTTAGATTTCAAATTTCTAACCTTCGTTAGAAAGCTCTTTTCGATACGAACCCAACGGTTCCGGTTTTAGGAGAATCCGACGGTCGGATCTCCCGTAATGTCCGTTTGAAATAAATGGTCGAAATTCGCGAACTACCGCGGCGCGGCGCGTTCTATTCAGGCCATTATATTATATATATAATATATATAATATATATTTCGTCGATTTCTATTTAAAACGAATTATATAAATAGTTTTAAATTCGTTTCAAAAGCAATTTCAACCTCCTTTTCAATTCAAATCAAAATTGAATTCTTCTTTATAAATTCGTTTCAAAATTCATTTCTATTCAATTCAAATTTCAATTCAATTTGAATTCATTTCAATTCGTTTTCAATTCAATTCATTTCGAAATCGTTTTCAATTCAATTCATTTCGAAATCGTTTTCAATTCAATTCTTTTCGAAATCGTTTTCAATTCAATTCTTTTCGAAATCGTTTTCAATTCAATTCATTTCGAAATCGTTTTCAATTCAATTCATTTCGAAATCGTTTTCAATTCAATTCTTTTCGAAATCGTTTTCAATTCAATTCTTTTCGAAATCGTTTTCAATTCAATTCATTTCGAAATCGTTTTCAATTCAATTCTTTTCGAAATCGTTTTCAATTCAATTCATTTCGAAATCGTTTTCAATTCAATTCATTTCGAAATCGTTTTCAATTCAATTCATTTCGAAATCGTTTTCAATTCAATTCATTTCGAAATCGTTTTCAATTCAATTCTTTTCGAAATCGTTTTCAATTCAATTCTTTTCGAAATCGTTTTCAATTCAATTCATTTCGAAATCGTTTTCAATTCAATTCTTTTCGAAATCGTTTTCAATTCAATTCAAAATATTCGATTTCGAAATCACTTTTCAATATTCATTTTTAAGATGAATAAAATCGATATAAATATCGTTCACGTCAAAATGGCGTCAATCTAATCAACACGGCTTCATAAATTTCTATTTTCAAATATTCTATTTCAAATATTTCTTTTTCAAAATAGTTGTTATTATCAAAATATTTTGTTCAACACATGACCAATCTCAATGAATGAGTACTGTCAACACATGAACTTTTATTTTATAATATTCTTTATTTTTCAAATTGGAATGAGGCCCAATCAATCACCATATAAAGTTAATTATATGGATTTTCATACAACACATGTATATAATAACATTGAAAATAATCAACCATCAACCAAAGTGCACTACACTGTAAAAGCATCAAATATAGATATTCAACGCTTATAACAGCCTGTCAATCAATCGATCGACATATTTAATCAATCAGGATGAGTGAACTGCAAATTTCATCCCAACACCCGTGTGGGGTTTCAAACAATCAAACAAATATTTTATTCGTGCAGTTGGGCGATGTGTAAAATTTATCGTCCCAATCAATGTCATTCAAATAAGTGTACATAAACAAACCATCTGGTTTGTAAATGAATATTTATTTATTCACTTCACTATTTTCATATTCACGTTAAAAATTATATTTTTAACGATAAAACATTTTATTTCAACCTATGAATTTCTATTCATTCAATAAAATGATATTTTTATTTTTCTAACTTATTTTAGAAAATTTCGGCGGCATAACGGCACGATACTAGAAACGGGACGAGGCCTAGCCTTATCCCCGGTCTAGTGAAGGCCCACGCCATTCACACATCAATCAAATCAATTCGTTATGCAAACCACAAAATTTGGAGTAAGAGTCTAACCTAGCCTTACTCCTTCGCCTTATAACGGCGCACGTCTAATCCTAACCAATTTATCGATTCGATTTTTCACACCACAAACCACATTCAAACCAATATCGCAATCAATCACCAAACAGTCAAACAAACAAGTCCATGGTCTGTGGACGATTGTGTCGGGTGCTACTAAGCACCGTCTGCATCCTAGTATATATATATATATAACTAGAAAAAGAAAGTGAAAGGTGAGAAATTCTCACATATAGCTATCCTAGCTCCACGGCTCTTCTTTTGCAGAAGTCTTCGTCGTTTCGCCTTTTTGTCTCCTTCGTTGCCCGCATTCTCTACATATGTAAAAATCGAATTTTTACTTCGCTATTCAATATATAAGAATCATATTTTATTTCGAAGTTCAATATATAAAAATTCTATTTTTAGTTCGAAGTTCAATATATAAAAATTCTATTTTTAGTTCGAAGTTCAATATATAAAAATTCTATTTTTAGTTCGAAGTTCAATATATAAAAATTCTATTTTTAGTTCGAAGTTCAATATATAAAAATTCTATTTTTAGTTCGAAGTTCAATATATAAAAATTCTATTTTTAGTTCGAAGTTCAATATATAAAAATTCTATTTTTAGTTCGAAGTTCATAGATAAAAATTATATTTTTACTTCGTTGTTCAAAGATAAAAATTATATTTTTATCACGCTATTTTCCATATAAAGAATTCGCCTTTTCAAATTTAAAGATCTCACCTTTTTAAATTTAAAGATTTCATCATTATAAAAATCATCACTTTACTTTAACGTATATAAAATAAAAATCAGATTTTTATTTCATTACATACACAAAGATGATATCTTTATATTCTCTATTCTATAAAGATTATATTTTTAATACTTTAAAAATATAAAAATCATATTTTTAATATTCTACTTTAAAAATATAAAAACTATATTTTTATTACTTTAAAAATATAAAAATCATATTTGCTTCTTCATAAATCAAAACCGCTCCTTAGCTTAAGTAAAAATCTCTCTTTTCCTTAAGTAAAAATCTCGGACTTCTTTCCTAATGCTTAAACATATGAAAAATCATTTTTTTTTTCTCCTTTGCTAATTTTTAATTAAAACTGAAAATAAATTTAGACTAGTAATTAACACTTACTTCGATCGGAGGAGGTGGTGCAACAGTCGGCTTCGGGGGTAGGGCTTCGACGCGCCGATCGAGGAAAGGGGGCGTCGCTCCGTCGATTGGGGTTTCTGGGATCTCGAGTTAGGCGAGAGGATCGTCGGAGTGGGGGGGGCGGCTGATAAAGGAAAGAGGGTTTTTATTTTTTAATTTTATTTTTAATTATTTAATTATTTTATTTACAAACAGTTGACTTTTACATACGACCTCGAAACGAGGTCCACCGCCTATCGTCCATAGCGTTTTACCCCCATTCCGAACACAATGGAATATGTTTCGCAAGCTGATTCGATTGTTACAATCAGTTTCCTTTTGAAATTTCATTTAAATCACTATATTGAATTTTAAACGTACATTTCAAATTACCGGGGTCACATACTAACTCTATAAATTCCATAAAAATATTTTCTAGCTTCGTATTGACGATACGGTCCTAACAAAACTAGTTTCGTCGAATTCTGAGACCGTATGAAAAATGGCCAATTTCCAGTCGATTAAAATCAACTGAAATGATCAAAACACGTTTTCCTTTGCCACGCTCACATATTGATTCGAAAAATTATGAAATTTGAAACCTAGCAATAACTCGACATCACGGACCCAACAAAAGTGGTTTCGTCGAAATCCGAGGTCATTTGCAAAATGTCCTTTTTTAAGGGCCTGAATTCCATAGCGACTATTCAGAATTTTCAACTGGACATATCTTTTGCTCCCCGCTATGAAATCCTGATTTGTCGGATTCGTTGGAAAGATATTCACAATTAGATCCCATTATTTTTGGTTTCACTATAATCCGGATTGTTTTGCACCCGGTACATTCAATTGAAGTTTGAAATCGAATTATCGAACTACCGCGTCATTTTCAATTCTATTTATAATTATATATAATTATTTATATTCTAACGATGACGCGTATAATATATACGTTCGAATTATATTCAAAATAAATTTCACGTCGATATTATTTAAAATAATCCATTTTAAATATTCAAATTCGCTAAAATGGCCAAAATAAAAATTTTAAACTGGCCCAGAATTTACGGGTTGTTACAAATGAGTTATGCATGTTTATGCGAGTTCACTACGCCATAATTTGCAAGTTTAATGAGTTATGCATGTTTATGCGAGTTCACTATGCCATGATTTGCAAGTTTAATGAGTTATGCATGTTTATGCGAGTTCACTAAGCCATGATTTGCAAGTTTAATGAGTTATGCATGTTTATGCAAGTTCACTATGCCATGTTATGCATGTTTAATAAGTTATGCATGCTTATGCAAGTTCACCATGCCATGTTATGCATGTTTAATAAGTTATGCATGCTTATGCAAGTTCACCATGACATGTTGTGCATGTTTGACAAGTTATGCATGTTTGTGCAAGTTCCCTATGCCATGTTAGGCAAGTTTAACATGTTATGCATGTTTATGGTAATATGCAAGTTCACTATGCTAAGTTATGCAAGTTTAACATGTTATGCATGTTTATGGTAATATGCAAGTTCACTATGCTAAGTTATGCAAGTTTAACATGTTATACATGTTTATGGTAATATGCAAGTTCACTATGCTAAGTTATGCAAGTCTAACATGTTATGCATGTTTGTTGTGATATGCAAGTCCATCATGTATGTTGTGCCAAGTTCCCTCTTCCTATCCTTTATGCGTTATTACGAATATGTAAGCGATAGAACGACGTTGGGGGGGTTTTGGGTAAACTTAAAATACATGAAAATATAAGATTGGGAATTTACCTATTAAGTTAGGTCTACCCCTTGAGAATTTACCTATTAAGTTAGGTCTGCCCAAGTATTTGTTGACTTGTAATTATGTTTTGAAATAAAGTGGACATGACACTTAGAAAACATAAGTGTGGCCAACTCGAGGTTGGGTTGAGTTTGTAGCGTAATTCTACCCGGAACCGACCGGCTTAACTAGTGGCTACAAACAATAGGACCCAATGTGAGAAGTTGGTCATGTGGTGCCAAGACCCGAGGTTAGACCAAGTTGTGGTGTAAATCTACCCGGAACCCACCGGCTTAACTAGGTAACCACAACAAAGTCTAATGTGAGAGGTTAAGGTGCATTAAATTAATTAATTCCTCATGATTAGGGTTAAGTCAGGGTCCACTAATACTTAACCAATTTGGGGATTCGAGGGATTGAAATGGGGTTAAGTTGTGAACTGTTGGTTACACTTAACCAATTTAATCCATTTGGGGGTTCGAGGGATTGAAATGGGGTTAAGTGTGAACTGTTGGTTACACTTAACCAATTTAATCCATTTGGGGGTTCGAGGGATTGAAATGGGGTTAAGTTGTGAACTGTCGGTTACACTTAACCAATTTAATCCATAATTAGTGAAGGGTTAAATCGCACTTAACCCTCTTAGGAAACCCTAGCAACGGGGTCTGTTCCTGCAGTAATCCCAGTTTGGTATCATCACAACCCTAGAGGCTAGGCTAGGGCGGGGCACGATTACTGGACGGATGTAAGCGACCAAAGCGATGGCCGAGTGGTACAGCGGTGCGGGTCCAGGCGGGCTACGGACGTGCACGTAGTCCGGTATTGGACAAACTCGAGGCACGGGTACCAGTAGGTTTAGACTGTGCATTATTGCTTAAGTGTCTGGGGTTGACACCCGAGGGCTTGATACACCCGAAGGTGGACCCAGCACAGTCTGACTACATCCATATGTGGGCCGTATGGACACCAACACTTGACGTGTTAGGCTTATAGGGAGCCGATCGACTAGACCGTTTGGTAGGACCTTATATTAAGGTCACTTCATGTTATTGGGTCAAAGCTTGGGCCAAGGGATCAATACCTGTTATGTTGGTTTGCTAGTACACCGTGGTGCAAAACTTAACCTTGTTTATGCGATGACACCTCTATCTATCTTGTAGTTAATTTATCATGCCAGTATGTTGTTATCTATGATCATCTCAGTTTCCATCATGATGTTAACTTTATTAGTTTATAGACTGATCGTAGCAGGGCTTACTCAGTCTTTTTGACTGACCTGTTTTCTTTCGCCTCTTTTCTTCCGTTTCCCCCCCCCCCCCCCAAGGTTCTCAGGGAGGGAATACTGGAGCCTAGCTTGGATTTTAGCTGCTTCCTTGGATAGCTCATGTATGCTTTGGACTTGAGCCCGCTATGGTTTATCACTCTTATTTGGGGATAGTACTTATGTATTTTCAGTTTATCAGATGATGTTTTTATCTAGACTTGTAATTTTGGGAAATTGACATTTTGATGTACCAGACTTGTGTTTTGAAATGATTTAAAAATCTTTCGCTGTTTTATCTACTTACTCTGTTTATTTACATATATATATATATATATATATATATATATGTCATGTCCTGCCTTGCTATATCATTATGCATGTTTACCTTATTTTAAAACGCCCCACCAAAGTCAGAGTTGCTTGCAAGAGCCACCCTGGCGGAGGTGGGGTGTTACAGGGGATAAGGCTAGGCCTTGTCCCATTTCTAGTATCGTGCCGTTATGCCGCCGATTTTTTCTAAAATATGTTAGGAAAATAAAAATATCATTTTTATCATGTAAATGAACTGAATAGAAATTCATGTGTTGAAATAAAATATTTTATCGTTAAAAATATAATTTTTAACGTGGAAGTGAATAAAATAAAATATTCATTTACAAACCAGACGGTTTGTTTATGTACACTGATTTGACTGATCTTGATTGGGACGATAAATTTTACACGTCGCCCAACTACACAAATAAAATTTGTGTTTGTTGATTTGAAACCCCACACGGGTATTGGGATGTACACTAGTCCCAATAATTAATCGTATGTCGATCGATAGGTTGACAGACAGTTGTGTTGTGCACTTTGGATGATGGTTGATTATTTATCGTGGCTGTTATATACATGTGTTGTATGGAATTCATATAACTAACCTTATATGGTAATTGATTTGGCCTCATTCCAATTTAGAAAATAAAGAATATTGAGAAATATATATTCATGTGTTGAAAATAAAATATATATTCATGTGTTGAAAATAAAATATATATTCATGTGTTGAAAATAAAATATATTCATGTGTTGAAATTATAATATATATTCATGTGTTGAAAATAAAATATATTCATGTGTTGAAAATAAAATATATATTCATGTGTTGAAAATAATATATATATATTAATGTGTTGAAAGAAATATATATCCATGTGTGGAATAAAATATATATCCATGTGTTGAAGTAAAATAAATAATCATGTGTTGACGGTACTCATTTGTTGAGATTAGTCATGTGTTGGAATAAAATTTACATATTCATGTGTTGAAGAAAATATTCATTTGTTGAATATAATAACGACGTTATTGAAATATAAAGCCGTGTTGGTTAGATTTGCGCCATTTTGACATGAACGATATTTATATCGATTTTATTCGAATATTGAAAAAGAAGTGATTTCAAAATATAACGTTTTGAAAATATTATCATTGATGATATGGAATATTCAATTTTGATTTAAAATTGAATATGAAGTTGAAATCGTTTTGAAAACGAATTTAAAACGAATTTTAAAATACGTTTATAGAAATCGATGAAATATATAATATATGTATATATATATATATATTATATATAATAAATGGCCTGAATAGAACGCGCCGCGCTGCGGTAGTTCGTGAATTTCGACCATTGACTTCGATTTGACGTTACGGGAGATCCGACCGTCGGATTTTCCTGAAACCGGAACCGTTGGGTTCGTATCGAAAAGAGCTTTCCAACGAATATTTGAAATTTGAAATCTAACGGTTGGATTTGAAGATACGTCCAAATCAAATTTAGAAAAGGTCGCTGTAAGTGCAGTCCGACGACCGTTATTGGAAATTGACTGTACGGGCCTTGATAAAATTATTAAAAATATTTATAATTTGTGTAAAATCAAAATATATGAATTGGAAAGAACTGGGATGAAAAATTCCCTATATGAAAGGATAAAAAATATATTTTTATCGAAATGAACTAGTTTTGAACTAGATTATAATCCGATATTTTTAAATAAATAAATTGGATTTGAAGTGGTTTTAAAAATAATCAGAATTTCCAATATATATATTGGAATGGAATTATGGTTTTATCGTGAACCGTGTTTTAAAGGACGTTGGTTCTTTAACCCAGTTAAAGATTAAGACCAAGTGGAGTTTTAATGAATCTTTAAATTAGATTGAAATGATTATCACCAGTTTTGCTCCAAAGCGATTGTAAATCTTTAATTAGATTTGAACGTGAAATGGTAATTAATTTTACCGATAACACTGTGGTGTTAGATATGGGGTATTACCAGTTTTGCTCCATGGGATAAATAGGTTGGGATTGGAAAATAAAATAAATAATTACTTCGGTGTGGTTCGCTAATCCCGACTAGTTTGAAATGATATTCAAAGGAAGATTTAAGAATAAATTTCAAAGAATTTATCTTTGATAAAATTAATGGGAACCTTTCCCTAAGAATGTGAATTTTTGAATAAAGGAATATTCTGAATTGGAATGAGGCGTACTTTGTGTTTGTGTAACATTTATTTATTATATACGTGGGTCATTCAGAAAGGCCGGGTTTATACCCATTCTGAATAACCGATTCGACATTATGTCGAAGATGAAGACGGTGGTAGAAGGCCGGATGGTCTTCACATCGTTTGGATGATTATTGATAATCTTGATTGGGCTGTACACCCAAGAGGAGAGAATCAGTTGATGATCGTCCAGACGTACTTGGAGATCGACGGATATGCGAGGACCTCTGCCCTGTATTGGACAAACAGGGGAGGAATAAGGTGCCTCCGGTTTCGTTCGGACCGAGAACGGACTTGTAAATGGACTGTGTGTCTGACATTGGATTTTATTCTGTGTGATTGATTTCTATTAAATATATATCTGTTTGGCGGCGGAGAATTTATTCTCTTGCTTAACGCCCTTCTCTGAGACGTACGAGCTTAGAGGTTATATATCGATAGATATCAATCGCATGGCATGAATTTCCTGTGTGGAACGCCTAAGTGGCAATTGATCAAGGCTTCTGTTGCAAAAGCAAAGTCTTGTGGTTGATGATCAGAGCATGGCCTGCGTGGCCAAGCTTTGTGTATAACGTGAATTCGCGAGCCTCACACCCCGGTATGAGTCAAAAACGGGATACGGACTGCAGAGAGAGCACGACGTTTCTTTCTAGATATGGGTGGTGTCGGTGCTTAAACTGGCCGACATTTATTTATTTTTCACCTTGTGGTTGTTGGATGAGGCGCCTCGATTATTAGGTCTGTTAGGACCGGGAAACGTGTGTTCAGGAATAATTAATCCCCAAAAGTAAGGTGGGACAGACCCTGAAGCATCCAAGGATCATAGTGGGGTCCTGAGACATTTGCTAGAGTGTCTCGAATCGGAGAGGATCTTGCCCCTTGCCTCGACTCATGATGGAATCCAATTTCTAATACGTGTCATTCGGTTTTATTTGTAGAGCCTAGTATGGCGACATAGTGGTATGGGGCACTATGCCGTCTATGATTTATATATTATGATTGAAGTGTTTTCTTCACTTATAATAATATTAAAAGATGAAATTTCGCGTATCAAAGAATTCTTTGGCTGTTATAAGGTAAAACCCTATCCTCCGGTTTGCGTTGCATTGTGTGATGGGACTTGGGTCTTATAACAACTTCATTGTTCTTTATTTAGCATTGCGCTTTTTGTTTAAGCACTAGTATCCTTGGGGTAAAAACCCGTTCCATGTTATACGGCGTGGTCCCTTGAGTTAGCGAACTTTAAAATAAGAATTTATAACTGTTTTAGTTCTCACACCAGTCACATGACTGACCTGGAGTTTATTGTTTTGACCTAAACTCTGGCTGCCCTTATTTTCCGCACGGGCAGCTAATAGTTGGGTTTTGCAGATTTATATTCACAGGATCCTGATTTATAGCTGAAGTGATATTCGAAAAGCTCTGTATCCGTGTATTTCTTCCAGTTATGTTTTGTATTTATTTTCCGCTGCAGTAATGTATTTAAATCTCTGATATTCTCTGTTGTATAATATTTATTCTTAGTCTGTAATATTCTTGTATTCTGATGGAATTGTTGAAATAAACAATGAAATGTTCTTCTGTTTGCGTTCTGGTTTGTCCTGTTCTCATACGATCAGGGGTTTCGAACGGTCTTGATCGGTTTGACGATCGGTTCAGATTGAGCGAAATCTCTTGTCGTCACATTTGGTATTAGATCTTTGGTTTACAAAGCTCGAGAACAAGACACATTAAAACCAAACGAAAGAATTCATCAGAAATTGGATTAGTAATATCCAATAAGAATGGCTCGTTAGAGATGGGATCTGCAGTATCCTAGAATGAGCCGAAAGAGTATATTTTTGAAATAAAAATGAAACCACTTTTGTTTTGAAAATTTAAACCATTTTATACGTATTTGAATATTTATTTTATATTGAATTTGGACAATCCCGTATATAAAGATTTTGCATATACGCCTTGCAAACGTATATTTGAAATTTTAATATACTGGATAGATATAGAATCACACTCTAGTCGCCCGGGGACAATTCTGATGATGATTATAACATCATCAGTATTTGTGTTCGAGTTTCGAAGGTGAGATGTCTATATATTTCCATTTGACTGGTGTGAGAACCAAAACTAGAATATGATATACTGTTGTGATTTGGCATCAAAACATGATTTCCTGTATATATATCAAAAATATGAAATTGAACGATAATCAACTAATTGATTGATGTTTGTGTTGTATGACTATTCCTTTAAAACTAATATGTACATGAACGGTAAATTAGGCCAAATATTGTATTGAGTTGAAATTTGTTTGGAAAATTTCTTGCATATACATGTGTATACATTGAACAGGTCATAGCAAGGAGGCTAAAGAAGAGGAATAAAATTGTTTGCCCGACAAATTGGTATACATTTACTGATTTGTTTGGGTGATGATGATTTTATGAGCCGATTGGCTAGCCGCTTGGCTTTTTCTTTTTCTTTTTATACCACCATTGGATTGGTGAGGGCCATAGGAGGCTATTTGAAACATCCCGAAGCTCCCGGTACAAAGGAGGTTATGGCGAAATTTTCCGAAAATTTAGGGTGTTAGCCAAATTTTTGAAAAATTTGAAAGTTCTTAGAAACTGAAAAGTTGAAGAACATAAGCCGTAATGAAAATAATGGAAGTTGAGTTGATTAATAAACAACTTTCACCTTCTTTCCTTTTCGAGGACGAAAAGATTTTAAGTGGGGGAGATTGTAACAACCCGGAAATTCTGAGCTAGTTAAAATTTTTTATTTTGGTTATTTTAATGAATTTTGAATATTTAAAATGGATTATTTTAAATAATAACGACGGAAAATTTATTTTCGATGAAGTTAAAACGAATAATTTTATTTTAATTATATAACGAGCCTGAAATGGCCCCGCAGTTCGAAAATTCCATTTCGAATTTCAAATGAATATACAAAATTCGTTTTAAGTCGGAATTGGACGAAACAAGAAATCTTTGAATCTGTTTAATCATATCTTCCTAACGAATGTAAGAAACTGAGATTTCGTTTTAGAAGCTGAGAGATATGTCCAGTTTAAAATTCAGAAAAGTCGTTGTGGAATTTATATATATATTTTAATATATATAAAGGCCCTTAGAAATGAAAATTTTGCAAACGACCTCGGTTTTCGACGAAACCACTTTTGTTGGATCCGGGATGTCAAATTATTGCTAGGTTTCAAAATTCATAATTTTCTGAATCAATATGTGAGCGTGGCGAAGTTAAACGTGTTTTGACAGTTTAAATTGAGTCGGGTCGACCAGAAAATGGCCATTTTTCAAACGGTCTCAGAATTCGATGAAATTAGTTTTGTTAGGACCGTATCGTCAATACGAAGCTAGAGATAATTTTTCTGTAATTTTTCGAGTTAGTGTGTGGCCCCGGTAATTTGAAATGTGCATTTAAATTGAATATATACTGATTTATAATTTAAAATTGATGAAAACCTATCGTAACGATCGAACTGGTCTGCGATACATATCCCATTGTGTTCGGAATGGGGGTAAAATGCTAGGGACGACAGTCAGTGGGTCTCGTTTCGAGTTCGAATTAAGAAGTTGCTTTATGTGTTAATTAAATATTAAATAAATAAAATATAAAAAACCTTTCTTCCTCTTATACTCTCCCTCCCCGTTGACTTCTCAGAATAAAAGGAAATTAAAAAAAACGCTCGAACCCCGTGCCCTACCTCCCTCCCCCGTCGGAGCCTGACGCCGCCACCCCCCAGTCGATCCCGCTTCCCCTTCCTCCTCCTCCGCCCTCCCTTCCCCTCCTCCTCGCACGCAAAAACCCATCCTCGTTCCATTCTCTTGTCCCCTAACCCACCTCCGCTTCACCGCCTCCTCCTCCATCCGTCGTCGACTCCCCTCTACCGCTCAGCCCTCCGCCCTCGTTGCTCCCTCCTCCATTCGACGCTGCCGCTGGGGTTCCTCCACCGCCATTGCAGTCGTGGCCGCGCCTCCCCTCTTCCATACCAGCGCACCCCCTTCCCTTTGATCTAAGCCTACCCCAAGACCCGATGCCCACCCAACGCCTCCTTCAAAACCGCCGCCCCCTTCGCCGTGGTCCCCTGCCACCAGCGCCGCACTCCACCAGCACCCCCTTGAGTCAACCCGCGATTTGCACCCCCTCTCAAATTCGATTTTTGACCTCCTCCAAAGAAAAATCAGTAAGTCCTTCTACTGTGTTTTTATTTACTTATATAAAATCTGATTTAATGTTAATTTATTTATATAAAGCTTTAATTTTTATTTATTTCTGTAAAGTTTTGATCTTTATTTATATAATTGTGATCTTTATTAATATGAGTTGCATCTTAACAAGTTAGATTTAGGTTATATGAAAAGCCTAGATTTTATTTTTTTTATATATAAGAAAAGATTCGATTTTTAAAAATAGTAAAGATAAGATTTTTGAAATAGAAAAATATGATTTTCATTCATATAAAATTTATGATTTTCATTTATATAAAAATATTATTTATATATATATGGTAGCATTATAAAGTTGTGATTTTTATAATGCAAACGAAAAGATATAGTTATGATTTTTATCTGTGTAAAGTAGCGATAAAAATTCGATTTTTACCTATGAAGTGGCGAAGTAAAAATATGATTTTTATATAGAAAACTGAATTATAAAAATATAATCTTTTCTATACAAGTAGCGTTATAAAAATATGAGTTTTATATATAAAGTAGCGTTGTAAAAGTATAATTTTTATAATGAAGTAGCGAATATAAAAATACGATTTTTTATATATGAAGTGACGATATTAGAATGTGATTTTTAAAATATATATAGCGTTGTTGGAAACATGATTTTTAACACATACCACGTGAAACAGATCTCGTTAGAAGTACGGTGAAAATTTCCTACATATGAAGAGTCGTGACGTTGGGTTTAACTTATCGGTGAGAACTTCTCACTTTAAATTTCCTTTTCTAGTTATAAAAATATATACTAGGATGCAGACGGTGTTTAGTAGCACCCGACACCACTGTCCACAGACCATGGACTTGTTTGTTTGGTTGCATAGATTGGTTAGATTATTTGAGTTGAATTGGATTGTTTGGTGAAATGGAAATTGTTTTGATTGATATGTGTATGGCGTGGGCCATCACTAGACCAGGGATAAGGCTAGGCCTTGTCCCATTTCTAGTATCGTGTCGTTATGCCGCCGAATTTTTCTAAAATATGTTAGAAAAATAAAAATATCATTTTTATCGTGTAAATGAACTGAATAGAAATTCATGTGTTGAAATAAAATATTTTATCATTAAAAATATAATTTTTAACGTGGAAGTGAATAAAATAAAATATTCATTTACAAACTAGACGGTTTGTTTATGTACACTGATTTGACTGATCTTAATTGGGACGATAAATTTTACACGTCGCCCAACTGCACAAATAAAATTTGTGTTTGTTGATGTGAAACCCCACATGGGTATTGGGATGTACACTAGTCCCAATAATTAATTGTATGTCGATCGATAGGTTGACAGACAGTTGTGTTGTGCACTTTGGATGATGGTTGATTATTTATCATGGCTGTTATATACATGTGTTGTATGGAATCCATATAATTAACCTTATATGGTAATTGATTGGGCCTCATTCCCATTTAGAAAATAAAGAATATTGAGAAATATATATATATTCATGTGTTGAAAATAAAATATATATTCATGTGTTGAAAATAAAATATATATTCATGTGTTGAAAATAAAATATATTCATGTGTTGAAATTATAATATATATTCATGTGTTGAAAATAAAATATATTCATGTGTTGAAAATAAAATATATATATTCATGTGTTGAAAATAATATATATATTAATGTGTTGAAAGAAATATATCCATGTGTGGAATAAAATATATATATCCATGTGTTGAAGTAAAATAAATAATCATGTGTTGACGGTACTCATTTGTTGAGATTAGTCATGTGTTGGAATAAAATTTACATATTCATGTGTTGAAGAAAATATTCATTTGTTGAATATAATAACAACGTTATTGAAATATGAAGCCGTGTTGGTTAGATTTGCACCATTTTGACGTGAACGATATTTATATCGATTTTATTCGAATATTGAAAAAGAAGTGATTTCAAAATATAACGTTTTGAAAATATTATCATTGATGATATGGAATATTCAATTTTGATTTAAAATTGAATATGAAGTTGAAATCGTTTTGAAAACGAATTTAAAACGAATTTTAAAATACGTTTATAATTGAAATCGATGAAATATATAATATATATATTATATATATTGAATGGCCTGAATAGAACGCGCCGCGCTGCGGCAGTTCGTGAATTTCGACCATTGACTTCGATTTGACGTTACGGGAGATCCGACCGTCGGATTTTCCTGAAATTGGAACCGTTGGGTTCATATCGAAAAGAGCTTTCCAACGAATATTTGAAATTTGAAATCTAACGATTGGATTTGGAGATACGTCCAAATCAAATTTAGAAAAGGTCGCTGTAAGTGCAGTTCGACGGCCGTTATTGGAAATTGACTGTACGGGCCTTGATAAAATTATTAAAAATATTTATAATTTGTGTAAAATCAAAATATATGAATTGGAAAGAACTGGGATGAAAAATTCCCTATATGAAAGGATAAAAAATATATTTTTATCGAAATGAACTAGTTTTGAACTAGATTATAATCCGATATTTATAAATAAATAAATTGGATTTGAAGTGGTTTTAAAAATAATCAGAATTTCCAATATATATTGGAATGGAATTTTGGTTTTATCGTGATTCGTGTTTTAAAGGACGTTGGTTCTTTAATCCAGTTAAAGATTAAGACCAAGTGGAGTTTTAATGAATCTTTAAATTAGATTGAAATGATCGAGAATGGAGTATCACCAGTTTTGCTCCAAAGCGATAGTTAATCTTTAATTAGATTTGAACGTGAAATGGTAATTAATTTTACAGATAACACCGTGGTGTTAGATATGGGGTATTACCAGTTTTGCTCCATGGGATAAATAGGTTGGGATTGGAAAATAAAATAAATAATTACTTCGGTGTGGTTCGCTAATCCCGACTAGTTTGAAATGATATTCAAAGGAAGATTTAAGAATAAATTTCAAAGAATTTATCTTTGATAAAATTAATGGGAACCTTTCCCTAAGAATGTGAATTTTTGAATAAAGGAATATTCTGAATTGGAATGAGGCGTACGTTGTGTTTGTGTAACATTTATTTATTATATACGTGGGTCATTCAGAAAGGCCGGGTTTATACCCATTCTGAATAACCGATTCGACATTATGTCGAAGATGAAGACGGTGGTAGAAGACCGGATGGTCTTCACATCGTTTGGATGATTATTGATAATCTTGATTGGGCTGTACACCCAAGAGGAGAGAATCAGTTGATGATCGTCCAGACGTACTTGGAGATCGACGGATATACGAGGACCTCTGCCCTGTATTGGACAAACGGGGGAGGAATAAGGTGCCTCCGGTTTCGTTCGGACCGAGAACGGACTTGTAAATGGACTATGTGTCTGACATTGGATTTTATTCTGTGTGATTGATTTCTATTAAATATATATCTGTTTGGCGGCGGAGAATTTATTCTCTTGCTTAACGCCCATCTCTGAGACGTACGAGCTTAGAGGTTATATATCGATAGATATCAATCGCATGGCATGAATTGCCTGTGTGGCACGCCTAAGTGGCAATTGATCAAGGCTTCTGTTGCAAAGCAAAGTCTTGTGGTTGATGATCAGAGCATGGCCTGCGTGGCCAAGCTTTGTGTATAACGTGAATTCGCGAGCCTCACACCCCGGTATGAGTCAAAAAGGGGATACGGACTACTGGGAGAGCACGACGTTTCTTTCTAGCTTTGGGTGGCGTCGGTGCTTAAACTGGCCGACATTTATATACTTCTCACCTTGTGGTTGTTGGATGAGGCGCCTCGATTATTAGGTCTGTTAGGACCGAGAAACGTGTGTTCAGGAATAATTAATCCCCAAAAGTAAGGTGGGACCGACCCTGAAGCATCCAAGGATCATAGTGGGGTCCTGAGACATTTGCTAGAGTGTCTCGAATCGGAGAGGATCTTGCCCCTTGCCTCGACTCATGATGGAATCCAATTTCCAATACGTGTCATTCGATTTTATTTGTAGAGCCTAGTATGGCGACATAGTGGTATGGGGCATTATGCCGTCTATGATTTATATATTATGATTGAAGTGTTTTCTTCACTTATAATAATATTAAAAGATGAAATTTTGCGTATCAAAGCATTCTTTGGTTGTTATAAGGTAAAACCCTATCCTCCGGTTTGCGTTGCATTGTGTGATGGGACTTGGGTCTAATAACAGCTTCATTGTTCTTTATTTAGCATTGCGCTGTTTGTTTAAGCATTGGTATCCTTGGGGTAAAAACCCGTTCCGTGTTATACGGCGTGGTCCCTTGATTTACCGAACTTTAAAATAAGAATTTATAACTGTTTTAGTTCTCACACCAGTCACATGACTGACCTGGAGTTTATTGTTTTGACCTAAACTCTGGGTGCCCTTATTTTCCGCACGGGCAGCTAGTAGTTGGGTTTTGCAGATTTATATTCACAGGATCCTGATTTATAGCTGAAGTGATATTCGGAAAGCTCTGTATCCGTGTATTTCTTCCAGTTATGTTTTGTATTTATTTTCCGCTGCAGTAATGTATTTAAATCGCTGATATTCTCTGTTGTATAATATTTATTCTTACTCTGTAATATTCTTGTATTCCGATGGAATTGTTGAAATAAACAATGAAATGTTCTTCTGTTTGCGTTCTGGTTTGTCCTGTTCTCATACGATCAGGGGTTTCGAACGGTCTTGATCGGTTTAACGATCGATTCGGATCGAGCGAAATCTCTTGTCATCACAATAACGTAAAGACATAACAGTGTATTCATTTTCGTCTCGTTTGGGGATTTGTGTGCGACGGTGCATTTATATAGCGTTCAACATTAATGGCGTTAATATTAAAACTTACAGTAATAAAACTTAAGACTCCATACACTAAGCGAAAAATAAATATATTAAACATGTATGAACTTCACCCTTAAGTAATACCAAAGTACATGCCACCTGTGAATTTGTACAGCCTATTCTTCCCATCCGTTCAGCTATACTACCCTTCTCAATAGCCTGATGAAATGAAAATTCATAACCTACAAACCTCTCCTACTCTACCGTGGCTTGCCAACACGAACTGAAAAGAACACACACATCTTCTCAATTGTAGACCTATCCTACCGTTGTAGTCTATTATCCTAATACTTGAAGGCGAAGGTTCTACCCCGATATAATATACATGCGAACAAAAGCTCCATTTTTAAATTTCTTACCTCAACAAACTAAATGCTGCAACTTTCATGACGGAAGAAAACAGAAAATAATAATAATGGCAGCACCTTATATAATTTGAAGATCATATTTAGATATATATATATATGTGTGTGTGTGTGTATAAACGTGTATACTCCATTTTCTTTCAATAAGAAGAGAACCCATCTCCACGTTTAAAACACAAACCGAAACTTCCTTCTCCAAAATAGAAATCATCCAAATATACACTGTCTCTTGTGCGCTGTAGAAGGAAGGGCAAGCTTTCCCTGTAGAGTGGAGAACCGAGCATGGCATGTTT
The DNA here is from genome assembly GCA_030737875.1 of Allium sativum. Lineage (NCBI taxonomy): Eukaryota > Viridiplantae > Streptophyta > Magnoliopsida > Asparagales > Amaryllidaceae > Allium > Allium sativum. Next base: position 732,892,827 of record CM060924.1, on the reverse strand, counting down.
GTCTGAGGTGGCGCGTTTTTTTGGTAAAGAATGGTGGTGCCCAGATCGGAGCGGTGGAGTTGCGCAGACTGGAGTGGCGGATGCATAAGGCCAGTGCATGGGTTCATGGCTGTCTGGGTGGACGTTGAAAACCGAAGCATGTTGGGCGGCGGTCGTTGCAGGGGGAAGTGGACGAGTCCGGCGATGGGTTCATCGGTGGCATGGGTTTAGTGAGGACAGTTTTCACATTTTACATACAGGAGCTCCGCGAAGAAAAAAAAAGAAAGAGAAAAAAAGGAATGAAAGGAGAATCAAACGATGGGTGGATTCGCATGTTACTGCAAACGATGGGTGGATTCGCATGTTACTGCATAGGAGAAGATCAGTGTATTTTTTTGTGCCTAGACGAACAGATGAATTAAAAGTGGGTAAAGGGGTGCTGCGTCAGCTCAGCAGTAAAAAAAAACGTGAAAAGGGAGGTTCGAAATATATACAAGAGGAAGGATCTATGAGGTATTCGGGGAAGAAAGGGTGGGGCACGTGGGCTGTTTGCCGTTGATTTTACATTTGGGCCCGGGCCCTTCAAGTTAAAAAAAAGGGTAAAAGTATAGTATAGAAAGAGGAAATGGGAAGACAATAGGATAGGGATGTTAGCAACAAGCAAAGGACGTGGGATGGGTTATGAATTGCGTGTAATATGCATGGAGGAATAAGAACCGGTCGATTATAATCAAGTAACTAACAATATTTAATAGCAAATTAAGAACTTAATAATTTAATTTACTTTGTGTAATCTTATTAAACCAATAATCTGTTGTTGCGAGGTCCAATCGAGATGAAACAAGGAGCGTTGGAACCATATGAGCGAGCACGACATTATGGAGCTAGTTTGGTTGGCATCGGAAGAAGCTGAAAGATTTTGATTAAATTAAACGCTTGTTTAATTTAATCAAAACAAATCGTTTTAATCGACTAATTAATCGAGATGAGTTAAGCTCACTTAGTTATCCCACTTATATTTGTATAAGTCGGGTTTAAATATTTGTGTGCTTTGTTTGCTATTGGTTGAATGATTTAATAATTGTTTGCATATATACTAGAGATTCTTATATAACTGATTTAAATTAAACATTTGTTTAATTTGATCAAAACCAATCGTTATATTTTAACGATTATTTCTAATGAAGGCAACTTACCTCGTTGGGTACGTTTATAATATTATAAACGTTTAAATTGAATTGGATGCTTGAATGGTTGTTAGTTGACCATTACCAGTTGAATTAATTATTCATGTTTATTATAAATTGTCGTATTGAATACAGGGAAAAATAGGTTGGAGGGATCCAATCGGATTCCTCAAAATTACTGTTTATTTTCATGTTATATCAAATGTACTATTTAACCAATCCGATTGGATGATGGATTGATTATTGATTATTGTTGAACCCTTGATATTAACCAGTGAGAAATTTTGGTTGAGAAATTGGTAGTAGATGGCCTAAATTATAATTGTTTCTATATAAATTCGTTTACCGTTAGGTGAATCGTTGGAAATGAAGTTGTAAAATTATTTTATAACTAAATACAGATTTTAAATATATTATTTAAAATGAAGTTTAAAAAGGAAATAAACCAACTACATATATATTGATTGTTTAAATAATCAATCACCATTTTAGAACCAAAAATATACCGTGTGCGAAGCATGTGCCTCACGTAAATTGTTAAATGATTTATAAAACTATTTCTTATATTAATAAGATGGATAAGCAGGTGAGCAAGGATTAATGTGATGATGAATAATTGGGACTAATTGTTTTTAAGTAATAATTAAAATAGGATTATATTAATCGATTATTATCTATTTAATAATAATTGAAGTAAATGGGATAATTTAAATTAATTATATTATTAGTTAATTAAAATGAAAAGACGAGTTAGAATTGATCAATGAGTTAATTATGTTTTGACCAAGTCAACTGTTTTAACGAAAATTATTTATTAAATTAAATTAGTTCATCCCGATTAATCTGAAATAAATTAATGAACAGTTGTTTAACTTAATAAGATTTTAAAAAGGGAATTTAACTTATATTCTAGTTAATAGGAAGGTTAAATAAAATTCTAAGGATTACTTCTTAAATGAAGTTCATTTAAGAAAGTAATCGAACTTAGTAATGAAACATAATTGAAATTTAAAGTGAGTTGATGAACGAATTATACTTAAACCGAATTTGGTGAATGAAGTTATAAAGGAATTTTAAGCAAATCAGATAAGCTTAAATTTAATGTTACTTAATATTTGTATTAAGTAAAAGGAATCGAGATGAAAAAAAGGGTTTTATATTAAACCAAAGTTGTATAAACAAGTTTATAGATGTGAAATTAAAGCGTTAATTTTAAATTAATGTTACCTAATGATGGCGTCAAGTGAAATGGATGGGAATTTAAATAAGATTCTCCCAAAGGAAATAACTAAAAGGTTTAGTAAAAAGTATTCTTGCAATTGAATTTGGTAAAAGTTTTGGTAATACAATTTGTAATAAGAATCTAGATAATAAAATAAACAATTTAAAGAATTTAAAGTTTAAAGGTCGATGTTTTATTTATCATTTACTAAATCAATGAATTTAGTAATAATAGTATATTATTAGGGAGATTTCAAAAGTAAGGAGTTTTACAAAACCATATTTTAAATAAAATAGTGAATTGGTATTGGTCGGTATTAGAATGAATATAGGTTTTGAATTACAACTCGTATTTATCTTAAGATAAGAACGTTGCTGATCAAGGTCTGAGAGGTAATTTAAATATCCCAACTTGAATGACTTCAGGATTGTCGGAGGATAATATTAGTTGTAATGACGGAAATATTAGAAGTGAATTATCTTGTGAAATAATAATGTAACGTTATTTGAAGAAGTTGGGAATGTACATATATTGGAATTCCAAAGTAAAGGAATTTAATAAGGGCTTGAGAATATGAAATGATGTTTCTCTAGTAAAGAAATAATAAAAGGAGATTTTGTGAAAATATAACGATATTTTCAAAACAAAGAAATGGGATTTATAATGGGTTATCCTAAAAAGATAAGTGATGATTATGGTATTCAAATAACGAAATGAAAAGTAGATTTCGTAACAGTTGTGTTAAGAAAGACAAATTTGGATTGATTTCCAATTGTTGAATAATAAATAATGTTTTTAGTAATATTTTGAAATGAGAGTTAAAGAAAAATTGAATATGATTTAAGATATTTTCCAAAGTATTAAAATAAAGGATTTGAGAATATTAATATATTAAAACTAATATATTATTTTGGTATTACAACCAATATATTATTTTTAAAGGCCAAGTGACGCTATATACTAAACCAATGGATCTATTTGGTTTTATTTCTAATTATTTATTTTGATAGTTAAATAACCGACTATCAAAATCAGACCCAACATGTGTTGGTACGGAAAGACCGGCATCAAATTTATAATGAAAAACCATTCCGACCAATAAATACGAATATGTGGAAGATGCTAATCGAGATGAAGCAAAAATGGAAAATAAGGGGAACAGGTATTATTATAGGCACTCTAAGATAGTAAATCTTCATGAGTGGAGGAACTGCTGTTGAATTTCTCTGGCTGGTCCCTAGAGATATATATTTGGCAGTGATTATGTCTTGATTGGAATCTACGGATTGTAAGGACTTCTCGCTACTGATCCATGGGGTGATTCCTATATTGGATGCAGTAGGAGAGTGCCTTTGGTTCATCATGTTCCTGGATGACTTGTATGGACGAATGTTTGATAGAGTATTTCCAACGAGGTCACGTACATTGATTTCTTCAAACGTACTATAGTTGGTTAGCTCCCAACTAGGGTATGTTTGTGGACGTCAATTAATGATTATCTGGAGGATATGATAATGTGTCATTCAAAGTAAATGGTGACCAGATGTTCTAAGAAGATTATGACCTCTAGGCTCATCAACCGGGAATGGCATAAAATCGGGCAGGTCGCATGGCTATGTGGGTCGCACCCATCAAAAGGGTATATCATTACCTGATCTAGAGAAATCATATACCTTCGGTTGTCCCTTTTTATTTTCTATATGTATGCTATCGGTTCGGTTGGTTGGCCCCCAACCGTGGTAATGATATATTCGGTACTCTCAGGAGAAAGTGAGGGGCCGATCATGTTTAGCCTGGGTTGCAAGATGTTCTTGTTGAACCCCAATGTATTCGTCTCCAGAGGTACATTGTCGGGAAGGTGGTCTCATACCTTGCCAGGAAATCCAGTCTCCAATAAGCGCCCGCGGTTTTGATTGTATATTATATATGTGGAGCGTGAGATGCAAGCGTTCCGCTAGATTGATATTTACTTGTATTTAGACACTATCATAATATCAGAACAATATTGTTTCCAAAAATGTTTTGGGTTATTGTACGGTAAAAACCATCCGTATTTATGTGTGGATTTGGTCTTATGATTATTTTCTTTCGAAAAGATTTTTTCCATTAAAATCAAGTTGTGTGATGCCTTTAAACTTAGTGTGTTTTTCTCACTCTGGTTCTCCAGACTGACCTGGTGTTTGTAATGCTCGGGTTAGACCGAGTTGTACAGGTTCAGGTTATCGGTTGTTATGAAGAGACGGGTTGGAAGAGTTCAGGCGTATGATATTATATATTCCGCTGTGTGATTGTATATGAGGACAGATTACTATAACTGTCCAGATGTGTGATGTACTCTGATGATTGTAACCTTTATCTCAAGCCCTCAATAAAGATTTATTTCTATATTATATTTTGTTCTGCTGAGATGTGAGACTCTGTGTTGTGTTGATTCTTCTTCTTCTATTCTAATATTTCTTTCTTTCTTTTAACACCCTCTAATTTCTTTCTTATAACTATCTGCTTTTCTGTGCAATTTGGGTTGGACGTGAGTTATGATTGTCAACTCAAAGGGTTTGGGAAAGTCAGTCTGTTACAGACATAGTTGTATGCCTTGCTCTGTCTTGGCTAATGAGTTGCCTGCTCTTGAACCCTTGCTACACCATTCTTGTGCATACTTGTGTGTGTATATATATATATATATGTATATATATATATACATACATATATTTAATAACTGACAGGTGTGCTGATATGTAACGAGTGTGCTGATATATGTATATTCACCTCCATCTTTTTCTCCGTGTGTGTTTCTATAATTAACAGGTGTGTTGATGGAAGTTTGAAACAAAAAATGCCATTTCAAAGAATTCTTGATCCTCCGAAATCAGATGAATCGGGAGGTGCCCACTTTTTCGACTGCCACCGGGACTGTGGGGCCCCGGACCCCCAACGGCGTTGCTGTAACGACCCGAATTTTGTCGACGTTGGTTATCGCCATAAACTCAATGATGACTAACCAAACATCGAAAAATACTTAGAGGGTGAGGAAAGATAAGATAGAAACTTAGAATAGAAGAAGAAGAAGAACACAACATCAGAGTAACACGAACCTCACAGCGGAACGAATAACATATAATATATATCAAAATTTGAAATATAAATATGTACTTGACTATACATATTATTTCCAAAGTACAACACTTACAACACAACGGAAATAGCTATAGCTATATGATCCTGAAGCCTCCAGCTCCAGCTCTTCAAGTATCTGTAAATTCCTGACTATTTGACTACCCGTATAAAATTGGGCACCCAAGAGTTTAGGGAAACAAAACAAAATAAACTCCGGGTCAGTCATGGGACTGGTATGAGTAAAACAGTTTAAAACAGTTCGAACAAGTAAACGATATCTCATAAGACCACGCTGTATAATGGAACGGGTTTTTCCCCTATGAGAATCCAAAACATCTTTATATCAAAAACCTTTTGATATTATAATAATGTCTATCAACCACAATATAATCATCATCTAGCAGAAACGCTTTCATCTCACGTTCTACATATATAGTATACAAACAAAACCGCAAGCACGTATTGGGTAATGGATTTTCAACTATGACAAGGTATGGAACCACCTTTCTCTAGTGTACCTCTAGAGAGGAATACATTGGGTTCAACAAGAACATCTTGCAACTCGGCCACACATGACCGACCACTCATTTTGCTTGAGTGTATCGAATGTATATCACCAACGGTTGGGATCAGCAACCGTTTCCCGAATGGGACAGCATCAACAATAGATTTTTAGAAGTAAATGAAACTCTAGATCAGGTGATTATACACCCTAATAGGTGCGACCTACATAGCCATTCTACCTGCCCGATTTCTGTCATTTACCGGTTGGTAAGGCTTGAGGTTACGCTTTATCATCACATCAGATTCACTTCGAGTGCCACATTGTCAGATCCATCGAAAATCACTAATTGACGTCTACAACAGTACATTACGTGTTAGCTAAAGAAGTTTCCTTCTCCGCTTCCACTCTTTGTACGGTTGAAGAAATCAATGTATACGTGACCTTTCTGGAAATACTCTGTCAGACATTCATCCATACCAGTCATCCAGGAACAGGATGAACTGAAGGCACTATTCAGTACATCCATCTTAGGCACTGTTATCTAAGGCTTATACAATAGCCCTTGCACTTTACTCCGTCTTCAATTATCTTTGGCATATATGATTCGCAACGCTTATACCAATACAGAGTGGTTCTTTGGATAATAATCCAACCAGTCTCACCATATTAACAACGTTAAAATGGTCAAAACTTCGATAGTCTGTGATTTAACCGTCAAAGAAAAACAGGTGTGCAAACAACGATATTATTTCCAGATGGAAATTCTATCAATCAATCATCAATCATATATATATATATTCATATTTTCCTTATTTTCTATGTTTAGAAAATATACGTTAACGTTGGAAAACATTTCCATAACTTATTTACGTATCACTATTCTTCCACAACTATCAGTCTTTGATTGTAAACTAGTATGAGAACAATTTCCCAAGTATCAATCCCGAAGGCCGAAACCAACATCAGATAGATACTTAGAAAACCATTCAACTTAAGAAGTCTCCAGTCAGTTTCTGATTTCTTTATTTGATTACATTTCTGATTCTGATTTGGAAAACATTTCCAAAACTTCTTAAATTGGGATTTAAACAGATGTTTAAAACTATATTGAGATGAAGACTCAAACCACTATACTAAATTGCTAAATCCACTTAGCCACTTCACGCTCGAACCGTAACCATTTCTTAATTAAAAACGAAGTCAATCAAGTTGGGGTATAGCTACCTCTCAAACCTTAACTGAACCACCCTTCAAATCTCGAAATAGATAAGATTCACCTTTTTAACTCTTTAACACTTCCTTTTGAACCCCCCCCCCTCGGATTCTATTTACGAATCCCCTTCTTTTACAAGTTTACGTGATTATAACAATGGTGTTATAATCTCCTGCATCCGAAATATATTATCTTTAATATGACTTTTATTTCCTAACTCGAATAATATAACGACAACTAATTTATTTACTCCTATTCGGTTAACTCTAATCTATAACTCTTATTTGAATAACTCCAACCTAATAACTCTTACTGGATTAACTCTTATTCGAATAACTTATTCGAATAACTTAGATTCGATTTTCTTACTTTCGAATACTTATATTCGATAATCTCTTTCTTCGAATAAATTTTATTCGATTTAACTCCTGTCGAATAACTAGATTCGACCAACTCACTTCGAATAATTCTGATTCGATTATCTCACTTCGAATATCTCTTATTTGATTATCACACTTCGAATATTTCTGATTCGATTCACTTCTTCGAATAACTAAATTCGGTTAACTCATTTCAACTCTATTCGAATAAACTAAATTCGATTAACTCCATTTGAATAACTCTAGTTCGATTTAACTTTATTCAATAACTCTAGTTCGATTTAACTCTATCGATTAACTCTAACTGATTAACTCTAACTGTTTAACTCTAACTAGTTTAACTCTAACTGATTAACTCAAATTGGTTTAACTCTAACTGATTAACTCTTTGTCCTTGTTCAGTTTCAAACATCGATGTCGAAATAGATTCTTACTTCTTTATATAAGTCCTGACTTATATATTCTATTTATCCAAATGATAAATATTTAACTTAATTTATAAATATCATTTATAAATCAATCTTCTCCTCTTATTTGTTTACTTCTTCATATATAAGTTCAAACTTATATATATCTATTTATCCAAAGATAAATATTTCCTTTATAATCTATTTGTTTTCTAAATGCCTTTACCAATATTCCCTTTTTAATCCTATTTGTAAATGGTTTACAAATATTTCCTTTTCAAATTCTATTTGCAAATGGTTTGCAAATAATTCCTTTTAGGGTTCTATTTCCAAGTATTTCCTTTATTAACCTTATTTATTTATCCTAAGTATTTCCTTTATTAATATCTTATTTATTTTCTAAATAAATATTCCTTATATCTTATCTTATTTATTTAACAAATAAATATCTCCTTTTAATAACTTATTCTGTTTCCTAAGTAAATATCTCTTTTATAACTTATTTACTTAACAAATATGTATCTCGTTTAACATCTCCTATTTATTTAACCAATAAATATCTCATTTATAAGATCTTATGATTTTATAAATATTCCCTTTTCTTTAAAAATATTTCATTTATAAAGATTTCCCCTTTCTATATAATTTCACCTATAAAGATTTCTATTTATAAATATTTCATTTATAAATATTTCATTTATAAACATTTCATTTATAAAACCCTTTTGATTTTTATAAACATTTTATTTTCAAATACCATTTGAAAATTCCCTTTTTTCACATTCCGGTATGTTATGGTGTTTAACATATCGAGTCATGATGTCAAATATCTTCTGTACACATATAATCAACAACAGATTATAAACTACGTCATATATCACAAAATTTAAAAAAATAGTTGTTGAGGAATCCAGTCGGAATCCTCCAATTTATTTCCCTGCATCCACAGATGTTACACAATAAAATTAACATCACTTTCAGTTCCATATGGTATATTCTGATAAATAGAATCAATATAGAATTCAACTAACTGACTAGCAGTTCAATCAAACGGTCAACACACAGTCAATCAGCCAATATTTAACAGTTCTAAGAATACAACATGAAATATAAACTGTTCAGAGTTAGTGAGATTTACTCACATTGGCAATTCATCGTTAAAGAACGATAAACTGTTTGTTTGATTTGAATCAAACAATTTATTTTGCCATAAATTCATACGAACCCCAATCCACTTAAAGTCAGTCTCATTGTGTTGCTCCCATCCATACGATCCCAACGGATCTTGATTCGCTGAGTTTCAATATCGTATGGTCATGTTATGAATTTACAAAGTTAGTACATTTTTAAATAGAAAAAATAAAAATATGGGTTTTATTATAATGGGCCTCACCCCCTTATTCTTGAACCGAGCCCATATCCTTTAATAAAAACCCCACCCATATACCTCTCCTTCCCAAATCGACGTCCTCCCTCCAGTAAACACAAACTCCACACAAACGGCAACGTTGACCGCCGACTCCTCCTCCATCCCTCAACCGAACAACTCGTCGTTGCCACCATCGTTCACCTCTTCCAACCCCGCTCCTTTCCATACCATCGATACCCTACTCGACGTCCCCCCTTCGAAGTGCGTCCTCAGCTCAAGTCCGACCTTTAAGGTCATCGGAACCTACCCAAGATCGTACGCAAGTGCTACTCACCTCCACGAACCCAAATATCAAAATTATTTCGCCCCTCGATACTTCAATTCCCTCAATACTCGAACCCTAGGTCTGCGCTGTTGATTTTCCAGCGACAAAAGATTATCACCGAACCCTTTATAACTCATATGGGATTAAAGCACTTCCTTGCAGTATTCCAGTGAATCGAGAATCATCTGATTTCATTTTGATTTGGATTTTATATTGATTTTTGAAGATGAAGTTTTCTTGCTGTGTTCGTTCAGTGCGGTATTATATAGGCTGTTGGTAGTAGGTTAGGTCTGTGGTTGAGAACGAAGGCCGCGTGGTCTGTGTTGGATCATAGAAATGGAGGGGATATTTTAAATTTGATTTTTCTATTTTATTTTCTAGATTTTCCCTTTGTCTTCGATCCTTAAAAATCCCTACGACCACATACGATATCCTAAAATCCCCAAACTGGACATGCAGCTACAGTTCGACATTACGATCCCAATGAAACTGGTTTCGTCGAATTCCGACTCCGTATGCTCATACAGTGTATTTTTAAACATCAAAATACTGACTGTTTTTCACTCTAAAAATCCGTACGGCCACACAGTGACCCCAAAAATCACGGAACTTGGAATCTAACAATAATTTGATGTTGCGGATCCAACAAAATTAGTTTTGTCGAATTCCGACTTCATTTGCAAAAGTGGCTATTTTTAAAGTCCTAAATAACCCTTTTAAATATATAAATATAGTTAAAAACAATTAAATTTAATATTTAAAAATAAACATTACTGTATATATTCACAGTGGAATACCATACACCTTCAGAAAAATCTTATATGGATTTCTAACTCGATATTTCAAATCTGGGTCAGCACGAAATTCTATTTATATTGAAATTCCTTTTTAAAATATAAATAATTCCTTTATAAATTATAAAGGAATTCCACAGCAACTTTTCTAAAATTTGATTTGGACATAAATCAAAATCTACACGACGAAATTCCAATGTTTCTCTTCCACTAGAAAAATATACCTCACCGGCTCCTAACGTTTCTTGTTTCATAGAAATCCGATTTAAAACAAACCCTGTACATTCATTTGAAGTTCAGATCGCCAAATCGCGAACTACCACGCCATTTCGAGCTCGATTTTAATTATAATAAAATTATACGTTCAAACTGTCGTTCAAATAATATATTTGTTATTCTAATTCAATTTTAAACTTAATTAAATATCACAGATGACCCAGTTCACACCATATCACCATTTCAGCCAATTCTGATTATTTCAGAATTTAATATATTATTAATTATTTTTATTTGTTAAATATTCCAAGTTATTTAATTAAACGACCATTAAATCCTCTTAATAACCTTTTAAATAATTAAATTAATTAATTATTATTTCGCTGAAAATGCGGGTCATTACATTCTTCCCCACTTAAAATAATTTCGTCCTCGAAATTGCTAAGGTAGAAAACAAACCCTACTAACTGGTTAAAAATTATTTGTTCACTTCTTAACACCAGTTTCACTGAATTAATTTAATTTCAATTTGATATTAATTAATTCTTATCAACGAAAATTTTCAAAAATCCTGAAAATTTTCTAGCACCTTGACTTTTCGAAAAATTTCGCCAGCACCGCCTTTGTACTAGTCAATACGTCAACCTCCAACTCGCCTCTCTGGGCCATCTCTAACCCAAAAGTAAATCAAACAGCTAAGCGGCTTGCCAATTCGGCTCATCAAAATCTCATGCCATATGAAATATAAACTTGTACCTTTTTGTCGGGCATATCAACTCTATCACTTCCATATGCTATCAACTCAGCATATACCTATGGTATCCCAATCAAACTCTGAAATCACTTTTATCTCCAACACAACCATTCGCTTTTTACCAAGCCAAATTTTCATTTCAAACTCAAATTTAGTTCTTGATCCCGAATCCTTAACTCACCAACACAATATCATTTCAAATCAATTTCTATTACCACTTTACTGGTTTTACTTTGATTCCAATTTGCTTTTACAAATTCCTATTTAATTTGTCTTAAATTAAACAAACCAAATTCTGGGAGTTCTAAATAGCTTTGTTTTTCTCAAAACAATTCAAAAACAAATTCCTTTGGTAGTAGTCCGTCCCTCAGCAACTCGAAAAATGAACACCGATGATGTCTAGCTCATCATCGGGGTTATTTCCCAGCTATCGAAGTGAGTTCAATACTATATCATTTCCAAAATCATTCTTAAACACTTTTATTTTGAAATCAGTTCAAAATATTATTCACAATTTCTTGGAATACAATTTAAAATCTCCCAAGATCTTAAAATTTACATATATTTAATCCAAGTCTATTTACAAACTCTGTTCCAAATTTCCAGGGTTTCAATTTCAATTCTGATTTAAATTTCATATTTAATTCAATTCATTCTACTTATCTAAATCCTGATTGGTTATTTACATAACCATTTCACATTTTTACAATCTTATTCGATTATAATATCAACCAATATATCCAATATGTATCAAAATATACTTTGGGTAAAATTATTTTCATTTACCCTCTTTCAAAACATATCGTGCCTACCCATCGTATTTGAGTGTTTATAAACTCCTACTGATACAGTGGATCAAACTGATCGACCAGAACTCATAAACTACTCAACCAATAAATCTTCACAATATAAAAATTATTTTTATATCATCTACAAATACGTTCACTCGTATATATACACTCAAACTCAATCTAGGGTATTACTAACCCTATTTCTACCGAGTCACGCCACAGAGCCAAGGTAATTCACTTAACCTTAAGCTCTGATACCAACTATAATGACCCGGATTTTGTCGACTTTGGTTATCTCCATAAACTCAATGATGACTAACCAAACATCGAAAAATACCAGAAAGTTAATGAAAGAAATTAGAGGGTGAGGAAAGATAAGATTGAAACTTAGAATAGAAGAAGAAGAAGAAGAAGAAGAACACAACATCAGAGTAACACGAACCTCACAGCGGAACGAATAACATATAATATATATCAAAATTTGAAATATAAATCTGTACTTGATTATACATATCATTTCCAAAGTACAACACTTACAACACGGCGGAAATAACTATAGCTATACGATCCTGAAGCCTCCTGCTCCAGCTCTTCAAGTATCTGTAAATTCCTGACTACTTGACTACCGTATAAAATTGGGCACCCAAGAGTTTAGGGAAACAAAACAAAATAAACTCCGGGTCAGTCATGGGACTGGTATGAGTAAAACAGTTTAAAACAGTTCGAACAAGTAAACGATATCTCAAAAGACCACGCCGTATAACGGAACGAGTTTTTACCTTATGAGAATCCAAAATATCTTTATATCAAAAACCATTTGATATTATAATAATGTCTATCAACCACAATATAATCATCATCTAGCAGAAATGCTTTCATCTCACATTCTACATATATAGTATACAAGCAAAACCGCAAGCACGTATTGGGTAATGGATTTCCAGCTATGACAAGGTATGGAACACCCTTTCTCTAGTGTACCTCTAGAGAGGAATACACTGGGTTCAACAAGAACATCTTACAACCCGGCCACACATGACCGACCACTCATTTCGCTTGAGTGTATCGAATGTATATCACCAACGGTTGGGATCAGCAACCGTTTCCCGAATGGGACAGCATCAACAATAGATTTTTAGAAGTAAATGAAACTCTAGATCAGGTGATTATACACCCTAATAGGTGCGACCTACATAGCCATGCTACCCTCCCGATTTCTGTCATTTACCGGTTGATGAGGCTTGAGGTTACGCTTTATCATCACATCAGATTCACTTCGAGTGCCATATTGTTAGATCCATCGAAAATCACTAATTGACGTCTACAACCATACATTACGTGTTAGCTAAAGAAGTTTCCTTCTCCGCTTCCACTCTTGGTACGGTTGAAGAAATCAATGTACGTCACCTTTCTGGAAATACTCAGTCAGACATTCATCCATACCAGTCATCCAGGAACAGGATGAACCGAAGGCACTATTCAGTACATCCATCTTAGGCACTGTTATCTAAGACTTATACAATAGCCCTTGCACTCTACTCCATCTTCCATTATCTTTGGCATATATGATTCGCAATGCTTATACCAATACAGAGTGGTTCTTTGGATAATAATCCAACCGGTCTCTCCATATTAACAACGTTAAAATGGTCAAAACTTCGATAGTCTGTGATTTAACCATCAAAGAAAAACAGGTGCGCAAACAACGATATTATTTCCAAATGGAAATTCTATCAATCAATCATCAATCATATATATATATATTCATATTCTTCTTATTTTCTATGTTTAGAAAATATACGTTAACACTGGAAAACATTTCCATAACTTATTTACGTATCACTATTCTTCCACAACTATCAGTCCTTGATTGTAAACTAGTATGAGAACAATTTCCCAAGTATCAATCCTGAAGGCCGAAACCAACATCAGATAGATACTTAGAAAACCATTCAACTTAACAAGTCTCCAGTCAGTTTCTGATTTCTTTATTTGATTACATTTCTAATTCTGATTTGGAAAACATTTCCAAAACTTCTTAAATTGGGATTTAAACAGATGTTTAAAACTATATTGCGATGATGACTCAAACCACTACACTAAATTACTAAATCCACTTAACCACTTCACGCTCGAACCGTAACCATTTCTTAATTAAAAACGCAGTCAATCAAGTTGGGGTATAGCTACCTCTCAGACCTTAACTGAACCACCCTTCAAATCTCGAAATAGATAAGATTCACCTTTTTAACTCTTTAACACTTCCTTTTGAACCCCCCCCCCCTCGGATTTTATTTACGAATCCCCTTCTTTTACAAGTTTACGTGATTATAACAATGGTGTTATAATCTCCTGCATCCGAAATATATTATCTTTAATATGACTTTTATTTCCTAACTCGAATAATATAACGACAACTAATTTATTTACTCCTATTCGGTTAACTCTAATCTATAACTCTTATTTGAATAACTCCAACCTAATAACTCTTACTGGATTAACTCTTATTCGAATAACTTATTCGAATAACTTAGATTCGATTTGCTTACTTTCAAATACTTATATTCGATAATCTCTTTCTTCGAATAAATCTTATTCGATTTAACTCCTGTCGAATAACTATATTCGACCAACTCACTTCGAATAATTCTGATTCGATTATCTCACTTCGAATATCTCTGATTCGATTATCTCACTTCGAATATCTCTGATTCGATTATCTCAGTTAGAATATTTCTGATTCGATTCACTTCTTTGAATAACTAAATTCGGTTAACTCATTTCAACTCTGTTCGAATAAACTAAATTCGATTAACTCCATTTGAATAACTCTAGTTCGATTGAACTTTATTCAATAACTCTAGTTCAATTTAACTCTATCGTTTAACTCTAACTGATTAACTCTAACTGTTTAACTCTAACTGGTTTAACTCTAACTGATTAACTCTAACTGGTTTAATTCTAACTGATTAACTCTTTGTCCTTATTCAGTTTCAAACATCGATGTTGAAATCGATTCTTACTTCTTTATATAAGTCCTGACTTATATATTCTATTTATCTAAATGATAAATATTTAACTTAATTTATAAATATCATTTATAAATCAATCTGCTCCTCTTATCTGTTTACTTCTTCATATACAAGTTTAGACTTATATATATCTATTTATCTAAAGATAAATATTTCCTTTATAATCTATTTGATTTCTAAATGCCTTTACCAATATTCCCTTTTTAGTCCTATTTGTAAATGGTTTACAAATATTTCCTTTTCAAATCCTATTTGCAAATGGTTTGCAAATAATTCCTTTTAGGGTTCTATTTCCAAGTATTTCCTTTATTAACCTTATTTATTTATCCTAAGTATTTCCTTTATTAATATCTGATATTTTTTCTAAATAAATATTCCTTATATCTTATCTTATTTATTTAACAAATAAATATCTCCTTTTAATAACTTATTCTGTTTCCTAAGTCAATATCTCTTTTATAACTTATTTACATAACAAATAAGTATCTCGTTTAACATCTCCTATTTATTTAACCAATAAATATCTCATTTATAAGATCTTATGATTTTATAAATATTCCCTTTTCTTTATAAATATTTCATTTATAAAGATTTCCCCTTTCTATATAATTTCACCTATAAAGATTTCTATTTATAAATATTTCATTTATAAAACCCTTTTGATTTTTATAAATATTTTATTTTCAAATACCATTTGAAAATTCCCTTTTTTCACATTCCGGTATGTTATGGTGTTTAACATATCAAGTCATGATGTCAAATATCGTCCATACACATATAATCAACAACAGATTATAAACTACATCATATATCACAATATATGAAAAAAATAAAATAGCTGTTGAGGAATCCAGTCGGATTCCTCCAATCTGTTTCCCTGCATCCACAGATGTTACACAATAAAATCAACGTCGCTTTTAGTTCCATATGATATATTCTGATAAACAGAATCAATATAGAATTCAACTAACTGACTAGCAGTTCAATCAAACGGTCAACACACAGTCAATCAGCCAATATTTAACAATTCTAAGAATAAAACATGAAATATAAACTGTTCAGAGTTAGTTAGATTTACTCACATTGGCAGTTCATCGTTAAAGAACGATAAACTGTTTGTTTGATTTGAATCAAACAATTTATTTCGCCATAAATTCATACGAGCCCCAATCCACTTCCAGTCAGTCTCATTATGTTGATCCCGTCCATACGATCCCAACGGATCTTGTTTCGCTGAGTTTCGATATCGTATGGTCATGTTATGAATTTACAAAGTTAGTACATTTTTAAATAAAAAAATAAAAACATGGGTTTTATTATAATGGGCCTCACCCCCTTATTCTTGAACCCGGCCCATATCCTTTAATAAAAAACCCACCCGTATACCTCTCCTTCCCAAATCGACGTCCTCCCTCCAGTAAACACAAACTCCACACAAACGGCACCGTTGACCGCCGACTCCTCCTCCATCCCTCAACCGAACAACTCGCTGTTGCCACCATCGTTCACCTCTTCCAACCCCGCTCCTCTCCATACCATCGATACCCTACTCAACGTCCCCCCTTCGAAGTGCGTCCTCATCTCAAGTCCGACCTTTAAGGTCATCGAAACCTACCCAAGATCGTATGCAAGTGCTACTCACCTCCGCGAACCCAAAATATCAACTTTATTTCGCTCCTCGATGCTTCAATTCCCCCAATACTCGAACCCTAGGTCTGCGCTGTTGATTTTCCAGCGACGGAAGATTATGGCCGAACCCTTTATAACTCATATGGGATTAAAGCACTTCCTTGCAGTATTCCAGTGAATCGAGAATCATCTGATTTCATTTTGATTTGGATTTTATATTGATTTTTGAAGATGAAGTTTTTTGCAGTGTTCGTTCAATGCGGTATTATATAGGCTGTTGGTAGTAGGTAAGGTCTGTGGTTGAGAACGAAGGCCGCGTGGCCTATGTTGGATCATAAAAATGGAGGGGATATGTTAAATTTGATTTTTCTATTTTATTTTCTCGATTTTCCCTTTGTCTTCGGTCCTTAAAAATCCCTGCGACCACATACGATATCCTAAAATCACCAAACTGGACGTGCAGCTAAAGTTCGATATTACGGTCCTAACGAAACTGGTTTCGTCGAATTCCGACTCCATATGCTCACACAGTGTATTTTTAAACATCAAAATACTGACTGTTTTTCACTCTAAAAATCCGTACGGCCACATAGTGACCCCAAAAATCACGGAACTTGGAATCTAACAATAATTTGATGTTGCGGATCCAACAAAATTAGTTTCGTCGACTTCCGACTTCGTTTGGCTATTTTTAAAGTCCTAAATAACCCTTTTAAATATATTTAAAAACAATTAAATTTAATATTTAAAAATAAATATTATCGTTTATATTCACAGTGGAATACCATACAGCTTCAGAAAAATCTTATATGGATTTCTAACTCGATATTTCAAATCTGGGTCAACCTGATATTCAATTTATATTGAAATTCCGTTTTAAAATATAAATAATTCCTTTATAAATTATAAAGTAATTCCACAGCGACTTTTCTAAAATTTGATTTGGACATAAATCAAAATCTACACGATGAAATTCTGATTTTTCTCTTCCACTAGAAAAATATACCTTACCGGCTCCTAACGTTTCTTGTTTCGCAGAAATCCGATTTAAAACGAACCCTGTACATTCAGTTGCAGTTCAGATCGCCAAATCGCGAACTGCCGCGCCATTTCGAGCTCGATTTTAATTATAATAAAATTATACGTTCAAACTGTTGTTCAAATAATATATTCGTTATTCTAATTCAATTTTAAACTGAATTAAATATCACAGATGACCCAGTTCACACCATATCGCCATTTCAGCCAATTCTGATTATTTCAGAATTTAATATATTATTTATTTATTTTTATTTATTAAATATTCCAAGTTATTTAATTAAACGACCATTAAATCCTCTTAATAACCTTTTAAATAATTAAATTAATTAATTATTATATCGCTGAAAATGCGGGTCATTACAGTTGCGCCCGGACCCGCTTCTCGGCTCGCCTTCTACTCGACATATATTTGTCAGTGTCTGTAAAAATTGAAACTGCAGATGTAATGAGTAAACTGAGTAATGTAGTGAGGAATATCTGTATATGCAAATAATCAGTGTTGTAGTAATTCATTGAGTTGTAAATAGTAGGAGTCAGAAATTTGTATTATTTCAGTTGTTGAAATAAAATATTTTATTTAATAAAACACTGTTTGAATTCAAATTATGTGCATTAGTATTCTATTAAATAAATACTTAATCTTGTTTGAGATGAAAAAGTGTTGCCATTGAATGTAAATGTGTTGTCAATGGATGGTAAAAGTGTTACTATAGATAATGTAGGGCCCACTTTTAAGTAAAAATAGTATCCGTGGCAACACCATAAAAATATCGCCATTGGGTCGCAAATGTGTTGCCTTTGACTCTGTGGCAACGCGGTAAAATGCAACACCAAGCAAGTATTGCCATAGAACATTTTTTGCCTATAGAAACATTTTTAGGCACTTTCTGCATCACTTCTCTGGTGTTGCAGTATGCAATTTATGGCGTAGTGGTTCATGGCTTTTATCTAGAATCAGTTCCAGCCTTTTGCCTCAACTAATAGGGTGTGATATTGCTAAAGAAATATGGGTTAATGTAAAGCAAACAATTTTTCAACATCCAGTTTGGAGCAAAGATATTACTCTATAAAAGGCAGCTTCAGAACTTAAAGAAAGAAAGCATGCCTATGTGAGAATACATGACAATAGTCAAGACTTTATATGATTTACTTTGTGCTGCTGGACAATGTTATCTAAATCTGAGCATGTATATTATGCTTATTAAGTGGACTTGATGAAGAATATGAGTCAACATTTTTTCATCAAAGAAAACTACACCACCCTTGTCTTATGTTCATTCTACATCGCTTTCACATGAATCAAGAATCGAACAAAAGAAACCAATAATTAGGTATGATCTTTCATTCAACTATGCTTCTCAAAACAAGTCATGAAATCAAGATAGAAATAAATCAAACATAAACGAAGGGAACAACAACCAAAGAGGAGGATAGAACTATAAAGGTAGAGGTAGAAATTTCACTAGCACTTCACTTGTTTGTCTTATACGCATGACTTTGCATCTAAGGGGGTTGTTGTTGTATTTTTTAAAGCCTTTTGGAGTCAAAAGATATAACAATTGTTGTTGTACTTGCTAAAATAATATTTAACTGTTATTTTTAAATAAATTTTAAATTCATTTTCATAAATTAATTTCAGAACAAAATTTGTTTAAAAAAATTAAAATGCAAAACAACTTTTAGAAATACATAAAATACTATTTTAACAATTGCAAATTAAATTTCAAACCACATTTTAACTCGTTAAACAATCGAAATATTTATTAACTAAATTTAAAACATAATTTATAATTCATTTAACTTTTTATAATTATAATTTAAAACAAATATTGCATTTCCAAATTAGCCCTGTTATATCATCAACTACTACACAATAATCTTAAATTTTAAACCCTAGATCTATCATGTTAGCCCCAAATCCAAGAATTAGATTAAAAAATTTGTGGACTCAAGATGATTTCATTGAGACTAGAAGGATTATAATGATAGATGGTGGCTCTTAGTCGAATGCGATAAGAAGAGAAGGCTATAAGGGGCGTCGTTGGCTCATTCTTTATTTTTGCAAGTGAAAGAGCAGAATGAGGAAAGGTTGCATAGTGTGGTTAATGTGCACTCAATTTTTTGTCAACTAGTCACGGTCGTTGTTTAATCTTCTATTTTTTTATTAATTTTTTATGTTTTAAAAACTTTTGAAAATACTAGTCTACGTACTAAAAAATAAACAAGATATTTAAGCACAACCATCAACTTACTTTTTATGACGGGTTAAATTAGTATTTTTGATGGTCAATGTTTCCATAATTCCAATATGAAGTGTTTCTAAAAATTTAGCTCACACGACCGATCTATGCGACTTTTAGTTGGTCAACTAATCAACTTCGATAAAGTTGAATATGTGTAACATTTATACGAATTAAAATATCTTTATAAACATCTCAGTAATTAATTATGAATTTCTAAATGTATTTATCATGTTAAAATTATTTACAATAAAATATTCGATAAAGTACAATTTTATTGGATCTTATAATAAAATATTCGATAAAATACAATTTATTGGATCTTATATTGATCTAAAGTATACTGAACCTGTCTCTAGGAAATGATTTGAAAAATCAACAAATATTCAGTTATATTTTCCAATTATAGATTTATACATATTCATTGATACTCAGACTAAAAGCCCTTCGTTTGATGGTTGGGTAACTTTGAAACGAGGCTAAATCAAAGTTAACATACTAAACCCAAATGATTAATTATAAGGATACCCATTTTAAATGGAATTAAATTAAAAAGGATATGTGCACTTGAATTTACATTTGCTAGCAATAGTTGTTTAATCTCCTATTTTTTCATTATTTATTTCTATTGAGACAGGTTCCACACTGGAGAATTTTTAAAATAAATTTTGTATAAACATTAAGAGTTCACTCTTCACATCACCAATTAGTTTTGTGATAATTTGGGGCTCTCTAACTGTTTCACATTTTAAAAAACATTTAGAAATATAATTTTTATTCTTGAAAAATAAATAAGATATTTCAGCGTAACCGTTCAACCTAACTACTTCTTACGGTTAGTTAAAATAGTTTTTTTTTATGTTCTATGTTTTCATAATATAAAAATATTTAACGTTGTTGAAAATCTAATTCGCTCGACCAATCTATATAACTTTTAGTTGGTCCATTAATCAACTTCAATAATGTTGAATGTATGCATAAACATTCATAAGAATTATTAATGTTTTTTCATACCTTTTGGTGCATGATACAATTATTCAAAATAAATTATTTGACAAAAAATTAATTTATTTGATCTTAGATT
Organism: Allium sativum; assembly: GCA_030737875.1. Classification (NCBI taxonomy): domain Eukaryota; kingdom Viridiplantae; phylum Streptophyta; class Magnoliopsida; order Asparagales; family Amaryllidaceae; genus Allium; species Allium sativum. The sequence goes on along the minus strand of CM060924.1, from coordinate 732,871,545 downwards.
GGTCTATAGTATATTGTACTTACTTCCAAAAAAAGGATTAAAAATAACTAGGGTGATATTTAGTTATAAATTTATAATTATTTATCAATATTTGAAGTCTTCAAACATTCGTTTGAAGACTGGATAACCTTGAAATGAGACAAATGCAAGTTAATATATGAAATCTTAATGAGTACAAGGATACTCGTTTTAATAGAATTAAATTAAACATGAAAGATTTTATAAATTAGTCGTTAATTTATACTTGAAAGATGTTGCATTATGGAGTAGTCTAATGTGAACATATGTGTTATGCGTTGGAACCCATTCATTGCTTGTTACTATATATAGCAACAGTCCTGTCCTGTGACGCATCAATATGCAAAAATCTCAACACGTCGGTTCAGGGTTTCTTAAGCAATCCGCGAGGTTATCAAACAACCATGGGGTTGGTTGCTTAGCCGATGTTTTAAAAACCGATTTAAGAAACACCGTTAGATTTAGTTCTTGCAGTCACATGAATCACAAACGAAGTCGCAATCATACCAGTACAGGTTTGTTCGGCTATAACTTGGTGCAAAATACTAAAAATGATCAATGTATGAATTGACAAATACTAATATTACAAGTTATCCGTGGTTATTAATGCTTGATTATAAATGATACGGTCGGTCAACCTCATTTATAAGTAAGAATAGGGCCCTAACAAGCCGACCCATCCATTGTATATTACTGCCCCTTAATTAACTTATAGTACTTAAATCCCAGCTTTCACTAAATATGATCATTATATTTGCACTAGTTTCTTTTTAATTAGCTGTGTGACATTTGTATTTACAATAGTACATGAGCAGCTGATCGCCTACTCAAAATCAACATTAATTGTTGATCAAACTTTCTGGTCAACATGGTTAATTAAAAGCCTATGTTTTTCATTAAATTAAATAGATACACCTGCATAACGATTTGCATATACGACCGTATCACAAGTGAACAGTACTTAGCGTAAAAGACATGAAAATATTCTCCTTCATGTAGTTTTGCAATAAATGGTTCTTCCAGGAAAAAGAAGAAGATTTTGAGCTCATGCAGTCATGCTCTATACACTCAACAATAGCGTGTCCATGTACAGTACTGAAGAATGAAAATCTCAAACAAATAAAAGCATCTATGTGTAACATGCAGTGTTGGCTATGCTATGTAATCTCAAACAAATAAAATCTCAACTTATCACAGTTCAACTTGATGAAAACAACTATTTACTATGGAAATTGCAAATTGAAACTACATTAGATGGTTACGGTCTTGATGGATATACCATGGGTACTATTGCAACACCTGCTCAGTTTATAACTAATGCGGCAAATCAGGTAATTCCTAATGAAGAATATACTAAATATCACAAACCGGATAAACTGATTTGTTTATGGTTACTATCATCAATAAGTGAAAAGCTTCTACCACAAGTGATAGGATGTAAAACTTCATTTGAAATATGGTAGAATATTGAAAAAGGGTTTAATAACCAATCTTATGCTAAGGTCATGCAATATAAGAGACAATTACAGAAAATTAGGAAAGATAATCGCACCATGAAAGAATACTTGAGCAAGATCAAATCTCTGTGTGATATGTTAGAAGCTGCTGGGAAATAACTAACTGAATTTGAACAGATACTTATTATCTTGAATGGATTGGGTGATAAATATGCAGCTGTTGTAGCTATCATATAATCACAAAGACAATTCTCAACCATTGATGATGTACACTTTATGTTACTATCACATGAGGCCAGAATTGAAAGCAAGAGAGAACAAGAAAATGACATAAATGTCAACTATGCTACTACTAGTGGTAAAAACAAGAATCAGACTAATACAAACAGATCTGAACAATCTAACCAAAGAGGTGGTTATCCTAATCGTGGCAGAGGTAGAGGGAGATGGATTAACAATAATAATAGGCCTAAGTGTCAAATATACGAGAAAATTGACCATACAGCAGGCAAATGCTATTTTAGACATTATCCCAATTATGCTAATGGACAAAGTCAATGTAATCAAAGTGGGTCAAACTGTAACAACCCGCATTCTACGCATCGGAAGATCGTAGAATATTTATTTCTCTTTCGTATGAAGTCGTATGGTCATGTACTCTTGGGGAACGACTAGTAGGGTCATTTCCCATGTTCATGATTTTTGCCGATTTTTAAATGACCGTTTTGCCCCTAGTTGATCTTGTTTCGTCCATAACTTTTGACTGGAGAGGAATTTTGACCTGAAGCAATTTCCATTAGCTCCGGATGATGGTTTCTCTTTCCGTAGAGTGGTCATAATAGCCAAACGGACTTATTGTTTGGGAGATATGGTTGAATTAAGGTTTAAAGGGTTAATTTCAGCTAATTGGGCTTAACCAGGTAATTAGCGGCTGGGCCCAATGGGGGATTTTGGGATTAAGGGTATTTAAGGGCTGCTAGGGCTAGGGATTTCGGTTTTAGTCATTTCCCAGCCGCCACAAACACTTTAGAAAGTTCTAACAATGGCCTCCAACCTCTAAAACATCCCCAAATAACCTCTAATCACTTTTTAATCAAGTTTTGGCTTAAACTACATCAAATCAAGGCAAATCAACTTCAAATTTGGAGCATAGCTGCTGGAACACATAGGGATTTGATCCATAACAGAGAATATTTCAGATCTGAGTTTTATTTGTGGCAAAGGTGAGTGATTAGCATTGTTTTGACACTAATTACAGTTAACCAGGGTGACTAGTGATAATTAGTAAATTCTTACACTATAAAATTCTGGAAAAATATTCTAAAATTCTGAAATGTTATTTTAGACCTCTGTTAGAAGTTTGTGATGATTTGGTTAAGTTTTGCTAATCGTACCATTAGATTTGCTTAAACATGCTTAAAGGGAAAACATGGTTTTGGGTACGTTTGATCCATTTTTACATGTTATATTGTTGTTTTGGTGTTTATGGTCGATTTTATATATTGCTATGACTGTTAGAAATGATTTATGATTGATTAGAAAAGTTAGATTGGTCGAAAACGTCGTCGTATGGCGTAAATAGCTTGCTGGAAGAGTTGCAGGAATTTGGACCAGATCGGATCGCCCCCACACTCGGACCGTGGGGTATGACCACGATCCCACACTCGGATCGTGGGGTATGACCACGAACCGCACACCTGGAGCGTGACGAAGTATAGCGATCTGTACAGCGTGACGAAGTATAGCGATCCGCACACCTGGAGTGTGACGAAGTATAGCGATCCGCATACCTGGAGCGTGACGAAGTAGCACGATCCGCACACCTGGAGCGTGAGGAATGACCACGATCCCCACACTTGGAGCGTGGAGATGGAGCACGATCCGCACACCTGAAGCGTGAGGATGACCACTATCTGCACACCGCGACCGTGAGGAAGACAAGGAGCTTGGATATGAGAAGACTAAAACCCGAGATGAAAAGTAGTCCAAGTTTGAAGTTAGAGCTCAGGATCCAGATGGGAACCAATGAGTTCACTTCATGAGTTGGGCTTTGCTACGGGACGTGTGCAAAGGGGTTGTCGATGTCTATAACTTTGGATCACTATGTATGGGAAGTACGTGAACGGATTCAGGGTCACAGCATGTAGTGACCTAGGTACGACTAAAAGTAGCTATATACCAATGAAGTGGGGTCATTTGTAAAGGTGTAGTCATGATCCCATGTGGGTAAGCTTGGTAGTAGCAGTAGTTGTACAAGTCGAACTTCGTCACTACTTCAATCGGTCTAGTGGTTGAAAGCGGTGGACATCGTATGCTTTACGCACTGAGTGAGAGATGTGAGGATGGTTGTTATGCTTGATTTGTTTGTTATCACTTTGACATACACACCCCCACCCCCGTATTCTTTACACCATATGTTGATGGCACCTTGGAGTATTGTACAGTATGTAGTGCTAACTCTTTGGTTGCAGGTCCAGGTTCAGGTATGGTTTAGTATACCTATTATTGTTCTGTTTAGCTGCTTATCGCTCATACCAGACTTTTTGTCTGACCCAGTGTTTTATGTCTCTTCTTATTACTCTGGGTGCTCACACGAGCAGACTAGAGACAGGTTAGCTGGTGATGTACGAGTAGCTGATCCGGAGACGAGCAGGGGGCTTTCACGTATGATATATATATATATATATATATATATATATATATATATATATATATATATATTCTCCTTGTGTTGCTGCGGTCACTACTTTGGGCATTAGTGGTGTACCTTTCTTTCTTTTTGTTTGGAGACAGTAATTTGGAAAGTTGTAATAAGCTGTATTTTGGATTTCCGCTACTCTGATGACGATGTTGACGTTGGTTTTAGTTTTCAGCTTATGCACTGTCTCACCTGTTTTATGTCAAGTATATTATTATTATATTTTTGTCCCATGCGCTGTACGGCATTCTACAGGTTCTTTGATTAGTTCTTTATCTTCTTTCCTTCTTCTTTCACCATCTTTCTTTTCTTCTTACGACCCTCCCGTGCTAACTAGACATGTGTACAACGCACAATTGGAGGAAATGTCGGTTGGTGCGGGGTGGGTTGTTACAGTTGGTATCAGAGCTCTAGGTTGCATAGTTCACCTAGGGAAGTCGTCAGGGAGAGTTAGTATACGTATATGAGAGCGCGTATTTGTGATTATTTTGGTTTTCAAAAGCTATATATATATATATACTATTAGTATAGTTAAGGATGAAGTCGCACTGCACTGACACCACAAAGAAGATGGTTAATCGTTTTCTCTGTACAGATAGAACGATGAGCCGATACGTGAGAGGTACTGGTAGAGGAGCCAATAATGGGAATGCTGCTAAGATGAGGACTATGTTTACTGAGCTCATGAGAGAGATGCTTAGAGAGGTTCAGAGAGCAGCTCCAAATGCTGCTAACGGTGGTGGTGCAGCGGTGCAGGCACCTAGGGCCGATTTCGCCAAGCTTAACAAGGATTATACTAGTCTTGGTGGGAAGCCGTTCCACGGAACGGAGTCGGCTACAGAAGTTCAAGATTGGCTTGATAGTTGTGAGCGCATCTTTGAAGATTTGGGAATCGAGGATGAGATGAAGAGAATGCTAGCATCCCGTCAACTGCAAGGACGAGCTATGAATTGGTGGAACGCTGTTAAGGCAGCTACTCCAGGGAATCAAGTTACTTGGAGTCAGTTTATGACTCGTTTCAGCGAAAAGTTCATTCCAGCTGCTCATAGATCAGAATTGTTCAGGAAGTTCTTAGAGCTTAAGCAGAATGGTAGGGTAGTCTCGGAATATATCGTTGAATTCAATACTTTATCGAAATATGGATTGTCCCTTATCGATACAGTCGGGAAGAAGAACGAGAAGTTCATAATTGGCTTGGATGGGTACTTGGGGGGAAGACTTATTAACCATATCGATGAGACGTTCGAGTCTATTGTAGGAAAGGCATTAACGTCAGAGAGCCTATACCCTAAGTCGAAGACTGAGGCTACATCTGCAGAAGAGCCAAAGCCGCGAGCAGGCGGTGAAGGCAAAAAGATATCTCAGAGCCAGAGGAAACAAGACGAAGTTAAGGATGATCAGAAAAAGAAAAATAAGGAAGATGGCGAGTGCTTTAGTTGTGGCAAGAAGGGCCACTACGCCAGAGATTGTCAAGAAAAGCCTGGGGAAAGGAAGTGTTTTAACTGTGGACAAGTGGGACATCACAAGGATAAGTGTCCACAACCCCCTAACGAAAACCAGATCGTGAAAGCATATGCCATCAGTGTTGTTCCTTCTTCGTCGAATGCCTCAACTGCGGCGGAGAAGGGAAAGAATGTTGTTATCCAAGGTATGCTTTCTGTTTAAGATGTTCCTGTTAGAGTTTTGTTTGATACCGGAACTTCCAGTTCTTTCATATCTAGTGACCTGGTAGATAGGTTGGAATTGGAACCCGAGATAGTCGATAAACCTTTAGTAGTGACGAACCCGATTGGTGGTTCGACTAGCCTTAGTATGATTTGCCGTAATGTGGTCTTACCGAGTTATGGATGCATGTTTGTTTTTGATTGCTTTGTTTTGGGCTTTACTGGGGTTGGCATTATTTTGGGAGTCGATTGGCTCCAAAGATACGGGGTGGTGGTAGACTGTGAGGGCTTGTTGGTGACAATTAGAGCGGATGATGGGCGGAGGGTAGTCTTTGGTAGTCTACCCAGGGATGGGGTAATGGCTAGTTTTCTAAATTCCCTCGACATCCCGCATGATGAGTTGTCAGGTTTGCCCGTGGTTGGCCAGTATCCGGATGTCTTCGAAGAAGTGACCAGGCTTCCACCACACCGAGAGATTGAGTTCCGTATCGATTTAGTGAAAGATGCCAGGCCTATAGTGATGCCTCTTGGTCGAATGGCGCCAAGGAAGCAGTGAGAGCTCGGGGTGCAAGTCAACGATCTTTTGAAAAAGGGATTTATCAAAAGGAGTGTTTCTGAATGGGGAGCACCAGTTGTGTTTGCTACCAAGGCGGATGGTTCCCTTCGGTTGTGTGTAGACTACCGCGAGTTGAATAAAGTGACGAGGAAGAATAAGTATCCTCTGCCGCGGACAGATGATTTGTTTGATCAGACGAGTGGAGCGAGAGTGTTTTCCCAGTTGGATCTCGCGATAGGTTTTCATTAGCTTAGAGTGGAAGCTGGAATTATAGCTAAAACGGCATTTCGAACGCCGTTTGGATTTTATGAATGGTTGGTTATGCCATTTGGGTTGACCAATACCCCAGCATATTTTGTGGATCTTATGAATAGAGTATTTAGAGATCTGTTGAATAAGTTTGTTCTTGTGTTCGGGGACGATATCTTGGTTTATTCAAGGACAGAGGAGGAACACAAGGAACATTTGAGGGCAGTGTTAGAGGTGTTGAGAAAACACCAACTAAAAGCAAAGTTTTCTAAGTGTCACATCTGGAGGAAGGAAGTGAGGTTCTTGGGCCATGTTGTCTCAGAAAATGGTATTGCCGTGGATCCGGCAAAGGTGGCTACGGTGCAAGATTGGTCTACGCCCAAGAATGTAACAGATGTAAGAAGCTTCTTGGGATTAGCCGGATATTATTGTACGTTTATCCAAGATCTCTCCAAGATAGCGGCACCGTTGACTCGGTTGACAAAGAAGAATCAAGATTTTGTTTGGTAGTTTTGCTAGTATCATCTCACGTAGATTTTCTGAATTCGGAGGAGATATTCCTTGGGTGCTTGTCTGATATTGGGTTAGGCCTTTGGGGCTTGTGCTTTGGGAATGTCGAGTCCGACTAGGATGGTTTGCGTGGGAGATAAATTGTTGAGGCGATTTTTCATCGGGTGCGGTAATGAATGCATTGAGTCGGAGACATGCCAGTCTAAGGGTTATGTTTCTGGGTTGGAAGCAACTAGAGTATATCACGGGATATGATTTCAGACCTAAGAGAGAATTGGATTCAGAAACGCTAGTAAGCTTGACGATTAGATCGATTTTGATTGAGCGGATTGGTTCCAGTCAGAGGAACGATCCTAACCTATTGGAAATCATCCCTAGGAGAGAGGTGGGTATCGACGGTGAGAGAATGATCAAGTAAGTACTTGATCGAGAAGGATGGCTTCGAAAGAATGAAAGGCTGGTTGTACCCAACGAAAAAGGATTGAGTAATGAAGAGGGACGTTGGGGAGTTCATATCCACGTGCATGAATTGCCAGTTAGTTAAGGCTGAGCAAAAGAAGCCTAATGGTTCGTTACAACCGTTGGAAATCCCTGAATGGAAATGGGAACAAGTCTCAATGGATTTCATCGATGGTTTACCGAGGACTAGATCGGGCCACGATAGCATTTGGGTAATAGTGGACCGATTGGCCAAGAGCGCAAGGTTTATACCAGTCAAGTCGACTGGAACAGTAGCTAAGTTACCCGAACTATATATGAAGTAGGTAGTGAGATTTCATGAAGTACCAAAAGGCATTGTGAGTGACCGAGATCCATTAATTACTAGTGGTTTTTGGAAGAGCTTACAAGAGGCGTTAGGATCTGGATTGCATCTCAGTACCCCGTACCATCCTCAAACTGACGGTCAAACAGATAGGGTGAATCGAGTATTAGAAGACCACTCAAGATAGGTAGAAGAGTTATACTGGTAAGAGACGAAGAGATTTAAGTTCTTCGTGGGTGACATGGTATTCGTCAAGATTTCCCCGTTGAAGAGTGTGATTCGTTTTGGTAAAAGAGGAAAGTTGGCACCAAGATTTGTTGGTCCATTCCCGGTTATTGAGCAAGATTGGAAATTTGGCATATAAGGTGGAGTTACCAGACAAGATGGCAGGAGTTCACAATGTATTTCAAGTTTTCCAGTTAGGGAAGTTTGTGCACGACCCCGATATGACTATTTCACCTGGTCAGTTGGACGATGTCGAAGTAGGACCTGAGGCGGTAGGGAACCGCAAGCCGATGCGTATTGTCGAGTACGACACGAAGCTACTTCGAAGGAGAGCGGTGAAACTAGTAAAGCTTCAGTGGGGCGAGAATGAGAATGACTGTACTTGGGAAATAGAGGAGAGTACTAGGAAGACGTATCCAGATCTCTTTGCCTGGTAAGGTTGGACTTCGATTTAGTTATTCAGCATGCTAGGATAGGCTTGCTTTGTTTGTTTTTTATGTTTTATTGTTTGTAAATGATTGATAGGCATGCGGAATCCTTTGTATGTTTTGGGTTAAGGAATTTCGGGGACGAAATTTCTTAAGGGGGGAAGAATGTAACAACCCGCATTCTACGCATCGGAGGATCGTAGAATATTTATTTCTCTTTCGTATGAAGTCGTATGGTCATGTACTCTTGGGGAACGACTAGTAGGGTCATTTCCCATGTTCATGATTTTTGCCGATTTTTAAATGACCGTTTTGCCCCTAGTTGATCTTGTTTCGTCCATAACTTTTGACTGGAGAGGAATTTTGACCTGAAACCACTTCCATTAGCTCCGGATGATGGTTTCTCTTTCCGTAGAGTGGTCATAGTAGCCAAACGGACTTACCGTTTGGGAGATATGGCTGAATTAAGGTTTAGAGGGTTAATTTCAGCTAATTGGGCTTAACCGGGTAATTAACTGCTAGGCACAATGGGGGATTTCGGGATTAAGGGTATTTAAGACCTGTTAGGGCTAGGGATTTCGGTTTTAGTCATTTCCTAGCCACCACAAACACTTTAGAAAGTTCTAACAATGGCCTCCAACCTCTAAAACATCCCCAAATCACCTCTAATCACTTTTTAATCAAGTTTTGGCTTAAACTACATCAAATCAAGGCAAATCAACTTCAAATTTGGAGCATAGCTGGTGGAACACATAGGGATTTAATCCATAACAGAGAATATTTCAGATCTGAGTTTTATTTGTGGCAAAGGTGAGTGATTAACATTGTTTTGACACTAATTACAGTTAATCAGGGTGATTAGTGATAATTAGTAAATTCTTACACTATAAAATTCAGGAAAAATATTCTAAAATTCTGAAATGTTATTTTAGACCTCTATTAGAAGTTTGTGATGATTTGGTTAAGTTTTGCTAATCGTACCATTAGATTTTCTTAAACATGCTTAAGGGGAAAACATGAGTTTTGGGTACGTTTGATCCATTTTTACATGTTATATTGCTGTTTTGGTGTTTATGGTCGATTTTATATGTTGCTATGACTGTTTGGAATGATTTATGATTGATTAGAAAAGTTAGATTGGTCGAAAACGTCGTCGTATGGCGTAAATAGCTTGCTGGAAGAGTTGCAGGAATTTGGACCAGATCGGATCGCCCACACACTCGGACCATGGGGTATGACCAAAATCCCACACTCGGATCGTGGAGTATGACCAAGATCCCACACTCGGATCGTGGGGTATGACCACGAACCGCACACCTGGAGCGTGACGAAGTATAGCGATCCGCACACCTGGAGCATGACGAAGTATAGCGATCCGCACACCTGGACGGGACGAAGTATAGCGATCCGCACACTTGGAGCGTGACGAAGTAGCACGATCCGCACACCTGGAGCGTGAGGAATGACCAAGATCCGCACACTTGGAGCGTGGAGATGGAGCACGATCCGCACACCTGAAGCGTGAGGAAGACCACGATCCGCACACCGCGACCGTGGGGAAGACCACGATCCGCACACCGCGACCGTGAGGAAGACAAGGAGCTTGGATATGAGAAGACTAAAACTTGAGATGCAAAGGTAGTCCAAGTTTGAAGTTAGAGCTCAGGATCCAGATGGGAACCAATGAGTTCACTTCATGAGTTGGGCTTTGCTGCGGGACGTGTGCAAAGGGGTTGTCGATGTCTATAACTTTGGATCACTATGTATGGGAAGTACGTGAACGGATTCAGGGTCACAGCATGTAGTGACCTAGGTACGACTAAAAGTAGCTATATACCAATGAAGTGGGGTCATTTGTAAAGGTGTAGTCATGATCCCATGTGGGTAAGCTTGGTAGTAGCAGTAGTTGTACAAGTCGAACTTCGTCACTACTTCAATCGGTCTAGTGGTTGAAAGCGGTGGACATCGTATGCTTTACGCACTGAGTGAGAGATGTGAGGATGGTTGTTATGCTTGATTTGTTTGCTATCACTTTGACATACACACCCCCACCCCCGTATTCTTTACACCATATGTTGATGGCACCTTGGAGTATTGTACAGTATGTAGTGCTAACTCTTTGGTTGCAGGTCCAGGTTCAGGTATGGTTTAGTATACCTATTATTGTTCTGTTTAGCTGCTTATCGCTCATACCAGACTTTTTGTCTGACCCAGTGTTTTATGTCTCTTCTTATTACTCTGGGTGCTCACACGAGCAGACTAGAGACAGGTTAGCTGGTGATGTACGAGTAGCTGATCCGGAGACGAGCAGGGGGCTTTCACGTATGATATATATATATATATATATATATATATATATATATTCTCCTTGTGTTGCTGCGGTCACTACTTTGGGCATTAGTGGTGTACCTTTCTTTCTTTTTGTTTGGAGATAGTAATTTGGAAAGTTGTAATAAGCTGTATTTTGGATTTCCGCTACTCTGATGACGATGTTGATGTTGGTTTTAGTTTTCAGCTTATGCACTGTCTCACCTATTTTATGTCAAGTATACTATTATTATATTTTTGTCCCATGCGCTGTAAGGCATTCTACAGGTTCTTTGATTAGTTCTTTATCTTCTTTCCTTCTTTTTTCACCTTCTTTCTTTTCTTCTTACGACCCTCCCGTGCTAACTAGACATGTGTACAACGCACAATTGGAGGAAATGTCAGTTGGTGCGGGGCGGGTTGTTACACAAACCCTAGTGCAAATGTTGCTCAGGCTCAATCAGATAATAACAGTCAACCAGATACATCAAGAAATCAAGGTGAAACTGCTAGAGCTGAACATATCAATGACGACAGTTGGTATCCTGATTTTGAAGCAACAAATCATATCACAAACAACCTAGAAAACCTATACCAGGGTAGCAGGGAATATAAAGGTAATTAATCCATCAGCATGTGCAATGGTAAGTGTATTAACATATCTCACATTGGCAAGGGTAGCATAAGTGGTAAAAGACAACTATTTTTACATAATTTATTGAGAGTACCTAAAATCAAGAAGAATTTGATAAGTGTCTCTCAATTTACTATAGATAATGATATTTACTTTGAATTTTATCCTAATTACTGTTTAGTTAGGGACATACTAACTAAAGATGCTTTATTGCAGGGTGATGTAGTCAATAAATTATATAAATTTAGATTTTATGACTGTAACAAATCTGTTAAAATTCAACCCTATTGCAATACTGTTGATAATACTGAAAGTAGTATTGATTGCAGTCATAAACTGACACCTGACTTATGGCATTGTAAACTAGGTCACCCTAGTTTAAATATAGTAAAGCAAATTCTTCTTGATAATAAAATCTCTTTTTCTGATGTCAAATTACCTCATATATGCACTTATTGCCAAATGGGAATAAGTCACAAGTTGCCTTTTCTTAAGTCACTAACTTCCTATAAACCATTTGAACTTATTGCAACTGACTTTTGAGGTCCATCCCCAATAAGTTTAGACTTTGGTTATAGATACTACTTATCATTTATTGATGCTTGCACAAGATATACATGGATGTACTTACTAAAGTCAAAGGCTGAAACCTATAACACTGTCATTAATTTTGTTAAAATGATTGAAAATCGGTTCAGTTGCACAATCAAGACATTTCATTCAGATGGAGGAACTGAATTTAAGCCAATCAATAATTTCTCTCAAAAAATGGGTATAAGTCATAGAACGACTTGTCCTTATACATCTGAGCAAAATTGGCTAATTGAGAGAAAACATAGACATATAGTCGAATCTAGTTTAACACTACTTGCACAAGCTTCCCTACCATTAAAATTTTGGCCAGAGGCATTCAATTCATCTGTTTATTTGATAAATCGAATGCCCACTAAAGTGATAAATGGAATAAGTCCATTAGAGAAGCTTTATAATACTAAACCAGATTATACTAAACTCAAAATGTATGGATGTCTATGTTATCCCTATTTAAGACCATATATTTCTAACAAACTTGACTTTAGATCAAAGCTATGTACCTTTATTGGTTACAGCACTAGCCATAAAGGTTATAAATGTATTGACAATAGTGGCAGAATTTATATCAGTAGGCATGTAGTGTTCAACGAGAACATATTTCCATTCAAAGAATCCAGGATGAAAACATCAAAGAAAGTGCTGAATCCAAAGGTAACTGTTGATACCAAAAACTGGTTCAACACCCAATAGAATAGATTTTTGAAGAGATTAAATGAAGACAATCAGCAATAACCAATATCAAAAAATTAAAAAGAGCAATCACACACAGAATTATAGTGGTTCAGCGTTAATTAGCCTATGTCCACTTTATAGGTTTAATATTAAGAACTTGATGAATGATTACAATAATCCAATCCCATTTCTGAACTAGGATATCAGTATTTATAAGTGATACAGTAATGGGTCATTGCTCAATATGTGTTATCAGATCCACGAGAATAGCTGCGGCTAATGGATTCAGCCTTTGTCAAGGAATTGGTATTCCTCCCTAAATGCTCGGTCAAAATATCCCAAGCGGTTTGAATGAAGAGAACTTGAGATGAGCGATTCTTCAGGTTGGTTTCTTAGGCCTTGCAAGCATAGCAAATAGTCAGACCCAGCCCTTCCATACTGCCTCCGGTTCGCGTCTTGTTGTATGTAGCATACCAACGGAACGGGTTCCTTTAACTCACCCATTACGAGCGCTAGAGTTCTGGGCTTCACCACATTGTCCTGACTTGGTGGGCAGTCCGAAAGGCCCACCAACACTTTGCCCCCCAAAGTATAGTTCGTTTAATAAGAAGTATACTTTGTTTCAGATCTTGAATTGAATTCCGTCACTTTATCTCGCTGGCTATTCTGATTTTTACTCAACGGGTATTACAAGTTGCATCGAATTCCGTCTTTTGGTTCAGAGTCATCAATGGGCTCAAATAATAACAGCATTCCATTAGCTTCGCGTCGCATCAGCTGGCTTCCAACTCTTCCGCTTTTTACACGTTAGCTTGACCCGATCAAATCAACCAGATTTGAAAAGCCATTCCTTTGTTTTATTATAAAAGCACAAATCCTTTTTACCTCTCCTCTTTTACTTTTTACCATTACAGCGTCTGAACAGCTGTTCCCAAAAACAATCATCGTCTTCCTCCGAGCTTCATAATTTCCAAGTACGCATTTTTCCTCAAATTGGATGCTCAATCTTGCACGAGGTCCACTGTATCTTCGATTATCTTTTTAGGGTTTAATTCAATCTGGTTGGCAGTGGCTTTTTACACTAGATCGTCGGAGTCAGCGACGATATGGTTCTTTAAATTAAGACTATCGTTGGTTGATTCCAAATCTATCATTTTGACATAAAGATCTTCTCTTTTCCTGCTTCTATTATTTACGAGTTGGGATATCCTTAAACCCTTAAGTACGCGAACGGTTTGAGGGAGAAATAAGAATTTTATCTGACTTTTCCCAGTTCGATTTTAACTGTCCGTTTTCACTGAAGTGGTACCCACATAGGATGCTGACTTCCCATACTTTCCTATGGCTTTCTTTTTCCTTTTCTTTTTGTAGGCTTTTGGCGTGCTTATGGTTAAAACGCGAGATAACCGTAAGCAAGAAGCAGGCGGACATCCATCTTGTTCAATTAGGATAGACAATTCTTCAAAGTCTCTGAGTCGCTCAGAATCTTCTTTGGGTAACGATCCTCGAAGTCAGTCGACGGACCTATCACCCGTTCTTCCAATAGCGGTTGACCTATTTGGGGCGATACGACCCCCCTTAGCACCAGATATGATTCCTGGCTCAGAGATTTTGAGGGATCCTGTGGAGGCAAAAGAATCTAGGATGACCCTTAAGCGGCTGCAAACCCTAACAACCAAGCATAATATTCCTTTCGACGATACCCTCGTCCCAATCGACACTGCTAGACCCCACATTCCCCGAGACGATTATATAGCGATTTCTGATCCAATGTGCAATGGAGGAGCCATTCCACGTTTTCCTGTTCCAATTGTTGAATTTTTGCGCTGGATGAATTTGGCCCCAATGCAACTAAGCCCGATTGCTTACGGCCTTCTACTGTCGAACTGCTACCTATACCTGAAATATCTGAAGTATCCTCCGACCTTCAACGACATAGCCTTTCTTTTTAATTTCAGGCATAATGAGACTCAATCTCCCTCTACTCTTTATCTTGAAGCCGTCCGGGGGTGGAAGGTCATTGAAAAAGTCCCGATCAAAGTGCGTGATACAAAGCGAGATTGGTTTTGGATTAAACGGCAACCGGGTTGCGCCCAATATTGGCTGCAATGTGGTAAGCTTCACCCCTTTCTTTTTACATACTTCTCCTATGCCCGAGTTTTTTTTAACTGTTCTTCGCGTTATGCATTTTTTTCAGAGAGAGAACTTACGAGACCTGACGAGGTGGTTTACAGAGAGCGTTACAAGCGACTGATCAGTCTGGAAAAGGAGGCACGGTCATTTTGGAGTTGCCTGACCGAGACAAATCTGCACCGATATGGCCTCCTGGATATTAACAGGATGACGGATTTGTCAACAGATGGAACAGATCCGGTCGTGCCAGCTCAAGATGAAATGCCCCCGGTTGAAAGAGAATCGGGGAATAAACAGGCGGTTCATTCGGCTGGATGATCTTCTACCCAGCCCTCGCCAAAAAATACAGAGAAAACGGGCCCTAAGAAACATGTTCTCAAGAAACGGACTGGAAAAGTCAGGTTTTCGGAGGTCGACACAGAGGGGATTAAGCCCCGTCAGCAAAAGAAAGCTGTTGCCCGGAAAGCCCCAAAGGTGGTGCAAGGGCGGTCGGTCGAAGAAAGGCCAGCAGAGACCCGTCCAAGAGATTCGGGGATAGCAGAAGGTTTTCCCTCGACACACAAGCCACAGGAGAGGCACGGCACTTCTCCTCTTCCAGGCTTAGAGAATCTTCAGATGCCCGACGTCATTCTTTTGCCACAAAGCTTGGACCCAACTCGATTCTTTTCTAACCAGTCGGAAAAAATGCCTTTTTCAGATAGGCACGACAACATCGACGGTATGACTTTACATTGATTTTCGAAGTGTATTGCAAATTGTTCCTAAACAATTTGGGAAGCATTTATCTTCTTTTTCCTTCCTCGCAGGGGTCTACGAAGAGTATTATGGGAACTTATTCGCCTCTTTCCCAACTGACCCTAGACTGGGCGAGTCCTTTTCCCCCACATACTGAAAAAGAAGGCCCCACCCGAACTAGTGATAGTGGAAATAAGGAGGCAGAGAACGCGAGGGAGAGAGAGGTAGTAGATGACGTGGGGAAGGATAGAACAGATGAGCCACCTGAGGATCAGGGTAGGCGAAAAAGGAAACTTTTGAAAAAGCATGATCGGTCGTTAGGGGAGCACGGAGAATCGAGCAACGTTCCCAAGAGAAGGAGGGTGGATGAATCCTCTGCGTCTAAAGGACAAAGGGCCGGGCATCCTCAGGCAGTAACACACCGGTCAAGTCATGTGCACGGACCCTCTTATAGTGATCGTTTCCAAGAATTGGAGCGAGATTTCCCTAACTTCATATTCTCAGAGATCGAGCCTGCCCCTGAAATACAGCCATTGACCCGCAGTTCCCATCGGCGCGTGCGTCATAACCTTGAATATGTCCTTACTCAATATGACGCTATGCAGGAGTATGCTGGACAAGTGAGTGAGCCGTTAAAAGGGAGACTCGCTGAGATTGTGGGTTTGAAAAGGGAGGCCGATAATAATAAGAGAACTATTGGACTTTTAGAGGTGAAAGCCAAAAACCTGGAGTTTCAGGTGACGACAAACAGAGAGGAGCACGAGAAGGAGATTGCAGAGTTGAACAATCGGGTTCAGGAGAGAGATCGAGAGTGTGCAACGATGAGAGAGGAGGTCGAGTCTTTGAAAAGGGAAAAGGTTCGACTCGACCTTGAAGTTCAAAATCTGAAGGCGGCCCTTGAGGCGGCCGAACTAGCCAAAGACCAGGCTGAACAAAATGCTGCTGCGGCCATCGAGTCCACCAGCAATCTGAAGCAGCAATATGATATCAAGATCGAGACTGTGAAAGCCGATCATATCCGGGAAAAAGGCGAGATAAATAGGGGGCATGCTCGTCAGATTCTTATGTTTTGCGTTGACTTTCTTTGCCGGAGAGACTTATCTGGGATGCCTGGATACCCCAAATTTTTGATTGATGTGTGGAAAACGCTTCTGTGGGGCGAGAGAAAAAATGCTCAGGTCGCCCAGTGAATGAAGCGTCGTTAATAGCTAACATTTTGAACGATGAAGAACAGGCCATTGTGAGGGATGCGCGAGATCAGGAAACACAAACGGCCGAGGCAGAGCGTTCCAAGGCGAAGGGAAAGTCAGTCCTTGGGGCTGAGGTGAGCAGTAGTCAGCCTCGTGTTTCCACTCCCCCACCTACAGCTGCAGGAGGTAGCTCGACCTCTTCCATCCCAGCCGATGCGGTGAATGTCACGGAGAAGCGGGCAACCAGCCCAAATGCTGAGAGTAAGTTTTTACTTCTGTCGAATCTATCGTCTTTTGTCTGAATTTCATGTATTTATCTTCTTCGGCAGGGAATTTTTCCAATGCAAACAGGATGGATGAAGGGTCTGCCGCTAAAGAAAAAGGCGTTGCTAAGGAAGCAGGGGAGGCTACAGAGGTGGTTAGGGTCGAGCCAGTGCCCCCCGAGGACCCGGACGTCCAGGTTATCAGAGAGTCGATAAGAGGAGACCGTCCGTCTATGGCTGACATGAAAAATCAGAGGGAAAAAGAGTTGTCAGCCATGAAGCCAGAGCCTACTGAAGAGTCTTCGGGCGCTCAGCCTTCTCATTCTATTCCTCCGACTTCACTTTCTTTAGTTCCCGGTTTTACTGCCCCCATTCTCCCACAGGCTTCTTCTTCAACTCCCAAACCTTTTGGCAGCACCCTCGGGGGGAGACGTATGCTGACCACGGAGGAGGCCTTAGAGATGATCAAGCAGAAAGAACTAGCGGAGATGATGGAGCAAGGGTTGATACGGCCTCCTTTTTAAGATCTATTTGTTTGCTTTTTGTGGTCGTTTGACATTGTATTGTCTGTGACGATCTTTAGTTGGTACCTGTCAAGTAGGAATATTTTGTAATGATGTCAGAACATTTTGAATGAATCCATGTACTGTAGATGTATGTATAATTGTCGCATAAATTTGAGACTCGGCCCCCTCCCGTTTTGTCAAGGACAAGTCGTGTTTCGTCCTCGTCGGGGGAGTTAATCTCCACCTTTGCCCCCGATCTCGGGGTAGGTGTCCAAAAGGCGATCCCTGCTTTCGAACCCAAGCAGAGCCGTTGTCGACTACGGCTCAGACGCATTTGAGTAGGAGTGCCATAGTCTTTTATACTTATCCTTTAGTCAATAAAGGGTAAAGTTTGGCAATTTGAGCAGTCTTTCATCAGGGTGCACCATTCACGCTCTAGTGTCGTTTATACTCGTTCCCAAGTCGATGGGGTCGAGTGTCCTAGTCCGGCTAGTCAGTCGATTTGTCAGGGCAGGCGTCAACCTTATCCTTGTGTCAGCCAAGGTAGGGGCCATAAATTTGATCATTAAATCATAAATATTTACTCATTTCAACTACAACAAGTCAGAGCGGAAACGGAGTCTTTTATTAATAAGCTACAGCGGTCTATAAGGACTGCTTATTACAATGCTAATGAACAAATTCAGAGAAAAAGTCTAAATACCAAAGCCTAAATGCGAAAAGAAATGAAATAGGAAATCTTAGGAAAGATAAGGTCGTAAATGCTCCGCGTTCCATGCTCTTTGAAATAGCTCGCCATCCACAGTCATCAACCTGAAACTTCCATTCTCGAGCTTGTTCTGAATGACATAAGGCCCCTCCCATCTTGGGCCCATGTGTACGGGTACTAGGAAGATTCGCTTTAGAATCAGATCCCCTGGCTCAAAAGTCCTTGGTCGGACCCTCTTGTCATAATATCGAGCTACCCGCTACCTGTGAGCTGTAGCACGAAGGTTTGCCTCCTCTCTCTTCTCATCAATCGTGTCTAACGATGTCAGAAGAAGCGCTTTGTTAGTTAGAGGGTCGTAATAAGTTGTTCGATGGGTCGGAACCTCAAGCTCGATCGGGAGGACCGCTTCGGAGCCATATGACAAAGCGAAGGGGGTGTGTCCCGTAGCAGTCTTATGGGTGGTACGGTATGTCCATAATGCTAAGGGCAACTCGTCGACCCACTTTCCTTTAGCTCACTCCAACCGTTTCTTTAAAATAGTTTTTATGATCTTATTAACCGCTTCGACTTGTCCATTGGACTAGGGATGGGTGACTGCTGTATATTTTTTCTCGATGCGATACTTCTCACAAAAATCTCGGAATTCCACACTGTTGAATTGGGTTCCATTATCTGTGATAATGGTCCGAGGTATCCCATATCGACATATAATATTTCGGACGATAAAGTTGATGACCTTCTTTGCCGTGATAGTAGTCAGTTGTTCGGCTTCCGCCCACTTGGTGAAGTAGTCCACAGCCACAGTTGCATATTTAGCTCTGCCTTTTGAAACGAGCAATGTTCCAATAATGTCAATCCCCCATATAGCAAATGGCCAAGGGCTTGCCATCTGAGTTATTTTGGTTGGCGGCGCTCGTGGGATACGCGTGAATCTTTGGCATTTGTCGCATCTTTTGGCGTAATGGGCGGCGTCCTTGGCGAGGGTCGGCCAGAAGTATCCGTAGCGCAATATCTTTTGCGCCAGGGCTTGTCCCCCGGTGTGCGCCCCACAGTCACCTTCATCCACTTCTTGTAGTATCGTTTTGATGTCGTCACTCGCTACACATCGGAACATGGGCACAGAAAACCCTCTTCTGTAAAGCTGGCCTTCTTGGATAAGATATCTGGAAGACTGTCGTATCAGGGCCCACTTTTTGTTCTTCTTTTCGGGCAGTTGCCCATGGAGAAGAAAGTTTTTGATGGGAGTCATCCACGATTCTTTTTCCGGTTCATTATCGGTCTGGTCGATCTCCATTTGATCGATGCTTGGCACCTTCAGAGTTTCTATGGGCACTATCTCCGACTCATTCGGATGGTCCTAGCTAGCTAGCTTTACCAAACTGTCTGCTTTTCGGTTTTCTTCTCGAGAAACATGAGAAATACTGTACCAATCGAAATTCCATAGTAACTTCTCTACCTCCTTAAGATAAGAGGACAGCCGCTCTCCTCGAGTGATGAATTCTTTTCGGACCTGATAGACTACCAACTGAGAATCACAGAAGATGTCGAGTGCTGTTATTCTTAGATCCTTTGCTAGCCTTAGTCCGGCAATTAAGGCCTCATATTCGGAGTCATTATTAGTGGCCAAAAATTCTAGTCTCAAGGCATAGTAAACTGAGCGTCCTTCAGGGGATAAGAGTACCACGCTGGCCCCAGAGCGTTGCTTATTTCGGGCTCCATCTATGTAAAATTTCCATGCAGTAGGCTCCAAGTCGACCCTTACTGGTCTTGGAGGGTCAGCTTGATCCTCTTACTCTGGGATCGTAAACTCAGCTATAAAATCAGCCAATGCTTTCCCCCTGATCGACTTTCGAGGGACAAATGTTAAGTCGAATTGACTTAACTCGATATTCCATTTCAATAACCTCCCACTCGCTTTGGGCCTTTGCAAGATTTGGCGGAGAGGTTGCTCAGTAAATACTTTGACAGGGTGAGCTTGGAAATAATGCTGAAGTTTCCTTGATGTGATTAACAGGCTATAAGCCAGCTTCTCGATCTTAGGATAATTTCGCTCGGCTCCACTTAACTTTTTACTAAAATAATAAATTGGTCGTTGTACCTGTTCTTCTTCTCGAATCAGAACTGAGCTAATAGCATGGGAAGATACTGCTAAGTACACAAACAGGTCTTCATGGTCGATTGGCTTAGAGAGGGTAGGAGGTTTTTCGAGGTGGTCGAGCAAATTTTTGAAAGCTTCAACGCAGTCGGGCGTCCATGCAAAATGCCGCTTCCCCCTCTTTATTAACTCAAAGAAGGACAGGCACTTGTCAGTAGCTTTCGAAATGAACCGTCCCATGGCCGCTACCTTTCCTGTTAAGCTCTGGACATCCTTTATTCGTCGTGGTTCTTGAATTCCCTTGAGGGCTGCAATTTGATCAGGGTTGATTTCGATTCCGCGGGAGCTTACAATGAACCCAAGGAATTTGCCTGAAGCCACTCCAAAAGAACACTTTAACGGGTTCAATTTCATACCATATTTCCTCAGGATGTCGAACATCCTCGACAGGTCGTTCACATGCTCGGACGATTGTTTCGATTTTACCAGCATATCGTCCACATACACCTCCATCGTCTTCCCTATTTGATCATGAAACATTCGATTGACTAACCTTTGGTACGTGGCCCCAGCGTTTTTTAGACCAAAGGGCATCACCACATAACAGTACAATCCAAGGTCGGTTATGAAACTGGTATGTTCTTGGTCAGGGATATGCATGGCGATCTGATTGTATCCCGAGTATGCGTCCATGAACGAAAGCAATTCGTGTCCGGCAGTCGAGTCGGCTAGTTGATCAATCCTGGGTAATGAGAAGCTGTCTTTAGGGCAGGCTTTGTTCAAATCGGAGAAATCAATGCAAGTTCTCCATTTCCCGTTTGCCTTTTTTACTAGTACCGGGTTGGCTATCCAGTCGGGATAGGTCGCATCCCGGATAAATCCGTTAGCTTGTAACTTTCCAACTTCCTCTTTTAAGGCTCTCGATTGTTCAGGCCCAAGCATTCACCTTTTCTATTTTATAGGGGTATATTTTGGGTCGATACTGAGAGAGTGGGTTATAATGGATGGAGATATCCCACACATATCAGCATGGGTCCAAGCAAATACATCCAAATTGGCTTTGAGGAATTCACTTAGTTCCCTCGTCCGGAGGGAATCAAGATGAGAACCAATCTTTAGAACTTTGGTAGGGTCACGATCATCTATAGGAATGTCTGTGGTAGCCTCGTTTAGGGCTGCCTTCTGGCACTCCGAATCCTCGTCATCCCTTGGGTCAATGTCCTCGACCTCACAAGGCGACGGTCCTGGTCGGAGTGCGTTCTGTAATTACTATGCTTCTTTTTTCTCCCTTAGGGGAGAGGACTTATCGGACTCCTTGTCGCTACTGTTTCTGAGCTCTTTCCATTATGCCATGTAGCATGCGCGGCCATCCATCTGGTCTCCTCGCATAGTCCCGATCCCACTGTCAGTGGGAAACTTCAAAAGCAGGCACCAAGGGGCGATACATGCTCGGAAGACTGCTAATGTAGGTCGTCCTAGGAAGGCGTTATAATGTGACTTGATGTTCATCACCACAAATGGTAAGATCCTGACTCTTCGCCTCTCTCCATCGCCCAATTCCACCGATAACCTGACCTATCCAATAGGCTCGGTTGATGCTCCATTGAAGCTGCGTATATGGCCTTCATACAGTTCCAAGTCCTTCGCTTCTAATTTCATCTGGTCGTAAGTCTGCTTGAATAGGATGTTTACCGAGCTTCAATTGTCGACCAAAACTTTTCGGATAGTGGCTGGGCCAATTACTGCCGTTATCACCAATGGGTCGACCGTTGGGGATTCTATTCCGGTCGACTCTCGATCGCGAAAGATGATATCCTCACCCATCGTCTTTCTCGACTTAACAGGACTCGCGATATCATGGGGATCTACTTCTCCAACATCCATATGTTTCGCGGCATTGACGTATCATTCCATTGCTCTGAGGATGTGACCTGGTGGATGTGGTCCCTCTACGATGACGTTGATCATAATCCCCTTCCCCTTTTCCCTGGGAGTGGCACGAGATGTCATTTGACTTAGTCGAGACACCGAAATTCCTTGCCCCCTTTCCCTTGGAGCTATCTTATATTCGTCGAGCTTCCCTTCTCAAATCAGCTTCTCGACGATGTCTCGGAGATGCCAGCACTCATTGGTCGTATGCCTATAAACATCATGGAACAAGCAATATTTCCCCGTTGCTCGCTCCTTCTCCGTTGCCTCACGCGGGGGCGGCTTCTTATACTACATCGCGTCGCAGGTATCGAGGTATATATTCTCCAGGCTATCATTTAGGGCAGTATATGTCTCGAACATCTTGAAACGGGGGCGCTTCCAGGAATTTCCTCTTTGCTTCGAACTCCTGTTATTCCCCTTTGATTCCTCGCCGCTGCGCTTGCCACGGTTTTCAACATTCACTTCGACTTTCCCTGAACTGTCACCAGATTGTTTCACCGCAACGCTGTTTCGAGCTGTCGGGTTAGGAACGTTTCTTGGCCCGCCCTCTTCTTCCAATTGCGCATCTTCCTGCCTCAGGAGGACGTGGGCCTTTTCTTAAAAGGCTTCGATCGTAGTAGGAGGCTTCCCGATTAAATATCTTCCGAACTCAGTTCGTTTGTCGATGCCATCTACCAAAGCCATCAGGACGGTCTCATGGTTGGGGTTGCTTACTTCGGTAACAGCTCGATTGAATCGATTAAGATAATTCCTCAGGGACTCATCTCTTCCCTGCTTCACTGCCGACAGGGCCATGACATGTTTCGATTTGGTGGCATGGAGGCGGAATTGAGTCAGAAACTTTTCGCTTAAATCTTTGAAATTAGGAACCGACTTTGCTGGTAGGCGAACGAACCACATAAGGGCTATTTGACTTAGAAAGATGGGAAAGGCTTTGCATTTAATCCTGTCAGGAGCGGCTACCACATCCATGTGCCAAGAGTACCTCACCAAATGTTGTTGCGGGTCTGTGGTTCCATCATAGTGGTCCATTTGAGGCATATTGAATCTTTTGGGAAATTCCGCTTGTAGGATCTCGTCAGTAAATGACGTATGGCTCCGGTCGACTCCCCAATCTTCATTCCTGTGCCCTCGACTGTCGTTCAAGATATGCCTCACCATGGCGGCCAGATTCGGAGGAACAGTTGTATCTGGATCGACCTGTTCGACAGTCGGGCTTCTTCTGATTCTTTCATCGGAGAACGTCGTCCGGGCGCCTCTCCTTCTCCTACGATTTCCTTGGTCGTCTACAAGGTTTTGGGGAGGTCGAACTAGGGCTAAGCCTCTTCGAGTGGCATTTCTGTTGGGAGGAGGATCATCTTGATGGTGCGGAGCTACCGGGTCTACAACTACTATTTCATCTTGGTCGATACGTCCTTGGTCGCGATCATTCGGGGGTATCTGGTGTCCTTTCGTCTGCTGTGGTCGGACGTTTTCAATTCTCTCCAGCGGGCATTGACCTGGACGAGGGTCTCTTTCCTCCTCTGATGACGACGAGTCTCCCGATGCTCGGTCCAGCTGAGGAGGAGGAGATTGATGATCCAGAGCTCCTTGAGGTTGATTCCTGAATTCTTCCCATTGCCTCGATATGCGATTCACATCCTCGCGCATAGCGGCATTCTCCTGAGACTGCTTCTCAAGGCATCCGTGGTTTCTCTAGGTCGATCCATCATAGCCATAAATTCGTCTCGGGTGGCAAAGGCAGAAGATGGAGCTATATCCCCTCCAACAGGTAACATAGGCTGATCCGAGGTGGTTTCGGGGGCGGTCGACCCACCAGCTGCTCCCGTGGAAGATCCCACCTGCGGATTTTTTCCTGTATTGCGTGCCGTTTTCCCTGCCATTGCTAATTTAATACAAAAATAATAAGAAATGGGATTTTCGCCTTGGACTTGGTGATCCAAAAGTAGAACAAAAAATCCGAAATGATCTTAGAAAGTCAGTTCCTAGTGAAAGCACCAAAATGTTGATACCAAAAACTGGTTCAACACCCAATAGAATAGATTTTTGAATAGATTAAATGAAGACAATCAGCACTAACCAATATCAAAAAAATTAAAAAGAGCGATCACACACAGATTTATAGTGGTTCAGCGTTAATTAGACTACGTCCACTTTATAGGTTTAATATTATGAACTTGATGAATGATTACAATAATCCAGTCCCATTTCTGAACTAGGATATCAGTATTTATAAGTGATACAGTAATGGGTCATTGCTCAATACGTGTTATCAGATCCACGAGAATAGCTGCGGCTGATGGATTCAGCCTTTGCCAAGGAATTGGTGTTCCGCCCTAAATGCTCGGTCAAAATATCCCAAGCGGTTTGAATGAAGAGAACTTGAGATGAGCGATTCTTCAGGTTGGTTTATTGGGCCTTGCATGCATAGCAAATAGTCAGACACGGCCCTTCCATACTGCCTTCGGTTCGCGTCTTGTTGTATGTAGGATACCAACGGAACGGGTTCCTTTAACTCAACCATTATGAGCGCTAGAGTTCTGGGCTTCACCACATTGTCCTGACTTGGTGGGCGGTCCGAAAGGCCCACCAATAGTAACAATACCTGAAATTCCAAATCTCAGCAATTATTGGGATAAGAATAATGATATCACGGTTTATGATGCTCATAGTGATCTGCTACTTAGTCCAGGCCACAGAGATTCGCCCGACCTCGCTTGTAGATTACCTGCAGTAAGTAACAATGATCAAGGGATGTCAGAACAAGATAATAATAATACTATGAATGAAAAAGATGAAGAAAGCTCCTGTGAGAACAGTACACATCAAGATGATACTGAAAACTTACCATCTAATCCTATCCAACCTCAAGCTGGACATCCAATGATGACAAAAGCCAGGAGAGGCATCTTCAAACCAAAAACATATTTTGCTATTTCCATCACTGATGAACCAGCCAACTATGATCAAGCTGCCAAAGATAGCAACTGGAAGAAGGCCATGCAAGAAGAATACACTGCATTGATCAAAAATAACACATGGGAACTTGTGCATACTCCTTTCAATAAAAACATAATTGGCTGCAAATGGACATACAAGTTAAAAAAGAATTTAGATAGTACTATTAATAGATACAAGGCTAGAATAGTTGCTAAGGGGTTTACTTAATAGTGTGGGTTTGATTTCAATGAAACTTTCTCACCAGTGGTTAAGCCATCAACTATCAGATTAATTTTTACTGTGGCTTTAACAAAAGGGTGGAAGATAAAGCTTTTGGATGTTTATAATGCATTCTTAAATGGCACATTACAAGAAGAAATATACATGCAACAACCACAGGGGTTTATACAGAATCCAGAACAAGTCTGTAAACTTAATAAAGCCATTTATGAGATGAAACAGGCTCCCAAAGTTTGGTTCGAAAGATTAAAAGCCACTCTGGGGAACACGGGATATCAACCAACAAAATGTGATCCCTCACTCTTTATTAAATTTACTAATTCATCAATACCATATATAATAATATACGTTGATGATTTAATTATTACAGGATGCAATGAAGAGGAGATCAAGCATGTAACAACATATTTAGACAAGCAATTTTCAATTAAAAACCTAGGTGATGTGTCATACTTCCTGGGGATTGAAGTCAAAAGAAAGTCAAACTCTGAAATACATCTCTCTCAAAAGAAATATATTTCAGAACTGCTTATCAGAACAAAAATGGATTGTGCTAACTCACAACCTACACCTATGGTGTCAAATCAGCATTACTCTAAGAACAGAGGAGAAGCCATAATTAATGTTAAACAATATAGGAGTGTTGTAGGTGCATTACAATATGCAACTATAAAACGTTTAGATATATCATTCAGTGTTAACAAAGTTTCACAGTTTATGCAGAATCCACTTGATGAACACTGGAAAGTTGTGAAGAGGATTCTCAGATATTTGGAAGGCACAATTAACTATGGCTTAACCCTAAAGGACAACAAGAATTTCAATATTACAGCGTATATAGATTCAGATTGGGCATCTGACATTGATGATAGAAGATCTGTAACAGGCTACTACATATACATAGGTGAAATTTTAATTTCATGGTGTTCAAAGAAGCAAGCAACCATTTCAAGGTCAAGTGCCGAGGTAGAGTACAGGAGCTTAGCTAATACTACAGCAGAAATACTATGGTTACAGTCTATACTCAAGGAATTAAAATTAACTGTTAAAAGAAAGCCTACTGTGTGGTGCAGCAATCAGAGTGATATCTACATGTCTGCTAATCCAATTCAACACGCAAGAACAAAGCATATCAAGATTGATATATACTTCGTTCGTGAGCAAGTCCAGAAGGGAAATTTACAAATCAACCACATATCAACGTATTACCAGAGAGTAGATATTTTTACTAAGTCATTATCAGCTAAAATCTTCAAACGACTTAGAGCTAAACTGAAAATCAAGGATTAATACGACCTGATGCATAGCTGCTAGCAATTACTCCCGTATGTGTAAATCTGAAGGTCGTGCTTGCCATGGAAGCTTCCAGTATGTTCAAGATGCCAGAAAGTCTCTGTTTTTCTTCTCGCAAGAAAATTAGGGTTCGCCTTTTCCCCAACCCTAATTTGAAAGGGGGAAACAAATAAAAGCATCTGTGTGCAATATGCCATGTTGGTTATGTCATGTAATAATAGGGTTATAAGGAGGTTCGGGCTTATAACCAGTCTCTTTATTATTTGGGATCAGTATTGTTCAGGCCCATATTACAACTATTTATATTACATGCATATGTACAGTTATCTCATTCAATCAATTACAGAACTCTTTTACTCTCATTCAATCTTCTCTCTGAATTACTCAAATACAATTTGTATAAAATCTATCTATTTCCCAAAAAGTTGGACTGATCAGAAATTTAAGCAAATAGTATCAAACTTATGAACGTTAATATATCTAACAAACAGCTTCTGTTAGGACGTATCTCATACAACTTACATCATCACCTACATATCACTTAGTTGAGTGTTAATGGAAATTTTTATAAATTTTTGCCTAAAGGTTTTGGTTTTATACGAGAAAGAGAGAAAGCTAAGAAGTAGTATAATAATGGAAACTATATTTACTTGAACGTTCTCATTAGAAGGATGCAGTCATTTGAGCACTTAAATATTTGATTCCTTACGAGGAAGTAAAGGTGTATATATCGGACAAAGCATATTTGTACTTGTACAAGTTTCATTATTTTACCCTGTATCCTAAATAAACACCAACCAAACAAGATTTCTTCTCATACAATTTTTATTGTCCTAGTCTACGCCTTAAGTGAAAATCTGACGAATTAGAATGAACGTATTTCAATTAGGGGCTCGGACAGACATCGTACATTCGTACAAATTTAAGAGCCCTACAAAGAAGGAGGTCTTCCATGATCGCATGCTTGTACTGTCATCCAGTTGACAGAGCCAGGTTGGATCAAAAGCTACATTTTTGAATAGAATTATAAAAGTAAAAAAAAAAACCATATTTAAATAAAAGTGTACACAAAACAAACAACACTCATAAAGTGCTCCAAAACACTGAATTCATAAAGGTTAATATAACATTACAAATTTTTGAATTTAAAGGGGACTAAAGAGCGTTGCAAATTAGTATCTTCTCATTCTCTTCGACTCTTTCATTTGTTTCAAAATTACATTGGTTTTGCGATACTACAGATCATAAGTTTAGCACTCTTATTACTACTGCAGTTAAATCCGAAGATAGTCTGGATCGATTTTGACAATGTTATCACAATCTATTAAGGAGATTATCCTTTCAACTCTATTGTATGTCGGTGGATGGTCTTCCTTTGCTCACAACACCAATTTGTTTGATTAAGCGAGTAGTAAGGGCAATTAACGTCTCAAGAACAACGTTATCGATGTGCCTTAGAGTGATCACTACAGATTTGAGTTTATCACTATCGTACCATTTTTTCATATTCATAGAAATCACCTACCGATAATCTAATATCATTGGCTCAATTACACACCACATTTTGACATAGCTCGCTTCTATTTTTGTCAAATTGGAAAGATCCATCAGAGTTTATTTTAGGCACTACCAAAAGAATATGCATTTTTAATTGGTCGAGCTGAAACAGGTTATGTTCTTACAGCTCTAAAATCAGTAGAAACAAAAAATTAGACGATTGCACAAGCTTGGTCAAGTTGAATTGAGAGCAAGACATTACATATGAAAGGGTAACATATGCAATGCAATGATCGATATGATGTTTGACATGCACTAAAATAAATCGATTAGCATAGGGATCTGGGATGCGCTGGATACCAAGTATCTTACGGAGGATGCAATAAGTGTCATGTAATCACGGTCGAATCAAACTCCCTCAACTTCTTTGCATGGTGCACAAGTAAAAATTGGCGCATACATTATTATAAAAAATGTAATTTCTGATATTACGTGCCTACCAACTCTTATTTGCACACCACTTCTTCAATTTATTTCGAGATATGCGACTTTACAAATCTAAACTGTCATTCCTCCTTAACCACTTACAAGACAATCCTAACAGCCCATAATATTCGACTCTGATATCACTGTTATGTAATGACGGTCTTATCAAACCCCCTGCTACAACACTTGGTACACACATATGAGTTGACACACACATTGCTATAATAAAAGGAATCATTTGATGTTACATGCCTACCAACTCATATTTATGTACCACTTCTCTAATTTATTTCATGATGTGGGACTTTATAAATACAAACTGTCATTCATCCTTAACAAGGTGTGAGACAATCCTAACAATAACCAAGAAATTTGCTGACTACTAAAATTGTCGTTTATAAAATGATTGATGACAGACAAGTAGTGAAGCAATTCAATGATCTTATGCATATGCTAAATTAATTTACCCAGATAATATGAATATGGATATGAAAATAAAAATATCATCGATAATAAATGAACTCCCCTCTTTTGGAAAGAATAAAGAAAAATCCTTAAACATAAGAAGGTAACGAGTCCGAGAAATCTTGCACAATATTTGCCAGTGGAAGATAAACCTATGATGAAAGAGATCAATGTACCAATAATGTTTTCATTTATGATCCATGTAGTGGAGGAACAAGAGTAAAATAAATTCTCTAAAAACTCTTTTAATCAAAAGAGAAAATTTTAGAATAAGAAGACTAAAAAAGTGAATAGGTGTTACAATTGTGGAAAACCTGCTCACTTTAAAAGAGATTATCCTTTTCTTAAAAAGAAACTCTAATTTAAAAGAGAATTTTTTTGCAGTCATACTATATGAAATCTATGAAATTGAAAGAGAGGCTTCCCTATATAGATCGACCCTGGTGCTACTAAACATATATGCAACGATAGAAGTATATTCAAGAAACTTGAACCATTTAAGGATGAAAACTATATTTATATGGGAAACTCAACAAAAGTAGCAATCAAGGGAAAGGGATAATAGAACCTGAGTACACATCCGGGAATATTCTATAATTAAATAATGTATATTAGGTACACGATATTAGAAAGAACCTTGTTTCTGATAGGTTGTTAAACAATCTTGGCTTCAAACAAGTCTTTACGTCAGATAGATTTACATTGACCAAAGGTGGAGTAGTTGTTGGAAAATAAACAAGTCTTTAAACAAGTCCCAATTTAACTACTGCTATGTTTTCATTTGACTTGCCATGATGATTTTGAACAGACACTATACTTGATGAATGCTTGAGTAACTTTGATTTTGCCTTAAACACTTATTTTTCCTGTTGTGTATTATTGTATTGGTGTATTTTGTTTGGTCTATGTTCATTGCCTTGTCTACCATATTTATAGTAGTCGGCTAATTGATGTTATAGCTTGTTTACCCCTTATTAAAACTGCTATATATCTTTGTCTTTTGTTAGAGATGATCTGAACTTTTAACTTGTCTTGTTATACGTGAGCTTGATCACTTTTGAATCTCCTTGTACTGCTGCAAACAGATGTTAAAAAACATCAACTTGAACATATTAATGAATACTAGTCATTCTTGGACCATAAAAGTGGTTGACCTTGTTTATATTGAACTGAATATTTTCCATGTCCATTTTGTGTATATGTATTGTATCTTCTTATGTGTGGCATCTTGTATTCTTCTAACTTGAATGCTGCTATATATCACTGCTATGCATTTGTGACTTGTTGGTATTCATTTATACTGTTACTTATGATGCAACCTGTTTTGTGTATTTACTCGAATTTGCTTTGAATTTGTGGTCTTGTACGCCTGCTTCATTGATTTGGCATTTTGTTATGACCCATAAAGTTTTACACTTCTTGTTAGCTTAATATTGCTCATGTCTTGTAGTACTGCCATATATACACTTGCACCTGTTGCTGACCTATAGCACTTGCTGATCTGAAATTGTGCTATCCACTTTAAAAAAAGTTCTGCACTATGCCTAGTTTTGTGTCACTTGTCTTTGTTGACTCTAGTTGTGTACACATATTACACTTGTCCATTCATACTTTGGATGACAGCGTATATATGAATTCATGTATGCTTATTGGTCTTTGCTCCCCATAAAAAAACTGAAAAGAACAGATATAATTCTTGATCTATTTTAAACATGTTCGAGTTTGGTGCATTAATCAAGTTTTTGGCTTTCTTGCTATACTTGATTATGTATAATCTTGTATAGTATTGTGCCATACTTGAATATGTTTTGGCTATCATAAAAATGATGAGAAACACATCAATATTGTGAGGCAATAAAATTTAAAAATAAATTTTTATTTACTTGTATTCAAATCTATTTTTGTTCCAGTTTACTGTATGTGCTTCTATGACAGGTATACAGGTGACTGGACTGGATTGGAGCACAAGAAGACTGTGTGTCAGTGTCTATCACCGAGTTTGTATAAACTGAGTGATCTGAGTGATATGTAGTGAGGAACTCCTGTATATGAGATCGATTGTAGACATGAATTAATGTTTGTATTATTATTTGTATTAAACAAATTGATTGAAATAAAATATATTTGTGTTATTTAATTCTATTTGTCTATTTTGTTTGAATTCTTTTAGTAGTAAAATTTCATGTGACATATATTCAAGTGTGTCATGTCTAATTTAAATAGAAATATCCAAACAATTTAAGTGAAATATAAATAGTGGGGTCAAAAATATGTACTATTTCAAATGCCGATATATTTATTTGAAAATATAATATTTGTATATTCAATTCTATGTAGTAATATTTTATTCAATACAAATATTTATTTATGTATGGTGTGAAATATAGAATAGTACTATTTACAAACACATTTATAAAATAATATATATGTTTGTTATCATCAAACAAAAATCATACTGTTATACTCAACAGATTCAATCTTTAAACATGGGTTGATCTATTATTAGATAAATTGTGAACAAAACCCTGTTCATCCCAGTTATAAGTATTCTTCTAATCTGATATAAGGTTGTAGATGCCTACACTTCAACTTATTTATGTATATGTGAGAAATTGTTTCTATAAAAGATATACTTATGTTTATAAACTGGGCAATCATTAGTGTTATGAGGCACAAATTATTAGATGAATCTATGTATCATAGTTGTGTGCTACAATATTACACACACACACACACACACACACACATATATATATATATATATATATATATATATATATATATATATATATATGAATCTCCTGTATATATGTATATGAAATATTGACAGCACATTTAGTAACATTATATGTGTAAATATGTGATAAATATAGTTTAATGACCTCTTAAATCTATATATACATTATTGTTGCTAATATTATAGAAATACTGTGTCATCTGCAAATACTTAGGTATGCATATGTGCATATTATATAACATGTCATATAAAATGATCTGTGTTTAAATAACTCATCCCTTATATGATGCGTATATAAATATCCGGATATTTTAAGTTACCTTGAGTCCTGGATTTTTACAAAATACATGCCTGGATTTTATATATGATTCAAGTTGAGATCTGAATATGCAAATGACTTGAGATGTGAATGAAATTTTGTGATATGTGATATTATGCAAGCTTATGATTTAAATATTCAAATCTGAAATGTCTCTATATAGGTATTGTTTGTTCTGTTATAGTTCAATTTATATGTGTTATAATGGATTTTTGATGCAGAAAGCCTTTTGATTACTAATGTACTCATGGTATAATTGTATATGTCTCTGATGATGTAGTCCATATAATTATAAATATGTCTCTGATGATGCAGTTCATTTTCTTGTGAATATTTCGTTGATGATGCAATCCATGTGCTTGTGCATATTTCTGTGATGATGCAACCCTTATGTTTTAATTTGGGCATTTTAATTGGGCCATCATATTAACGTCGGCCTAAATTAGATACGTTATTGTTTTTATGTGGGTTGCATGTCTTATATTTAATATTAAAAATATCGTACAGTTTCAAGCTTATGGTTAGGCTACAAATAATATTTACAAGGTTGTGAAATAATTTGTGGCCTACCTAAGAATTTGTAAAATTTGTATTGTACTACCATAGGTTGAACTTGATTTAGTAATCGCTTTTACAACTGCTAATATATATATATACATATATATATATATATATATATTCTCTTTTTTTTAAAAATTGATTCACTTTATTAACAACTATAAAACCGTGCAAGAAAGAGGTTAGCATACTAACCATCACACTAAAAAAAACAAAAAAAAGTATGAAAATACAAGTAAATTTTAAACCTAAACAAACATAAATTGACCCATGATGAGGCCATCATCCCGCTAGCATGCAAACCGCACATCTCACGAGCCCAAAGCTCCTCTAGATCATCATCTGGTCGTCTTCTATAAAAGATACAATCTAAAAAACAGCAATTTTACTTCACATTAGGAGTCAGCAGCACCTTTTCTAAAACATAAACAAAACACTCTGCATTTCACACCATTTTCATCCAAACCATCCAACAAAAATTCCTCTTCAACCTGATCAACTACAAACTCTATATGAAAACAAAAAGGGTTCACATGATTTCATATAAAACACATAAAAGACAAGTAATTAGGCAGATGAACATCACCTAGTTCATAAGAATTCAAACCCAAGCACTAAATCTGGTTGATGATTCACAACACTGTGAATCGTTCCTAGTACCTAAATCAACATTATAGCATAGATAACCAAGTGGCAGTTTCTATATAAGTTGTGGATATCTGAATGAAAATGAATAGCAAAGCACGCTGAACTTCTAATATTTCTTGTTATGTTTGCCTAAAGTCCCAAAAACCTGATAGCATGAAGAAGAATTCACGCTCCCCATCTCTAATGTTAACCGCTAAACAGCCCATATGCCAACCCATACATCAATAATTGTAAGTGAAACTAATGTATCATCACACAAAGAACCCAAAACCACTTACTCAGATCATATTGGAGTAGAAAGAACACTGGAAAGACTATTAACCCCAACCATATATGAATTGTTAGATTTTGTTTTTGAGTTAAAACCATCGCCAGAGATTGCAATTGGCAGCTCCCTTATAAACACCAAAACCAATTCATAATAGTTTACTCAAACAATTCACTAAAACAACTGGTAGCTACATATCCAAATACCATCTACCCATAAAACCATTTGGGGTGAGGAATGCTAAAAGATAAGCTACTGAACATGTTCATCTATCATCATATCCCATTTCATTCAGACTTAAAGCCGATTAAACATCCTCATATTTACCTCATATTGACCAACAGAACAACATTGCCCAACACAAGACGTAGCAAGATAATATAACCCCAAGCATATTTACGAACTTAAATTCTGTAGATCTACCAATTCCTCAGTATAACATAGTTAAAGACATCAAAAATTTAGGGTAAAAATGATTGAAAAGGCTTGCTACTTCACAAACACAAGTATAAATATTTTGAGTATTTATCTGAAGCAAATCTACTATAAAGAATTAATACTGAAACCATGTTCTCTACCCTTCTTCAACACATCGATAAATCTATTTCCGTAATCGAACCAAAACCCTAGCATATCCCAAATCTAACGCAGTCTCCTAAAAATCAGTGACACATACCTACCAAAATCATGAAGAAGTTAGAGAACAAGAAGATCGGTTATGAGGAGATGGAAGTGATTCAACACTTTCGCCAGCAATGCCAGATCCCAGCTCCCCCAATGGCTTGATCTCCTAATTTCGAACAGCTTTGCATCAGTTCTGTAGCGACTTCAGTTGGCCCAGCGATGTGTAGATCTGACAGTATGGCCAAATGATCATATGTGTTTGTTAAGAAACTAGATCTGACTTTAGTTGTAAAAAACAAATGAAAATAAAATGTATTATCAACGAGAAGATCGTTGAAGGTTGATGAAATAAAACGATTGTAAGAAAGAAATTAAAGGAAGGTGAAGAGGACACTCACGCATGACAAAAATTGGTGAAGATCTCAACATTCGCCATTAACGAGCGCCTCCTAGTATATAAGTACATTATATATATACATATATATATATATATATATATATATATATATCGGCTGTACATAAGATGAACAAAAATTTGGTTTTGAAATATTCAAAACAATGGCAAGGTATTTTTTAATTCCTTTAACACTTATGCTATTTAGAATGCTATATGTCCAAAAGTTTTATATCCTTTTAATTGTGTTAATATGGAATTAAAATTATCTACCTAAAATACTTGTATTTTAACGATGTAAATATAACATGATTAGCCAATTCGAATTTAAATTCTTTTTAAACCAATTATTTATATTAATTTATGGTGACGTCTTCCGATAAATACACTCATCAATGCTAGAAACACAGGATATAGGTAATGCTAAAGCATTAGTACACCTTTTATTTTGGTTACATGCAATAGAGTAAAAGTGATACTCAAATTGCATAATTGGGTCTGACTTAACTAGACTGCCATAATAAGATCATGGGCTTAGAGACAAAGAGCATGAAATATTCTATATTTAAATGAACAAAAATGTTGATCATGCAATCTAAGAATTATATACGATATAATTGACATAAGATGTCTACCTAAAAGATTGTGTTTTGGGGATTAACCAAAGCTAACTCAAGGCATGATTAGATATAGATATTGGATCACTTAAATTGGAACGACCCAAACTTCCCCTTTCGGGAAATCCCGGATTGAGTTGAGAACACGACGCATCAAAACACAAACAATAGAACATTTCATTGCTATTTACATCAGATTACAACAATATTCCACAGTACGAATAATTATTACACGTTGGAAATACAATATAAGAGATTTAAAATGATATAGCAGTGGAAAATAATACATAAGTATAATGTGTAGCGGAAAAAAATAACAACTGACACAACTGAAAGAGATACACGGATACAAAGCTTTCCGAATATAACTCCAGCTGTAATCCAGGATCCCGTGAAAAGAAATATCTGCAAAAACCAAAACTACTAGCTGCCCGTGTGGAAAATATGGGCACCCAGAGTTTAGGTTGAAACAATAAACTCCGAGTAAGTCATGGGACTGGTGTGAGAACTAAAATAGTTATTAACTTTTTATTTTAAAAGTGGGGAAATCATGGGACCACGCCGTATAACACGGAATGGGTTTACTCCACATGAATCTTAGTTTAAAATAAAACAACGCAATGTTTTTTTTGAAAAATGACGCTATTATAAGACTCAGGTCCCATCACACAATGCAACGCAACCGGAGGATAGAGTTTTACCTTATAATAGCCAAGCATGCTTGGTACGTTTAAAACAAATTATTTTTGATATTATAAGTGCATAGTGTTAAAAACAACTTCAAATATAAATGTATCAATCATAGATGGCATGGGTACCATATATCTTGTCGCCATACTAGTTCTACAATTAAAACCGCATGATGTCGTATTAGAAGTTGGATTTCCATCATGAACCAAGGCAAGGGATCGTCCTTACCGAATTCGAGACAATATAGCCCATGTCTCGGGTTCAGAGCTCGAGTGCGCCTAGGAGCACCAGGGTCGGTCCACACTTACGTTAGTGGATTAGTTATTCCTGAACAATACGTTTCCCCGTCCTATGGGGCGTAAATCAAGAGCCACTAGGGACTCAAATCCGAGGTACCTCACTTTCCATCATCCATATAAGTAAAAGTTTCTGGGATCCATACCATGACACTACTTCTAGCTAGAAAGAAACGCATGCTCTCCCTAGGGTCCTTCTCCCATTTCTGGTTCATACCATGGTGTGAGGCTCGCGAATTAACGCTATACACAAAGCTATGCTAGTTAAAGCTGTGCTTTGATCATCAACCACAAGACTCTGCTTTTCAACAAAAGCCTTGATTATTTGCATCTTGGCATGCCACACTGACAATTCACGCCATGCAACTGATGTCTATCAATATATAACCTCTAAGCTCAAACGTCTCAGAAAAGGTGTTAAGCAAGAGAATAAATTCTCCGCCACCAAACAGATATATATTTAATAGAAATCAATTAGCATAGAATGAAATCCAATGTCAGACACACATCCATTTACAAGATCGTTCTGGGTCTGAACGTAACTGGAGGCACCTTATTCCTCGTCCCATATGTCCAATACAGGAGAGAGGTCCTCGCATATCCGTCGATCTCCAAGTACGTCTGAACGATCACCACTTATTACCTTGTCTTGGGTGTACAGCCCAATCAAGACATCAGTAATCATACAAACGATGTGAAGAACTCCGGTCTTCAACCACCGTCTTCATCGTCGACTTTTGGTCATCGTATTAATTATTCAGAATGGGTTAAGCTCGGTCTTTCCGAATAACTCGCGTATTATAATCAATAATCAAGTGCTATATGAAAACACATCATATGCCTCACTCCAATTCAGAATATTCTTTTATTCAAATATTCAAATTTTTAGGGAAAGGGTCCCATTAATTTTATCAAAGATAAATTCTTTTAAATTTATTCTTTAATCTTCCTTTGGATATCCATTTCAAAAGATTTTATTAACTAGTCGAGATTATCGAACCTTACCGCAATAATCATTTATTATTTTCCAATCCCAACTTATTCATCCCATGGAGAAAAACTGGTAGCACTCCATATCTAACACCCATTGTGTTCTGGGCAAAATTAATTACCCTTTTCACGTTCAAATCTAATTAAAGATTTAACTATCGCCTGGAGTAAAACTGGGGGTACTCCATTCTCGATCATTTCAAGAATTCGATAAATTTAATTATCACAGTCCCATTTCAATCTAATCAAAAATTTATTAAAACTCCAATTTGGTTTAAATATAAAAAATCATTACTTTATGATTATTCAATTTTAAGAAATTAACCTTGTCTTTAACTGGGTTAAAGAACCAATGTCATTTAAAACACAGTTCACAATAAACCCAAAATCATCTTCCATTAACTATGGAATCTTCACGTAAAATAGATCAATATATAATCGATATAAATTTTCGTATCATACTAATAATATAGATGGAATAACGGCAAAGCCTTTTTAAATTCCAAATATAATAACGGTCTTCATTCACAGAAGCTCATCTCGATTATTACCAAATCGAATTCCATTCAATTCCAATTTGTTTTATTAAATTGGAAAACTTTACTTTGGAAAATTTCCATTTAAATCTTAATAAAAGATTTATAAATTCCAAATTGTATTTTCACTGTTAATCGGTTAAAGAACGAATGTCGTTAAAAACACAGTTCACAATAAACCCAATTCACATTTCATTTTTTTCCAATTACTAAATATAATTGGAAACTCAAAAAATCTTAATTAAAAGATTTATTCTTTTCAAACGGGTTTAAGAACAAAGTTATTTATGACACCATTCACGCCAAACCCAAAATCCAATTCTTTTATTCAATTCCAATTAAATATTAATTTATTGGAAAACATCACTAATTCTTAATTAAAATATTTATTCTTTTCTCAACTGGGTTTAAGAATAGTGTTATTGAAGACACCATTCACGACAATCCAAAATTCAATTCTTTTATTTAAAAGCATTGGATTATTATTCTAGTTAATAAGTAGTTCATTTCGTTAAAAATATATTTTTTATCTTTTTAAATATGGAATTTTTCATCCAAAATCTTTCTTAATTATTAATTATGATTTTACATAATTTTTCCATATTTTTAGTAATTTTATTAAGGACCATACAGTCGGTTTCCATATACGGTCACCGAACTACAATTACATCGACCTTTTCCAAATTTGATTTGGACATAATTCCAAATCCAACCGTTAGATTTCAAATCACTTATACTCATTGGAAAGCCCTTTTCGATACGAACCCAATGGTTCTGGTTTTAGGAGAATCCGACGGTCGGATCCCCCGTTACATCAATTTGAAGTTAATGGTCGAAATTCGCGAACGATCGCTGCGCAGCGCGTTCTATTCAAGCCATTAAATATATATAATATGTATTATATGTATTTTGTCGATTTCCATTTAAAACGTATTTTATAAAATATTTATAAATTCATTTTAAATCGATTCTAACTTCTTTTTCAATTTTAAATCAAAATTGAATATTCTACTTCATTATAATTTTAAAATGATAATATTTTCAAAATATTACATTTTGAAATCACTTCTTTTCGATATTCATTATAAAATGAATAAAATCGATCGATAAACCCGTACGGGTTAAAATAGCATTTATTACATAACTCGGCTTCACATTTCAATATTTTTGTGTCCATCCAAAATCGGACATCAAAATCACATTTTCACTGAATATTATTTTAAAATATTCATTATTTAAAAATATCCATTATTTAAAAATATTCTTTATTTAAAAATATCCTTTATTTTTGAATCGGAATGCAACTCAATCAATTACCATATAATTTCAGTTATATGGATTTCATACATCGTATGTATTCAACAATAATGATAAATAACCATTAAACAGTCCATTCACATCAATAGTGAAATTTACAACTGTGTGAGCATTAAAATAAATAAATAACGCTCATCATAGCCTGTCAACCCAATGATTGACATACTACTAAATATTGGGATTAGTGTATGTCAAATATCATCCCAATATCCATGTGGGATTTTCGAACAACAACAGTGAATTTAAATAAATTATTGGTTAACAAATTTAACCAATTCTAACTCGGGTTTGAATTATTTTTCTAATTAACCAATTTTCACTGTCTAAATTATAAATAAATATTTATAATTTCAACTACTACACTAATGTTAACATTATTTTTAATACGTTAAACATTTCAACTACTACATTAATGTTAACATTATTTTTAATACGTTAAACATTTCAACATCACAAACAACACACAATACATTCCAAACAAACAATCATGGTTTGTACAATAAATAGTGTCGGGTGCTGCTAAGCACCGTCTACATCCTAGTATATATTTAACTGTAAAATAAATAGAGTGAGAAGGAGTTCTCACGTTGACTGGATTCGAAATCGTTGAATAATGACTGTTTTAACAAAATTAAACAAGCGTTTAATTTTATTAGAAATTCCAACTGCTTCTTCTTTTGTCCAAAGCTGTTCCATCACGTAGATCCAGGTTTTACGGTTCCAACGCATTTTATTTCATCGAATTCTGATAAGATTTAGAGGAGTTATTGATTTTATACGATCATACCAATTTACTTAAATAATTATATGCTTAATTAATCCATAATTACCATTAATTACATTTCTAATTAACCCTCTTCCTTCGTCACTTTCTTCTGCCGATTGTCTCCGGTATTCAAACCCAAAAAAGCTCCTCCCTTTTTCCTCCTGTTGCATGCACTTCAAGGCGCCGGAGCCTGATCAGACCTCCCCACATCAAAGAGCCGGACGCCACCACCTAGCGCCAGTAGCGGCGGCTAACTCGCACGCATCTCTAGGCCAAAAATCGCCTTCGAAAGCACTGACTTTGAAGGAGAAATCCGTGACCATGACAACACTAAATCAGATCATCCCCTTATAGATTCATAGAGCTCAGAAGGATCTTCGATTTTTGTTTATAAACTGTTGGCTAATTCATTGTATTTTGGGAAAGATTAAAGGATTTATTTTCGAAAACCATGGCCATTGATACAGAACATGGCGGCGACTTCTAATCCTGAGAATAGGGTTTTGTTTTTGAACGGCATATATATATATATAATATTAATATTTAATATTTTAATTTACTTATTAATTCGTTTCGCGTTCGAACTCCAAATGAACCCCAACGACTGTCACCCCTAGCTAAATACCCCCACTCCGAACGCAATGGGATATGTTTCATAAGCCAATTTGGTTGTTTCGATAGGTTTTTATCAAAACTAAAATATAAATCAATATATATTGAATTTTAAATGTACATTTTAATTTACTGGGGCCACATACTGACTCCAAAATTTTTATTAAAAATAAATCTAGCTATGTTTTGACGATACGGTCCTAACAAAATTGATTTCGTCAAATTTGGAGACCATTTGAAAAATGGCATTTTTCCAGTCAATTAAATTCAACTGAAATTGACAAAACACGTTTTCTTTTGCCATGTTCACATATTAATTCCAAAAAATTATGAAAATTGGGATCTATAAATAATTTGACATTCCAGATCCAACAAAATTGGATTCGTCAAAAACGGAGGTCGTTTGCAAAATGCTATTTTTAAGGGCTTTATATTATATTAAAATATATATAAATTCCAT
Source organism: Allium sativum (assembly GCA_030737875.1). Lineage (NCBI taxonomy): Eukaryota > Viridiplantae > Streptophyta > Magnoliopsida > Asparagales > Amaryllidaceae > Allium > Allium sativum. Next base: position 732,830,454 of record CM060924.1, on the reverse strand, counting down.
AGCGACTATTCTAAATTTTAATCTAGACATAACTTACAATTTATATTATGAAATTTGAATTTTTCACATTCGTTAGAAAGATATGGTTAAACAGATCCTATCGTTTCTTGTTTCGTCCAATTCTGACTTATATTGAATTCTGTACATTTAGTTGAAGTTTAAAATCAAATTTTCAAACTACCGCGCCATTTCGAGTTCGTTTTGTAATTAAAATAAATTTATGCATTCTAACTTTGATTTAAATAAATTTTTAGTCATTATTATTTAAAATAATTATTTTAAATATTCAAAATCCATTAAAATAGCTAAAATAAAAAATTTAAATTGGTTTAGAACTTCCGGGTTGTTACATAAATACATATTAAAATAAAGGGATGTTAATTTGAGTGGGAGTATATTTATTTTATTTATACATTTATATTTATAAAGCAATGACTTGTATAATTTTGATTGTCAAAATTTATGATGCAGAATTATTTATCATTATTTTATTATTTATTATCTCCTGTAGATACTAAATGGCAAGCAACACTAACAATTTGTCACTAAGGTATGTTCTTAAAAAAGAAAAACTGAATGGAATTAATTTCCTTGATTGACACCGAAATTTGAGGATTGTCCTCAAACAAGAAAGGAAGTTGTATGTACTTGATGGGCCTATTCTAGAGGCACCACCAAATACAGCACCTCATGCAGAGATTAACGCCCACAAGAAGCACCAAGATGATGCTCTTGATGTCAGCTGTCTCATGCTTGCAACCATAACTCCAGGGCTTTAAAAACAACACGACTTCATGGATGCTTATGAGATGATCGAGCACCTTAAGAAATTTTTCGAAGGGCATGCTCTACAAGAAAGGTATGGCACAAGCAAGGCACGGTATCTGCAAAATGGGAGAAAAGAAACACGTTGGTCCACATGCGCTGAAAATGATTGGATACATCAAGTATCTTGAAAGGTTAGGGTTTCCGTTGACACCATAAGCTCTAACCGATCTGGTTTTACAATCATTAAACGGTAAGTATTCTCTATTTGTCATGAATTATCTCATGAATGAAATTGAGAAACCTTTGGCTGAGTTATTAAGCATGTTAAGAACTACTGAAAACAATATGAAGAAAGCAGAACCTGCTTCCATAATGATGGTACAAAAGGGGACGGCTAAAGCCAAGGGCAAAGGCAGGAAAAAACAATTTAAGAAGGCTGCTGCCAAGATCAATTTCAAAAAGGCACTGAAGCCTAAAGGAGGGGTTCACAAAGAGGGTGATTGTCACTGCTGTGGAAAGCTGGGTCATTGAAAACACAATTGTTATGCTTATTTAGAAGATCTGAAGAAGAAGAAGAAGAAGAAGAAGGGAAGTTCGACTTTGCCTGATTCAGGTATAAATGATATAAATGTCAATTTATCTACTTCTACATCTTGGGTATTCGATACTGGGTGCAGATCACATATTTGTGTCAATTTGCAGGAAATGCAGTAGAAATTTGGCAAAAGGAAAAGTGGACTTACGAGTGGAAAATGAAGCAAATGTTGTCGCATTAGCCATAGGAAGGTTCCACTTATCCTTAGCTACTGGATTAGTTTTAGAATTAAAAGATTGTTATTATGTGCCTTCCATTAGAACAAATATTATTTGTGCATCCTGTTTGGACAAGCTTGGATTTTCATTTATAATAAAAGACAGTTGCTGTTCATTTTATTTAAATGGGATATTTTATGGAAATGCACAATAGTTAATGGTCTTTATATTCTTAACTTTGATGTGTTGGTTTATAACATTAATACCAAAAGCATTAAATCTAATGATTTAAATCCAACTTTATGTTTTTCTATCACTTAGGCGATAACTCACCCGCTTATGTTCGTGACAAATATGCCTCTTAGGCGATAACTCACCCGCTTTCCTTCTACAAGTGCGAGCAGCACAACACGTGATTTACATCCGGTCATAGACCTTGTGCCCAAGACTGCAGGGTAAGTATCTAAGTTATTAAGTATTTATTATTTAAAATTTATTAAATGTTTGCTCATATTTTCTACAGTGACTTTAAGACCCGCATGCGGACTTTATTTTATCTACTTCTGGACGAGCGTATATCAGCAAGCTGACAGACTGTTGGGCTCACTAGGACGAGATTCCTGTTCATGCCAGGAATGTCATCCTCGTCGAAGTGCTATTAAGTATATATTTATGTTTTATTTTAAATATATGTAATGTATGAAATAATTTTTTTCAATACTCAAGCTTTTATTCAGGTTGAGCTCGAAGATATGGATGTCTTTATCAACCAATAGAACAAGAAGACGTGAAGGAACTATAAAGACACCTTATACAAGGCAAAAAGCATGGAAAAGAAGCCAATCTGGATGAGCGATGAGGTATAGGTATGGTTTCTTCAGATGTGGAGGACTCCCAGGTCGAGGATAGGTTATATACACCCATTTTTAATTTCAGATTTATTTCAGCTATGTATATCAATTAAGTTAATCATGTATTTAAGTTTACAGGAGGTTTCCAAGTGGAACCGAGCAAACATGAATAAAAATTCTGCTTTGCACTATGGTGGCTCTAAGTCCTTCCAACGGTACCAATGGAAACTGGTACATATTATAAATTTCATTTGTAAGTAGTTGTAACATTTTTTGATCGTATTTAATCATAATGGTAACATTGTTCATTTACACAACTTCAGATGTCAACTCTACAACGGGAGCTTACACTTGCTGAGGTTTTTTTACCTAGATTCACTATCGAGCAACCCGATGATGAAGGTAATGTCTTCTACACCTAGACGGATGCTAATTTCTAGTGTCTGATGGTAATAATTCTTAATTTTTAGTTTGCTAGTGATAAATTTGAAATTGACTATTTAGTGTGTGAATTCACTGTTTATCATCACAAGAGAGATACCGGGTGGAAGTCGCTTAAGTGGTGTTGTCCTATGGGTCGTGAGCTGACCCTAGAGGAATGCAACCATATCTGAGATGCTATCATTGACATGCCCGCTTAGAGCAGGCATTATTAGTTAGGCATTATACAGGTAAAGTATTTTACTAACTAAATTATAAATTATATTTAATCCTGAATCCTAAAGTAAAACTCCCAATAAAATAAATTATAGGTAGTGACGACCCATGCCGCTTATAGGAGATCACAGCAGCAGCATGAGATGCTATGCTCCATCAGCAGATAACCGATCAAGTTTCGTAACTGTTAGAAAATGAGATTGACTGTCATGCTTGATGAGAAGATCGTCGTATATCTATCCGAGCATGGGAGGGGGATAAAAATGGGTTAGAGGATGGGAAGGATGAGGATGTTGGCGAGTATATATTAGTCGTTTATGTTTTTCTGCAAATAGAAACATATGTTATTGGATGTTTTTTTGGTGTATGGATGTTTTGTTGGTCGATACGAGTTTTTGTGGATATTTTGGTTTGGTATGTGAATGTGCTATATACTAGTGATATGTATATTATTTTGTGGTATATATGTTTGGTTCTTGAGATTTATATGGATATGTGTTGTGAATTGGGTACATATGGTATGTGGAATTTTTGGATATGGAAATGTGTTGTGAATTGAGTACATAATATATATGAGTTATACAATGATCAGATATGCGTATTGCGAGTACGTGTGACTGAAAGACCAATAAGGAAGCTGAATTGTAGAAAATCATTTTTAGGTATACGGCGACTAGCAATGACTTATAGGTCATGCATGGCATTAGTTCAAGCTCGCTACGGTTCGTGACGACATATCTCCTTAGCTATGTCGTCGTTAATTTGGCTACGAAAGCCGACACTAAACGCGTTGCTATTTTGTTAGCATCAGTGTAAATAACGACAACTTATTATGTCGACTGGTGACGGTTAGCGACGACCATGACCATCAGCGGTTTTCAGTCGTCGCAAACAACAACCATTCTTGTAGAGTGTAACTCAAGTTAATAGTTAGATTTTTATTCACAATTTTGATACTATTAGGTTGGATTTCCTGATTTTCATTCTTCACCGCATGCGGACACCATTGTTGAATTAGAGCATGAGGTCAACAATCTTATTTTCAGTGGAAGGGTCATATTACATGTTCGAGTATCTTCATGTTTTTTATGCTATGCCCACTTTATTAATTATATTATGCTCGTGTTTCTATCCTTTGTGTAAAAAGCAAAAAACTTTTACATTGTTGACCAAGAAGCCTGATCAACAAAGTTGATTTAGATTAGGTGGTTAGACGCTAATGTATCACAAATGCAAATTTCACGTAACTGAAAACTAAAACAAATACAATGAGCATAATGTCTAAACGGCACAAACTTAATTTTAAACTAATGTTTTCTTTTCGCTATAACCAACCAACTACAAACGCAACTCAACTATGAAATTCTTTATTCAAATATATACATCGTCTTTGTATAGTCAATCATTTCATAACCAATAATACATCCACATCATCATGAAATAAAACCAATAGAACAATAACTACAACTCATGTGTATCAAATAAACATCCACAGCCAAGCCATAGTACATAATTGACGCATTAAATATAATTTATATATTAGTTAATCAAAATGTTTACCTCTTGATTTCCAAAACCACAATGTCTATTCCAAGTAGACGGGTCAATGATAGCATCTCAGATACAGGTTGCACTCGTCTAAGGTTAACTCAAGGTCTTTTAACTACGCCAGTCGAGCGACCTCAGCCTTGTATCTCTCCTGCCATAACGAATAGTATTTTGACACAGTAAATATTCAAAGATATATTTGGCACTTTCAAGATACTTCATTTTACCTAATACATTTAGAATCATTTAATTCGTTTAATAACCATTATTTATTGTCCTATTTTTATACCTTAAAATTGGATCTCACTCATAATTTTTCTTTGTTCCCACAATTTCTGAATTAAGTATTCATGTCGCCTTGATTGAGTATATTATGAACAAGGCCGCGAGTTCAAACTTATCAGCCACGCCCGTATATCTTAAAGTAACATTACTTGCCTTGATTCAATTTGAACTCCAACACCCAAATTCAAATCCAATTAACTTCATTTTACTTAGTACATTTTAAAGCCATTTAATTCATTTAATATCTTTATTCCTTAAATAATTATTTTTTTATTTATTAATTATATAAAAATCAAACCTCTAATCATACAATCATATATTTTATCTCTATTTCGATTCAGATAATCTTTGTTTAAATCTGAATAGGCTGAACTTTAGAAATATCAATTTTGTTCAAAGGTAAATCAAAATATTGATAAAATTGGTAATAATAATAAGTCTTAATACATACATTCAGTTTTAAGAGTTATAAATTTATCTTAATATTTTTTGTTAATTTAATGATTGGCCTCGTGTAATTTCATAGTGTGTGTGTTTGTATATATGTGCGCGTGTCTAGTGTCATAAAGGTGGATCTCTCATAGTGTGTATGTATACTTGTATACAGTTATTTTTTAGGTGAACAGGTACAAAGCTCAAGTATGCACAATGACACAAGTGTAGGCATCTTCGAGTCAATCAGAACTGTAGAAGAGAAGAAGTGTTAAATACAACTTAAATGAACAATACAACAAGCATGAATACACACATATGGAGGTAGAATGCTAAAAGTGGAAATTAAATGTGCAAATACACATATGAATATGGAAATACACATGTGCATATGCAAATGTCTCAGCAAGAGTAGCAAATGATTAAGCAACAAGAAGGTCCAACAAACATGTACAGACCTGGACATAAACAATGATACGCAAGCATCAAACAGACATGAATTATAATGTACAAAGCATGCCGGAACAACCAAAGAAGATGAAGCAAGTATGCACATGTATACACATAGTGCAACAACAAAAGTGAAAAGAAATGGACATGCACATACAAAGGCAACAGAGCAACTTCAGAATATATGTGCAGTAGTACAAATCTGAATTGGTCAGAAAAATAAGTAGGACAACAGCTCATACAAAGTACATATACATATATGGATACACACACTATACACATATAAACATGTATATATGTGTGAACAAGTATATGAATGAGTATTTTGAACAAAGTGCAGTTCCAAATCTTTTCAGCAATATATAAGCACTGACTTATGTGCACAGCCAAGCCTAAGTTGAATAAAATCAAGTGCAGTATCATGTTCATGCAAACCAAGGCCGAGAGTATCAATATTAAACATGCAAATATCATAGTCAATCAATACTTTCCAGAAATCATTTTTGAATAATATAGGAAAGTTTCAAAAATGTTGTAATCTGCAAAGAATAATTCAAACTTTCCAGAAGTATATCTGGCAAGAAGATCTTTTCAAATTTCCTTATTTGCTTAGTTCATAAACGACAAGTTAAAATTCACAATGTTTGCAGAAATCAAATTCAAGAATATTAGGAAGAAGAATATTATGCAAGTATATTTTTAAATACACGATCTGGCATATTTATCATAAAGACATGATGCAACACAAGTGGCATCCATACAAGAGCGCAGTGGCATCACACAATATAGCAAGGTACAGAAAGCATTTTTGTAGTTCAACAATGGAACAAAGGCTAACTGAATGGAGACATGATTGAAAGCCAAGTAAAATCCATACAATCATGTGCAGTATCAAGAGAAAGAACCAAGTGCAACATTAAAATTCAAATGGTCAAAGGAAGAAAGATTCTTCCTTTATATTAAATGCTTGAAAATCTCAAATCAAAAAAACATGTCAAGTTTTAATTTTAGGAAATTTTTCGAATATGCATGTGCAGTATCAAGAGAAAGAATCAGTGCTACATTAATATTCACATGGATAAAGGAAGAAAGTTTTCCCCTTAATTTTAAATGCTTGAAAATATCAAATCAAAAAAATATGTCAAGTTTGTTATTTTGGGAATTCTTTCGATGACAAAATATATAAAGAATTTCAAAGCCACAATTTTATCATCTTAAAGGGAATGATTTTTTTTATTTTTGGCAAGGAAGAATAATTCCTTCGAATAAGAAATTCAAAACTTTCCAGGAAATCACATGGAGTAATTTCGAGCAAGAAAGTCAATCAAATAATTTCAGAAATCAAATTCTGATTCACGACAACATCCTTTGAAATCAGAGAGGATAGGGTTTGGAAAACCCTATATAAACACCATTTCATCACTGGAAAGATGCATCGAAACCAAAAGAAAATTAATTCAAGCATAGTAGAATAAAAATCAGAGAACTCACAAATCAAGTTCGATCATCTGAAGTGCCAAATCATTGACAAAGGAGCATCAAGAAATCATAACCATCAAAGAATTATTTCAAATCAAAGTTTGAAGTCGCCATTTGGAGAAGAAAGCAAAACCGTAATTCTTTCATTCGTGGCCATTGAAATTTGAAGCAGACATTTTTTTCAAGTGATAAAGCAAAGACAAAGGGAGCCGCCATTTTTAGTATGTTTATGTGTTAATTTAGGATTTAAGGGTTTTGTGATAATTTTGTTTTAAGTGTTTTCTTTTGTAACCATTCTCTAGTTTTCTAGGTTTTTCTTTAAACTAGGGTTCTAGCTACAAGGTTTGTTGTTGATATTCTCGGCCATACATGCTCTCAACGGCTATTTTAATGGCGTTGAGCCCTCTTGCGATATCTTGCTGCTCTTTCTCTTTAGCTCTCTGTCTCTAAAACAAACTGCTCTCGTTGTTTTTTCGCTACTGCTATTGATCTACTTTGTGAGATGCTCTGGTCTATGTGTGTTGTATTTTGTGAATAGCCCTAAAATCTAGGGTTACGTCGACTGCTTTTGGTGTTAATGATTTTGTGATTGCTGGGACTTTTACCTTTCCTTGTCCTCTGATCGAATCGATATGCGCTTTGAATAAGGCAGTGATCTCTGACCAGTTCCATGTCGAACTCATTGACTTGGCTTCGGTGGTGATTCATTTGGCAACTATGGACTCTTTTTTGGACCTATTGAGGTTTCGGTTCCTTGTTGTTGAGGGGTTCTTCTTAGAACTTGTCCCTTTCTATTCTGGTGATCTTTGTTCGGATTCTTCCAATTTGAGGAAATTTCCTGACAATTCGCTACCAGTGGTCTTAGGCTCTCTCGTCTGTCCTCTCCGCAATCGATTGTAACAACCCAGAAATCTGAGCCAGTTTAAAAATTTTATTTTGGTTATTTTAATGAATTTTGAATATTTAAAATGGATTATTTTAAATAAAAACGACGGAAAATTTATTTTCAACGAAGTTAAAACGAATAAATTTATTTTAATTATATAACGAGCCTGAAATGGACCTGCAGTTCGAAAATTCGATTTCGAATTTCAAATGAATATACAGGTTTCGTTTTAAGTCGGAATTGGACGAAACAAGAAATATTTGAATTTGTTTAATCATATCTTTCTATCGAAGTCAAGAAACTGAAATTTCACTTTGAAAGTTGAGAGATACGTCCAGTTTAAAATCCAGAAAAGTCGCTGTGGAATTTATATATATTTTAATATGTATAAAGGCCCTTAGAAAAGGAAAATTTGCAAACGACCTCGGTTTTCGACGAAACCACTTTTGTTGGATCCGGGATGTCAATTTATTGCTAAGATGAGTTTTCCCATAATTTTCTGAATCAATATGTGAGCGTGGCGATGCTAAATGTGTTTTGACAGTTTCAATTAAATCGGGTCGACCAGAAAATGGCCATTTTTCAAACGATCTCAGAATTTGAGAAATTAGTTTTGTTAGGACCGTATCGTCAATACGAAGCTAGAAATAATTTTTATGGAATTTTTCGAGTTAGTATGTGGCCCCGGTAAATTAAAATGCGCATTTAAATTGAATATATAAAGAATTATACTTTAAATTCAACATTCAAACAGTCGAATTGGCCTACGATACATATCCCATTTGTTTGGAACGGGGGTAATTAGCTAGGGAGGATAGCCGTTGGACCTCGATTGGAGTTCGAATTAAAAAGTTAACTTTTTGAATTTAAAAATAAATAAATATATAAATTATTATATAGGCCTTACCTCTCTCTCCTCCCTCATAAAATCGGTCAACGCAGGAAAAAAATAAAAAAAATCGAAGGAACGAATCGCGTCGCCCGACCTCTCAGCACCCCTCCGCCTCCTCGTCGGAGCCACCACGTCCGCGCCCCCCTCGCTTCCTCCCTCCCTCCTCCATCTCGACCTAGCCCACGAGCCCCAAACCCCTCTTCTCGTCGTCGCCCCCAAATCGAGGAAGAAACCCGCACCCCCTCTTCCACCGCTTCAACCCCCTGGCGCGCCACCCGAGGGCACCCCCTTCGCGAGCCACCATCATCGACGCCATGCCCAGCCTCCTCCTTCGAAAGCTGCTGCAACCCGCACCTCGCGCAGTTCAGAAAGCAAAGAGCCACCCTCCGCCTAAATCCATCAATGTAAGTTTTTATAATAGGAAAAATCTGATTTTTATCATGGAAAATATATATATATATATCATGAAAGGTATATAGTCTTTATCACAAAAAGATAGGATTTTTCTATATGTTAATGAAGCAAAAAGATCGGATTTTTCTATATGTTAATGAAGCAAAAAGATCGGATTTTTCTATATGTTAATGAAGCAAAAAGATAGGATTTTTCACTAGTAGAAAAATATGGATTTTCTTGGTAGAAGGTTATGATTTTTATATAAATATAAAAAAATATGAAATTATTTTTAGAAGGTTAAAAATATAATTTTTATAATACAGAGAGGTTAAAAATATAATTTTTATAATATAGAGAGGTTAAAAATATAATTTTTATAATATAGAGAGGTTAAAAATATAATTTTTATAATATAGAAAGGTTAAAAATATAATTTTTATAATATAGAAAGGTTAAAAATATAATTTTAATAATATAGAGAGGTTAAAAATATAATTTTTATAATATAGAAAGGTTAAAAATATAATTTTTATAATATAGAAAGGTTAAAAATATAATTTTTATACTAGTGGCATATTAAAAATATGATTTTTATATAGGTATGATGGTAAAAATATGATTTTTATTCATGTAGAGTAATAAAAATATAATCTTTGTTAGGAGAAGAGCAATATAAAAATATAATTTTTATAATGAAGTGAAGATAAAAAATTTGATTTTTATATATGTGAGGTGAAGATAAAAATTCGATTTTTATATATGTAGCGTATGCGGACGATGAAAGTGACAATAGGGGAACGATGAAGATTTCCTACATAGGAAGAGTCGTGGTGTTTGAATTAGCTATTGGTGAGAACTTCTCACTCTAAATTTTCTTTCCAAGTTATAAAAATATACTAGGATGCAGACGGTGTTTAGTAGCACTCGACACCATCGTCCACAGACCATGGACTTGTTTGTTTGGTTGTTTAGTGATTGATTAGAATATTTGTTGAAATTTTGTGGTGTGAATAATAAAATTGATTTGATTGATATGTGTATGGCGTGGGCCATTATTAGACCGGGGATAAGGCTAGGCCTTGTCCCGTTTCTAGTATCGTACCGTTATGCCGCCGAAATTTTCTAAAATATGTTAGAAAAATAAAAATATCATTTTTATGGTGTAAATGAACTGAATAGAAATCCATGTGTTGAAATAAAATGTTTTATCATTAAAAATATAATTTTTTAACGTGGAAGTGAATAAAATAAAATATTCATTTACAAACCAGTCGGTTTGTTTATGTACACTGATTTGACAGATCTTGATTGGAACGATAAATTTTACACGTCGCCCAACTGCACAAAAAAAATCTGTGTTTGTTGATGTGAAACCCCACACGGGTATTGGGATGTACACTAGTCCCAATAATTAATTGTATGTCGATCGATAGGTTGACAGACAGTTGTGTTGTGCACTTTGGATGATGGTTGTTTATTTGTCGTGGCTGTTATATACATGTGTTGTATGGAATCCATATAATTAACCTTATATGGTAATTGATTGGGCCTCATTCCAATTTAGAAAATAAAGAATATTGAGAAATATATATTCATGTGTTGAAAATAAAATATATATTCATGTGTTGAAAGAAATATATATTCATGTGTTGAAGTAAAATATATACTCATGTGTTGACGGTACTCATTTGTTGAGATTAGTCATGTGTTGAAATAAAATTTACATATTCATGTGTTGAAAAAAATATTCATTTGTTGAATATAATAACGATGTTATTGAAATATATAAAGTTGTGTTGATTAGATATGCGCCATTTTGACGCGAACGATATTTATATCGATTTTATTCGAATATCGAAAAGGAAGTGATTTCAAAATATAACGTTTTGAAAATATTATCATTTATATATATATATATATATATATATATATATATATCGATGATGTGGAATATTCAATTTTGATTTGAAATTGAATATGAAGTTGAAATCGTTTTGAAAACAAATTTAAAACGATTCATAAAATACGTTTAGAAGTGAAATCGATGAAATATATATAATATATATATTATACATATTAAATGGCCTGAATAGAACGCGCCGCGCCGCGGTAGTTCGTGAATTTCGACCATTGACTTCGAATTGACGTTACGGGAGATCCGACCGTCGGATTATCTTGAAACCGGAACCGTTGGGTTCGTATCGAAAAGAGCTTTCCAATGAATATTAGAAATTTGAAATGAATGGCTGGATTTGGAGATACGTCCAAATCAAATTTAGAAAAGGTCGCTGTAAGTGCAGTTCGACGACCGTTATTGGAAATCGACTGTACGGGCCTTGATAAAATTATTAAAAATATCTATAAATTGTGTAAAATCAAAATATATGAATTGGAAAGAACTAGGATGAAAATTTCCCTATTTGAAAGTATAAAAATACATTTTTATCAAAATGAACTAGTTATGAACTAGAATTAAAATCCAATATTTTTAAATAAATGAATTGGGTTTGAAGTGGCTTTAAAAAAATCAGAATTTGATATTGAATATAAGCCGATATATTTTCTATTCAGAGCCTTGTACTTAATATCAAATGGAATTTTGGGTTTGTCGTGAACCGTGTTTTAAATGACGTTGGTTCTTTATCCCAGTTAAGGATTAAAACTAAGTGGGGTTTTAATGAATCTTTAATTAGATTGAAATGATCGAGAATGGAGTATCACCAGTTTTGCTCCAAAGCGATAGTTAAATCTTTAATTAGATTTGAACGTGAAATGGTAATTAATATTTACCGATAACACCGTGGTGTTAGATATGGGGTATTACCAGTTTTGCTCCATGGGATAAATAGGTTGGGATTAGGAAATAAAATAAATAATTACTTCGGTGTGGTTCGCTAATCCCGACTAGTTTGAAATGATATTCAAAGGAAGATTAAAGAATAAATTTCAAAGAATTTATCTTTGATAAAATTAATGGGAACCTTTCCCTAAGAATGTGAATTTTTGAATAAAGGAATATTCTTAATTGGAATAAGGCGTACGTTGTGTTTGTGTAACATTTGTTTATTATATACGTGGGTTATTCGGAAAGGCCGGGTTTATACCCATTCTGAATAACCGATTCGACGTTAAGTCGAAGGTGAAGATGGTGGTTGAAGACCGAGGGTCTTCACATCGTTTGGGTGATTACTGATGATCTTGATTGGGTTGTACACCCAAGAGGAGGGAATCAGTTGGTGGTCGTCCAGACGTACTTGGAGATCGACGGATATGCGAGGAAAGTGCCTCTGGTTTCGTTCAGACCCAGAACGAACTTGTAAATGGACTGTGTGTCTGACATTGGATTTTATTCTGTGTGATTGATTTCTATTAAATATATATCTGTTTGGCGGCGGAGAATTTATTCTCTTGCTTAACGCCCTTCTCTGAGACGTACGAGCTTAGAGGTTATATATCGATAGATATCCGCATAGCGTGAATTGCCTGTGTGGCATGCCTAAGTGGCAATTGATTAAGGCTTCTGTTGAAAAGCAGAGTCTTGTGGTTGATGATCAAAGCACGGCCTTTGTGGCATCGCTTTGTGTAGCGTGATTCGCGAGCCTCACACCTCGGTATGAGTCAAAAACGGGATAAGGACCCAAGGAGAGCACGACATTTCCTTCTAGCTATGGGTGGTGTCAGTGCTTAAACTGGCTGACATTCATATATTTTTCACCTGTGTGGTTGTTGGAATGAGGTGCCTCGTATATATATGGCGATAACTGGCACTTTGTGAACCGACGTACTGACCATTATATATATAGGTCCTATAGGACCGGAAAACGTGTGTTCAGGTATAACTAATCCACTTGCACTTTGAGTAGACCGGCCTTGGAGGTTCCATAGGATCATAGTGGGGTCCTGAGACATTTGCTAGAGTGTCTCGAATCGGAAAGGAGCTTGCCCCTTGCCTCGACTCATGATGGAATCCAATTTCCAATACGTGTCATTCGGTTTTATTTGTAGAGCCTAGTATGGCGACATAGTGGTATGGGGCACTATGTCGTCTATGATATATACTTATGATTGAAGTTGTTTTCTTCACTTATAGTGATAATAACAGATGAAATTTCGCGTATCAAGCATTATTTGGCTGTTATAAGGTAAATCCCTATCCTCTGTTTGCGTTGCATTGTGTGATGGGACCTGGGTCTTATAACAGCTTCATTGTTCTTTATTTAGCATTGCGCTGTTTGTTTATGCACTGGTATCCTTTGGGTAAAAACCTGTTCCGTGTTATACGGCGTGGTCCCTTGATTTACCGAACTTTAAAGTAAAGATTTATAACTGTTTTAGTTCTCACACCAGTCACATGACTGACCTGGAGTGTATTGTTTTGACCTAAACTCTGGGTGCCCTTATTTTCCGTACTGGCAGCTAGTAGTTAGGTTTTGCAGATTTGTATTCACAGGATCTTGGTTAATAGCTGAAGTGATATTCGGAAAGCTCTGTATCCATGTATTTCTTCTAGTTATGTTTTGTATTATTTTTCCGCTGCAATATTGTATTTAAATCTCTGATTACCTCTGTTGTAAAATATTTATTCATACTCTGTAATATTCTTGTATTCTGATGGAATTGTTGTAATAAACAATGAAATGTTCTTCTGTTTACATTCTGATTTGTCTTGTCCTCAAAGAATCCGGGCTATCCTTACCGGGGAAGTTACTGGTCTTCACATTTGGTATCAGAGCTTTGGTTAACAAAGCTCGAGAACAAGACACATTAGAACCAAATGAAAGAATTCATCAGAAGTTGGATTTGTAATATCCAATGAGAATGACTCGTTAGAGATGGGATCAGTATCATCCTAGAATGAGTCGAAAGAGTATATTTTTTTCAAATAAAAATGAAAACCAGTCTTGTTTTGAAAATTAAAACCATTTTATACGTATTTGACTATTATTTTTATATTGAATTTGGACAATCCAATATATAAAGATTTTGCATATACGCCTTGCAAACGTGTATTCGAAGTTTTAACATACTAGATAGATATAGAATCACACTCTAGTCGCCCAGAGATGATTCTGATGATCGCTGCAGCATCAGCAGAATTTATATTCGAGTTTCGAAAGTGTGATATCTGTATATTTCCATTAGAGTGGTGTGAGAACCAAAACTAGAATAGGATTTATTGTTGTGAGTTTAGCATCAGAAACATAATTTTCTGTATATATATCAAAATTATGAAATTGAAACATTAACCAACTAATTGATTGCTGATTGTGTTGTTTGATTTTTGGTTGATAATTTAAATTTTAAACCATTATGTGAATGTAAGGTATATGTAGCCAAATTGAACCAAATATTGAATTGTATTGAAAATTGTTTGGATTTGCATGCATGTGCATATATATCTATTGAACAGGTCATAGCAAGGAGGCTAGAGAAGAGGAATAAAATTGTTTGCCCGACAAATAGGTACACATTTACTGATTTGTTTGGGTGATGATGATTTTATGAGCCGATTGGCTAGCCGCTTGGCTTTTTCTTTTTCTTTTTGAGATCAGAAGGCCTGTATGGCAGTTTGGGGATTTTTCCCGATGCTCCCGGTGCAGGGGAGGTTATGGCGAAATTTTTCGAAAATTTAGGGTGTTAGCCAAATTTTTGAAAATTTTGGAAAGTTCTTAGAAACTGAAAAGTTGAAGAACTTAAGCCGTAATGAAAAAATGAAAGTTGAGTTGATTATAAAACAACTTCCAGCTTCGTTCCTTTTCGAGGACGAAAAGATTTTAAGTGGGGGAGATTGTAACAACCCGGAAATATGAGCCAGCTTAAATTTTTCATTTTGGTTATTTTAATGAATTTTGAATATTTAAAATGGATTATTTTAAATAAAAACGACGGAAAATTTATTTTTGACGAAGTTAAAACGAATAAATTTATTTTAATTATATAACGAGCCTGAAATGGCCCTGTAGTTCGAAATTTCGATTTCGAATTTCAAATGAATATACAGGATTCGTTTTAAGTCAGAATTGGACGAAACAATAAATATTTGAATTTGTTTAATCATATCTTTCTAACGAAGTCAAGAAACTGAAATTTCACTTTAAAAGTTGAGAGATACGTCCAGTTTAAAATCCAGAAAAGTCGCTATGGAATTTATATATATTTTAATATGTATAAAGGCCCTTAGAAAAGGAAATTTTGCAAACGATCTCGGTTTTCGACGAAACCACTTTTGTTGGATCCGGGATGTCAATTTATTGCTAAGATGAATTTTCCCATAATTTTCTGAATCAATATGTGAGCATGGCGAAGCTAAACGTGTTTTGATAGTTTCAATTAAATCGGGTCGACCAGAAAATGGCCATTTTTCAAACGATCTCAGAATTTGATGAAATTAGTTTTGTTAGGACCATATCGTCCATACGAAGCTAGAAATGATTTTTCTGGAATTTTTCGAGTTAGTATGTGACCCCGGTAAATTAAAATGCGCGTTTAAATTGAATATATACAGAATTATACTTTAAATTCAATGGAAACTGATTCAAACAGTCGAATTGGCCTACGATGCATATCCCATTGTGTTCGGAATGGGAGTAATTAGCTAAGGATGACAGTCGTTGGACCTCGATTGGAGTTCGAATTAAAAAGTTAACCTTTTGAATTTAAAAATAAATAAATAAATAAATAAATAAATTATTATATAGGCCTTACCTCTCTCTCCTCCCTCATAAAATCGGTCAACGCGGGAAACAAATAAAAAAAACCGGAGGAACGAATCGCGTCGCCCGACCTCTCAGCACCCCGTCGCCTCCTCGTCGGAGCCACCACGTCTGCGCCCCCTCGCTTCCTCCCTCCCTCCTCCATCTCGACCTAGTCCACGAGCCCCAAACCCCTCTTCTTGCTGTCGCCCCCAAATCGAGGAAGAAACCCGTACCCCCTCTTCCACCGCTTCAACCCCCTGGCACGCCACCCGAGAGCACCCCCTTCGCGAGCCACCATCATCGACGCCATACCCAGCCTCCCCCTCCGACGGCTGCTGCAACCCCCACCTCGCGCAGTTCAGAAAGCAAAGAGCCACCCTCCGCCAAAATCCATCAATGTGAGTTTTTATAATAGGAAAAATCTGATTTTTATCATGGAAAATATATATATATATATATCATGAAAGGTATATGGTCTTTATCACAAAAAGATCGGAATTTTCTATATGTTAATGAAGCAAAAAGATCGGATTTTTCTATATGTTAATGAAGCAAAAAAGATCGGATTTTTCTATATGTTAATGAAGCAAAAAGATCGTATTTTTCTATATGTTAATGAAGCAAAAAGATCGGATTTTTCTATATGTTAATGAAGCAAAAATATAGGATTTTTCATTAGTAGAAAAATATGGTTTTTCTCGGTAGAAGGTTATGATTTTTATATAAATATAAAAAAATATGAAATTATTTTTAGAAGGTTAAAAATATAATTTTTATAATATAGAGAGGTTAAAAATATAATTTTTATAATATAGAGAGGTTAAAAATATAATTTTTATAATATAGAAAGGTTAAAAATATAATTTTTATAATATAGAAAGTTTAAAAATATAATTTTTATAATATAGAGAGGTTAAAAATATAATTTTTATAATATAGAAAGGTTAAAAACATAATTTTTATAATACAGAAAGGTTAAAAACATAATTTTTATAATATAGAAAGGTTAAAAATATAATTTTTATAATATAGAAAGGTTAAAAATATAATTTTTATAATATAGAAAGGTTACTAATATAATTTTTATACTAGTGGCATATTAAAAATATGATTTTTATATAGGTATGATGGTAAAAATATGATTTTTATTCATGTAGAGTAATAAAAATATAATCTTTATTAGGAGAAGACCAATATAAAAATATAATTTTTATAACGAAGTGAAGATAAAAAATTTGATTTTTATATATGTGAGGTGAAGATAAAAATTCGATTTTTATATATGTAGCGTATGCGGACAATGAAAGTGACAAGAGGAGAACGATGAAGATTTCCTACATATGAAGAGTCGTGGCGCTTGGATTAGCTATTGGTGAGAACTTCTCACTCTAAATTTTATTTCCTAGTTATAAAAATATACTAGGATGCATACGGTGTTTAGTAGCACCCGACACTATCGTCCACTGACCATGGACTTGTTTGTTTGGTTGTTTGGTGATTGATTAGAATATTTGTTGAAATTTTGTGGTGTGAATAATAAAATTGATTTGATTGATATGTGTATGGCGTGAGTCATTATTAGACCGGGGATAAGGCTAGGCCTTGTCTCGTTTCTAGTATCGTACCGTTATGCCGCCGAAATTTTCTAAAATATGTTAGAAAAATAAAAATATCATTTTTATGGTGTAAATGAACTGAATAGAAATCCATGTGTTGAAATAAAATATTTTATCGTTAAAAATATAATTTTTTAACGTGGAAGTGAATAAAATAAAATATTCATTTACAAACCAGATGGTTTGGTTATGTACACTGATTTGACTGATCTTGATTGGGACGATAAATTTTACACGTCGCCCAACTGCACAAAAAAAATCTGTGTTTGTTGATGTGAAACCCCACACGGGTATTGGGATGTACACTAGTCTCAATAATTAATTGTATGTCGATCGATAGGTTGACAGACAGTTGTGTTGTGCACTTTGGATGATGGTTGATTATTTATCGTGGCTGTTATATACATGTGTTGTATGGAATCCATATAATTAACCTTATATGGTAATTGATTGGGCCTCATTCCAATTTAGAAAATAAAGAATATTGAGAAATATATATTCATGTGTTGAAAATAAAATATATATTCATGTGTTGAAAGAAATATATATTCATGTGTTGAAGTAAAATATATACTCATGTGTTGGCGGTACTCATTTGTTGAGATTAGTCATGTGTTGAAATAAAATTTACATCTTCATGTGTTGAAGAAAATATTCATTTGTTGAATATAATAACGATGTTATTGAAATATATAAAGCCGTGTTGATTAGATATGCGCCATTTTGATGCGGACGATATTTATATCGATTTTATTCGAATATCGAAAAGGAAGTGATTTCAAAATATTAGGTGGTGTTTGGTTAAAAATATATTTTGTGTTTTGAGTTTTCAATATTTTAATAAAACATAAGAAAAGTTAAGAGACAACGGAGGGAGTGAAAGAGTGTGGAGGGGACCACGTAAAGGAGAGAGGGACGGTAGAATGATAGATTTACTCATTTTCTTCCGTTACTTCCCAAAATAAGGAAAACAAATAAATGTTGTTTTCTATTTTGTGTGTTAACTTTGTTTTCTAAAACGATCGTTTTTGACGTTATACATGCATCATTCGCATTTTACTGTGGGCGAAAACTAAAAATTAAAAAGTGTAAACCAAACACCGCCTAACGTTTTGAAAATATTATCATATATATATATATATATATATATATATATATATATATCGATGACGTGGAATATTCAATTTTGATTTGAAATTGAATATGAAGTTGAAATCGTTTTGAAAACGAATTTAAAACGATTTATAAAATATGTTTAGAAGTGAAATCGATGAAATATATATAATATATATATTAAATGGCCTGAATAGAACGCGTTGCGCCGCGGTAGTTCGTGAATTTCGACCATTGACTTCGAATTGACGTTACGGGAGATCCGACCGTCGGATTATCCTGAAACCGGAACCGTTGGGTTCATATCGAAAAGAGCTTTCCAATGAATATTAGAAATTTGAAATCTAATGGTTGGATTTGGAGAAACGTCCAAATCAAATTTAGAAAAGGTCGATGTAAGTGCAGTTCGACGACCTTTATTGGAAATCGACTGTACGGGCCTTGATAAAATTATTAAAAATATCTATAAATTGTGTAAAATCAAAATATATGAATTGGAAAGAACTGGGATGAAAAATTCCCTATTTGAAAGTATAAAAATACATTTTTATCAAAATGAACTAGTTATGAACTAGAATTAAAATCCAATATTTTTAAATAAATGAATTGGGTTTGAAATAATTTTAAAAATAATCAGAATTTGATATTGAATATAAGTCGATATATTTTCTATTCAGAGCCTTGTACTTAATATCAAATGGAATTTTGGGTTTGTCGTGAACCGTGTTTTAAATGACGTTGGTTCTTTAACCCAGTTAAAGATTAAAACTAAGTGGGGTTTTAATGAATCTTTAATTAGATTGAAATGATCGAGAATGGAGTATCACCAGTTTTGCTCCAAAGCGATAGTTAAATCTTTAATTAGATTTGAACGTGAAATGGTAATTAATATTTACCGATAACACCGTGGTGTTAGATATGGGGTATTACCAGTTTTGCTCCATGGGATAAATAGGTTGGGATTGGGAAATAAAATAAATAACTACTTCGGTGTGGTTCGCTAATCCCGACTAGTTTGAAATGATATTCAAAGGAAGATTAAAGAATAAATTTCAAAGAATTTATCTTTGATAAAATTAATGGGAACCTTTCCCTAAGAATGTGAATTTTTGAATGAAGGAATATTCTGAATTGGAATGAGGCGTACGTTGTGTTTGTGTAACATTTGTTTATTATATACGTGGGTTATTCGGAAAGGCCGGGTTTATACCCATTTTGAATAACCGATTCGACGATAAGTCGAAGGTGAAGACGGTGGTTGAAGACCGAGAGTCTTCACATCGTTTGGGTGATTACTGATGATCTTGATTGGGCTGTACACCCAAGAGGAGGGAATCAGTTGGTGGTCGTCCAGACGTACTTGGAGATCGACGGATATGCAAGGAAAGTGCCTCCGGTTTCGTTTAGACCCAGAACGAACTTGTAAATGGACTATGTGTCTGACATTGGATTTTATTCTGTGTGATTGATTCCTATTAAATATATATATGTTTGGCGGTGGAGAATTTATTCTCTTGCTTAACGCCCTTCTCTGAGACGTACGAGCTTAGAGGTTATATATTGATAGATATCAATCGCATAGCGTGAATTGCCTGTGTGGCATGCCTAAGTGGCAATTGATTAAGGCTTCTGTTGAAAAGCAGAGTCTTGTGGTTGATGATCAAAGCATGGCCTTTGTGGCATCACTTTGTGTAGCGTGGATTCGCGAGCCTCACACCTCGGTATGAGTCAAAAATGGGATAAGGACCCAAGGAGAGCACGACGTTTCTTTCTAGCTATGAGTGGTGTCAGTGCTTAAACTGGCTGACATTTATATATTTTTCACCTGTGTGGTTGTTGGAATGAGGCGCCTCGAATATATATATGGCGATAACTGGCACTTTGTGAGCCGACGTACTGACCATTATATATATAGGTCCTATAGGACCGGGAAACGTGTATTCAGGTATAACTAATCCACTTGCACTTTGAGTGGACCGGCCTTGGAGGTTCCATAGGATCATAGTGGGTCCTGAGACATTTGCTAGAGTGTCTCGAATCGGAGAGGAGCTTGCCCTTTGCCTCAACTCATGATGGAATCCAATTTCCAATACGTGTTATGCGGTTTTATTTGTAGAGCCTACTATGGCGACATAGTGGTATGGGGCACTATGCCGTCTATGATTTATACTTATGATTGAAGTTGTTTTCTTCACTTATAGTGAAAATAAAAGACGAAATTTCGCGTATCAATCATTATTTGGCTGTTATAAGGTAAAACCTTATCCTCTATTTGCGTTGCATTATGTGATGGGACCTGGGTCTTATAACAGCCTCATTGTTCTTTATTTAGCATTGCGCTGTTTGTTTATGCACTGGTATCCTTGGGGTAAAAACCCGTTCCGTGTTATACGGCGTGGTCCCTTGATTCACCGAACTTTAAAATAAAGATTTATAACTGTTTTAGTTCTCACACCAGTCACATGACTGACCTGGAGTGTATTGTTTTGACCTAAACTCTGGGTGCCCTTATTTTCCGCACGGGCAGCTAGTTGTTGGGTTTTGCAGATTTATATTCACAGGATCTTGGTTAATAGCTGAAGTGATATTCGGAAAGCTCTGTATCCGTGTATTTCTTCTAGTTATGTTTTGTATTATTTTTCCGCTGCAGTATTGTATTTAAATCTCTGATTACCTCTGTTGTAAAATATTTATTCATACTCTGTAACATTCTAGTATTCTGATGGAATTGTTGTAATAAACAATGAAATGTTCTTCTGTTTGCATTCTGATTTGTCTTGTCCTCAAAGAATCCGGGCTTTCCTTACCGTGGAAGTTACGGGTTTTCACAGAGACGAAGGGGATTTCATCACTCCATTCGCTTCTCATTTGCGGTTCTGTGGTTTGCGAATTAGTGCCTTGTTGATTGTCCGTGGTCTTGAGGTGGGCTCTCTTATCTATGGTGGCATTTTCGGCAACGATTTCTATAAGGTATTTTCGGCTTTGCCTATCGGTGATGGTGATTAGACTGCCCCACTCTGATCCGATATTGTCCCTTCACCAGTATGTGTTTCCAGTGGCATCACATCGTCGAAGAAGGGGAAAAGTGAGCAACCTATTGGATCTCGACATCAATGTACCTCTCGACGACGTAAGAGAGCCAAAATGGCACCACTCCCTTCCTTGCTTCGTCGTTTGTTGGCTCTATTTCGTATTCTGGTGTTCTCTCTACTCCTGGTTTGGCTTGTTCAAATTGTTTCAAAGTGCTGAAAGTCAGTGGTAATCTTGCGATAGATAAGGAATCTCTCCCATCTATCCATCCAAGGACCTCGGCTTCTGGGAAATAGTGATTCTTGCCTCCATGAACTGGAGATTACCGTGGGTGCTTTGGCAACCCCAGTGGATTTTCAAAGCGTGGATCCAGATGGTTATTGGATTTCTTGGATAGTCGATCAGGTTCACATTTCTTCTCCCTTTTCTTGCTTTATTTCTTTGGACTGGGATTGTTGCTTTTTGAGTTGATTTGTGTGTTGCATTGTTCATGTTGCAATGAGCCATGATACACTTTTGCGTGTGCTCCCTGCCAGTGTGATTGCCTTTTCGAAGGAAGTAGTGGTGGGTCATGTGTGTGTTGGTTATCCGGTCATCTTGGGATTTTCTCTTTGGGACACTATTGGCCTTATTTTCGAGATTTTGGGTGATTTTGGCTTCATTTGCCTTTTTGTCTTTACCGGCCCCTGTTCATGCTTTTTCCATATCATTCTATGCTGGGCTGTTCTCGAGCCCCTATGCTTTGGCTTGTTGCATTTTTGGTTCTGCCTTCTTTGGGCTTCATCTCCTTGTGACTGGCATTTTTTGTTCGGTCGCTTTGTTGTTCTCCTTCATGTGTTCGGCACCAAATTAGCATCATGTTGCTTGTTTAGTTCTGCTAGCGGCATTGGCTTTCTTATTTGGTACTCGGCTTGTGTGGGCACACGACAAGTTTATTTGTAATTTGTTTGTGTGGTTTGTGGGCTTTTCTATTATTTTTCACTCGGGTGGGAGGGATCAATTTTCGTCTATGCGTCGACTGCGGTTTGGCGTATGTACTCCACATATAGTTATCACTATTGTCGATAGCTATATGGGGAACGCAGATACCCCCGGTTGTTTGCCAGCTCTTTGGTTGGGTTGCTCGGTTTTTCGGTTTTCTAACTATCGGTTTTCGTTTCCCTCCCGTTATAGGTCCTTCTCTTCTTTACTGCATTGTCAATATAATGACAGATACTTTATATCGTAGCGTGTCGCACTTCTGCTGCAACACCACATCGTTGCCCCTGCCCCCCCTTTGTTTTGTTTTCTCGCCGGTCTACTTATTCTCACTTGATTCCGCTTCTTAGTAAGGATGAGATTGCGGTCATTTATGATCGCTTAGCTCACCTCACTAAGAAATCTCGGCCTCCTCGGTCAGGTTTACCTTCTTCTCCTCTTTCGTTCGTCGAAACTTATGGGGAGTCTTCAGGATCCTCCATTTTCGAAGAGGCGATTAGTCAATCCACTTCTCTCCCTATACGCTCTGTGCGTCGTAGATCGCGATCAGTTACTCGCACTCCCCACATCATTCACATATGATCTATTGCGACGTACGATCAGATTGTTCGATCTATTCGACATACGCTTTACCTTATCTTATCTGGTCTTCTCTGCTCTGATGTTCTATCCTTTCTGGGATTTTCCCTTCTTTGTTTTTTTCCGCATCGTCTTCTACTATTTTTTTGATGGCGAATTTCATGTTCTGGAACATTCGTGACATTGGGAACGATGCATCTTTGGCTAGGCTCAAACGCATCGTTAAGAAGTACTCGGTTTGCCTTGTGGCACTTCTGGAGCCATTCATGGGTCCACACGAGATCACTAATTCTGTTCTCTCCATTGGCTTCGGTAGTGCCTTTGCCAATGTCTCTGACAAGATTTGAATCCTTTGTTCCGGAGACATCATGGTCCATCCTGTTTTTGACTCTATACAGCTTTTATCTATGGCTTACACTTCTTCTTTTTTCCCTCTCCCTTCCTCTTTTCAGCAGCTTATGCTAAATGTGATCGGGTTGAGCGACTAGTCCTATGGGTCTGACATCCTCTCCCAAACCGATCTGGGTTTCAGTATCTTGGACTTAGGCGAGGACTTTAATGTTGTCGCCTGTCAGGCGGAGAAACAGGGTGGCGCCTCTGTTAATCAGGCGGTAGTTGCATATCTCAATCCATTCATTGTCAGCTCCGGTCTCATGGAGGTTTCTTTTGTCGGATCAGATTTTACGTGGTGTAACAACCAGGAAGGGCCTAATTGAATTCTCTCTAGACTTGACAGAGTATTCGGATTGGAAGGTTGGTTCAGCCTTCTATTCTCTTTCTCTATTTCCCATCTACATCGTACTTTCTCGGATCATACTCCGATGATTCTACATTGCTCTCCCTTCACCCTGTCCGGTCCTTTTTCTTTTCAGTTCTAGGGTATGTGGAGAACACACCACACGTTTCACCAAGTTGTGGTCGATTCTTGGAACTCTCCTGTCTTGGGCTCTCCTTTTGTTGTGTTTTCTCTTAAGACGAAACGTCTCAAGGATTTCCTTAAGGATTAAGTGTGTAGGTTTTCAAGAATATTTTCGACCATGCTAGAGCAACCGAAGAGATTCTTATCTTAGCAGAAGCCTCTTTTGATGAGGATCCATTTACTTGGGCGCTAGCCCAGCTCGCCTTCTCCTCAGAACTCCATATTGAGAATGACTTCCTTCGCCAAAGGCAAGAATCAAGTGGGTTGTCGAAGGTGATACGAACTCCAGATTCTTTCATTCATTTATTCGTAAGAAGAATAATATCCTCTATATTCGTTAGATTCAGTGCCCTGATCTCTCTCTAGCTTCCTCTCCGGAAGAGGTTAAAGAGACAATATTGTCTCGTTTTCAGTCCTTTTTAGGTGCTCCGTCGGTGTCTATCTATGACCGTCCCTTTTAGCTTTTATCCCCAGGTTAGTCTTATCGTCTGATAATGTCAACATTGCCTCTCCACCTTCCTCCGACGAAATCCAGGCTTGTGTCTTTACTCTCAGCAAGGATAATGCGTATGGGCCTGATGGATTTAATGGAATGTTTTTCAGGAATGTTTGGTCGATCATTCAGGCGTACTTTTGTCTACCCATCCAATTTTTCTTCTCCGACAGAGATCTCCCCAAGGTGTGGACTTCCACCAATTTGGTCCATATCCCCAAGTGCGAAAATCCTCGCTCATTTGCGGATTTTTGCCTGATCAGCTCACGTAATTTCTCAAATAAGGCTATCTCCACGGTGCTAACTTCTCGCCTAGCACCTTTTTTGGATCGTATTATTTCTTCTTCTTAGGCTGGTTAGTTAAAGGACATTTGATCTCTGACAACATCTTCTTAGCCTAGGAGCTGATTTCCCAGATTGATCGCAAGGTCAGGGTATTTAACATGGTCGTCAATCTTTACATGGATAAAGCTTACGACCGTATGCTATGGTTTTTCATCATCAAGGTGTTGAGGGCTTTCGGTTTTTCAGAATCCCTAATTGGTGCAAGAAGTAAAGTAAAGGCGATAGGGATCGCTTATTATGAGCTCCGGATGTTGAATTGTCATCAGCGGTTGTTAGTCGATGATTGGTCGTAGGTCAACGGGAGCTTGAGCTTTCTCATGTGATCCGGGCTGACTAGCAGCATTACTCTGCCCTTGGATAGCTGGAGCGTTTTGAGGATTCTTCACATATTATTGTAGTTGGTTCTTTCGGATGAGCTCCTCAATTAGGCTCCTCAAGTGCCGGCATTCATTGGTATTGTGCCCTGGTTGATTATGAAACCGACAGAATTTTTCGGAGTCGGCTTGCTGCTCTGTAACCCTTTATGGTTTTACCTGAGGAAAAATGCCTGAGTCCTTTGTAGCGGAATAAATCCTCTCTGGGGTTTCATTTAGTGGAGTCAACTCTGCCTTCTTGAAGAACTATGCCTTCTTATGCGCTTTGTTATCCTTCCCTTCATTTCCCCTTTTCTGCCCTGAGTCATTCTTTTGCTCATTTTGGACTTCGATGCCTTTCCTTTCTTCGGTAACACTAGCTTCTACAGCCTTCCGGACATTAGATGGATCATCTTCCACGCTCATATACTCTTCGGCCTTCTTGTAAAACCTCTTTAGAGTTTTAGGTTTCTTCATTTTGAGCCATTTCCCAAATTCTGATTTTTTATTGATAGCACCTTTCAGAGCTGCCAACAAGTACCAAGGTTCCGGTTCTATCACTTCAGCAGCTGCAGCGTGGAACCGGGTAAGAAAGCTTTGATTGTTTCTCCAGGAATTTATTCCATCTTGCTTAGTGACATTACATCTCTTACTTTGGTAGTTTGTAAATGGAACTGGTCTTGGAATCTCCTTGCCAGATTAGTGAATTGATCAACACATTTAGGCGGTAATCTAGTGAACCATAGTGAAGCCACACCTTCCAAGTACACGGGGAAGTATAAGCATTTTATTTCATTAGTGGCCCTAGCTCCATTCATGTGTTGATCGTATTTGAATAGGAATATGTTTGGATCTCCAGTCCCACTATAAGGTGCTATTGTTGGAGGTGTGAATTTCTTAGGGAATTTTTCTTGGCGGATCCTTTCTGTGAAAGGGTTCTTACTAGGAGAAAACTCCCACTCTTTTTCATCATCCTGACGGGCCATGTTCTCTTTCATTAATCGTTGGATCATATCTGAAATACGTTTCTCATCATCATCCCGTTCCATGGGGCGGGTGTCAATCCTTTTACTTGTATGACCACGGTTCAAACTCCGTTGCCCCGCACCTTCTTTGGGAGGTGCCCCCTTGGTCGGATTTGTGGTGCTCCGAGTCGTGCGTTTCTCTTCATGACGTGGCGCTTTAACTTTGGAGTCCTCCACATTGGCCTCTCTTTCATCTTCCCCTGAAAAGTGGGATCGACTAGGATCTGAGGCAAAAGAGTCCTCTTTTTCGTCAATATTGGACATGATTTTTGGAGGTGGAGGAATGGCTTGAGTGTTGAGAAAAGCATCCAGTTTTTCCATCATCATTTTAGTCGTGGCATCCATTTTTTCATTCAAGTCAGTTACAGCCACATTCAATTCTTCTCGAGTCAAGGATGGCCTTGAGGATTCCCCTACTTCGAAGTGGTTGGTGAGTGGAGAAATCTCGTTGTCAGCAACGTCGTTGTTTTCTTCGCCGGCTTTGCTAGCGGTCTTCTTAGATTTAGTCATGACTTCGGATAAGGCCTTAAATTTTGATGAGGAAAGTAAAATGGAGACAAGTGTGAAGGGAGGAGATGCAAATGTGGCCCCACGGTGGGCGCCAAATGTTTTCACCAAAAAATGGCTCAAACACCAATGGTACGTGAACCGTACTTCATCAATGTGGTTAGAAAGTAAATGGAGCCGCAATCAACAAAGGTTAAAAGTAAAAATATGAGGAAAGTAAAATGGAGACAAGGTTTTAGAGTGGTTTGGCCCTAAGCTTGGCCTGCGTCCACTATGCAGATGGCTTGAATTACCATGGTAGTGATTACAAGACATAAAATCTCTCTTAGAACATGCATCATCTCTCTTTTACAACATATACTCTCTCTCACATACAAGTCGCACTCAAATTCATGGAATCCAATGGAGGGAAGATATGATCCGTAAAGGAGGAGGATAAGCCAGCGGTAGAGAAGAAAAATGTCCTTGGTTGAGAGTAGGATGATGGATAGTCTTCAACCTCTTAGCCACTTAGGTGATCTCAATGGATACCATGGCCGAATGGGTGAACGATCCTTCCAATGGAGATGGTGATGATGGTTGAAAGGCTAAGGAACGGTGGAGGAAAGAATTCGACAGCACTTTGTGGTGACAAGGAGTCGATCCGCTTTAATATGGATGCCATGGCCTATTTATAGGTGAGCTTCCTTGAAGAAATGATCTGAGATTCATGTATGCAGGCTACAGGTCACTTATCCCATTAATTACAAAAATGTCACCGCCTAGCTGTAGTCAACTGGCAATAGCTGTATTCGGATGTCTTGCGCGAGCGGGCTCCATGCGCGCGAGCGGGCTGGTTAGGCGATCGATCAAGGCATGTAATGTAAACGTGGTCTTTCAGGAGTTATCGCTTGATCGACCGGTAAGCAAAGGATGTAGATACGATCCATCATTCTTTGAGTTACTTGCCAAGAAGAGCATGCATGACCGACCGTGGTAGCTTGGATGAGCGACTAAGGAAGATGTGCAGTCTGTTGCAATGTTTATCCTTTCTTTGCATGGACGACTTTTCTATATGATCCCACTAAGCTGTTGTGCTTAACCAAGTTCTGATGAGCGGACGACCTCACTAACAAGCAGAGCAAGGTATCTTTATGTGCGAGCGGTTTTCCAAGGGCGTACTAGTCATTCCACACCCATGTCCCCTAGTGTTTGAGCGATCGCCCCCTTGTGTGTCTAGGGAGAAGAAGAACGGGCGATCTCTTATTGTACATGAGTTGTACGACCCCTTTTTCTGGTATGACTGACCGATCCCTCACATCATGCTCGACCCTTTACTTGTGTGCGAACGAGCTTGTTATGATGTTCATCCAACTCGAGTGTTTGTCTCGTACCTTTAACTCAGACTTAATCATCTAATGTGTGTACAAACTTTTAAGGGATAACACCTATAAAATAACAACATTGACTTTTAGTAATATTTAAATTTTAATTAGTTTATCCACCTAAAAAAAGGCCAAGTATCTTTCTTCTTCTCAGTTGTGCTTCGTACAATTCTTATTTCTAAAATCTTACATCTAAATCCAAGTCTAAGTCTCAGTTTGTCTATTTTTAGTTTGAAGTTTAAGAAAAACAGAACATCGTCGGTCTTGATTAAATATAAGAGCTTATGCCAACATGCTATTCCATTTTAGGCATCACAGAAGATGAAAGTCTTGAAAATAAGACAAAAACCTGCAGAATAGTGAGCAGAACTTATAACAGAAGTTCTTGCTCTTGATACAAAAAACCTATCATGCTTAGTCGCATATACAGGCAACCTCGTTTTCGTATTTGCTATTGCGAAACTATGAATCTATTAATTATTATAACTACTTAACCATGAATTTATTGGTCATGGTTTTATATTTACATTCTATATTCTTCAATTGAAATACTCATTTGATGCACTAGTTCTTCTAACCAACACTTAAAATACGAGTGTGAGCTTAAAAGAACATTTATATAAGAATAACAGTTGCTTAATAAGGCTATAAAATACATTTAGAATAAATATACGTATAATTGCTGAACGAAAATATATACTAGTTTTGTCCCTAATAAATTCAATGAAGAACTAAACTATTAACAATCTTGAGAGTGTTGTTTGTAATGCTTGAGTGATTCAGAAATGTGATTCTGAGAGAGAGATAGAAAGAGCGATGTAAGATGTAAAGAGAGTGCTTGTGTATAAAATGACATAAATAAATAATGCTAACAATCATAAAGAGAGTTTTTTTTTTTCCATAATATATAATATTATATTGTTTTCTCATAAAATGTGGCATAAATAAATAATGCTATAAATTAGAGGTTGTTACATGTATTCTCATTCATTGACTGGAAGTCCAATATATAGCAGTACGTATGCGCCTTATTAAACATGTTTTTAATGAAATTGTTTACAGCTTTGCTTTATGATACCGAAAACATGGACATAACCACTAGTACCAGTTTTATGGTTTGGATTATAACTTTGGTCATCTTGATTCTCCAACTCCAATCAATCGATCGGTCTAGAAAAGTATACTATATATGAAACTGACCGAATAATAGAGTATAATTAAGAAAACAAAATGACAAAACGATATTAGCATGCATAAAATGACACAAAATATGACATTAGTACAAATTGACAAAATGATACTCCATATATTAATATAAAAGGACAAAATGAACTTGGGTTTAGATCACATGGATTAATGCTTGTCTGGACACGGCTTGCCCCCAAGAGAGAAGAGACTGTTATGTATTCCAAACTGCAAAATGAAGTAGGGATGCACATTTTGAAGTAGGCATTTAATGGCCAGAATCGTTCTTAGCCATTAATTAATTAATTAACGTGAGGACAATAGGGGAATAAAAAGCCCAACTTAAAGGGAGGAATTACCTGCGCAGCAACATGAATTTGATTTGTTTTATTAGTCACATGATGTGCTTTGTTTTATTTACGTGATTGTGACCTTGTGAGCACATATCTACCCACCAGCATCTTCCTGTACCTAATTTATTTAATTTTGGGTGCTGAAGGCTCCAAGGAACTCATGATGACAAGTAAAAAAAAATATCATCGGAGTAGAGATGAATAAATTAACATGGAACTTGAGATAGCAATGTGACTGTTTCCTCTCTTGTTGACGTAGCAATAGAGGCTGCAGGCATTACAACTTGAGATATATTATTATTTACGTTTAATAACGACCATAAAATGAAACTAAATTATGTTTATTGAAACAAATATTATTTATGTTTAATTATTGAAACTAAATTATCCTATACAAATATTTCAAAAGTACAAATTAGAAATAAAAGGCTTCTTAGAAAGATTGAGCTTCCAAAAAAATGAAACCAAGACGGTTACGCTATACTGTACGGTGAGGACTGAAACACCATCCACGTGTCGATCTGTGGATTTTTTGATATATTTGCATAGATTTCTACAATTATTCACTGAATAATTGCCTAATCATATGCAATTATTCAGCAATTAAATTATGCATATCTGATATTCCATGTCTTTTCGGGAAGAAGATTTAATGTATTAAGTTTGATTTTAAGAACCTACGTCTAATATTCACTAAATTTATCTCTAAGTCATGGTTATTTATTTATACAACACTTCGTGTTGCATGTTACCATGTAGAGTATTCATTTTAAAACGTGGATGATAAAAGAAAAGTAGTAAAATGAGTAATTGATTGCATAATACTTAAGAATAATTAATTAACATTAAAGAGAATTAATGTGTAATTGATTTTCGCATTGAAATGAATTACAGGTTGATTCTACTTTAAAGTCAAATTAATCAAAATTAGAAGCAACTAATTCATATACTTTTTACATCTCTAATTGATAATTACTTTTAAAGATTTTCAAATTGCAAAAAATTCAAAACAACATAGAAAAAATAATCATCATAAAAATTTAGAAAAAATACATAATTCTTGCTTAAAATCTTCAAGGATCTGATGAAAACCATAAATATGCCTACATATGAAAGTTACATCATATTAAATAACACAATATGAAAATATTAAAAACCTGTATTGATTAAAGAAGGACCACATTAGAATTTACTAAAATAAATTTAGACTGACCAAAACAATAAAAAACATTTGAAAATAAATATGTTAGAAAGCACATATTTAAAATTAAAATTTTATCAAATTTCAATATCGTTTGCCAAATTCAAAACGTAGGTGTTACTTATATATTTAAAAGGGCAAATTCTATTTATACACCGAAAATCACTTAACATACACTATTATTTTTCTATAAAATTCTATAACTAAATCACCCTTTTCTCATAGTTGCTTTTTTTAAAACTTTTACATATAAATAGTCTAATTATTCTTAAATATGTTGAAACTTGATGCAAACTAGATATATTAACGAAAATGTTATGAATAATTTAATCATGAAATCTAAAATTTCAGTTAAGAAAACTTTCATAAATAATGGTCTAATTTAGAATTGTATATTTATTTTGTAAAATTAGAGTAATTTTATTGAAATTAATTATTATTTTCAAAAAATTTACAAAAGCTACAACATTACTACAAGAAATAAAGTTCATTTTGTTAAATTTACTCAATTTGATGCAAAGAATTCTAATTTTAGGTAATTGTGTTTTAATTTTGATAGAGGAAAGAAAAAGAAGATGAGAACATGGATAATTTAGTAAAAGAAATGGTGTATATAAAGTAATATATGGTGTATAGTAGTTTATTATAAATATTGGTATATGTTTAGCAATTTTTGGTGTATAAATAGAATTAGCCATTCAAAATATTTCTTAATTGTAGTGTGAAATTCATTAACAAAACCAGTACTAATGCATGTCTGATGGACATGTGCAAAGAGATCATGAATTACTTCTATTTTATAACAAAACAAAATGATTTTTTTTAGTTTTGTAATGGTTTTAGATCAAAGGGAGAGCCAGTCTTTGACAATGACCTGACAAAATACCCGGAGAATTGAAAAATATCAGAAACTGAAATTTATTCAAAATCATAATGTTTGGTCTATTGCCCTTGAAATTCAATTATTATTTAAAAAAAAACTCATAATGTTTTGTCTATTGCCATCCAAAATGGAAACTCATATTAATCACTTCATATATGATTATTGATAAGTAATCTGTATTTCAATATATAGCCATTTATAATGTAATGAAAAGGCATTTATGGTATATTGACAATGACAAATTTGCATGCTTGAGAAATAATCTTTGATGCGCTAATTCCTGATTATCAATTGTTCCATTATTGGATATTTTTGAATGTAAGTATGACAATTCAACCTTGATTCCTACTTAAATTATTGTTATGTCAATCTCTTTATGCTAAAAAGGAATTTATGTGCTGCTAATTAACAAGGCATGTTTTATATGTCTATGATTCTCTTTGTTTTTATCATTCTAAATGCAGTTCAGATGATATACTATTTGCCTTTTTTAATATGATAAAAAAATTCAAGATCATTTTTTTTTGTTTTAAAATTCCATCAGTTTTCCCATATACCTACTTGGTGATATGTGTAAATTATTAAATAAAAGAATATTTGTTCAGTTACGAGAACTATGCTGTAGAAAACGTGTGTTCCTGCAAATCCCAATTTCATAAGAGAATGGTAACACTTGAAGTTTGTAAGGAAGAATGTTTTTTTTTTCCTTTTAGTAAATGGTTAAATTTTGCAAATTCTCTAATTTTCCATGTTAACCGGTCTCTGCAATTGATATAAAATAGGTAATCCTTAGCACATAAATTTTTCATTTGCAAAATTTTGATTCTGCTATTCATATTCTAATTTGCTGACTGTTCATGTTTCAATTTCGAAATGCTTTTAGATTTTGAAAAACAATGACATCTCTACACTCCTAAATGACATATTTCTTTCCATGCTCGTGCATGTAGTCAACAGTTTAACATAATTATGACAATAGTTACATTCGAATATTTATTACTTTACATAATATGTAATCTTTTATTTTTAGTATCAATTCTTTTGGTTACAACATATACTTTTATGCAACCATTTTCTATAAACTACGAAACATAAATAATGTAAAAAAAAAAAAAAAATAGAAGTCAATGCAGGCACATAAATATTGTATATATATCCATTTCCCGTTAGACGGAAAATTACAAGCATTCCACCCATCTCCACCCCTAAAATAACAAAAAATGACCATATAATGAAAATTTTAGATTTAATTAAAAAGGATCTTTTCCTATCAGTACATATACATATACATATACAAGGAATATAGATAGGAATATAAATTTATAATGATAAAAATGAATATTCATTCATGTGTACATATACTATGAACTATTACTCAATAGTGCAGTAAACATCGACCATTCTATGCACTAAAATACTTAACGCAGTAAATGAACAAATTGTGTACATTATTTAATAAAAATAGATGTTCCTAAAAATGAAGGAACTGTGCTTTGTGTGTATGCCTCAAGATATAGACATCAGACTTGCAAGAAATGTGCAGACAGGAAGAATTTGAGCAGGAAAACATGTTCATAAATTGGCTTCAAATAGTGAGAGCATATTGGACAACATCTTTATGATATGGCTGCAAAGAGAGATTATAGTGGAGTGGTTGCAAAGTGGGATTAGGGTGGGAGGGATAGATACTCCTCAGGTAGGTATAAACGGCGATTTTACAAGTGAATCTTGGGTTCCGTGGGCAGCTTCAGGTATGTATCTATCTTTAACCAAGTTGAGTGAGTGTAAATTAATTTCGGAACTAGGCATGCAGTACCGACAACTGTTGAATGAGCTTGCTAATTTCTTTCAAACTGAATATAGATTGTTGGCATTTTACAATAGAGGTTTTCTGCCTTTTTTGTATATTGCAGTATAAATTTTGATTTTTTTGTGATATTTTTCTTCTGTTTTATTTGGTTACTTGATACACTAATGCATCTCTAATAATTTTGAATTGATTATCCAGTATATATAATATGTTATAATAGACCTTAAAGATGATATTTTCATAGCAGTGTCATGTAGACATTAGCTCTGTTCCATCAATGCATTTAGCCACTTTATCATATTAAAGGCATAGTTTTCATGACCGTGACGCACATCGAACCGTGATAGTCCAAGGTCGGAGGTTTTGAAGGTCCGACCGATCGAACCGTAAAAGCCGTGTATATAAAAATGTGCAGCTCACATGAACAATTTCAAGAAAAAATAAGTTTACTTTAAAAATTAAAGTCCCACATTCTGAAAAAATGAGCAAGCTCATCAGTTTTCATGTATAAATGCGTGTAAGCTTGGCAGATAACATGGGCAGCAGGCTTTTGCTGCTTTCCAAGTGCTGCGTCCCTGCACTAGATTTAAGTATTTAACACAAAATATTTGGTTTTTCTATTGGTTCAGTGAGTAAAAAATCGGATTTTTTCTGGTTGGACCGCGGTTTAGGAGGTCTAATAGAAAAAGCGGCTAAACTGAACTACGGGCCGGGTTGGTCCATGGTCCTCGGTTCTTCTGGTTGGACCGTCGGCCCGGTCCGGTTTTCAAAACTAGGATTAAAGGTCGAGAAGGATTATTAAACTCTATAATAAAAGACTTAAAATATATTTAAGCATAATCAATGATTGCCATTGTTTTGAAGGGGTTCATTTTGTTTTACATAAAAAGTATTGGGTATTTGGTTTTCTTTTCCTTGCTTTTTATAAATTGACCCATTTACATCTTTGTGTCGATTTGTGCTGTAAAGATGTATGTTAGTACAAAACTAAAAACTATGGTGCACTAATATTGGAAAGATCCAATGTTAGCTATGCAATTGTAGGGAATCCATTTTTGGGTCAAATTTGAAACATTTCACTTAAGCACGCTAGCTATATTTTACACTTAGGACATTATTGTAATAGAAGGTGTGTCAAATTAAATTTGATATCATTGTTTAATTTTGTCCAAGTTGATACATCAATATTTGGTCCAAAACGTGAGGTATTGTTTAATTTTGTGCATACCTTTTAGTTTTATCAACTATCTTACACTCGATAGATACATGTCCTGCAAATTGAATTGTGAACATTGTATATTCTAGCTTAGCTGCCATTGTCTTTTGATAAATTTGAATATTATTATGATTTATGGGTTGAATAATTAAAAACACATGTAACATCAACAAAGGGTTTCCTGTTCAAATAAATAAATGAAAATGCAGAAAAACACATCATCAACCATTAAAACAAATTCTATATTGCAACTACATATTTAAATATGTCATTTCTCAACTCTCTTTCGATTATTTCATATTTCAGTCACTTTTTCTCCACTAGTATTACCTACCTAAATGACTAGACGATTATCATTTTTTTCTAATCGGTTTTTTATAAACATTCGGTCCTTGCACGTCATGAACATTAATGTAATAAGATCTTCACCACCCATTTATTATTCAATGCTACAACATCAACAGATATCCATGTATTAAATGACATGATACTTCATCCTATCGCTTAGTTTAAATAACTTGATAATCTCAATACACTCAATCCACGGCAAAAATTATTGTTGGGTGAACAACATGACAATTAATTATTGTTACTGCATAAATTATTAGATGAATAACAGAACAATTAATCAAAATAATCATTCATGATAAAATTATTTTTGGATGAACAACAGCACAATTTATTATTGTTGCCACATAAGTTATAATATTTAAATATATATATATATATATAATTATTTAATATTAATTACAATACTTTAATTTTCTTTTATTTTTAAGATTTAATCATTACAATTTTTTTTACTGACATAAATTCTGATGCCCAGCAAAGGGCAAAAAATACTAGTAGATTATTAGTACCTAGTAAAATGGGTAACGATTCACACATATGATTCATCATAACATCATAGTATGACCAAAAAACTTATATAGCAAATGATATATGCTACTTGCAGCAACGTCATCCTATCTTTGCTTCTGCTCCATTTTGTTGCTACATGCATGTGTTCTCTCAAAACAGCTCATGTATGGGATCACTATCATGTTCCTTATATACTTTGCCTAGCAGTGCGCATTAGCATTTAATGTGCTCGAACACATCTGTACATGATTATAAGTTACTTATCACTTGATTCCAAATACACTTACAGTCATTATGATTATAAAGATATATGGATGATTACAAAGAAATATCGATTACAAATTCCCAAATCATTATAAGAGTAACTCTAGAGACATTTAGGCTTACTATAAGACTATAAACCTGCAACCTTCTAGGCCAGCACCTACTCCTTGTCCACCTTCATATATTTTGATATAGTTACTCATGATTTTTGTAACTCAATTCACTATAAAACCTCTAAAACTAAGCATCGTGACTTTCGTGCTTCATACCGTTCAACTCAACAACTCATATTTTGTTCAGCGCGTAACGGTCAAAGCTAACAGCTTGCATTCATACTTGGCTATTACTCTAGAAGTTGCTCCTGCACATATATTCTTATCTCTTATAGAACTTGGATTGTAAATCCGGACAAAAAAAGGCCTCTCCTACAAAATCTTTTCTAGCAGCAACTAAACACAAAGCATTCAAAATTCTGTTAACGCCATATCATGATATTCACATAAAAGTACAATTCATTGCAGACCTAGTTGAGTGTAATAAATTTATAAAGATTGTTTGTTATCTTTTATTTTTGTTAATTAATATGAATATCTCATATGTATACTTGTTTCTTTCCATTATGGAATTTCTTATATGTTAATATAATTTGACCATTCTTCTCTATCAAGGACTACACCATTATTTAAAATAAGAAATCTAAACTGATTCTGATGGATAAGTAAAATGTTTAGCGCAAATTCCCAGTTTGGTACCACATACAAAAATTGAGTTACATGTATTGTTGGGAGGCGACAAATTAGACAACAGAAATTAAAAAACACCAACTATGATTCATGCGAGTGTCAACTGAGTAGCCTAAAGTAATCATGCTTTTTGTATACACGCAGGTTTATATGGAAAAAAATATGTTAAATGATTGTGCTTTTCAGTGATGAATTCATACTTCCATTGAAATTATGACAACGTAAAATTTGTCCAAATATTTGCAAACCTTTTAAGAATAAGGAATATTTCGAATCGGCACTATCTAGAAAGGATAATTAATATTTCGATAATAATTAAAACATCATTTGTTAGTTTGTAAAAGAAGTTATAATTTTCTAAATAAAGCAGATGAGCAATGGTTACATATATACTCATCATTTTATCAATGGTTGTATAATCAAATTATATTAAGATATGTAAAATAGCAAAATTTACGGGGTGGATACGCATATTACAAGACAACTATCAATGTTTTTTCAGTAAGATATTTAATTCTTTATACACATTAAATATAATATATATTTTGAATTAAAACCAACATCAACTGTAGATATAGTAACTTAAATTTTCATTTCTGACACTCACAGAGGGTTTTGGTCAGAAGATATGATTTTCAATGCTTCACTGAGGTTTAGGGAGCCATTGACAATTTAAACATGGACCGAAAAATTCGACGTAACCTTACGTCCTAAATTGCTCTTATTTATATGTCTCCCTGCACCCTGTTCTCTTTTCTAAGCTTCACTAATCTTCCATTTCCCTAAAACTTCCCTATGTTGCATTGTTTGAAAAGAATTATTATTGTTTGAAAGCCTAAACCTTCCCTGTAACGATCTTGATTTTTTATATAGGAATATTTAATGTATTTTAATATTTAAAACGATTTATTTTAAGATTTAACAACTTGAAATTTATTTAAGTAATAATTTGAATGTTAATTTACTTGGAAAATGGGAATATCAAATTTAAAATATGAATTAGTTTATTTTGAAGCTATGTAAAATTCTTTTTGAATATATACAATGATAATACTTTATTTTCAAGGAGTTTGATTGTTTTGAAATAATTTCTGTTTTATCGATTTAATTGAACATTGGAAAATAGTAATTTTTCAAATGACCTTGAATTCCGATGAAATCAGTTTCATCGGATCTGGAACGTTAAATTATTGTAAGATTTCAAATTTCACGTCCATCAGAGTTGTTATGCGAGCGTGCACGATATAAACGCGTGTTGAAAGATCGATTTGAAATTAATAATAACTGTTAACCGGCCTTTTGGTCTAGTTCCCAAAAGTACGCAAGACACACTCGACTCAATGTATCGTGTGATGTTAAAGCCAGGAGTGTTGCCAAGGAGTTAAGGAAATTAGCCGAGAAGAGGCCGCACAGATAGGAACCTCGCCACTTCTCAAAACATTGCCAAACCAATGCCTCGAACTCCAAGACGCCTCGAGACATGCGAACCTCAACTCTGGTTATCCGAGACAAAGGGATCCAAGCTTTTGGTGGCCTGCACTACGGGATCTGAGACTTCTTGTGTGGTCCCCTACTCCTACCTACTCCCACCTAACCACTCCACTATAAATACCCCTCAAACTCACACTTCAAAGGGGTTGGAATTTAGCAATTTGACATCTCTTGAGAGCTCTAAGTAGCCTCTTTAATGGCATCCATGCTTTGAGGAAGAAGAAGGGTAAAAGTATCCTTTTCCGAATATTTGCGTATGACAATTATAACCTCATATAACTTAGAGATGTATGTAAAAGGATGTCATGTGATGTTCTCAACCTTGTAACTCTTTGTCATTAATAATATTCCAAAGACTCTTCTAAAGTGGAAGTAGGCCTCTCATGAGACCGAACCACTATAAATCTCTTGTGTCATTTACTTCTTTCCGCACTTACATTTTCCATGCAAAACTATAATTCTTAAGTAACTAAGAATCTTAGGCGTTTACGACATATTTTATTGTCAACATTTTGGTGCTTTTACTGAGAAAACTCGTATTCGCTTCTCTTTCGCACATTACCATCTCGACTTCGACGTGCTCTGGGTTCCTTGACTAACCTGCCGCCGAGTCCGCTTACGATGGCAAAGCGACCAAAGAATGCAATGATAGGTTCTTATGCTGCAGCCGAAGCTGGAACTTCCCAGCAGCCTCAGCCGGCGGATATCCCGGCCACAACCGAGACCCTTTCTCCAGTGGACCCCGAAGCTCCTATGACACAAGTGCAGATCCATGCGCTTAACCCGAAGAATGAGAGCACAACTCTCGAGCTCGATCAGGCATTGAGAGATAACATCGGGCTTATGCACCAACTCCAAGAAAGTCAATGCATTGTTGCCTGACTTCAGCTCGCTCAGAATAGCGCCCACATCAGAGAAGGAGGTTTAGCCTCATCAACAATGTCGTTGTCCGCTCCAACGCCCCCGCCAACGGCAATGTCAATGACTACGACAATGATTACGGCAGTGGCAATGGGAATGGAAATGGCGACTGACCTACCATCACTTACAGCGAGGGGCACGGTATCGTGACCATTCCCAACTGATTATCAATGACGAGCCGGGTCCGAGCAACCGACCCCCTCCTCAACAAAACCCGACTGCCGTATTCCAAGACCAGGGACCTACTTTCCCAGTGGCTAAGCCAGCCTAAGCTCTTCCGGATCAAGATACACATCAACTTGCACAGCCTCACCATCCATACCAGAATCCTATTATAGATGTCGATGTCATGGAAGAGGATAACTCGGATGTGCATCATAGTAGGCACCCGCGGAAAAGTACTCCCGAGCTTCGACGAAACCAATGGATTCCGCCGGTAGATCCGCATCCACATATCTCTCTGATATGGTCCGAAGGATCATGAGGGAAATGCGATGGAATGCCAACGACTCGTAGGAAACCAACATACAGCGCAACCCCTTCACTAGCTAGGATCATGCAAGAAGCCGAATGGCCACGACGCTTCAACATGCCACAAATGCCGCTTTATGACGGCACGACCGATCCCTGTGCCTTCCTAAACCGCTATGAGTGGAAAATGGACTCTAGTCCAGCGACCAACCTGGTTAAAAGTGTTTCCCGGTCTTCTTGTCAGGCACTACTTTACTCTGGTTCTCTCGCCTTTCACTCCATTCCGTCAACAACTTCGGCCAACTGGTCATAGAGTTGGTTAAGCAATTCAGAATGCACGACCCAACTCCGAAGAACGCCCTCACTTTGTCTAATCTGTACCAAGGACCCGCTGAGTCACTCACAAGCTACCTCTCGCTATTTAATACTTCCCTTGCTAAGGTAGACGACCCAGAGCATCGTACCGTGATTTTCCAACTTGCAGAAGGTGTCCTCCCCACTTTCAAATTCGGGGCCTGGATTGATACAAAACAACCCAAGAGTCTCGACGCTTTCTACGAAAAGGCCGAACAATTCTTGTGTCAAGAAGAAGAAAGGAAAAACCGAATCTCCTGGACCAACCCTTCCGATAACCCGCGTGCCGATTTCATCAACGATGGCACCAAAGGGAAACAGGTTGGACAGCCTTTCGATAAGAATAAGGGGCAGGTCCCTATGAATTGAAGTCGGGTAATGGCAGGCAGGGAGGCCGCAACAACAACCAGGTTCCATTGGATTCCAAGAGGCTCGGCCGCTTCCAAGCTTACGAGACCTACACTCCGCTGAATGAAGATCTGGAGGCGATCTACTTAGAAATCTGTAACACGCTCTAGTATAAGAAACGACACTCTAAAGAGTCCACTGATCACGAGAAGAAAACCGACAAGTACTGCCGATGCCACGATATGTACGGGCACAATACCAATTACTGACGTCAACTCAAGGACGCAATCGAGAAGCTTATCCGTGAAAAGCGCCTTGAGCAGTACGTTTAAGAATCTTTTCTTCCCGAAGAAAACTCGGATCCTCCTGCGCTCGTACCTCCAGCACCTGTAAAGTCATCCCCTAGTCTGTCCATCCAAAGGCGGGGTATTGTAATCAACACCATCTGCAGTGGGCCTTACCCCATACACGAAAGTTTTCAAAAAATGGAAGAATACGTAATCTCTATAAAGCATGCCACCTATGAAACTTACTCCACTTTGGATGAATCCATCCCCGCCAAACTCCAGAAAACCATGCGGGATGACACCGTCTTCCACGAAAGAGAGTCAACGGGAATTGAGATCCCGACCACAGACCCTCTCGTGATCATAGCTCAGATCGGTCCTGCTTCCGTCTGAAGGGTATTGATCGACTTGGGGAGTTCAGTCAACATCATCTTCAAAGTTGCCTATGATCGTATGAAGTTGGAAACTAAGGACCTGAAACCTTACCATGCCACAATCCACGGCTTCAACGGGTCCTCCAATCACCCAGTGGGCAAGATTGACCTACCTGTTGAACTTGGTGACGAGGATCGGAGCCGGGCCCGAGTCCTCACTTTCACGGTTATTGACATTATCTCTCCCTACAATGTCTTCTTTGGACGTCCCTTCCTTATGGAATTCCGGATATGCATGTCACCATGGTCTCGCTTAATGAAGTTCCTAACATAAAGCAGGATCGGCACGATTAAAGGTGACCAAGAAACTGCAAGAGATTGTTAAGCAAATGAATGAACGAACGAGCGCAATAAGGACAAGGGCAAGGCTATGCCTTTGCCATCCTGCGCCAAGACTGTCTCCGCATAACAATCAAAGGCATCTGAGCCTTAGCTCAGGCGCCACTGCCGTCTTTTCGACGATCCCGATCCGAGGGAGGACGAAAAGCCCGGCTACGAGAGGGCTGTTAGATCATTGATTTTGATGATGACACACTATACAAAATACACACGTATATGCACACATTCATGCAGGAATCAACTCAAAAAGAAGAGCTCAAGATATCATGACTGCTCAGAAGAATTTCATATTTGTAGTATTAGATGTTACGTACAATCTCCATGACTAGATATGTGAAAAACATCAACATATCAGTGTCTGTTCAAGTGTCAGACGTCTGTCATATAATACAACAGACGTCTGTCACTACAGTAGGAATATTAATCCTCACTTAGCACAGACGTCTGTTATATATATGACAGATGTCTGATGTAAGCCTCGGGATAATTTTCCTGCATACACAGACGTCTGTCTGTCTAATGATAGACGTCTGTCTATGTATCTGAGTAATATCAGATTACATAGACGGATGTCTGACCTAGATCTACAGACGTCTGTCCTGGCATACAACCATTACTTTCAAAGCCACCTCTTCAATTTGAAAAGTTGTAACTTTTAACTCTTCTTCTCAAAAATGTTTTTCTCAAAAGAAATCTCATTTCATAAAGGTTTTCACTCAGAAATTACAACCTTTCATTAAAACCCTTGATTTCTTATAAATAGATCAAGAGATTCATGCTTTAAACTCACCTACTGTTTCTAGATCTATTATATATTCTGAAAAGCTCTTTACTCTCAAATACTCTCTAGATTTCAATCAAGCACTATATACTTCTTTTTTCTCTAAGTTATTCAATTCTCATATTAACTCAAGGAGATTACAGGAGCACCATGTACGATTCAGTCAAAATCATTATTGTATAGAACACAAGATTGTCAAGATTACTACTCATCCGTAAACCTAACCCTCCTGGTGAAGTGAGGACAGTTTTGATAGTTGAAAAAGCCGAAGGGGAGCTTCGGGACTGGACGTAGGATGGGAGGTCCGAACCAGGATAAAATATTGGTGTGATTATCTATTACTTTACCTTTACTACTTACTATTGCATCATCTTAGTACTTACTACTACTTAGATACATATACGATCCTATTATAGAATTTCAAGGGCTAATCCAGTTGAACCTATGGTGGATGTTCCGATCAGCCCTGATGACTCATCAAAGGTCTTGAAAATCGGGTCGTAACTCCACCCCGCAATAAAAAAAGACCTTGTGGATTTCTTGAGAGCCAACCTAGATGTGTTCGCTTGGACCAACTCAGACATGAGGAGTATCGACCCCGCAATTGCTTGCCACCAGTTAAATCTCGACCCCACACTACCTCCGATAAAAAAAACACCGCTTCTTGTGACCCGAAAAATCCAACGCACTCAAGGAAAAGGTAGACCGACTACTCAACAACAACTTCATCCGCGAAGTCGGCTACCCTGAATGGGTCTACAACCCTGTTTTGGTCAAAAAAGCGAATGGCAAATGGTGAATGTGCATCGACTTCTCCGACCTATACAAAGCATGTCCCAAAGACAGCTTCATAATCCTGAAGATCGACCGACTCGCTGATTCGACCGCTGGATACCAACTCTTATCCTTCATGGACGCTTATTCGGGCTACAATCAGATTCTGATGTACCATCGCAACCAGGATTACACCTCTTTAATTATCAACCTTGGGCTCTATTGTTACCGCATCATGCCTTTCAGACTCAAGAATGTAGGAGCCACTTATCAATGGATGGTTAACCACCTCTTTAAGAAACAAATTGGAAAATCTATGGAGGTATACATGGCGGATATGCTAGTAAAATCTAAAATATC
The DNA here is from genome assembly GCA_030737875.1 of Allium sativum. Classification (NCBI taxonomy): domain Eukaryota; kingdom Viridiplantae; phylum Streptophyta; class Magnoliopsida; order Asparagales; family Amaryllidaceae; genus Allium; species Allium sativum. The sequence continues at coordinate 732,786,964 of CM060924.1, read as the reverse complement.
GAGCAACCACATCCATGACCTCTCTGAAATGTTCGATGTCCTCCATCGATACGACATGAAACTCAATCCCCTGAAGTGCTCTTTCGGAGTCACCTCAGAAAAATTTCTGGGTTTCATCGTCAACTCCCGAGGCATCGAGGCTAATCCAAACAAAATCAAAGCTATCCGGGATATTCAAGTCCCTTAGAACATCAAAGATGTCCAAAGTTTAAATGAAAATGTTGCTGCTTTAAGTCGATTCATCTCCAAAACTACTGACAAATGCATTCCCTTTTTCAAAATGCTTCGAAAAGGAAAGCACAACTTCGAATGGACCTCATTATGCGTCACTGCGTTCGAGGATCTATTGAATCACTTAGTGCGACCACCTATCTTGTCCAAACCTGTGGACCATGAAGACTTATACATTTATTTGGCTGTTTCCGTGCAGGCAATTAGTTCGGCAGTGGAGCGCATTGAAGTCCATGTCCAGCGACCCATCTACTACATTAGCAAATGATTGATGGGGGCGGAGAAGAATTACCCGAAGCTTGAGAAGCTAGCCTACTGCCTACTGATCTCCTCCCAGAAGCTACGACCATACTTTCAGTCTTACCCCATAAAAGTCTACACCGACCTTCCACTACGATCGGTCCTGCATCGACCTGATGCATCCGAACGACTATTAAAGTGGAAATAGAGATGAGCCAATTTAAGATAACATTCATCCCCCGTCAAGCCATCCTCGGACAAGTGCTTGTTGATTTCATAGTGGAATTCACCGCCCTCGAGGAGTCTTCTCCAGAAAGCATCGAAGACCCGGATAATCAATGGAAACTGTTTGTAGACGGATCCTCCAATAATAAGTGTTCCGGGGTCGGAGTCATGCTCATCACACCAGAAGAGCGCCCGATATGCTACGCCTTAAAGCTTGACTTCCCTGCTACCAACAACAACGTAGAGTATGAGGCCTTAATAGCCGAACTTAGAATCACAATCAAACTGGACCTAAAGGCCATCCAAATCTACTCTGATTCTCAGCTCATCGTGTGCCAGATGCAAGGGGAGTACCAAGCCAAGGGGGAACGACTCGCCCCTTATCTTGCCCAAGTTCGGGATTTGCTCACCAAATTCGACTACTTCGTCATCACACATATTCCCCGGGAACAGAATGAGAAGATAGACTCGTTGGCCAAGCTGTCAAGCTCCGAAGATATGTAGCTCATGAGGCTCGCCCCAGTCGAAGTGCTCGAGTCACCAAGCATCATCCGGATACAGATTGATTCGGTAATGAACACCGAGGCTGAACCCGAATCTTGGATAACACCGATCAAGAACTACTTGCAACATGGGACCCTCCCGGGACGTTATACAGAAATACAAACACTCACTCGCCGGTCATCCTGCTACATTCTTCTGAAGGGAGTACTCTACCGCAGAGGCATCTCGATCCCGCTACTTTGATGTGTAGCCCACGACGACGCCAACCGTGTACTAACAGACGTACATGAGCGAGAGTGCGGCGACCACACCAGGGGGAGAACCTTAGCAAGAAATATCATCCGGCATGGCTACTTTTGGCCCACGCTTGATCAAGACGCCACGAACTAAGCCCCAAGTGCGACAAATGCCAGCGCTTCTCATAGATTCCAGGGGCTCCACATATCGAATTAGCGCAAATGGTCAGTCCTTGTCCGTTTTCCGTGTGAGGAATAGACATTATTGGGACTTCCAATGGCTAGAGGTGTTGCACATTATGCCATAGTCGTAGTCGATTACTTCACCAAGTGGGCAAAAGTCGAGACTCTTGCCACGATCACCACGAAGAAGGTAATCAATTTCATCATCAGCAACATTATCACCTATTACGGGGTCCCCTGGGCCATTATCTCGGATAATGGGACCCAATTTGAGATCGTAGAATTCAAATCCTTCTGTCAACGGCATAATATCGAAAAAAGATTCTCAGCGGTAGCTCACCCTCAAGCAAATGGGCAAGTTAAGGTTTTTAACAAAGTGATCAAATCCATCATCAAGAAGCGTCTGGAAAAGGTCGGAGGAATGTGGGCTGACGAACTCCCTCTGGCCAAATGGGCCTACCGGACCACCCATAAGTTAGCAACCGGACACACTCCATTCGCCCTTGCCTATGGATCCAAAGCCGTCATCCCCATTGGGCTAAAGCTTCAATCTCATCGGGTTACCTACTATGATCCGAAAACCAATCAAGATTTGCTTATGGAATCACTCGATTTACTAAAGGAAAAGAGGAACGAAGCTAAATTCAAAACTGACACCCAATGACAACGAGTAGCCTAATTCTTCAACTCTAGAGCCCGCCCTAAGGATCTCAATATCAGTGACCTCGTCCTGAAATGGGTCTTTCCCCCACCGACTGGGCTCAGTCCTCGCTTGGAAGGCCGTAAGCCATACAACGTAAGCTTATAAATGGAACTTTCAAGCTAGCTACCATAGATGGAGCCAAGCTCCCAAGGACATGGAACAACGAACATATCCGCCGCTATTTCACATAACTTAGTGTACAGTTGTTTATGCTTTCCAACGATGTTTTGTTTTCTTGAAATTCAAGGCATTGTAAAGGCTGTTACTGCCAAAATTATTAGTAGAAATGATGTTCAATTTCCTGTGTCCTCTCCGTGTTTACTCCTTGCATGATATGTTTGATTAACCATTGTGGCTAATGTACGTACACAAACTCTCGATCGCGGCATCGGCACCGCAGGCACGGGAGTCGATGCCTCCATTCGAACCTCGAACCAATAATCGGGGATAAACACTACTGGCACTGATTCGGCACCCCGAGAACGGGAGTAAGCGTCGATACTCGAATCCTCGGTCCGGGACGCGAATGAGTACAAATAACCCCACTCGAATCTCGGCCCAGCACCGATACCAAGTATAAATCATTCCGCTCCCAAGTCCCCGGACTTGGGGGCAGCCCGCCAGCCAACCTAGTGCGATGCAAATTACTCGCACGACTCCATCTGACCCCTCAGGTTAGGATCTAGGTAGCTGTCGAATCTCGGCTCAGCACCGAGACCGAGCTTAAATCATTCCCACTATTAAGCCCTAGGGCTTGGGGGCAGCCCATCGTCCACAATCCGACCTCCGAGTCTGTATCCGGGCACCCTTAGGGGAATAAACGACGCCCTTGTGCTGTAAACCCGAATGAACGACGTAAGAGCCAATAATCGGACGAATCGCAACGTCCACGCCTTCAACCTACTTGGAACTAACTCTGGGCAGTCCAAGGCAGAAGGCGCCTAGTTTGGTTTCCATACCATTCAAGGCTCTTGCAAACGGGGGACACCTCGAACGAAACCAGTGCTCGATCTCCCTGGAACTGGAATTTCCCAAGAGCGAGATCCCTGATCACATTTCTATATGTGTAACAATAAGTACGCTTGTGCAAGTACAGGACGCTGAAAAACATGAGAAGAACATTCGAACACTTAACACGAAATGCGATTTTACTAATTAATATTTCCTTTCACACACACACACAAAACAAACTACATGTCTCACATCTTTTTTTAATGATAGGATGTACATGAGAACCACACCGTGCCTTTAAAAACCAAAAGCGAGGGTCGTACTCACGTATACTATCGTCCTACATAGCCAAAATATTAGTAATAACTATAGTAATTACTAATGCTACTCATTCTTCTTCTTTCTCTACTTCTTTTGGACAGATTCAGAACTAGGTGGATCGCCAGAAGTGGATCTCTTCCTTCCAGAACTGTCGTTGCTTCTTCCTCTTTCGCCCTTTGGAGGGGTTATCGACTCATGAGAAATCGAGATGCGCCTTCCACCTTCGTCCTCAACGCTAGTAATCTCCGTGATGTCGATAGGGACACTGTATTGCACTGGCTTGGAGGCAACACCTAAAGCAATGGACAGCACGACGTCACCCTTTCCCGGGACTTCCTTGGCCTCTAACTCCACTTTCTTCTAGGCCTCTTTGGCAGCTTTCCGATCAGCCAACTTCTGGGATTTGAGCTTCACCATGTCGTCAGCCTTGAGTTTCTCATAAGTTGCGGTGGCCCTCTACTTAGCATCATCAGCCTCTTTTTGTTTAGCCTCGGCGGCAACCTTCCCCTTTTCAGCGTCATCCGCAGCTTTCTTTCATCTCGCCTCTTCGGCAACCCTTTCCGCATCGGCATCAGCTTTCTCCTTCTCCCATACAACAACAGCCCTTCTCTCAACATCCCGCCTGTCCTTATCCTGGGCCTCTTGCCTAGCGGCTTCATCCTACATTCTCTTCTCTTCCTGCTCATTAGACTTAGCCACCATCTGAGCCTTTTGGGTCTCCACCAGAGCTTGCATTGAGGGCACGTCGGCATCCACTAGATCCATCACATGAGCACCCTGGTCGTCTACCATCTCTCCTTCCTCTATAAGGCCTTTATAAATGTTTGACCCTAACTTAACATCCAAGAAAGTATCCACTTGACCGCCTGCCTCTCCGAGTTGTATCCATGGTAGTCCTTGCCCAGATTCCGTTGTTTGGGGAGCATGGGGGCAAAGCCCGGTGTCATGGCAGTTCTAGGAAGGGCTGCACAGTAAAAACACAACCTTTTGGTCCACAAATTCGGTAATTACATCATCTTTGGGAATTCACGGTAAAGGCAATTTACCTCTGGACAGGGATGGCGCAGGTATGATGGGGAGTTCGCTCATTGTAGCAGCAAAAGTAAGTCCAGTCACTCTCAGTCCTGGGTGCTCGGGATCATACTCGGTTGAGGCCCGGACCGAAGCAGTGGGATCGCTGGTTGTGGCAAATTCAGGGAATGGCGGACGGTAAGAGCTTCCTTCCACAAACGTCTCAGCAACAATCACGCTTCCGAAGAACAAACTTCCCCATCTCAGCAGCGCGTTTGGCACGTCTCTCCCTCTCTGCATACTCCTGTAGCCACTTCCTCCCTTCCTCTAGCTTCTCATGCTCCTCGTCAGTCAGGAGCTCGGTCATCAGTTGACTCTCATCTAGACTTCCCATTTCTACCTGACGCAACCAAGCCTCATATGGCATCAGTCTCTCCTATGTTTGTTCCAGCGCCCGAGGGTAATCCTCAACCCAGGAGATTCCATGGAACTTTATAACCTTGACATACATATTCCAAATGTGTTTTTCTAGGGATGCCTCCGCCCGAGTCTCTGCATCCTTGATCTCCTCCCTCAACTGTTCCACCTCCCTCAGGTGCTTGGCCTTTAATCCATCCACTGAGCTCGATACATCCTTAGTACTAGCCTCAGCATCCTCTTTTTCCTTTTTTCCCGCTTCTATCTTCCTTCTCAGCTCAACGACCTCCGCATTCTCAGCCCTCAGCCTCTCATTCTCCGCTCTCGAAGCCTCGTTGTCTTTCTGGAGCTGGGATACCCACTCGTCCTTCTCCAGTTTAGCATTTACTTTTTCTAAATCGGCTTTGTCCCTTTTCACAGCCATGTTCTCATTTGTTAACAAGGATGCAGTATCCATAAAAGTTGAGCTGGCATGATCTGCCTCCTTCTTCAGCATCTCGTACATCTCCTTCAGCTCCTCTGCAACAACAACAACATTAAAAGTTAACACTCGAAGGTATAAAGGCGAACGAAGAAATGTTATGACACGAGAAGCAGATCTACCCATTTCCTTCTCCATGTTACGAATGGTCGTCCACTAGCCGTCAATAGTTAGTCCCTGATTCAGGATTTCCCACGTTCTTCCTTTAAATTAGCTCTGAAAGGTGGAGGGAATACTTAGTAAGCTCTTTGGCCTGGTAGTACGCGACCCTCACCTGCATCCATACCTCTTCGGTGTCAGCCCAAGGAATCGGGTTAATGTCCGGAATGAACACTAATTCATAGAAGTAATGATGGGGAAACTTCTCCTTTAGCATTGCTTTCGTCTCCTCAACGGAAAGCTCTCGGGTCTCAGGCTCCACCAGCTCCTGGTTCTTCTTCTTCGCCAGCTCCTTCTTCTTCTTCGAATGATGGGTCCCATGGTCCTTTCCTTTGGATACGTGGACAGGAGCCAAAGCTACAGTGTGAGAAGAAGCTGTCGACGAAGAGTACCGAGGGCCCGCTACGTCAAATTTGGAATCTGTCTCGGATAATCGGTTAGGAGGAGGAGTGGGAGATCACCGGGATCGGTCTCTATGGCGATGATCGCTGCCGCTATCCTACGGAGGTGGAGATTCACCAAATAAGCTGGCCGCTCTTCTGAAACTGTCAAGAAAAGTGTTTCTCGGGGGTCGGTAGCCGCCTGATCCATAACCACATCCTCTTCCTCTAGCCATGTCACCTATCAAAGAAACAATTGAAAATTTAGACTCGCACTACCTACATATATGATCACATGCTGTGCAATGCAGTGCTTATGAGTACGTGTATCCTAAGTGTTCTCTCAACATACCAAATGGTGGTCCGCCCAAAGGAGTGAACTCCCCCGCAACTAAAGCTAGCTTTTCCATACTTGTCGTACCAAGCCAAAGAGACAATTCTAGAGGGAGTTTATTAAGATCATCAAACTGACCTTCCCTCTCAAGCGAAATGGCGATTTTTGAGGTAGCCATCGGAGACTGTGGCCTCGGCGATGCTCCTACCCCCACCTCGTCGGTTATAAGCGGAACATGAGCGTTCAACGGGTCCTCGCCCCCCGACAAATTCGTCCTCATCGCCAACCTCATCCCCGCCAGTATCTTCTTAGGTCTTGGTAGCCTTGCGTGGTTTAGGCTTGGTGGGGGCATCTTCCTCTTCCGACCAAGAGAGCTCGCCCTTTTTGTGGCATCCGGCGCCGTACCACCACTGACAATGGTAGGTCTAATTACGGCTCGATCGCCGGGGAGCAGCCCCGCCCGACGAAGGCGATCTTGTCTTATGACTCTCTCGGTAGAGCGCGATTCAGCCGATAAAGCTCGTAAAGCCTCAAGGCGTTGTTGGTACTTGATGCCGGTGAGTGCCTTAGGATTTCTTATTGTATAGAAACAAAGGAAAACGTAATTTACCAGATCCACGAGTTTTAAATAAAAAAAAGATCAAGGATGCTTACTTCCTTCCAGCCACCTCCTTGCAAATTTAGGAGGGCAACGCACAAAAAACCAAACATGCTTGAATACAATCACCTTGGGCCACGTTCCGACAAAAGACTTAGTGGTGGGCGAAGCCTCGAAGAAGTATTGAGACGACGAGGCAGTAGCCCTCTGCTTTAATTGAAACAAGTACTGAATATCCTTGCCAGTGGGTTTTAACTGCAAGTACTCCCTAACGAGAATGTAGGTGCCTAAGAGAACAGCATACGCGTTTGGATGGAGCTGCAACGATATAAGGCGAAAGTAATACAACATGTCCCGAATAAAATGATTGGGTGGTGGCACGCACCCGGTAAAGCAAACCTGCCTATTCCAAGCAGTATACCCCTCCAAGGGTGCGTGAGCCCAGCCATCGTTTGCTGGCGATACAGCCTCCCCTTAGGGAACGTGAAACCGTAAAGCCATGCGCCTTACCACAGTTGCATCCATACGATACAGCACCAAATCCGGTGGATCTTCAAGTATAACCGCGTCCACCAATGTATCCGGAGCCAATGGCGCATCTCCCTCGACGATATCTACATTCTCTACCTCCTCATGTACGATCGAAGACTGTTGTCTTTTTGGTTTTTCCCCATGATCAGATGCTTCTGGCAAACTTGTCGTCTGAGAAGGATTGGCTCTACCAGAAGTCTCAAGCTCGCTGCTCGTTGCGTTAGCGTTGCTAGTTGAGTTGGAAGTGTGCGACAATGGTAAAGAAATTTTGGCTTCTGAAGTCTACTCGGCCATAGACCTGGTCTTCATTGCTAGCTATGCTTTTAACACGCTAGCGTTAGACATCGTAGTTGAGTAACCTGTACCCCTCGCGTTGGTGTAAACTAGCATGTGTGTGTGGTGCGATGCGATATCAAGATAATACAGTTTACAAGCCAAGAATGTTGGTCGCAACGACAACGACAAGTCCTTGAGACTGTCGCCATCATCGCAATCAACTAACGTTACTGGATTCGCACCAACTCGCAACTACGTTGTGCTTAAGATCTACAAGAGAGGTCCAAATAGTTAGACAACTTGGTCACAGTTTGAGTTTATGCTCTTATCCTATGTGTAAGTTCAAATCATCGACAGCGTGACCATTAACATATGCATTGGTTCAGTCATGCAAGCGACACAAAAACGGTATGAATCCAGAAGCAGGCAGTCGAGAGCTCGAAGTCTCAAGAAGGAAGCTCGACACACCAGTAACAGCAGAAGTCCCCGAGAAGAAAGGGGAGACTTCGTACCCCATACTTGGGGTACGAAATTTCGTACCCCGGTCGAGGCATGAACCTCGTACCCCATGGGATACGAAGTTCACACCCAGCGGGGTACAAAGTTTGTGCCCTGGCGGGGGTATGAGGTCACGTACCCCCAAACAAACGAGGTATGAAATTTCGTATCCTTAAGTTAAGGGATACAAGTTCTCCTTCCACTATTCCCAACCATGGTCACTCCTCCTCCATCACGCGCCACTTTGAGCCCTCGAATCCCACTTTCTCCCTTCCTCTCTAAATTCTCTCACTACTGAACCTCATCTCCCCGACATCAAAGCCCGGAGTAGCGGGAAACTCGAAGCCCGATCTCGACCCCAACTTGATCGAGAACCGCTTCAACATCCCCTCTAGGCACCATAGCTGAGCTCGAGGGAAGAAGCTCATGGCCTTAGTCGCGGTCAAATCCACCTTTAAGTGTCGAGTTCGAGATCTCGGGTCCGAAAAACAATGTCCAAATCGCAAATAAAAGGAAGAAGAAAGAGAGAATAGGGGGAGAGCCGCTATTTATAGGGGGAGCTGCTGACTCTTCGTGTTCCGCAATGGAACATAAATTCTTGTACCCTAGTGGGGTACGAAAATTCGTACCCCACCGGAGTACGAGATTTCGTACCCCGGTTTGGGTATGAAATTCTTGTACCCCAACACGGGTACGAATGAAAAAAATCATCATAAACAACATATATATATATATATATATATATACACATATGACGTGCATGCATATACGGACAATTACAAGAGCGCAAGTTCAATGTAGTGTGTGTACTTAACGACGTGAACACGACGTCACACCAACAATGGCTCATTTATGATTACAACACATACGAGCTTAACAACTAACGTCTATTTTCATTAGTGTACAGGATAAGGCAACGACTCAACCATTACTTTTACCAACGCAAAGCACATCATGTTAAGACAAGACATACTTTGGGGGAAAATGTTAACCGTCCATTTGGTCCGGACCCCAAAAGTACTCAAGACACACTCGACTCAACGTATCACATGATGCTAAAGCCGGGAGTGTTGCCAAGGAGTTAAGGAAATAAGCCGAGAAGAGGCCGCGCAGACAGGAACCTCTCCACTCCTCAAAACATTGCCAAACCATGCCTCGGACTCCAAGACGCCTCGAGACTTGCGAATCTCAACTCTGCCTAACTCAATCCAGCATGACTCGTACCCCTTAAGGTACGAATTTCGTACCCTTTGGGGTATGAAATTCATACCCCACACGGTACGAATTTCATACCCCACTAAGGGGTACGAGTTCCTAGGGGAGAGACTACGGGATCCGATCTTTTAGTGGCCTGCACTACGGGATCCGAGACTTCTAGTGTGGTTCCCTACTCCTACCTACTCCCACCTAACCACTCCACCATAAATACCCCTCAAACTCATACTTCAAAGGGGTTGGAATTTAGTGATTTGACATCTCATGAGAGTTCCAAGTAGCCTCTTTAATGGCATCCATGCTTTGAGGAAGAAGAAGGGAAAAATTGTCTTTTTCCTAATATTTGCATATGAAAATTATGACCTCATATGACTTAGAGATGTATGTAAAAGGATGTCATGTGATGTTCTCAACCTTGTAACTCTTTGTCATTAATAATATTCCAATGACTCTTCTAAAGTGGACATAGGCCTCTTGCGAGGCCGAACCACTATAAATCTCTTGTGTCATTTACTGCTTTCCGCACTTACATTTTCCATGTGAAACTATAATTCTTAAGTAACTAAGAATCTTGGGTGTTTACGACATATTTTGCCATCAACAATAACTTATAATTTAATTTCTAAAAAAGGCTGAAAACGATCGAATTGGCTCCAGAAACATGTTCCATTCTGTTTGGAATAGGGATATTTGGTTAGGAATGACAGTCGTTGCACTTCATTTGGAGTTCATGAGATTTTCTATACATATATGAATAAAATATTAATAAACTGGACCTATATATTGTCCTAAATCCCAACCCTAACCATAATCTTCCTTCAGCTGCCACCCCATCGTTAATGGTTGAAATTCATCCTCACACTTTCCTTAATAACTCTCAATCCGTCCACTTTCAGGAAAAATCACCAATATGAAAGTTGTAGCCCTCTTTCTCCTCTTCAAATCCATATGGATGGAAAGATGATCAGATCAATGAGCCGTTGAAGATCTGAGTTCAAACATCAATGTCCAATTTTTGCATTTTCTTTGATTTAGGCCAATTGGGGCATTTTTAGAAAAAGTTGTCAATTGACAAGTTGTTGGGAACGTCGAGACGGAGTTGGTGATGAAATTTAGTGATCATCAGATATCGGAGGCAGCGGCTAGGCTGAGTTAAGCGTTTTCGGTTTGTGGGTGAATTTCTAGCGATATGCGTGGTTGTTGGGGTCAGGACTGGTGGGTGGGACCTACTCGGTCAAGCGGTATGGGTGGTTAGTCGGAGGCAGCCTCCGGTGGGGCGCTCGTGGTCCGGTGGGAGGTTTGACGTTGGGTACTTTGTCAGGTTCAAACCGTGAATTCTAGCATGGAGAAGATGTATTAAGCGGTAACCTAATTTTAGTTAATTACTATAATTGAGATTAATTAGTTAATTTAAGTTTAACTAAAAGTGATTAAAATTGTAATGACGATTTTATGTTCGTATGTTAACAGATCGGAACGAAACGACATGCAATGGAATCCTATCAGCAGATATTAAGTGATGGAATTAGTTGGGATCTGGAATTGGAAAAAACGGAGCTAGCTGGAGTTTTGTTTAGATTAAACGACTGTTTAATTTAAATTGAAACTTATCAATATTTCAATGATTGAAAGCTTAGTGAGAACAATTTAAATTATATTTGGAATATTTATAGATTGGAAAGTAAGTTATAATCATTATTTTATTATATATTGATTGCTATGGTAGCTTCGTGGCTGATGGATGTTTATTACAGTCATTGTTATTATTTTTGTACGTATAAGCGTTAAGTGTTGTAACGCTTATACTTTAAATACTGTAATATGGATAATGGTTGGTGTGATTGTTATTTATGCTTTTTCAAACATTACACCCATATATGTGGAATTATTTGGTATTAGTTAAGTCTCATTCCATTTCGATATTATAAATGAATATTTTATTCATTTAATAGGAATTGGGAGTAAAAATGGAAGTTGAAATTATTTTATCTGGAATTGATTGGATACAAAATTAAAGTGAATATGAATGTAACGAAAACTTAAAAATTGAATTAAAAGTAAAGTATATTAAAATTCGATAATTTAATATTATTTTAATAACCTAAAAATAGCCATTTTGCAAACGATCTCAGATTTCGACGAGACCACTTCATCGGATCTGGTGCGTTAAAGTATGATAAGGTTTCAAATTTCACATCAATCGTAGTTGGTATGTGAGCGTGCGCAATATAAATGCATGCAGAAAAATTTGTTGAAATTTAATAAAAACTTGGGAAAAGGTCATTTTTCAAACGATCTTCGAATTCGATGAGACCAGATTCATTGGATCTGTATCGATGAAATATAGTAGGAACATAAATTTCGTATCGATCGGACTTATGGTTTGATCGTACGAGTTGAAAACGTAAAAGATCGTTTAATTAAATGCATGCTTAGTCAAAAACATGTTTCCTTAATTCACTCCCCCCATGACACCTTACTAACCCTTGTGTGCACTCTTCCATGATGGCTAGCCTAAGTATTGATGATTTTTATGGAACAAAAAAAAAAGAAATGACACAAAGAATAATAAAAGTATAATTAATTAAACCATGAAAGGGAAAATTGTAATAAGGTCCATACTTCACCATGAAGGTATCCCCTCTCGTGGAGACACCTAGGCGGGCATAATTGCACTCAACACCCTAACCTTAGTGTATAAATATAGCCCCTCTTACTCACTTTCCTTCCCTTTCCATTCTCTTCTCCTCCTTCTTCCCCTTTTTCTCCCTCTCCCCTAACGGTCGTGGGCCCCACCCAGCCATGCTAGCAGCTAACCCACCTCCCCTGCTGCCACGTCAGCGTCATCACACTCTTCCCCTTTCTGTGGACCCCACCACCTCCAAACACCACCAAACTTTTTTAAAACCCCTAAAATACCAAAAATGCCTTACCTTTACACCCCTTCACCTTTAAAACACTCCAAGCCGTGGAACCCACAGCCGTCACGTGGACCCCACACCCTTAGGTTGCACCCCGGACCGAAGATCCGATATTTTGTCTCCAAAACCAATGTATACCCATATATGTTCAATTGTAATCCCTAAACCCATACGCGTCGAACCCCTGTCCGATCAAAAATTGATTTTACATGATGACGTTGGAAGACTGCCGAATTTAAGAAGAATAGCAGATGAGTCTTACATTCGAAGTTACGAAGGAGTAGGTGATTCAGTGAGAAGCTACATACTTATAATGTTAAGTAGTGTAGGGTTATTAGTATTAAATCACATTCGGGTTTAATAATGAATAGTGAAGTAAAAAAAAATTCTGATTTTAAGTGCTAAACATATGACACTTAAGTTAATAACACCCTATGATGATGATTGTGTGGATATTGAATGTTGATTGTGGTTATAAACCTTATTGGGTTGATTGAATACTATTTCAAATAGTAATGGGTTAATGGATGTTACCTTGCTAGTTAATAGCACCTTCTTTGGTTGATGTTGAATGTTATAATGATTGTTTATGACATGGTATATGACACCGTAATTAATTATACCCAAAGAGTTGCGTTATTGAGTTAACAGTTAAGTCCATATTCAATAAAGCTATTTAATTGAATACTTTATTAATTAAATAATAAGTGAAAAATAAGAGTTCGAATTTGATATCCGAATTTTGATAGAAACGAAGTTAAAGTTATTACGATAAATATTCATAAGAAAAAAATTGAAACAGTTTCCAAGTAATTAAGGCATGTTCAAGTTTTTAATTAAAAATGCATAGTAACTTTGAAAAGTGAAGTTTGGTTTGGGTATATAAGAAACGTTTTAACTATATTTTATTTTCCAAACTATCTTATTATTTTTATAATGGACTTCAGGAAAGTTTGTATTTCAAAAGTTAAAGTTTGAAAAATAATATTATTTCAATTATTTAAATAATATTATAATATTTAAACAATTGAATATTTGAATTTGAAGTTAAATATTGGAAATATAGTTTTCGAAAATTATTATATGAAACACCCCACATCTGTTAAGGTCACTCACAAAGGGAATGCCTTAACTTTGGTGGAGGTTTTTAAGTAAGAGTCACAGATAAACACAAGACAGATATAAACACATATATATAAGCAGCGGAAAACAAACAGAATTTCATTTCATAAAATACATGTTCATACAAACCATTTCCATAATTGTCTCACAATACTTCCAAAACATTACAACATCATTTCTGTCTTGATTATTAAATAAAGAAGCATAAACATAATTAAAACTGCATAAGTCCCTGTAATGACCCGCATTTGCAGAGGTATTATAATTAATTTATTTAATTATATAAATAGTAATATAGTGAATTAAATGGTGGTTTAATTAAATAAGGTGAATATTTAATTTAAAATAATAAATTAAAATAATATATTTAATTCTAAAATAATCAGAATTGGCTGAAATGGCGATATGGTGTGAACTGGATCATCTGTGATATTTAATTCAGTTTAGAATTGAATTTGAATAACGAATATATTATGTAAACGACCGTTTGAACGTAGAGTTATAATATAATTAAAATCGAGCTCAAAATGGCGCTGTAGTTCGTAAATTGGCGATTCGAGCTTCAACTGAATGTACAGGATTCGTTTTAAGCCGAATTTCTGTGAAACAAGAAACGTGTGGAGCTGGTGGAGTATATCTTTCTAGTGGAAGAGAAAAATCGGGATTTCATCGTGTAGATTTTGATTTACGTCTAAATCAAATTTCAGAAAAAGTCGCTGTGGAATTCCTTTATAATTTGCAACGCTTTATTTACGTTATAAAAGGGTTTTCAAAATATCTGAATATCGGATTTGAATTTAGACGAGGTTCTTTTGAGACATAACGATAATTTAATTTTTAGAATTTTTCTGTAATTTTTAATTAACTAAATACTCAACTTTTTATTTGGAGTATTTGGCACCCTGTATCGATATTTCGGGGTTTCACAGAATAAGCCAATCTACCAGTATTATTATATTTTTGAGATAGTGACACCGAGCTCATCACAACGGTATATTTATTTATGTCATTGGCCGTCCGGATGAGAACGGAATTTCATGTAGAAGGGTCGCCAAAATGTTATAACTTAAATATTCTATCCCTAAACTAACCCCTTCGTTTCGGGGATCAACAGAAGTCCACATTTCCTTTTCTTTACACCACACAAAATACAAGGACAAACTAACTACACGTCCTATATATATACCCTATATAATCACCTCAAATTCTTAAACCTACTTACATTTCCTTAGTTCGATTATCCGCCGCCGCTCTTCTTTTATTTATCCAACCAAATTCCGCAACCTCTCAAATCAAGTAAAGATCCAAAATAAAATCGCTACATTCCTAAAACAACTAAACTCGAACTCGAGCAGGTCTAGGTGGCGACGCAAGGGAGTTGGCGGAGGCAGAAGAGTGAGGACGGAGTGGTGGTGACAACCGAGTTTTGTCGGGTGGTTCTTGGGTGAGTATAGTGATACGTTGAGGAGGACGTCGAGTCCTTTTTGCTTGGGGGAAGATGAGAACGCGAGTAGGGGAAGTTCGATGGGGTCCTTAGTTTTTCTGTTGGGTTGAGTATTGTTGCACAATGGAGGAAGAAGGAATGACGCAATGATGGGGAGTCGGACCTCGAAACCGCGAGGTGGTGGAAAACACGAGATGATGCGTGGAAAGGGTTAGAAGTGCGTGCTAAATTTTGGTGAAAACAGTAGCAGGGGATGTCAGAGTTTTTCCCATGGTAGCATGAAGAAAAATGGAACGATGTATCATTGATTGTGAGAGCGGGATGAACATTATTGATAAGGCTTGAAGGGGGTTTGGTTGGAGATCAAAATAGTGGGGACAGATGTTGTTTTCATGAAGAAATAAAGTGGCGGTAGCTTTAAAAAGCTAGGGGAATGATGGGTTTAACAAGAGCAAGTTGCGATTTTTAAGAATTAGGAGTACGGTTTTAATTCACGTGGAAGAAGGAGGAACCTAGGCGGATATGGGCTTGTAACATTTGGTATTGGGCCGGTTAGAAGGAGGGGTGAGGCCTCATTTAAATTCATTTAATTTTGTTTTAAAAATATAAATAATGTATTTACTTGTAGACTGAATATCTTTACCATACGAAATCAGAATCACAAACCGTAAGTTGCATTGGGATCGTATGGACGAGAGCTATACGCTGGAACTGACTGGGAGCGAATCTGAGCTCGTTACAATTTATGGCGAAATAAATTGTCCGGCTGAGTTAAATAACGCAAACCGTTATTCAACGGTTAACGCGCAACTGTGAGTAAAACTCACCAACTCTGAACAGTTCTATTTTTACCACGTATTCTTAGAACTATTAAATATTGTCTGTTTGACTGTGTGTTGACTGTTTGATTGAACTGCTAGTCAGTTAGTGGAAATTATATATATACATGTATATATATATATATAAACCGTTAAATATTTATATGTTGATTCTGCCATCAGAATATCTCATATCAAAGTGAAATCGATGTTAATTGTATTGTCTAACATCTGTGGTGCAGGGAAACAGGTTGGAGGAATCCAACTGGACTCCTCAACATTTATTTTTCTATGATTTGTATATTGTGATATATGATGTGATATATATAATCTGTTGTGATTATGTGTGTTGGACGATATTCATCGTGTTATATGGTGTGTTAAAAAACATAAGAAATACCAGAATGTGGAAGAGGGATTTTCAAAGTATATTTTGAAAATAATTTATTTATATAAAATCAATGGATTTTATATTATAAAAGAAAAAGGATTTTTGAATGAAAGAAATATATTTGTAAATCAGAGATAAGGGAATTATATTTGTAAATCAAATATAAGGGAATTATATTTGTAAATCGAATATAAAGGAATTATATTTGTAAATCAGATATAAGGGAATTATATTTTTAAATCTAATATAAGGGAAAGAATTTGTTAAACAGATATAGAGGGAAATATTCGTAAAACAAATATAGAGGAAAATATTTGTCAAACAAATAGAAAGAGAAATATTTGTAAACCATTTACAAATAGGTTATAAAGAATTTATTTATTTAGGGAATAAATAAAGGTATAAAGGGTTTATTTATTTAGGAAATAAATAAAGATTAAATGAGATATTTATTTGGTAAATAAATAGGATTAAAAGAAGATATTTACTTGTTAGAATAAATAGAATAAAAGAAATATTTATTTGATAAATAAATAGAACTAAATCAAAAGAATATTCAGAAGATGAATAGAAAATGGAAATTTGTTTTTAACAAATAAATCAAGGAGATTAATTTATAAACGATAATTTATAAATTAATTAAAATATTTATCATTCGATAAATGGAATATATAAGGCTGAACTTATATAGAGAAGAGATATTGGTTTTAACCCCGATAGTTTTTAAATAGAATGGGTACACAACACTTGTATAAGTGAAGTAACGTTATTAAAGAGAACATTTATAAAGTGAAGAACTGTTACCAAAAGTAAATCTTTATAAATGAATAAACGTTATCAAATAGGAGTGATTCGAATAAGAGAATCAATTAAAGTTAGAAATGATCGATTAGAGTTAGAATAAATCAATTTGAGTTAGAAATAATCGATTAAATAAATCGATTAGAGTTAGGTTGACTAGTTAGAGTTAATCAATTAAGGTTGACCAGTTAGAGTTAATCAATTAAGGTTGACCAGTTAGAATAAACCAATTAGAGTTAACCAGTTAGAGTCAACCAGTTAGAGTTATCCAAATGGAGTTATTCGAGTAGAGTAATCGAATATCGGTTATTCGAAGTGAGTTAATCGAATATTGGTTATTCGAAGTGAGTTAATCGAATATTGGTTATTCGAAGTGAGTTAATCGAATATTGGTTTGTTCGAAGTGAGTTAATCGAATATTGGTTATTCGAAGTGAGTTAATCGAATATTGGTTATTCGAAAGGGGAGTTATCAAATCGAATAGAGTAAAGGAGTTAATCGAATATAGTTTATTCGAATAGAGTTAGAGGAGTTATCGAATATAATTTATTTGACATGAGTTAAATGAATAGGGTTAAATCAAATAGAGTTAAGCAAATAGAGTTAATCCAAAGGAGTAAATCGAATAGAGTTAACTGAAAAGAGTTAATCGAATATAGTTATTCGAAAGAAAAATTATCGAATGTAGTTATTTGAAATGGAGAAGTTATCGAATAGAGATTATTCGAAAGAGAATTACGTAAGGAAGAGTTAAAGATTTAGGAAGGGGAACTTATCTTATTTCGAGGTTAAAGATGTTGTTCAGTTAAGGTCTGAGAGGTAATTATACCCCAACTTGATTGACTTCGTTTTTGATTTAGAAATGGTTAAGGGTCGAAAGTGAAATAGGTTAAGTGAAATTAGTTAATGAGTATAGTGGTTTGGGTCGTCATCGCGATGTGGATTTAAACATCCATTTAAATCCAAATAAAGGAGTATTTGGAAATGTTTTCCAAATTAGAATCAGAATGAAATCAAAGATTTGAAATTGAAAATATGAATTAGAAAACGAAATGTTTATTTATAAGGAAAAGAATAAATTAATGATAGGATAAATTTAAGAGTTCATAAAGTTAAATGATGCTTGATTGATATTATTTCCACCTGGAAATAATATCGTTGTTTGCACACTTGTTTTTCTTTGATTGTTAACTTACAGACTATTGAAGTTTTGACCATTTTAACGTTGTTAATATGGAGAGACCGATTGGATTATTATCCAAAGAACCACTCTATATTGGCATAAACATTGCGAATCATATATGCCAAAGATAATTGAAGACGGAGTAAAGTGCAAGGGTTGTTGTATAAGTCTTAGATAACAGTGACTAAGATGGATATACTGAATAGTGCCTTCGGTTTGTCCAGTCCCAGGACAACTTGTATGGACGAAGGTCTGACAGAGTATATCCAATGGATCGCGTAAATTGATCTCTTCAAACGTATATACGTTGGTGGCGGAGGAATTCATTTCTCTTAGCTGTATACCCTTTGTATTTTTGAGGAAATCAATTTGTGATTTGGCGGGTATGACGATGTGACATTCTAAGTGAATGAGGATGACTTGTATGGATGAATGTCTGACAGAGTATTTCCAGAAAGGTCACGTACATTGATTTCTTCAACTGTACCAAGAGTGGAAGCGGAGAAGAAAACTTCTTTAGCTATCACGTAATGTACTGTTGTAGACGTCAATTAGTGATTTTCGATGGATCTGACAATGTGGCATTCGAAGTGAATCTGATGTGATGATAAAGCGTAACCTCAAACCTCATCAACCGGTAAATCACAGAAATCGGGAAGGCAGCATGGCTATGTAGGTCGCACCTATTAGGGTTTATAATCACCTGATCTAGAGTTTCATTTACTTCTAAACATCTATTGTTGATGCTGTCCCATTCGGGAAACGGTTGCTGATCCCAACCGTTGGTGATATACATTCGATACACTCAGCGAAATGAGTGGTCGGTCATGTGTGGTCGGGTTGCAAGATGTTCTTGTTGAACCCAGTGTATTCCTCTCTAGAGGTACACTAGCGAAAGGTGGTTCCATACCTTGTCATAGTTGGAAACCCATTATCCAATACGTGCTTGCGATTTTGATTGTATACTATATATGTAGAACGTGAGATGAAAGCGTTTCTGCTAGATGATTATTATATTGTGGTTGATAGACATTATTATAATATCAAAAGGTTTTTGATATAAAGATATTTTGGATTCTCATAAGGGAAAACCCGTTCCGTTATACGGCGTGGTCTTATGAGATATCGTTTACTTGTTCAAACTATTTTAAACTGTTTTACTCATACCAGTCCCATGACTGACCCAGAGTTTATTTTTTTTTGTTTTCCCTAAACTCTTGGGTGCCCAATTTTGTACGGGCAGTCAAGTAGTCAGAAATTTACAGATACTTGGAGAGCTTAGAGCAGGAGGCTTCAGAATCATATAGCTATTGTTTATTTCCGCTGTGTTGTAAGTACTATACTTTAAAAAATGACTTGTATATTCAAGTACAGATTGATATTTCAAAGTTATGTTATATTATATGTTATTCGTTCCGCTGTGAGATTCGCGTTACTCTGATGATGATGTTCTTCTTCTTCTATTCTAAGTTTCTATCTTATCTTTCCTCACCCTCCAATTTCTTTCATTAATTACCAGGATTTTTCGATGTTTGGTTATCGACATCGAGTTTATGTCGATAACAAAAGTCGCTTAAAATCCGGGTCGTTACAGTTGGTATCAGAGCATAAGTTAAGAATTACCTTGGCTCTGTGGCGTGACTCGGTAGAGATAGGGTTAGTAATACCCTAGATTGAGTTTGAGTGTATATATACGAGTGAACGTATTTGTTATTGATATAAAAAAAATTGTTTTATATTATGGAGATTCATTGGTTGAGTTGTTTATGAGTTCTGGTCGATCAGTTTGATCCACTGTATCGGTAGGAGTTACTAAACATTCGAATACGATGGGTCGTCATGATATGTTTTGAAAAAGAGGGTAAATGAAAATAATTTTACCCAAAGTATATTTTGATATATATTGGATATATTGGTTGTTATAATAATCGAGTAAGATTATAAATTAAATGGTTATGTAAATAACCAATCAGAATTCATATAAGTGAAATACGTGAAATCAAATGAGTTAAATCTGAAATTTAAACCAGAAATTGAATTAAAATTCTGGAAAATTGGATAAGCGTTTGTAAATGGATATGGATTAAAAATAAGGAAAATTTAAGATCCTGGGAGATTTTAAATTGTTTTACAAGCAGTGTGAATTATATTTTTGAAATGAATTTCAAAGTGGAAATGTTTAGAAATGGTTTTATAGTATTGAACTCACTTCGATCGCTGGAAATAGATTCTGATGATGAATCGCGACATCATTATTGTTCATTTTCGAGTGGTAAGTGACGGATTACTACTAGAGATACTGTTTTGAGTTTGTTTTGGGGAAAAACAAGTGTGTTGAATTTCAAAAAGAAAAAATTTGATTTTTGGAAAAGGTAAGCCATTTTAAAACTCTCAGGAAGAAAATTGTTTGAATTAAAACAAATTTAAATAGAAACTTGTAAAAGTAAGCTGGAATTAAATTGAAATCAGTTAAGTCGAAATTGAACTGGATTAGAATGATATCGAGAAAATTGGATAGGAGTTTGAAATGATATTGGGTTGATGAGTTAAGGATTTGAAAATCGAGAAATGAGACTTGAGTTTGAAATGAGATTTGGTTTGGGTATAAAACCAATAACGGTAGTAAGGATAAATTTATCAGAGTTTGATTGGGATAACAATTGTATATGCTGAGTTGATAGCATATGGAAGTGATGGAGTTGATATGCCCGACAAAAAGGTACAAGTTTATATTTCATATTGGATATAAGATTTATGAGACGAATTGGCAAGCCGCTTGGCTGTTTGATTTTTCTTTGGGTTGGAGATGGCCCAGAGAGGCGAGTTGGAGTTTGACCTATTGACCAGTACAAAGGAGGTGCTAGCGAATTTTTTTGAAAAATTAAGGTGTTAGAAAATTTTCAGGATTTTTGAAAATTTTCATTGATAAGAATTAATTAATATTTAATTAAAATAAATTGGTATATTGAAACCGGAGTTAAGAACTGAACAAATATGTTCTAACCAGTCGATAGGGTCGTCCTCTACCTTAGCAATTTCGAGGACGAAATTATTTTAAGTGGGGAAGAATGTAATGACCCGCATTTGCAGAGGTATTATAATTAATTTATTTAATTATATAAATAGTGATATAGTGAATTAAATGGTGGTTTAATTAAATAACGGTGAATATTTAATTTAAAATAATAAATTAAAATAATATATTTAATTCTGAAATAATCAGAATTGGCTGAAATGGCGATATGGTGTGAACTGGATCATCTGTGATATTTAATTCAGTTTAGAATTGAATTTGAATAACGAATATATTATATAAACGACCGTTTGAACGTAGAGTTATAATATAATTAATATCGAGCTCGAAATGGCGCTGTAGTTCGTAAATTGGCGATTCGAACTTCAACTGAATGTACAGGATTCGTTTTAAGACGGATTTCTGTGAAACAAGAAACGTGTGAAGCTGGTGTAGTATATCTTTCTAGTGGAAGATAAAAATCGGGATTTCATCGTGTAGATTTTGATTTACGTCCAAATCAAATTTCAGAAAAAGTCGCAGTGGAATTCCTTTATAATTTGCAACGCTTTATTTACGTTATAAAAGGGTTTTCAAAATATCTGAATATCGGATTTGAATTTAGACAAGGTTCTTTTGAGACATAACAATAATTTAATTTTTAGAATTTTTCTGTAATTTTTAATTAATTAAATACGCAACTTTTTATTTGGAGTATTTGGCACCTTGTATCGATATTTCGGGGTTTCACAGAGTAAGCCAATCTACCGGTATTATTATATTTTTAAGATCGTGACACCGAGCTCATCACAATGGTATATTTATTTATGTCGTTGGCCGTCCGGATGAGAACGGAATTTCATGTAGAATGGTCGCCAAAATGTTATAACTTAAATATTCTATCCTAAAATCCTAACCCCTTCGTTTCGGTGATAAACAGAAGTCCACATTTCCTTTTCTTTACACCACACAAAATACAAGGACAAACTAACTACACATCCTATATATATACCCTATATAATCACCTCAAATTCTTAAACCTAATTACATTTCCTCAGTTCGATTATCCGCCGCCGCTCTTCTTTCATTTATCCAACCAAATTCCGCAACCTCTCGAATCAAGTAAAGATCCAAAACAAAATCGCTACATTCCCTAAACAACTAAACTCGAACTTGAGCAGGTCTAGGTGGCGATGCAAGGGAGTTGGTGGAGGCAGACGAGTGAGGACGGAGTGGTGATGACAACCGAGTTTGGTCGGGTGGTTCTTGGGTGAGTATAGTGATACGTTGAGGAGGACGTCGAGTCCTTTCTTCTTGGGGGATGATGAGAACGCGAGTAGGGGGAGTTCGATGGGGTCCTTAGTTTTGTTGTTGGGTTGAGTATTGTTGCACAATGGAGGAAGAAGGAATGACGCAATGATGGGGAGTCGGACCTCGAAACCGCGAGGTTGTGGAAAACGCGAGATGATGCGTGGAAAGGGTTAGAAGTGCGTGCTAAATTTTGGTGAAAACAGTAGCAGGAGATGTCAGAGTTTTTCCCATTGCAGCATGAAGAAAAATGGAACGATGTATCATTGATTGTGAGAGCGGGATGAGCAATATTGATAAGGCTTGAAGGGGGTTTGGTTGGAGATCAAAATAGTGGGGACAGATGTTGTTTTCATGTAGAAATAAAGTGGCGGTGGCTTTGAAAAGCTAGGGGAATGATGGGTTTAACAAGAGCAAGTTGCGATTTTTAAGAATTAGGAGTACAGTTTTAATTCACGTGGAAGAAGGAGGAGCCTAGGCGGGTATGGGCTTGTAACATTTGGTATTGGGCCGGTTAGAAGGAGGGGTGAGGCCTCATTTAAATTCATTTAATTTTGTTTTAAAAATATAAATAATGTTTTTACTTGTAGACTGAATATCTTTACCATACGAAATCAGAATCACAAACCGTAAGTTGCATTGGGATCGTATGGACGAGAGCTACACACTGGAATTGACTGGGAGCGAATCTGAGCTCGTTACAATTTATGGCGAAATAAATTGTCCGGTTGAGTTAAATAACGCAAACCGTTATTCAACGGTTAACGCGCAATTGTGAGTAAAACTCACCAACTCTGAACAGTTCTATTTTTACAACGTATTCTTAGAACTGTTAAATATTGTCTGTTTGACTGTGTGTTGACTGTTTGATTGAACTGCTAGTCAGTTAGTGGATATTATATATATATATATATATATAAACCGTTAAATATTTATATGTTGATTCTGCCATCAGAATATCTCATATCAAAGTGAAATCGATGTTAATCGTATTGTCTGACATCTGTGGTGCAGGGAAACAGGTTGGAGGAATCCAACTGGATTCCTCAACATTTATTTTTCTGTGATTTGTATATTGTGATATATGATGTGATATATATAATCTGTTGTGATTATGTGTATTGGACGATATTCATCGTGTTATATGGTGTGTTAAAAACCATAAGAAACACCAGAATGTGGGAAAGGGATTTTCAAAGTATATTTTGAAAATAATTTATTTATATAAAATCAATGGATTTTATATTATAAAAGAGAAAGGATTTTTGAATGAAAGAAATATATTTGTAAATCAGAGATAAGGGAATTATATTTGTAAATCAAATATAAGGGAATTATATTTTTATAAATCGAATATAAAGGAATTATATTTGTAAATCAGATATAAGGGAATTATATTTGTAAATCAGATATAAGGGAAAGAATTTGTTAAACAGATATAGAGGGAAATATTCGTAAAACAAATATAAAGGAAAATATTTGTCAAACAGATAGAAAGAGAAATATTTGTAAACCATTTACAAATATGTTATAAAGGATTTATTTATTTAGGGAATAAATAAAGGTATAAAGGGTTTATTTATTTAGGAAATAAATAAAGATTAAAGGAGATATTTATTTGGTAAATAAATAGGATTAAAAGAAGATATTTACTTGTTAGAATAAATAGAATAAAAGGAATATTTATTTGATAAATAAATAGAACTAAATCAAAAGAATATTCAGAAGATGAATAGAAAATGGAAATCTGTTTTTAACAGATAAATCAAGGAGATTAATTTATAAATGATAATTTGTAAATTAATTAAAATATTTATCATTCGATAAATGGAATATATAAGGCTGAACTTATATAGAGAAGAGATATTGGTTTTAACCCCGATAGTTTTTAAATAGAATGGGTACACAACACTTGTATAAGTGAAGTAACGTTATTAAGAGAACATTTATAAAGTGAAGAACCGTTACCAAAAGTAAATCTTTATAAATGAATAAACGTTATCAAATGGGAGTGATTCGAATAAGAGAATCAATTAGAGTTAGAAATGATCGATTAGAGTTAGAATAAATCAATTTGAGTTAGAAATAATCGATTAAATAAATTGATTAGAGTTAGGTTGACTAGTTAGAGTTAATCAATTAACGTTGACCAGTTAGAGTCAATCAATTAAGGTTGACCAGTTAGAATAAATCAATTAGAGTTAACCAGTTAGAGTCAACCGGTTAGAGTTATCCAAATGGAGTTAATCGAGTAGAGTAATCGAATATCGGTTATTCGAAGTGAGTTAATCGAATATTGGTTATTCGAAGTGAGTTAATCGAATATTGGTTATTCGAAGTGAGTTAATCGATTATTGGTTATTCGAAGTGAGTTAATCGAATATTGGTTATTCAAAGTGAGTTAATCAAATATTGGTTATTCGAAGTGAGTTAATCGAAAATTGGTTATTCGAAGTGAGTTAATCGAATATTGGTTATTCGAAAGGGGAGTTATCAAATCGAATAGAGTAAAGGAGTTAATCGAATATAGTTTATTTGAATAGAGTTAGAGGAGTTATCGAATATAGTTTATTCGACATGAGTTAAGTGAATAGGGTTAAATCAAATAGAGTTAAGCAAATAGAGTTAATCCAAAGGAGTAAATCGAATAGAGTTAATAGAATATAGTTATTCGAAAGAAAGGTTACCGAATGTAGTTATTTGAATGGAGAAGTTATCGAATAGGGATTATTCGAAAGAGAATTACGTAAGGAAGTGTTAAAGATTTAGGAAGGGGAACTTATCTTATTTCGAGGTTAAAGATGTTCAGTTAAGGTCTGAGAGGTAACTATACCCCAACTTGATTGACTTCGTTTTTGATTTAGAAATAGTTAAGGTTCGAAAGTGAAAGAGGTTAAGTGGAATTAGTTAATGAGTATAGTGGTTTGGGTCGTCATCGCGATGTGGATTTAAACATCCATTTAAATCCAAATAAAGGAGTATTTGGAAATGTTTTCCAAATCAGAATCAGAATCAGAATGAAATCAAAGATTTGAAATTGAAAATATGAATTAGAAAATGAAATGTTTATTTATAAGGAAAATAATAAATTAATGATAGGATAAATTTAAGAGTTAATAAAGTTAAATGATGTTTGACTGATATTATTTCCACTTGGAAATAATATCGTTGTTTGCACACTTGTTTTTCTTTGATAGTTAACTCACAGACTATCGAAGTTTTTACTATTTTAACGTTGTTAATATGGAGAGACCGGTTGGATTATTATCCAAGGAACCACTCTGTATTGGCATAAACGTCGCGAATCATATATGCCAAAGATAATTGAAGACGGAGTAAAGTGCAAGGGCTGTTGTATAAGCCTTAGATAACAGTGACTAAGATGGATATATTAATAGTGCCTTCGGTTTGTCCAGTCCCAGGACAACTTGTTTGGACGAAGGTCTGACAGAGTATATCCAATGGATCGCGTAAGTTGATCTCTTCAAACGTATATACGTTGGTGGCAGAGGAATTCGTTTCTCTTAGCTGTATACCCGTTGTATTTTTGAGGAAATCAATTTGTGATTTGGTGGGTATGACGATGTGACATTCTAAGTGAATGAGGATGACTTGTATGGATGAATGTCTGACAGAGTATTTCCAGAAAGGTCACGTACATTGATTTCTTCAAATGTACCAAGAGTGGAAGCGGAGAAGGAAACTTCTTTAGCTAACACGTAATGTAATGTTGTAGACGTCAATTAGTTATTTTCGATGGATCTGACAATGTGGCATTCGAAGTGAATCTGATGTGATGATAAAGTGTAACCTCAAACCTCATCAACCCGTAAATGACAGAAATCGGGCAGGCAGCATGGCTATGTAGGTCGCACCTATTAGGGTGTATAATCACCTGATCTAGAGTTTCATTTACTTCTAAAAATCTATTGTTGATGCTGTCGCATTCGGGAAACAGTTGCTGATCCCAACCGTTGGTGATATACATTCGATACACTCAGCGAAATGAGTGGTCGGTCATGTGTGGCCGGGTTGCAAGATGTTCTTATTGAACCCAGTGTATTCCTCTCTAGAGGTACACTAGCGAAAGGTGGTTCCATACCTTGTCATAGTTGGAAACCCATTATCCAATACGTGCTTGCGATTTTGATTGTATACTATATATGTAAAACGTGAGATGAAAGCGTTTCTGCTAGATGATTATTATATTGTGGTTGATAGACATTATTATAATATCAAAAGGTTTTTGATATAAAGATATTTTGGATTCTCATAAGGGAAAACCCGTTCCGTTATGCGGCGTGGTCTTATGAGATATCGTTTACTTGTTCAAACTATTTTAAACTGTTTTACTCATACCAGTCCCATGACTGAGTCGGAGTTTATTTTGTTTTGTTTTTCCCTAAACTCTTGGGTGCCCAATTTTGTACGGGCAGTCAAGTAGTCAGGAATTAACAGATACTTGGAGAGCTTGGAGCAGGAGGCTTCAGAATCATATAGCTATTGTTTATTTCCGCTGTGTTGTAAGTACTATACTTTGAAAAATAACTTGTATATTCAAGTACAGATTGATATTTCAAAGTTATGTTATATTATATGTTATTCGTTCCGCTGTGAGATTCGCGTTACTCTGATGATGATGTTCTTCTTCTTCTTCTATTCTAAGTTTCTATTTTATCTTTCCTCACCCTCCAATTTCTTTCATTAATTACCAGGATTTTTCGATGTTTGGTTATCGACATCGAGTTTATGTCGATAACCAAAGTCGCTTAAAATCTGGGTCGTTGCAGTCCCCATGGAATGTGTCCAAAAGCCAAAGCCAAAGCCAAGGAAAGAGAGTCCAAACCATACATCTACTATCTTGAAGCTTGCAAAGAGTCTGACTAAGCTGGGTTGTTTCCTCCCTGTGTGCACGCAACTCAGTCTAACCTCGGGTCCTTATTGGGCTTAATGCCTTAACCTCCCACATTGGATATGTATTGTTGTGATTACTGGACAGCCGGGGGGGGGGGGGTCCGGGCAGGTTTACATCACAACTCAATCCAACCTCGGGTTAAGCATATTCGTATTTTCTAATTTTACATATTTGTCTCTTTTACTTGTTATATGTAAATGTTATGGTCCACTTTCCAAGTTCATTTTTTTTGGTAAAAGAATTTATACCGCTTAACTGTCACAAATCATTGGCATGTGCCAAACATGCCAACACATATATTTTCATGTTTTACCCCAACGATATTCCCCCGTTTGTACGCTCGCAAGTTTACAAATGAATGTTGGGCTCGATATTTCAGCCCAACTTATGAACATAGAAGGGAAAACTAAGAACATGGAACATTCTAATTAACATAAAGGGCATGTGACATATGAACTTGCGATACTTGAGATCTAATTAACATAAGTCATGGGTTTCAACTTGTCATGTGAACTTGCATTAAAATAAGAACCTAATTAAACAGGTGTCACATGAAATGGCATAATTTGGACTTGCATAAAACATAAGCCTAAACATATTTTGATCTAGGCATAACATCGAACATAACTAGCATATGAAAAGAATATGACATATCCATAAAGTATGTATAATTTTATCTCATGTGTGAACTAGATCAAATCATATGTCCAATTATAACATGAGACATGTATTAAAGTGGATCTTGGCATGGATCCAATTATGAACTTACAACTTTTGTGTGAACATATGAACATGTATATAAACTTAATCATGTAGGCATAAAGGTTTTAGCATAAAATATATACATGATATCTTAACTTGGACATAACACATACAACCTATGTTAATCTCACAAACATAAAGGTGTAGATTGTAACATGAACTACACAATTTGCATGTGATGTTGTTTTCATATGAATAGATCCAACATCAACAAAATTAATCCACAAACATTCTAATGAAATCACCGCAACATATACAAATTTACATTGTTAACATTATACAACATAGTGTGATTCCAATTTTCAATCCATATCAAATCACATTCTTATTTCTATTTACATCTCGAACGTAACTAGACTTACTACGATCGATGAACTTGAATTCTGGATTCTGAGTTCTGAAATTGAGATGCGTTCCTTTAGGTAGATAAACGCTGTTTTGATTTTTAAATATGAATTAGATTTGTTCGTCTCTAAGCTTTCTCCAACTGACGGCTACTCTTAGTTTCCTTCCAGCAGCATGACGGCTCCAAGCTCTAATTTTTGTGTGAATTTAGGTTGGAGACTTTGGTTGTATGTATAGAATTTCAGATTGATTTGAGCCGTCAGATGAAGCCAGAGTTAATCAAGACCATCCATCCCAAAAGAAGCCAATCAAATAGTGATAAGTCAGCCCCAATGACACAGCCAAGCTCCAGAAACTGAACTTGGACCCAACCAGGCAGGTCAGGCCGACCAAGCAGGTCGACCTATAGGTCGACCCTCAGGTCGATCCCCAGGTCGACCTCCTGGTCGACCTGGGTCCTTGGCGGGAATTTTCCCGCCCAGCCCAATTCTGGTCTGTTTTTTCGAATTTAGAACTGAATTTGAGCCGGTTAGAATTTTAAATTGAATTTTGAAACTTTGGAAGGTCATAACTTCTTCATACGGAGTCCGATTTATGCAAACTTGGACTCTATCTCAAGAAGAATTCCGAGACGAACGCATTGGAGTAACCCGTTTCCCTTAATTCTTTCATTTTGAATTATATTTTAAATTTGTTAATTTAATGTTTAACCGAAAATTCGGGGTGTTACATTCTCCCCTCCTTTTAGGATTTCGTCCCCGAAATCTCTAAGTCTGGAAGAACGTATATCCTAGCATCCAATCATCCATCTACTCAACCAACAAACAAAGGCATCCATTGTCCATAAAAGACTTCTAATGCTTCATAGTCATATGCATAGTGTGTGTATATGTCCTTATCTAATGCAAAATCAGGCGGTCTACTAATTCAGTTCACCTCCTAATGCAAATCATGTAAGTGTCATGAATCCATCATGTATGCAAAATTTTCCTACTTATAATTCTACATGAGTGTGCAACCATTCATATAAATGCGACATCCATATGACAACACATCAAGTTTCAGCCATATACAAATATGAATACATATATGCATATGCAATATGAAGTGACTAAGCCGATCTAAAACCTAAGGTGTGTGTGTATATGCATCCACGAGCAACCACTAGCAACCACTTGCAAACACTTGCAAACATCAATCATAACATGTTCTCAAATACATGTTTGCATCCATTAGTTTTCTATCTAAGGAGTTAGGAAAAGGACCGAGGAGATATACTAAAAAGGTAGATACAATCATAACTTAAGGAAAAAAAGAGAGATCAAAGATGTACCCTCAAAAAGAAAAGGGTAGGTCGCGCATATTCTGTCCTCAGTTTCCCAAGTCGCATCTTCCTCGGCATCGCTCCATTGAACTTTATCAAGTTTGACTTCACGGTTGCGTAGCTTTTTGACTTCGGTTCCTAAGATTCGAGTTGGAACTCTCCTCACCGTTGCTTCTCATTGTATTTCAACTTCTTCTAGAATGCTTGGCTCCACCACTTCCGCAGACTCATGTAAACATTTCCGGAGGTGAGAAACATGGAAGATATTGTGAACTCCAACCAACCTTCGGGCAGTTCTACTCTATAAGCCATCTTCCCAATCTTTTCGATGATAGGGAATGGACCTACAAATCTTGGTGCTATCTTTCCTGCAGATCCAAAGAGAACGACGTTCCTTAAAGGAGATACCTTAAGGAAAACCCTGCCCCCAACCTCAAACTCAAGGTCGGTCCTTCTTTTGTCGGCATAGGACTTCTGTCTATCTTGGGCTGTCTTCATCCTTCTTCGTATTAAGTCCACTTTCTCTGAAGTCTCTATGATCATGTTTGGCCCGAGTATAAGCTTGTCGGTAGACTCCCACCAACAAGTTGGTGATCGGCACGGTCTTCCATACAAAGCTTCAAAGGGTGCCATGCCTATGGTGGCTTGGTAGCTGTTGTTGTAGGAGAATTCCACCAAAGGTAGATGATCCTCCCATGTCCCTCCAAAGTCAAGAACGCAAAGTCTCAGAAGATCTTCCAGTACCCTGTTCACCCTTTCCGTCCGACCATCGGTTTGGGGGTGATAGGTCGTGCTCAAGCATAACTGTGTGCCTACAGCTTCTTGCAGACTCCGCCAAAACTCGCTTGTGAAGATAGGATCTCGGTCACTTACTATGCTGGAGGGTATTCCATGGACTCGAACTATTTCTTTGAGATAAAGAGATGCTAGAGATGAGGCAGTCCTTCTACTTTGGACAGGTATGAAGTGGGCGCTTTTTGTGAGCCTGTCCATAATTACCCAAATGCTAGTATTGCCCCTTCTTGACCTAGGCAGCCCATCAATGAAGTCCATTGAAATGCTATCCCATTTCCATTGTGGGACCTCTAGAGGATGGAGCAGACCGCCAGGCTTCTTCTTCTACGCCTTGACTTGTTGGCATATTTTGCACTTCGAAACGAAATCTGCCACATCCCTTTTCATGCCTCTTCAAAAGAAAACTCTTTTTGTGTCCTTGTACATCTTGTCACCGCCTGGGTGTATTGTCATCTTGGAATGGTGAGCTTCCTTGAGAACCATCTCTACCAAGTCCCTTGCTTGTGGGACGCATAGTCTTCCATCCCGCCTTAGCTAACCCTTATCATCGATGGAGTACCTATTGAGGTGACTAGAAGTCTCATCCCTAATTATCTTATCAATCACATCCACAAGCTGAGGGTCTTTACGTTGTGCAGTCCCTATTAAGTCCAAAAGAGTGGGCACACCTGTAGTGATGCCAACAAACCAGGTGCAAAATCATAGGAGGGCCTAAAGTCAAAATGGCTATATACTCCAAGCTTTGCCTTTCTACAAACGGTGGGCTTAGTGTTAGCTTCTTTCTACTCAAGGCGTCTACTACTACATTGCCCATGCCCGGAGTATAGGAAATTTCAAAATCGTATGAGCCAAGAAACTCCATCCACCTTTGTTGCCTCAAGTTAAGATCTTTTTGCGAGAAAAGATACTTCAACAATTTATGGTCAGTATACAATTCAAACTTCTCACCTAGGAGATAATGGCGCCAGGACTTAAGCGCAAAGACGATGGCGGCCAACTCAAGATCATGGGTTGGGTAGTTCTTTTCATGAACTTTCAATTGTCTTCCACCATAAGCTACTACCCTCCCTTCTTGCATCAAAACAGCGCCTAGTCCAGTTCTGCATGCATCCGTGTATACTGTGAACATCTTGCTTCCATCTGGCAAAGTCAGAACTGGGGCTGTTGTAAGTGCCCTTTTCAAGCGTTGGAAAGCAAACTCGCAATCCAAGTCCCAAGCGAAAGTCAAGTTCTTCTTCGTCAGCCTGGTAAGAGGAGCTGAGATTTTTGCAAAGTCACTGATGAACTTTCGGTAAAAGCCTGCCAGTTCAAGAAAACTTCGAACTTCGGTTGCGTTCTGTGGTGCTTTCCAATCTTGCACCGCAACTACTTTCGCGGGGTCCATAGTTAATCCCTCTCTGGACACTACATGCCCAAGAACCTTAATTCTTCTCTCCGAAAGTGGCACTTGGAGAATTTGGCTTTTAGCTGATGTGCACGTAGAGTATCCATGATTTCCTTTAAATGCCGAGCATGCTCTTCCTCATTCTTTGAGAAGATCAAAATATCATCTACGAAGACAACCACAAACTTGTTGAGGAACTCTCTGAATACCCTGCTCATTAGGTCTACGAAATAAACGGGTGGGTTTGTCAAGCCGAAAGGCATGACAAGCCACTCGAAGAAACCATCTGGGGTTCTCAATATCGTCTTATCAATGCTATCTTCAGCCACTCTGAGCTGATGAAACCCGGTAGCCAGATCAAGTTGGGAGAAAACTGAAGCACCTACAAGCTGATCGAACAAATCGTCAATTCTGGGAAGAGGGTGCCTATTCTTCTTAGTCAACTTGTTTAGCTCCCTATAGTCAACGCATAGGCGAAGCGAACCGTCCGCTTTAGTTGCGAACACCACTGGAGCACCCCATTCCAAAATGCTCCGTCTAATGAACCCCTTCTCGAGAAGCTCTTTAACTTGCTTACTGAGCTCCTTCCTCTTCCTTAGAGCCATATGTTTAACAGGTAAAGCTACGGGCTTTGCATTATCAACAAGGTATATGCGGAATTCTATTTCCCGCCTCGGAGGTAAGCCCTTCACCTGTTCAAAGACATCCGGATATTCTCGAACCACCCTAACCGACTGTAAATTCTCAATAGAAGCATCAAGCGACTCTAGATAACTAAGCATAATGGCGTTCAAGGGATTACAAGAAATTTCTAGAGTGTTACCGAGCCAAGTCAAGAGTCTAACCACTCTTTTCTCACAATCAAGGATGGCACCATTACTGGATAACCAGTCCATGCCTAAGATCAAACCATATCCCAAGAAGCCCAAAACAAAGGCACTACAACTAAACTCAACGCTGAGAATAGAGATTTTCAAATCCAAACAAACCATTGACAAATAAGCTGCGCCCCTAATTGGACTTGAAACAACTAAGGGATCCTCTATCATACTAGTGTCTAGGTGCAAAGATTCTACTAAAGCAGATGAAATAAAGGAGTGTGATGCGCCAGAATCAAAGAGAGTGCGAACTGGGTGATCATAAAGATAAACTACACTTTCTACAGAAATATTACTACCTCGTTCCTGTGGAGGTGACACAAGTGCGTGAACTTGTCCCCCTGAAGTGGATCTAGTCCTTTGTCCCTGCCCTCGCTTCTTTGGGAAGTCCTTAGCCATGTGTCCAGTCTCTCCGTAATGGAAACAACCACCATTCATCTTTGCTTTCTTCTTTCTGCAATCTTTCACCACATGTCCAACAATGCCACAGAAATTACACCTTCTCTTTTCACGGGGTTTGTTGTTCTTCCCGCCCTTCTTGAAGTCTATTTTCTTAGCCTGTAAACCTTCTTTCTTTTCTTGAGGCACTTCCACCTTTGCCTCTTTCTTGCCCTTGTCTTCCTCGTGTAGCAAGGCCATGTCCACCAAGCTTTCATAAGTCGCTCCCGTGGGTATATGGGTCATAGCAAGGCTGTGTAGAGGCTCATTCAGACCTTTGACGAAGCGGAGAGCCTTCTTGTGTTGGGTGTTTACTAAATCCAGCCCAAATCTGGCCAACTAATTAAACTGATTGACATACTCCCTGATCGTCATACTTCCTTGCTTAAGAGTTAGGAACTTCTCCATTTGCAGGCCTCTTTCAGCTTGGGAGAGAAATTTCATCTCAAATCTCATATGGAAGTATTCCCAAGTTTCCAATGGCCTCTCAGCATGGTAATCTCCCACCAATACGAAGCTTCATCTTTAAGAAACCACACTGCTAGCTGTATCTTTTTCCTGTCGTCAACTCCGAAAATGACGAACAAATCCTCGGTCTCCTTCAGCCAGTTCTTTGCTACCACAAAGGGTTCGGTTCCATGAAAGTTCTTTCCACCCATAGCCTTAAAGTCTCTACATGTCTTTGCAAAAGCATTACCAAGAGGAGGAGGAGGAGGAGGAACTGCTGCCACTGGGGGAGGGATGTCTGCCGGGCCCGCGCCATTGGCCCTAGCTTCTTGGTACCTTCGGAACCAGCCAGGTACCGGCACACCTTCTGGAAGGTTAAGATCCCCGGACATGCTGAAACAAAAAGGAAAGATTCAAAACAAAGGGTAGAGAGATAGTGCATATGACTTCGAGGAATTATGCCTTTTAAAATATAACACTTTTCTTAAAAAAATGCTTCTTTAAACTTCTCTTTTGAAAATATTTTCAAAAACTTTTATCTAATCTGGTAAACCTATGCTTTGATACCAAGTGAAACACCCCACCTCCGTTAAGGTCACTCACAAAGGGAATGCCTTAACTTTAGTGGAGGTTTTTAAGTAAAAGTCGCAGATAAACACAAGACATATATAAACACATATATATAAGCAACGGAAAACAAACAGACTTTAATTTCATGAAATACGTGTTCATACAAACCATTTCCATAATTGTCTCACAATACTTCCAAAACATACAACATCATTTCTGTCTTGATTATTAAATAAAGAAGCGTAAAACATAATTAAAACTGCATAAGTCCCCATGGAATGTGTCCAAAAGCCAAAGCCAAGGAAAGAGAGTCCAAACCATACATCTACTATATTGAAGCTTGCAAAGAGTCTAACTAAGCTGGGTTGTTTCCTCCCTGTGGACCTCGGGGGGGGGGGGGGACGGAAGAAAAGAAGATGAAAGAAAAATAGAGTCAGACATAAATCCTGGTAAGTCTAGTGACTCTTCAGTATGTGAATAAGAAAAAGGGCATGATAGGAATAAACTAAAAATAGGGAAGTATCATAAACTAGGATAAAGCAATTTGAACCGAATATACTATCGCACCCCACACTATATCTCTGCACCAACTTGTATTTACTCCGACTGACACCCCATGATCGGGGTGAAGTGATCCCCTTTTTTAAAGATCGGCTCCTACTCGTATAATCATGTGTCAACGGCCCCCAATGAGTGTAGATACCTATGCTGGTCCCACCATGGGGTGTATCAAGTCCCGTAGTGGCGGCCCGACACAATTCTAGAATACATAGGTTATACTACGGGTGCCCAATGCCCTGTTTGTCTGCTCCGAAGTGTGTGCACGCCCGCACTCCGTTAGAACCCACACTGTTGCACCAACCGCCGTCGCTTTTGACTGCTTATAATCAGCCCAGTAATCTTGCCCCACCCTGCCTAGTTTCAGGGTACCATGATACCTAATTGGGTTACTGCTGAAATGGGTCCCCGTTACTAGGGTTTTCTAGTCAAACATGTTAAGTGGTTAAGTGTCTGTATTAACCTAGCCCCACCCATCAGATTTTATTTAATATGTTGAGTTGGTTAAGTATTTTAGTTAACTTAACGCTACCAGTCCTAACTTAGCTTTAATTTATTTATTAAAGCACCGACCACTCACATTAGACAGGTATTGTTGCGGTTACTGGACAGCCGATCGGTTCCGGGCAGGTTTACACCGCAACTCAGTCTAACCTCGGGTCCTTATTGGGCTTAATGCCTTAACCTTCCACATTGGATAGGTATTGTTGTGATTACTGGACAGCTGGGCGGGTCCGGGAAGGTTTACATCACAACTCAATCCAACCTCGGGGTAAGCATATTCGTATTTTCTAATTTTACATATTTGTCTCTTTTACTTGTTATATGTAAATGTTATGGCCCACTTTCCAAGTTCATTTTTTTTGGGTATAAGGATTTATACCGCTTAACTGTCACAAATCATTGGCATGTGCCAAACATGCCAACACATATATTTTCATGTTTACCCCAATGATATTCCCCCGTTTGTACGCTCACAAGCTTACAAATGAATGTTGGGCTCGATATTTCAGCCCAACTTATGAACATAGAAGGGAAATCCAAGAACATGAAACATTTTAGTTAACATAAAGGGTGTGTGACATATGAACTTGCGATACTTGAGATCTAATTAACATAAGTCATGGGTTTCAACTTGTCATGTGAACTTGCATTAAAATAAGAACCTAATTAAACAGGTGTAGCATGAAATGGCATAATTTAGACTTGCATAAAACATAAGCCTAAACATATTTTGATCTAGGAATAACATCGAACATAACTAGCATATGACGAGAATATGACATATCCATAAAGTATGTATAATTTTATCACATGTGTGAACTAGATCAAATCATATGTCAAATTATAACATTAGACATGTATTAAAGTGGATCTTAGCATGGATCAAATTATGAACTTGCAACTTTTGTGTGAACATACGAACATGTATATAAACTTAATCATGTAGGCATAGAGGTTTTAGCATAAAATATACACATGATATCTTAACTTGGACATAACACATACAACCTATGTTAATCTCATAAACATAAATGCGTAGATTGTAACGTGAACTACACAATTTGCATGTGATGTTGTTTTCATATGAATAGATCCAACATCAACAAAATTAATCCACAAACATTCTAATGAAATCACCGCAACATATACAAATTTACATTGTTAACATTATACAACATAGTGTGATTCCAATTTTCAATCCATATCAAATCACGTTCTTATTTCTATTCACATCTCAAACGTAACTAGACTTACTACGATCGATGAACTTGAATTCTGGATTCTGAGTTCTGAAATTGAGATGTGTTCCTTTAGGTAGATAAACATTGTTTTGATTTTTGAATATGAATTAGATTTGTTCGTCTCTAAGCTTTCTCCAACTGACGGCTACTCTTAGTTTCCTTCCAGCAGCATCACGACTCCAAGCTCTAATTTTTGTGTGAATTTAGGTTGGAGACTTAGGTTGTATTTGTAGAATTTCAGATTGATTTGAGCCGTCAGATGAAGCCAGAGTTAATCAAGACCATCCATCCCAAAAGAAGCCAATCAAATAGTGACAAGTCAGCCCCAATGACACAGCCAACCTCCAGAAACCGAACCAAGACCCAACCAGGCAGGTCAGGCCGACCAAGCAGGTCGACCTATAGGTCGACCCCTTGGTCGACTTGGGTACCTAGGTCGACCCCCAGGTCGACCTCCTGGTCGACCTGGGTCCTGGGCGGGAATTTTCCCGCCCAGCCCAATTCTGGTCTATTTTTTCGAATTTTGAACTGAATTTGAGCCGGTCAGAATTTTAAATTGAATTCTGAAACTTCGGAAGGTCATAACTTCTTCATACGGAGTCCGATTTACGCAAACTCGGACTCTATCTCAAGCATAATTCCGAGACGAACGCAATGGAGTAACCCGTTTCCCTTAATTCTTTCATTTTGAATTATACTTTAAATTTCTTAATTTAATGTTTAACCGAAAATTCGGGGTGTTACATTATATATGTTTTATATAATTAAAAATTTATTTTAGAGGTAGTTTGCTTTGGTTTTAAATATAAGTCGATGTTTGGTCTAAATAGAATTTGTTGCGCAGCGATAGTTCACAAATTTCAACCATTAACTTCAAATTGACGTACCAGGGGATCCGACCGTCATAGTTTCCCGAAACAAAAAATGTTTGGTTCAAAATGAAAAGTGTTTTCAATTGCAAAGAAAGGTTTTAAGTTCCAACGACTGGATTTCAATATAAGTTCAAATTAAATCTGAATAAAAATAGCGCTAACGTAGTTTAGAACCCAAAATGGGATTTTGATGAAATGAACTATTTTTAAATGATTAAAAATAGTGAAAAATTATGATAAGTCATAATAAGTAATTTGAAAGAGTTTTGGATTAAATATATGGGGCTTTAAGTGATAAAAATCCGTTAACAAGAAATAGGGTATTTTGCAATTCCTTTTATAATGGTTTTTAAGAAATGATTTTAACTAAAGGTTTAATTTTCTTAAATTGAATATTAACCTTTTATAAGGATAATAAAGTATTTTGAAGATGATTTTGGAAGCCCAACAGCTTAACTAAATTTGAGAATAAGATCTAATCTTATGAAACATTTTACAATCAAAAGAAACTTAATTGGGGATTTGATAATAAAAAAGGATTTTGTTTGACGCTAATTATTTTGAAATGATCGGGTTCAACCCATTTCGAATAATTATGCGATGAGTTAGTAGTCAACGATATTAAAGATGGTGAAAGACTGGGAATCTTCACATCGAATGCACTGTTTGCTGATGCCTTGGATTGCTCCCTCAATAAGGTTATAAGTGGCAGTATTTTGGACGTACTTGTGGACTGTCTGGATATGCAAAGTACTCTCTCATTTATTGGACGAGGAATAAGGTGTCTTCAGTTTCGTTTACAACCCAAAATGAACTTGCATTGGATGTATGTATGACATCGTATTTTACGACATAACCAATTGGTTTCTATTTATGATATATCAGTTGATGGCGAAAGATTAATCCGTTTAGCTTAACACCCTTCTCTGAGACTGATGTATTCGTAGGGTTATATATTAATAAACACCGATTATATGTTGTGAATTGATGGTGTGGCATGCTAAGTGCTGATGATAGATAGATTAAATCTTTTGCTGAAAAGAAAAGCTTTATGGAATGTGACTTCACGACCTCACAACTGGTAATGAGCCGAAACATGATGAAGTACAACATAGATAATGACTAATGTTTCCTTCTAGCTGAGAAAGTGAAGCTATGGTATTGAGCCCAAACAATTTAATTAGTGGATGATGGAACAAAACGCCTTGGATAATGGTAGGTAACGACCAGGGGATGTTATATTCAGAAGAAACCCGAACTACACCTGGTATTGGTGGGCCGACTTTGCCCCTACAGAAGGACTCATTTGTCGACTCCAGGGACATCCTGCTAGAGGTGTGACCGAATGCGATTAAGGAAGATCCTTTACCTTGGTTATTTATGGAACCCAACTTCCAATATGATGGCTTACGGTTTTAGTTGTAACCTATGTATGTAAACGTAATATATAGGTACCTATGTCTACTAGGATTGATACCTTTATTTTGAAAAGTTTTCAAAGATAGACATTAATAATAATATCAAATTATTTTCGCGTATCAAGCATTTTTGGTTATCATAAGGTAAAACTTGCTCCTAATGGTGTGTGTTTGCATTGTGTGATGAGATGCGAGTCTTATGGTAGCTTCATTTTTAAACATCATTGCGAGTTTTTGTGCATTGGTATTCATGAGGGAAACCTGTTCCGCATTAAGTGGGATGGTCTTATGATTAACCATACTACCCTTTTTAAACACAACTGTTTTTGGTTTCTCATACAAATCTCTTGACTGAACCTGAGATTTGTTTTTTCCCTGCAAACTTGGGTGCCCTTATTTCCATACGGGCAGCCTAGTATTCAGATTAGTAGTTAAGTTCATTTTGGAAACTACATATGAAAGCTATTTAGGGAAGCTGGTTTTGGATTTGGAGCAAGAGCAGATGTCGGATGTTCTTTTTGGATTCTCCCTGAAGACTCTATCATGTTATTATTTCCATTGTTTTCTTATTTCTTATTTCCGTTGTTTTGTATTATTGAACCTTATCGGTTGTAATAAACTCTGATGTATTCCTGGCGTAATAAGTTGTACAATATGATGATGTAATGCAATATTTACTTCCACTATTATGTAATGTGTTATACTCTAAAGGCAATTTGTTCTTTCAAGCACTTAGAATGTCGATATCCCAAGTACCAAGAGGGTGGGTCTTCACATCTGGTATTAGAGCTTAGGACTAACCTTAGTTCTAGGGTATAACTAATTGAAAGACTCATTAGAGATAGAATTAGCAGTATTCTAGGATGAGTCACTCATTAGTGATAGGTTTAGTAACACCCTAGAATGCGTACAGCTGGAGAAAACACACACTTGCTAAATCAGTTTTCATTCGTATCTATTCTTATGCTTTATCGTATTTCCTAAGATATCTTTTCTGCTTGTTTAACTCTTTTATTACTATGAAGATAATGGAAAATGAGTAGAAGAAGAAAACCAGGTAGGGGGAGGGGTAACACTGCGACTAATGTTCAAGTCCCCATAGTAGTAGAAGCAGAAGATGAAGCAGTTGTGCGAGAATAACCTGAGCTAGATCTAGAAGTTTTATCAAAGAAGTACAAGAATCTTGGAGGAAAACAATTCCTTGGAAGAGAATCGTTGTTGAGGCACAGATTTGCTTGCGCACCTAAAGAATTTTCCAAGGCTTGAAGCTTAGTGAGGAGTATAAGAGGTATTTGGCAACTTGGTAACTAAAGGATGAAGCCTTAATCTAGTGCGAGACAGTTACATTGGAAGAACCCGAGGAGAACTTCTCTTGGGATTGCTTTAAGAAAGTTTTTGAAGGCATGTTTGTACCATCAGAAGGAATAGCTCGCTTATACTATGATTTTTCAACTTGAAGCAAGGAGGTATGACTATTCAACAATATCTGAATAAGTATAATGAACTTTTTCATTTTGGGCCAGAGCCAAAATCCGGTCAAGAAGAACGAAAGGTTTATCAAAGGGTTGCAAATAAGATTCCAAAGAAGAATTATGGCTCATGTGAAAGCATGGATATGGAAGATATGGCGTATCGCTTTGAGTCCCTTGAGAAACAAAATGTTGTGGATGATAAAGGTAATAAAAATGACAATTCATGGAAGAAGAGGACATTTGGAGGCAAGAAGTCGTAATCAGATAAAGAAAAGAAGAAACCCAGAGAGGACTGGGTGAAGAATGCCACATGTTTTAATTGTGATGAAAGGGGGGGTTTATCAACTGATTGCAAAAAAGCCAAAGAAGTGAAAAGGAATGATCAAGAACCCATAAAGGAAGCCTAAGATAATAGGGAATGTTACGACTATCACAAGACCGGTCACATTGCAAGGAACTGTCCATTGATGAAGAAGTCAGAGGTAGCACATGTTTATGCTGTTAAAGATATACCTTCAACCTTATCGTGCAGGAAGAGAAAGGAAGTTCTTGAAGGTAAACATTCTATTAAGAATATCCCAGTTAAAGTGTTATTTGATACCGTTGTCTCGCATAGTTTTATATCAAAGAAAAAGGTTAAGGAATTAAATCTAAAACCCGCATATATTGAGAAGCCCGTTTACGTTAGAAATCCGATAGGAGGTTCTACCCACTTGTGTTTACACTATAAATTGCCTATTTCATATTTCCATTATTGATTTCCCTTTAATTTGATTATCTTGGATTTCACCAATTTTGATATTCTACTTGGTATGGGCTGGTTGACCCAATACGAAGCTAAGGTCGATTGATTGAAAGGATTGCTAGGGTGAAAACAAAATTTGGAAATTTTATAACAATACAATGCGAAGGCCTAAATTCACGTAGTGATAGTTTCAGGTATGCTATAGATGTTTCCCTCACCACTATAGAAACTATTATGGTTGTTAGAAGATTTGTGGATGTGTCTGATGAAGTAAAAGTCTTCCTCCACGCAGGGTGGTCGACTTTATAATTGATTTGGTTCTGAATGCAAGACCCGTTGTGCAAGCGATTCAGAGAATGACCGTGAAGGAGAAAGAGGAGTTGAGTGACCAAACTCAAGAACTTTTGAAGAAAGGTCTGATCAGGCCTAGTTATTCGAATTGGGGAGAAACAGTAGTATTTGTTCCGAAGTCGGATGGTTCCCTAAGGCCGTGCGTTGACTATAGAGATTTAAATTGTTGGAGAATGGAGTTTTGATGGCAACAGCCTTATTTCAATATTAATTGATTATAAAATATGTACTAACACTTTTGTCTAGAAAATATATATATATATACATATATATGCACATATATATGCATGATTTATATACAGGAATTATTACTGAAGACTGTACAGTTTAAAGATATTACAGATTCAGAATTCAAAGGTGATTCAAGACTCATGAGTAATCAAGATTTCAAGAGTTCAAGATAAATATAGTAATATAGTCTAATTTATGTAAGACTATGAATAACACTAAAGGTACAAATTCAAATTCAAATTCTGATTTTCAATTTCTGATTTTAAATTCTATCTTCAATCTCCATCTTCTCTATTTTACTTTATTTACTTTACTTTTGATTTTAAACTCAAGTTTTATAGTTTATAAGTTTTATATATTATATAATTTATATTTATATAGTTTTAAACTCTATAATTTTATAAATATGTTAATATATCTTATATTTATGTTTTCATATTATTTTCTACTTTATAATACTCATTTACAACACTATGTTTTAATTCAAAATTTTCTAGAATTATATATATATATATATATATATATATATATATATCAAGGCACTTCAAAATGTTCAAAATCCAATTTTACAAAGGCATATGCCGACATACATTTATGCCTAAGTCGACATATAACTGTCATATTTTTTATTTTCAAAGGAACTTTCTTTTCACTATTTATAACGTTCCAGAACAACCTTTCAAATCTTATAAATAGGGGCTGATTTCAAAAAATTTTCGTCATTCTTCTTCTCCATCTTCATCTCCTTTCTTTACACCATTATATTTTCTTATTTTTATGATTTCTACACATATATTTTTCCGAATTCAATTCTATTTACATAAGTCTTCTTCCCTTCTCACTCTCTACTCATTACTCTCTGAATAAAAGCGCTATTGAAGAGTTATATGGCTATTGTAATCGTTTGGGAAGTGTTTGGGTAATCGATGTTTTCCTTGTAGTTGTGAAATCAAGGTACGGGAGCGATGTTAACTTTGTAGCCGTGAAATCAAGAGGAATATACTTGATCAACTGTGTGGAATCGGTGTTAACCTTGTAGCCGTGAAATCAAGGGGGTTGTACTTGGATATTGATATATTAATAAAACTCTGCACAATCCAGTGTTGCGTGGGATTGGACGTAGGAGTAATTCGAACCAGTATAAAATCCGGTGTGTTTTTTTCCTTTTCTGCGTTTTATTTTTGTTTATCTTTTTGTTTGCGTTTGATTCTGTGTATGTGATTATTTCTGTGGTGTGCGATTCATACAGTATATCACATAAGTTTTAGATTTTGTTTAATTTCTCAAAAACACTATTCACCCCACCTCTAGTGTTAGTTTTGCCTTAACGATCCATTCTGCAATCCCTAACAATTGGTATCAGAGCAAGGTCTTTCAAAAAGTTCATAATATGGTTTTGGAAAATAGTTATAATGGCAACCAACACTTGTAGTAGTAATAGTTCTTTTGTAGAGGGCCAGTCGACTGTTAGACCACCACTGTTTAATGGTAGTAATTATTCATATTGGGCATGTAGAATGAAAATATATTTACAATCAGTAGGATTAGACACATGGAATAGTACACAAAATGAGTTTGTTGAACCCACAACTGCTTTTGCATAATGGACAACTGAACAAAAGGATGATGCACAAAGCAATCCTAAAGCCATGAATATGTTATTTTGTTCATTAGATAGGAATGAGTTTAATAGAGTATCAATATGTAAAATTGCTTATGAGATTTGGAGAACTTTACAAATTACTCATGAAGGAACTAGTAAAGTTAAACAAACTGAGATATCAATGTTAGTTAATCGGTTTGAGTTATTCAAAATGAATAAGAATGAGTCTATCTCTAATATGTATTGCAAATTTCAAGAGATAATGCATTCATTAAAAGCACTTGGAAAAACTTATTCTTAAGAAGATCAAGTCAGAAAAATATTGAGTTCACTGACTCGAGAATGGGATCAGAAAACTTGGGCAATTGAAGAAGCCAATAATGTCAATGAAATGAAGATTCTGGAGTTAATCGGAAACCTGATGTCTTTTGAAGTCCAATTACAGAAAAGAAAGGAAAACATGCCAACGGAGAAGAAATCTGTTGTATTTAAATCAACAACAAATGATTTTGACTTGAGTAGTGAAAATGATGAAGAATCAGCCCTAATGTCAAAACATTGTAGAAGATTTCTAAAATATAGAGAGAAAAATTATTTTCAAAATAACAACCAAGGAAATTCATGAAGAAATGATGATCGATGTTATAACTGCAACAAACCAGGCCATATAAGGAGAATGTGTCCATATCCAAATAAATCGACTCAACAAACAGACAACAACAATTCATCAAGAAAGAGAAAGAAAGCATACAAATCAATGTTAGATGATTCAGATTCATCGTCAAGTGATGAAGAGCCAAAAACCGGAAATTAAAATATGTACTTTACGGCAATTCAGAATTCAGAAAATTTCAAAGAAAAGGATCTAATAACCGAGTACGCCTTAATTAATTTTTAATTTCCTTTGGTTGAATGGTTGCTTTGTTTTGAATTTAAAATTTTAAACTTTAAAATTCAAACTTGAAATTTGAAATACAAATTTGAAATTCAAATTTGAAATTTGAATTTTGAAGTTCAAAATAATAATATAATAATAAATAAAATAATCAAATAATTTTTTTTGGATGTTTGTTAGGATTAGAATTACTTCAGGAAATCGTTAAACCTGAAATATAAATCGATAATTTAAATCATATTTCACAAAAATCAAATTTCCTTTGAAAATAGGTACATATGTCGACATATATATGTCTATATGTCGACATATCTGACTAGTAATTTGAAATTTAAAATTTTAATTTCAAAGGTTTAAACTTTCAAACTTCCTTCCAACTTTTCACCAACTCCCAAGGTCTGAAAAGGTGTCATTGACTTTTGAAAAGTTGTGCCTATTCAATTCATATCCATTCAATTTCTATATATACACCTATTCTCTCTACCTTTCATTCACAATTCAGAAGAATATTCTTCATATCTATTCTCTTTAAAA
This sequence comes from Allium sativum, assembly GCA_030737875.1. Taxonomy (NCBI): domain Eukaryota; kingdom Viridiplantae; phylum Streptophyta; class Magnoliopsida; order Asparagales; family Amaryllidaceae; genus Allium; species Allium sativum. The sequence continues at coordinate 732,742,187 of CM060924.1, read as the reverse complement.
CTATCAATCCAATGGCTTCCTCAAGTTCATCTCAGAAATTGAAATTAACTAAAACCATCAAAGGTTATCTTCATAATGACAAAGTAGCTATCAAAAACTATGTTAACTATGTAGCAAATTCTTAAGTTAATACATATGCTTTCGCCATCTTTGGAGTCTTTCCTTCTTATGATCTTATCTCTCTCTTTCAACACAATGAAGTCTTGAGGCTAATTGACGCATGGGATAATGACAAAGTGTGTTATCCTAAGCTTGTCAAGAAGTTCTATGCGAATCTTAATCGCGGATTTTACAAAGGCAACGCAAACCAAATTTGTAGTAGCATCAAAGGCACGCAAATTGTTCACGATGCCGAAGTCTTGGGCAATATCTTAAAATGTAGAAGCATAAGCTCGGATTTCGTTATCGACGAAACCGATTTATAGACTTATCATGACATATTCGAAAGCGATGCACAAATGGATTTCAAAAATTGCTTTTTTCGTCCAAAACCAAGAATTATCAACCTTCTCCAACATTCCATCACTCCTCGTTTCGGAAACATTAATAATCCAACTCTCAAGGTCCAAAAAGTCCTCTTTGCTATTATGGGTAGCTATAACATCAATTGGGCCAACATGATCTTAAAAGAAATCAAGCCCACAGAAATATCATCAAGAGAAAACACCCTCTACTATAGTGTTTATCTCACGTGCATTTTCAAATACTTTGGACTTGATCTTCACGGAGAAGAAGATCTGCCAAGGAAACTGTTTGACTCCTCAAACATACATCTCATGCAAATTCCTTTCACTTTCCAACCATATGAGACATCTGAAGCCAAACAAGCTCGAATGCAATAAGAACAAGCACCTACGGAAGTCGAAGAAGAAGAAGAAACTTCTTTAGAAAGTGTTGAGTGTCCGACGAACACTAGACTCATTTCCAAAGAGATGATTGTTCAAAATCAAGCGAAGTTTGTCAACAATCAAAAGAAACTTAAAACGAACTTTTCCAAAATGACCAAGTTCATGGTCAAGATAGGAAGAAAGCTTGGAATTTTATCTTCCTCATCATCATCCGCTGAAAACTAGTTTATCTAGTTTAATTTATCTTTATGTATTTGCTTGTATTTGCTTTCGAATCTCATATTTAGTGTGTCTTAATTAGTTGGATGTATTTGCTTTTATGAAGTAATTAATGGAGCTTTATTTATGTTAAAATTATCTTTAAGTTACTGCAAAAACTTTAGAAAAAAATTAAAATATAATATAAGATCAAAAGATTCAAAATTTGAAAATTTTCAAATTTTTAATAAGATATGTCGACAAACATAATTACATATGTTGGCATATAACTGCCAGATTTTCAAAACTTTTCAAATTTTAAAATTAAATGACTAACTCATATCCATTAAAAATCCAACGAATTCCATACTCTATTTAAGCCTATTTCTTCTAGAAAAATTGTTATTCCATTTCTCCTTCTTCTCTATTCATTTCTTATCAAATCTATGGCAAATCCAATTCATAATCTAAGTGAAAATCTTGGAGAAACGTTGAATTCCTTCAAGAATATCCTCTTTATAATTCTACGAAACCAGCGTCATCTTGAATTAAGCCAAATAAAGATGTTTGAACTACAAGAGAAGTATTTTGATGCAATTCAGTGGCTAATCTCCTCTCTTTTCAGATATGAAGATAACAATCTAGCTAAGGCACCACCAACCAAAGAAGATGAAGATTGGGAGGTCATAAAGAAGGATCCAATCTTTGGAGAAGACGGTTAGGTAGAAGTCCCAAGAAACATTTAATTGCTTGGTATGATTGATATGTTTGATTTGTTTGAATTTGTTTGATTTGGATTCTATGACTTAAAGATTGTATAAATTAAAAATATGGTGTGGTGTGCTTGATTTGGTTTTTAAATATAACTCATAACATATGTAATTAAGTTGTTTGGATTGGTTTGTTTATATAATTAGTATTGATTATTGTATAATCATAAATTTAGGAGTATTCTTCTTTACTATAAGGATTATATAGATTTATTTAGGATTAAGGGCGAATACTTTATTTTAGTATAGAATATATTTAGATTTAGGGCTCAGGGGGAGTACTTTACTTTGACTATTTAGATAGTTATAGGATTAGTAGTTTTATAATTTCTTTTTGATAATGCAAAAGGAGGAGAAATTATACAATATGGAATTAGTTTATAGGATCCATATAGACAGGGGGAGTATTAGAAGAATCACCATAATTAGGTATGCACAGGTATGATATTTTATAAACTAAGATTGACATAATCAAAAAGGGAGAGATTGTTGGAGAATGGAGTTTTGGTGACAACAACCTTATTTCAATATTAATTGATTATTAAATATGTACTAACACTTTTGTCTAGAATAAATATATATATATATATATATACATACATACATACATATGCAAGACTTATATACAGGAATTATTACTGAAGACTATACAGTTTAAAGATATTACAGATTCAGAATTCAAATATGATTCAAGACTCATGAGTAATCAAGATTTCAAGAGTTCAAAATAAATATAATAATAGAGTCTAGTTTATGTAAGACTCTGAATAACACTCCAGGTACAAATTCAAATTCAAATTCAAATTCTGTTTTTCAATATTAATTGATTATTAAATATGTACTAACACTTTTGTCTAGAATATATATATATATATACGCGCATATACATACATATGAAGGATTTATATACAGGAATTATTACTGAAGACTGTACAATTTAAAGATATTACAGATTCAGAATTCAAAGATGATTCAAGACTCATGACTAATCAAGATTTCAAAAGTTCAAAATAAATAAAGTAATAGAGTCTAGTTTATGTAAGACTATGAATAACACTCCAGGTACAAATTCAAATTCTGTTTTTCAATTTCTGCTTTTCAATTTCTGATTTCAAATTCTATTTTCAAATTTTATCTTCAATCTCTATCTTCTCTGTTTTACTTTATTTACTTTACTTTCGATTTTGAAATCACGTTTTATAGTTTATAAGTTTTATATATTATATACTTTATATTTATATAGTTTTAAACTCTATAATTTTATAAATATGTTAATATATCTTATATTTATGTTTTCATATTATTTTCTACTTTATAATACTCATTTACAACACTATGTTTTAATTCAAGAATTTCCAGAATTATATATATATCAAAACACTTCAAAATGTTCAAAATCCAATTTTACAAAGGTATATGTCGACACACATTTATGCCTATGTCGGCATATAACTGTCATATTTTTGATTTTAAAAGGAAGTGTCTTTTCAATATTTGTAACATTCTAGAAACGTTGCAACCTTTCAAATCTTATAAATAAGGGCTCACTTCGAATTTTTTCATCATTCTTCTTCTCCATCTTCATCTCCTTTCATTACACCATTATATTTTCTTATTTTTAGGATTTCTGCACCTATACTCTGCCGAATTCAATTCTATTTACATAAATATTCTTCTCTTCTCACTCTCAACTCATCGCTCCCTGAATCAAAGTGTTATTGGAGAGTTATAGGGCTATTGTGATCGTTTGGGAAGTGTTTGGGTAATTGGTGTTTTCCTTGTAACTATGAAATCAAGGAACGGGAGCGGTGTTAACCTTGTAGCTGTGAAATCAAGGGGAATATACTTGATCAAGTGTGTGGAATCAGTGTTAACCTTGTAGTCTTGAAATCATGGGGGTTGTACTTGGTTATCGATATAGTAATAACACTATACGCAATATAGTGTTGTGTGGTACTGGACGTAGGAGTAATCCAAACCAGTATAAAACCCAGTGTGTTCTTTCCTTTTCTGCAATTTATTTTTGTTTATCTTCTTGTTTGTGTTTGATAATGTGTCTGTGATTATTACTGTGTGTGATTTAGATAGTACATCACATAAGTTTTAGATTTTGTTTAATTTCTCAAAAACACTATTCACCCCCCCCCCCCCCACTAGTGTTTGTTTTGCCTTAACAATCCATTCCGCAATCCCCAACATAAATAAGCAAACTCTTAAAATAAATACCCTCTCCCTCACATTAATGATTTGTTAGGTTGCTTGAGTGGAGCTCGAGTATTTTCAAAGATGGACCTAGCTAGGAGATTTCACCAACTAGGAATTGTGGAAGATTGTATTCATCTAACTGCTTTCAAGGGAATTTATTTGTTCTACAAATGGTTAGTAATGCCTTTTGGATTATGCAACTCCCCTGTTTATTTTTGTGATTTAATGAATCAGGTATTTCGAAAGTGTTAAATAAATTCGTGCTGGTCATTATCGATGATAATCTCATTTTCTCTAAGACGAAAGAGGAACACGCTAGACATTTAGAAGCTGTCTTAGAAGTTCTGAGAAGGAATGTGTTGAAAGCAAAGTTCTCGAAATGTCATTTTTGGGAATAAGAAGTTAAATTTCTTGGACATGTAGTATCAAAGGAATTAATTTCAGTGAATCTGAATAACGTTTCTTCGATCCAAAGTTGGAAGCTACCTAGAACTCGTATAGAGGTTAGAAGTTTCCTCGGTCTGGCAGGTTATTATCGAAGGTTCGTAAAGGATTTCTCAAAGTTATTCGCCCTTTGACGAAGTTAACCAAGAAAAACGGCAGGTTTGTTTGGACTGTAAGATATGAAGAAATCTTTCAAGAATTGAAAAGGAGGCCGACTATTGCTCCAGTCCTAACGATTATTAATGGCAGCAAAGGATTGATTGTTTACACAGATACCAGTAAAGGATTTGGTGCAGTACTAATGCAAGACGGAAAGGTAATTGCTTATGCTAGTAGGCAATTGAAATCGCATGAGAGGAAGTATGCAATTCATTATTTAGAATTGATTGCCGTTGTATTTGCTTTGAAGATCTGGAAACATTATTTGTTGGGTGAGAAGTTTGAGCTGTTTATAGATCACAAATTATTAAAGTACCTTTTTATCTAGAAGGATTTGAACATGAGGCAACAACGCTAGTTAGAGTTTCTGACGGCATATGATCTGGATATACTTTATATTCCAGTAAAGGCTAATGTTGTAGTAGATGCGCTAAGCAGAAGGCATGACATTATTGCTCATTTGGTTGTTACACCAACTTTGATTAAAAATGTCATTATCCATCAAAAGAATGGCGAGTTTATCCAAAAGATCTGCAGAGGGATTCAACAAGAGGAAGCCTTGAATTTTAAAATCGATGATCAAGGCATTGTAAGATTAAAAGAGCAAATCTATGTTCCAGACATCCTAGAGCTCAAAAGAGAAGTATTGGATGAGTGTCATAAATCCAAGTTAAGTATACACCCCAGAATCCACAAGATGTATCAAGATTTAAAACGTACATTTTGGTGGAAGTCGATGAAGAGGGATATTTCAATCTATGTTAGCAGGTACCCAACTTGTCAATAAGTTAAAAACGATCAACAGAAGGTTGCTGGGTTACTTTAGCCACTGGAGATTCCAAAGTGGAAGTAGGACCAAATATCGATGGATTTTATCGATGGGTTACCCCGAACCAGAGGAGGTAATGAAGGTATTTGGGTTATTGTTGATCGCTTGACAAAAAGTGCTCATTTTCTTCCAATAAAGACAACGAGAACAGCTGATAGTCTTACAAGCTATATATTAAAGAGATTGTCTAATTGCAGAGGATAACTAATAGTGTCGTAAGTGATTGAGATCCAATCTTTATCAATCATATCTGGGAAGCACTTCAGTCAGTGTTAGGAATGAAGTTAAATCTGAGTACTGCTTACCATACCCAAACAGATGGGAAAACAGAAAGAGTAAATCGAATTTTGGAATATTTGTGGAGGGCTTGCATTCTTTATTTATTAGGGTCATGGGAAGATCATTTCCATCCAGTAGAGTTCTCCTACAACAACAATTATCAAGCAAGCATAGGTATATCACCTTTCGAGGCATTGTATGGTCAACCTTGTAAGTCGCCAGCATGTTGGATTGATTTGGGAGATAGACTTGTATTGGGTCCAGATATGATCCGTGAAGCATATGAGAAAGTGGACTTCATTAGAAAGAAGTTGAAAGTAGCTCAAAGCAGGCAGAAGAGTTATGATGATCAACGGAGAAGAGACTTGGAATTTTCTGTTGGTGACTAGGTATTTCTAAAAACTTCTCCATTGAGAGGAGTCATCGGATTTGGAAAGACTGGGAAGTTATTGCCAAAATATATTTGACCATTTCCCATATTGGAAAGAATTAGAGCGTTGGCTTATAGAATTCAGTTGCCTGAATGGTTGTCGGGTGTACATGATGTTTTCATAATTCCCATCTTTGAAGGTTCATGATCCTAATTTGAACATTGAGGAAGCTGCACAAAAAGACTTAGAGATCACACCGGAGTTAACAGTTCCAAGAGGGCCTTTAAAGATTATTGGCAAGGATGTAAAGAAATTGAGCAACAAGACGGTGAAGTTAGTCAAAGTGCAATGCAGCGGTGATTCGATGGACTACACTTAGGAAATATAAGACAGTATACAAAAGTCTTGTCCCAGTTGTCGGGTGGATATCTCTGAGTAGCTCATTTACGATGTAAACTGATTTATTGAATATCATTTCTATTCAGTATCTCTTTCATTTCAATTTCGAGGGAGAAATTCTTTAAGTGAGGGAGATTGTAACGACCTGAAATTTTAGTCAATTTAAAAATTGAATTGAAAGTAAAATATATTAAAATTCGATAATTTAATATTATTTTAATAACCTAAAAATAGTCATTTTGCAAACGATCTCATACTTCGATGAAACCACTTTCATCGGATATGGAATGTTAAAGTATGATAAGGTTTCAAATTTCATATCAATCGGAGTTGGTATGTGAGCCTGTGCAACATAAACATGTGTCAAAAAATCTATTGAAATTTAATAAAAGCTTGGAGAAAGGCCATCTTTCAAATCACCTTCGAATTCGACGAGACTAGTTTCATTGGATCCATATTGATGAAATATAGTAGGATCTAAAATTTTGAATCGATCGGACTTATGATTTGATCGTACAAGTTGAAAACGTTAAAGTTCGTTTAATTAAATGCAAGCTTAAATTAATCAACACCATGTTTCCATAATTCATTCCCTCCATGACACCTCACTAACCCTTGTGTGCACTCTTCCATGATGGCTAGCCTAAGAAATAATGATGTTTATGGAACAAAAAACAATAAATTGCACAAAGAATAATAAAAGTATAATTAATTAGACCATGGAAGAGAAAATTGTTATAAGGCCCATACTGCGCCATGAAGCCATACCCTCTCATGGAGACACCTAGGCAGGCATAATTGCACTCAGCACCATAGCCTTGGTGTATAAATAGAGCCCCACTCACTCACTTTCCTTCCCTTTCCATTCTCTCTTCCTTCTCTTCTCTTTTCCTCCCTTTTTCCCTCTCCACTCACGAACGTGGGCCCCACCCAGCCACACCATCAGCCAACCCGCCTCCCCATGCTTCCACGTCAGCATCACCACACCTCCCTTTTGCCGTGGTCACCACCACCTCCGAACACCACCAAACCTTCTTAAAATCCCTTAAACACATAAAAGACTTTTCCTTTACACCCCTTCACCCCCAAAAACACTCCAAGCCGTGGACACCACTACCCAAAACAACCCCTACGTGGAAACCATACCCCTAGGCCGCACCCCCATTAACCAAAGATCTGCCATTTTATCTCCAAAAATAATATATACCCATATATGTTCAAGTGTAATCCCTAAAACCCATACACGTCGAACCCTTGTTCATTCAAACACTGATTTTACATGGTGATGCTAGATGGCTGCCGAATTTAAGCAGAATAGTAGAGGATTCCTACATTCGATGTTACAAAGAAGTGGATAATTTGGCGAGAAGCTACGTACTTAAAATGTTAAGTAGTGTAGGGTTTATTAATATTAAATCACGTTTGGGTTTAATAGTGATTAGTGAAGTAAAAAATCTAATTTTTAAGGGATAAACATATGACACTTAAGTTAACAACACCCTTTGATGGTGATTGTGTGGATATCAGATGTTGATTGTAGATATAAACCTTATTGGGTTGATTAAATATTATTTCAAATAATAATGGGTTAATGGATATTACCTTGCTAGTTAGTAGCACCTTGTTTGGTTGATGTTGAATGTTATAATGATTGTTTATCACATGGTATATGGCACCGTAATTAATTATACCCATAGAGTTGGATTATTAGGTTAATGGTTAAATCCCTATTCAATAAAATTGTTTAATTGGATATTTAATTAATTAAATAATAAGTGAAAAATAAGAATTCAAATTTGATATCCGAAATTTGATAGAAACGAAGTTAAAAAATTTAAGATAAACATTCGTAGTGGAAATAAATTTATTTGAAACAATTTTCAAGTTTTTAATTAAAAATGAGTAGTAACTTTGAAAAGTGAAGTTTGGTTTGGGTATATAAGAAATGTTTTAACTGGATTTTCTATTCCAAACTATCTTATTTATTTTAATAATGGAGTTCAGGAAAGTTTGGACTTCAAAAGTTGAAGTTTGAAAAATAATATTATTTTAATGATTTAAATAATATTATAATATTTAAATAATTGAATATTTGAATTCGAAGTTAAATATTGAAAATATAGTTTTTGAAAATTATTATATATGTTTTATATAATTAATAAATTATTTTGGAGGAAATTCAACTTGATTTTAAATATAAGTCAAAATTTGGTCTGAATAGAACTTGTCGCGCTGCGATAGTTGGAGAATTTCGACCATTGACTTCAAATTGACATACTAGGAGATCCGACCGTTATATTTTCCCCAAATGAAAAACGTTTGGTTCGAAAATGAAAAGAGTTTTCAAATGCAAAGAAAAGTTTTGATATCCAACATTTGAATTTCAATATAAGTTCAAATTAAATTTGAATAAAAACTCCCTATGATGAGAAAATTAGTAATCGGAAATTTGAATAAAAATAACGCTAGTGCAGTTTAGAACCCGAAATGGGATTTCAATGAAATGGGTTATTTTTAAACGATTAAAAATAGGGAAAAATTATGATTAATCATAGTAAGTGATTCGAAAGAGTTTTGGATTAAATATATGGGGTTTTATCTGATAAAAACCAATTAACCAGAAATAGGCTATTTTGCAACGCCTTTTATAATGGTTTTTAAGAAACGTTTTAAGATAAAGTTTTTATTTTCCCAAATTAAATATAAACCTTTTATAAGGTTAATAACATATTTTGACGATGATTTCGGAAGCCCAACAACTTAATCAAATTTGAGAATAAGATCTAATCTTATGAAACATTTTCCAATAAAAAGAAACTTAATTGGGGATCAGATAGTCCAAAAGGATTTTGTTTGAAGCTAATTATTTCAAAATGACCGGATTCAACCCAATTCAAAAATTATGCGATGAGTTAGAACTTGATGATATTGAAGTAGGTGGAAGACCGGGAATCTTCACATCAAATGAATTGTTTTATGACGCCTTGGGTTGCTCCCTTAATAAGGTTATAAGTGGTAGTAGTCTGAACGTCCTTGTTGATTGCCCATATATGCAAGGGCCTATCTCCTTTATTGTATGAGGAATAAGAAGCCTTCGATTTTGTTCACAGCCCAAAACGAACTTGTATTGGATATATGTCTGACATTGTATTTTACGACATAACCAGTTGGTTTCTATTGATTATATACCAATTTATGGCGAAGGATTTATCCTTTTAGCTTAACACCTTTCTCTAAGATTTATGTATTTAGAGGGTTATATATTAATAGACACCAATTATATATTGTGAAATGATGATGTGGCATGCTAAATGTTGACGATATATAAATAAAAGCTTTTGTTGAAAAGTAGAGGTTTGTGGAACATGACGTCACGACCTCACAACTGGTAGTGAGCCGAAACAGTATGAAGCACAACAGAGATAAAGACTAACGTTTCCTTCTAGTTGAGAAAGTGATGCCATGGCATAGAGCCCAGGCAATTTACTTAGTGGATGATGGAACGAGGCGCATTAGATAATGGTCGGTAACGACCGAAGGATGCTATGTTTAGCAGAACCTGAACTACACATGTTATAGTTGGGCTGACTTTGCCACTATATAATGACTCATTTATTGACTCCTGGGACATCCCACCGGAGGTGTGCCCGAATGCGACTAAGGAAGATCCTTTGCCTTGGTCATTGATTGAACTCAACTTCCAATACGAAGCCCTACAGTTTTAATTGTAACATAAGTACGTAGACGTAATATATGGGTACCTATGTCATCTAGGATAGATACATTTATTTTGAAATGTTTTCAAAGATAGACATTAATAATAATATCAAATGTTTTTTCGCGTATAAAGCATATTTGGTTATCATAAGGTAAAACATGATCCTAATGGTGTGTGTTTGCATTCTTTGATGGTATTCGAGTCTTATGGTAGCTTTATTTTCAAAAAACATTGCGAGTTTTTGTGCACTGGTATTCATGAGGGGAAACCCGTTCCGCATTAAGCGGCGTGGTCTTGTGATTTACCATTCTACCGTTTTTAAACACAACTGTTTTTTGTTTCTCAAACCAGTCCCTTGAGTGGCCCGTTGTTTTTTTTCCCTTGCAAACTCGGGTGCCATTATTACCACAAAGGCAGCCTAGTATTCAGATTAGTGGTTAAGTTCATTTTGGAAGATGCTTATGGAAGCTATTTAAGGAGGTTGGTTTTGGATTTGGAGCAAGAGTAGAAGTCGGTTGTTATTTTTGGATTCTCTCTGAAGACTCTATCATGTTATTATTTCCGTTGTGTACTTATTTCTTATTTGCACTGTTCTGTATTATTGGACCTTATCGGTGGTATAAAACTCTGATGTATTCCTAATGTAATATGCTATACATTATGATGTTGTAATGGAATATTTGTTTCCGCCATTATGTAATGTGTTATACTCTAAAGGCAATTTGTTCTTTTGGGCACTTAGAATGTCAATATCTCAGGTACCGAAAGAGTGGTTCGTCATAATGAACATCTTTTGTAAAGGTGAAAAATGTATTTGGAAGGGTTTCGATTTAGAAATGGCTAGTCCAAATTCAATGAATGAAATCGATTTCGATTTTTGAAATTGAATTTGAGTTAGCTATATAAACGATGTTTTTAACTCAAATCGATTATTCCATTAGTATAACATAACATTTAATTTGATTTCTATGAATTTTGGATTTCAAAAGATTTAATTTTAAAAAGTAATAATACTATATTGATATTATAATAATAAAATATTCAATTTTGATTTGAAATTGATTTGAAGACGGAATTTGAAAAATATCGCTTTTAAATGAGTTTATGAATGTTTATAAAATTTTGTAAATATATTAGAAGCTAAACGGACGAGTTTTATTTAAAATTTATAATATGGTCTAAATAGGGCCAGTTGCACTACGGTAGTTCGTGAATTTCGACCATAAACTTCAAATGACTATAATTTATTTAATTTAAATCGGATTTTCCTAAAACGCAAAATGTTTGTTTTCTAATGATAATAGTTTTCAAAGAAAAATAATTTTTGGATTTCAATTTACAAATTTTTAGTTTTGTCCAATAAAGTTGTAAATAAAATCGCGGTTTTGTAGTTCGATGACCGTAATTGGAAATCGATATAAAAGACTTTAATGAAATTATTGAAAATATGAAAAAATTACGATAAATCATAATATAGGATTTTAAAGTGATTTAGATAAGAAATATTAAGTTTTGAAATGTAATTTGATTTTGGGATTTTCCAGCCTAACTAATCAGATACTGTAAAAACAATGTTTTAGAAATTTAAATTTAAATGAACTAAAGTTTTCCAATTTTTAGTATATTGGATTTGGATGGAAATAATCATCGAATATTTTATATTAATTCCTTAAATAAAACTTATACTATTCGGGGAATTTAAAAGGTGGATACACCGCTATTCCGCTTATAATATTTGTTGAATATGGGAATTGATATTGAATATGAGCTGATATGATTTCTATCTAAACCTTATATATAATATCAACCGTTTTCGGGTTATTGTGGACAATGTCTTTAATAACATCATCCTTAACTCATACTATTGGATATTGAATTTAGGTATGTTTTAAAAGATATGTTTTAATAAAAAAATTTGATTTAGGTAGAAGTTTTCTAGTTTAATAAATTGGACTTGGATAGAAATAATCCTTGAATATTGGATATTGAATTCCGTTGTTTAGACACATACTATTTGAGGAATTTGAAATCGTTATTCCACTTACAGTATTTATTGACTACGAGAATTGGTATTAGATATAAGTTGATATCATTTCATTTCTATTTAAATCATATATTTAATATCAATTGGCTTTGGGTTAGCTATGAATGGTGTCTTAAATAACGTCATTTCTTAACCTGCTAAGTTTAAGTTATGATTTGGAATTTAAAGCCAATTAAGATTTTGTAAAGGCTAATTAAAACGTTATTTAATGATTTGATTCAGAAGTGGTTTCCTGAAAGGAAAAGTAAAGGTAAAGAATTAATGGATCATGATAAAGTGTTAACGAATGATTTCTAAGATTTTTAAAGCTTAATTATCTTTGATTAAAAAGAAAATTTTAAAGAGTGATTATGAAATAAATTTTGGAATGTGGATTTTAAAAGGAACAATGGTTAAAGTTTTGATTTAAGGTTTAAAGGAATTGACTATTGGATCAACAAGTTTTCTATTGTGGATTTTCTTAAAGGATAAGAAATAGAAATTGTTTAAGAAGGTTTTAATTAACCAATTTGAAGTGGAAAGAGACTTGATTAATCCTGTGTTTCCATACGGTTTTAAAATAACGCTCGTTGTTCAAAAAGACCAGGATCGAATTTCTATCCAAAAACCATTTCGAAAAATGATATGACGAAACGGAGAAAATGAAGATTTTAAAGACAGTGGCAGAAGACTGGAAATCTTCACATCGTAGGACTGTTTGTTGATGTCTCGGATGGGTGGCCACCTATTATGAGATTATATTGTAGTAGTGGTCCGGACGTACATGGAGATTTTACGGATTTGCAAGGATCTCTCTCCTATATGGACGAGGAATAAGGTGCCTTCGGTTTCGTTCAGACTTAGGATGGGCTTGCATGGATGTGTGTCTGACACTGTGTTTTGTAATGTATTAGTTGATTGTTACTAAACATATTTCTGATTGGTTGCAGAGAATATGTCTCTAATCTTAACACCCTTCTTTGAGACGTACGAGCTCAAAGGTGAAATGGTTAGTGATTATCAATTATATGTTATGAAATGACAGTGTGACATACTAAGTGATGAGCTATTGATGATCAAAGCTTGGCTTAGGTTAAGCGTAGATTTGTGTAACGAGACTTCGGCAAGCGTAACAACCTGGAAACAACCAAAACAGGAAAAATGTAATAAGGATGTGGGGTGTCATCTCTTTTTAGATAAAAAGTGTACCATGGTATGAAGCGCAAATATTACTTATGTGGAAACTACTACTTATGTGGATGTTAATGTTGTGGGCGCCCGGTTAAAGGTTGGTAACGACCAAGAGATGGCATACTCAAGCATTCTCTAAGTTACCAGTTAAGGGATAACCCGACCTTGCATTAAAAGAGAGCCCGTTTTGTTCTCGGGACATCCCTCTAGAGGTGTACCCATCAAATAAGGACTTTTCTTAGACTGGTCATTTGCTGGAAATCCATTGTAACAGCCCGCATTTTACATATCGGAAGATCGTAAAATATTTTTATTTTATTCCCTGAGGGTTGCAACATTCTCATATTTTAAAATGTTACTTATGGAAATGTGAGACATTTCAATAATTTTTACCAATTATGTTTGTGATAATTTTACCACTATCAGTCTTGGACAGGGGATAACTTTTGACTCGGATCGATTCAGGAGCTGAGATCGATATCACTGGAAAGGAAATGATGATTCACATTCCGTAGGGTGGTCACTTTGAATATTTGGCTCAGTGGTTTGGGAGGAATCGTTGTTTTAAGGTTTTACAGTTGGTTGTTCATGTTCTTAAGCCACAATGGGATGATTTGGAGAGGCCAATTAGTGGGGTGATGGAAGGCTATAAATAGAGGGTAAGAGGCATGGAAAATAGTTTACTTTCTCCATTCCTTCATTTGGAAGAGCTAGAGGTCCTCCACTACTCCATCTTGTACACCTTTCCGCTATTAGAGCTTGAAAAATCAAAGATCCACATCGTTTGAATCTAGATCTACGCCATTTAAAGAGAGAGTTCATTGAATCGAAGAGTTTAGAGCAAATTCTTCGTTGTCCGGAATCATAATTCATTGCTTTTGACTTGTTTTGGGGATTTGTTGAGTGATATGCATCTCTCACGCGGATTCAATCAAGTATATGGGTTTTATGATCTTAATTTCATCATTTTCAATCGTTTTCCTTAGATCTACATCATGGTAAGTGTATTTTTAGATGAACCACCATAGGATTTATTCTAGCAACTTTAAAAAAGTAATTTCTATGTCATTTCATATGTTTATGCAAGTTAGTTCCATCATTTTTGGTTTAATTATCGAATTATCATGATTTAGAACACTTCATATGATTTAATGATGTTAAATTGATGATTTGTTGAAGTGTTTATGATTGATTTGGATGCTTGGGATGAGTGGAATTCATCAATGTAGCCGTTTATCGAAGATTTGGTCAAATTTAGAGCAATTTTGGTCAAATCTGGAGTCATGTCGTTTTCCATGAGTCAAGTCGTTTCTTCCTTTCCAAGGTGCAGGGAGTCATGTCGGATCCGACATGGTGAGTCATGTCGAGTCTGACATGGTGAATCATGTCGCGAGTGACATGGTGTAAACCGACATGGTGAGCCATGTCAAGTCCGACATGGTGAGCCATGTCGAGTCCGACATGGTGAGCCATGTCGAGTCCGACATGGTGAGTCATGTTGAGTCTGACATGGGGAGTCAGGTCGAGTTCAGAATGAGGAGTCGTAATGTGTTTAGATTGGGAGTCAGGTCTTGGAATAGTCTTAGGTCGGTCATGACCTAAGGGTGACGACATGACTTGAATGGACTATTGTTGTGCTATTATCTTTGTTTCAAGGATGATGATGACTTTGAAGTAAATTAAATAGGGAAATGTCGAGGTATTGTGATGTATTGGCGTTCGTCGTATGCAACGAACGTGAAGACGACTCAAATTAATGAGTTCGTGGTGATGTTGCTCGAGAAGGTTGCTTGGGCTACAACTCAAAGGTCATGAGTTGGTGGGTAATGGTTACTCGAGAAGATTTCTTGAGCTGTGAAAAGTCGTCAGGTTGGATGACTAGAGATGCGAGAGCTGAGAGAATATCGTTGTCGTAGGTGCTATAGGCTCAAAACTGGGGTACAATAGAGATATCTAAAAGACCGGAAGGTTGCTGGTTGAGTACCCTTGGTATCATTTAAAGGCCTAGGTACGTATCATTGAAAGGTATATGGATTTTCTGTTAGAACCAGGGTTACAATTTGCCCTTGATATATGGCAAGGTTGGTCATCATACGAATAAAGACGGTTTCGAAGCAGTTTTGGCGATGATAGCAAGAATGATTGGTTGCTTCGTTTGTACCGTCTCACGCATATTGTCCAATGTCGAAGGAGATGTTCCTTGAGTGTTCGTCTGATATTGGTTTAGGCCTCTAAGGCTTGTGCTTGAGGGATGTTGAATTCGATTAGGATGGTTTCTGTGAGATATATAATCTGGATGTTGTGAGTGTTGTGGTTGGATTGTTTCTGATTACCATGAACGAATTGTTATTTTGGATGCCATAGATGTATGGTTGAGATGTTTATGTAAAGGCTATCACTGTCTGGTGTGGGGAAGATGGGAGCTGAGTTCTCTGGTGTTGTAGGTAGATTAGTTTGTTTATTTACCCATTCTCATATACTTTATTGATGATGTTAGATAGTTGTTTTATAGCTCACTAAGACTGTTGTCTGACTCAAGGTTTTATGTTTCTCTCTTATTACCTTGGGCTGTTCATCTGATTGTGGATGGGCAGACTGAGTAGCAGGTGGCAGGTGATACCTTAGTGAGGACGATGATACTGATCGATGGCGAGCTGGAGGCTTACATACTAGTTTATTACTATATAGTAATTGGTTCCGCTATTTGTTGTTTTACTCAGAGTGTTGTAGTGAGGCAAATTTGTACAGACATATATTGAAATCCTGATGTTTTGGATATACTTTCTAGTTGTTATGAAAGTTTGGTGTTTTCTGCTCAAACGTGCTTCAATAGTATTGCTTGTTGTATATGTTCTATTATATTTTATCCTTGCGTTGTGAGTTGTACGACAGGTTTTGCTTGTGTTTACCTACTCTGATAATCGTCCATAGCTGCCTGGCACACCTTTCAGCGCATCATTCCTCTTGTCTAGTGCATGGGTAACGGGTGGTCGTCACATATGGTGTCAGAGCTCGGGTTAACGATTTTAGCTAAAGTTTTAAGACGTAATTATGTATGAGAGACATATTTGTAGATTTTAGTTGGATGTATACTATATGATGCTATATAGTATGGTAGCATTTGTACTTCTTTAGCATCTTTTCTTGCAAGGGGCTAATCATTCTAATTTGCAGATTTAGAATGAGTCGATGTGCTTCAAGATATACTACAAGGGAAGGGGCTGTGCCTGGAGGGGGTAATGGTGGTGCACCAGACTACCAAGCCATGTTTGAGGCCATGATGGAAGCATTCATGTGAAGGGAACCCGGTCCAGTGGCAGCCATGGTAGATGTAGGTGTTCAGTTGCCTAGGGTTATGGATTTAGCGAAGTTGTCCAAAGACTTCTCATCTCTATGAGGAAAGCCATTCAAAGGAACGAAACCGTCTGAGTAGGTTCAGAGGTGGATAAATTCTTGTGTTCGTATTTTAAGGGAATGGGGTTGGATGATGCAACTAAGAGAAATATTGCGTCAAGGCAGCTACAAGGCAGGGCCATGGAGTGGTGGAATTCCGTGTCACTTGAGACTCTAGAGGAAGAGATTTCATAGGAGCAATTCGAAGCTAAGTTCGAGACAAAGTTTATCTCCACTTCTCAGAAGTCTGCTCTATTCAAGAAATTTGTAGAATTGAAACAGAATGGAAGGTCAGTACTGGATTATGTTTCCGATTTTGAGGCCTTGTCCAGATATGCTCATTTATACATTGATACACCCTGTAAGAAGAACAAGAAGTTTGTAATTATGGCTCTGGATAACTGCATAGGAAGACTTTTGGTGGAACATCTTGATGATTCATTTGAGAAGATTATGGAAAAAGTTGTTCATCATGAAAGCTTGTTTCCTAAGGAAGCAAATGTTGTCGCTGAAACCAAGGAAGTTCAAAAACCATAGCAAGGTGGTAATAATCAGAAGAGGAAGCAAAAACAGCAGAAGGGAAAAATTGCCAGAAAAGGCCTAAGAGTGAGGTGGTTTGCTTTAACTGCCAATAGAAGGGTCATTTTTTGAATGAGTGCAAGAATACCAAAGCTGAGAAGAAGTGCTTCAAGTGTGGAAATTCAGGGCATGAAAAGAATGACTGTCCAGAATCACCTAAGGGCAAGCAGTTTGTGAAGGCTTATGATTTAGAAACCATGCCATCTTCTTCAAGAGCTCCTACCACGGAGGAGAAGGGAAAGGGTGTCATCGTTCAAGGTACTCTTTCTATCCGAGGTGTTTCAGTTCGAGTTTTGTTTGATACTGGAGCATCGCATTCATTCATTTGCAATGAGCTCGTGTGTCGCTTGAGTTTGGAACCCGAGATTTGCGAAAGACCTTTGGTTGTGACTAATCCAGTTGGGGGTTCGTCTAGCCTTTGTATGCTTTGTCATGGTCTAGTGTTGTCGAGTCATGGTTGCTCTTTTGTGTGTGACTGCTTTATGTTGAACTTTGCTGGGTTTGGGATCATCTTGGGCATGGAGTGGCTCAAGAGGTATGCGGCAAGAGCGAATTGCGAGAACCTAGAGGTGAGAGTTGAGGATGTGGAAGGGCGAAAGGTGTTGATTAGATGTAAGCCCGAAGACAGGGTCGTGACCTTTTGGGAAAAGGATTCATTCGAAGGAGTGTATCCAAATGGGGTGCACCAGTGGTGTTTGCAACCAAGGCAGATGGCTCGTGGAGATATGGTTGTGGACTATCGTGAGCTGAACAAGGTGACCAAGAAAAACAAGTATCTGTTGTCGATGATTGATGACTTGTTCGATTAGCTTTACAAGGCCAAAGTGTTTCCTCAAATGGATTTGGCAATGGAATTTCACCAGCTGAGAGTGGCAAAGGATAGTGTGCTGAAGACTTCTTTTAGGACACCTTCCAGTTTATTTAAATGGTTGGTGATGCCATTCGGGTTGATTAACGCGCCAGCATACTTTTTTGATCTTATGAATAGAGTTTTCAGAGATCAGTTGAATAAGTTCGTACTTGTATTTGTGGATGATATGCTGGTTTACTCCCGGAACAAGGAAGAACATATGACACACTTGAGACTTGTTTTGGAAATTTTGCGAAAACATCAGCTGAGAGCTAAGTTTTCGAAGTGTCACTTCTGGAAGAGTGAAGTGAGGTTCTTAGGCGATGTTGTTTCTGGAAATGGAAAAGCGATTGACCCCGCTAAAGTGGTCGCGATCCAAGACTGGGATAGACCTGAGAACGCGACGAATGTGAGAAGTTTCCTTGGGTATTACCGACGGTTTATCAAGGACTTCTCCAAGATAGCTGCACCATTAATTTGACGAAAAAGAACTAGGTATTCACATGGAATGAAAAGTGTGAGCAAGCTTTTGGAATCATGGAAGAGAGACTGATGAATGCTCTTGTTTTAACCATTTCAACTGGGAGTGGAGAGATGGTGGTATACACTGATGCATGTGGTACTGGACTTGGAACGGAACTAATGCAAAAAGATAAGGTTGTGGCCTATGCGAGTCGACAGCTGAAGCCGCATGAGAAGAATTGTCCAACTCATGATCTAGAGTTGGCAGATATTGTGTTTGCTCTGAAGATGTGGAGAAATTACTTGTTGGGAATTCGATTCGAGTTGTTTACGGATCACAAGTCATTGAAGTATCTTTTCTCCAAAAAGGATTTGAATCTTTGGTAGCAACAATGGTTAGAGTTTCTGGAATTATATGATTTGGTATAGCCTATACTCCTGGCAAGGGTAACGCAGTTGCAGATGCGTTAAGTAGAAGACATGCAAGATTGGGAGCAATGTATTTGGAATGGTAGAGTCTTGAGTTTTTGGTAGGGTTTGATTTCAGGCCAAGATGCCAGTTGGATCCTGAGATGTTAGCAAGCTTGTTGATAAGACCTACCCTTATCAAAAGGATTGGCGAGAGCCAAAAGCAAGATGTAAAGCTTGTTGAGTTTATCCAGAAACTAGAACTAGAGGATGAAGAGTTCGAGGTCGATCGAGAAGGCTGGCTTCGAAAGGAAGGACGACTAGTTGTTCCTGATATCGATGGAATGAGAGATGAGGCTCTGAGGGAATGTCATCACTTGAAATGACAGTGTGACATACTAAGTGATGAGCTATTGACGATCAAAGCATGGCTTAGGTTAAACATAACTTTGTGTAACGAGACTTCGGTAAGCGTAACAACCCGGAAACGACCAAAACAGTAAAAATTCAATAAGGATATAGGGTGTCATCTCTTTTTAGATAAAAAGTTGTTCCTGATACATACAAGCTCGAAGGTGAAATGGGTAGTGATTATCAATTATATGTTATGAAATAACAGTGTGACATACTAAGTGATGAGCTATTGATGATCAAAGCATGGCTTAGGTTAAACGTACCTTTGTGTAACGAGACTTCGGCAAGCGTGACAACCCGGAAATGACCAAAACAGGAAAAATGCAATAAGGATATGGGGTGTCATCTCTTTTTAGATAAAAAGTGTACCATGGTATGAAGCCCAAATATTACTTACATGGAAACTTCTTCTTATGTGGATGTTAATGTTTTGGGCGCCTGGTTAAAGGTTGGTAATGACCAAGAGATGGCATACTCAAGCATTCTCTAAGTTACTAGTTAAGGGATAACCCGACCTTGCATTAGAAGAGAGCCCGTTTTGTTCTCGGGACATCCCTCTAGAGGTGTACCCATCAAATAAGGACTTTCCTTAGACCGGTCATTTGTTGGAAATCCATTGTAACAACCCACATTTTACGTATCGGAAGATCGTAAAATATATATTATTTATTCCCTAAGGGTTGGATCATTCTCAAATTTTAATATGTTACTTATGGAAATGTGAGACATGTCCATAATTTTTACCAATTTTGTTTGTGACAATTTTGCCACTGTCTGTCTTGAACAGGGGATGACTTTTGACTCGGATCAATTCAGGAGCTGAGATCGGTCTCATTGGATAGGAAATGATGATTCACATTCCATAGAGTGGTCACTTTAAAGATTTGGCTCAGCAGTTTAGGAGGAATCGCTGTTTTAAGGTTCTACAGTTAGCTGTTCATGTTTTTAAGCCACAATGGGCTGATTTGGAGAGGCCAATTAGTGGGGTGGTGGAAGGCTATAAATAAAGCGTAAGAGGCATGGAGAATAGTTTACTTTCTCCATTCCTTCATTTGGAAGAGCTAGAGGTCCTCCATTACTCCATCTTGTACACCTTTCCACTATTAAAGCTTGGAGAATCAAAGATCTACATCGTTTTAATCGAGATCTATGCCATTTAAAGAGAGAGTTCACGAATCGAAGAGTTTAGAGCAAATTCTTCGCCATCCGGATTCACTATTCATTGCTTTTGACTTGTTTCGGGGATTTGTTGAGTGATATGCATCTATCACGCGGATTCAATCAAGTATATGGGTTCTATGATTTTAATTTCATCATTTTCAAGTCGTTTTACTTAGATCTACATTATGGTAAGTGTATTTTTAGACGAACCACCATAGGATTCAATTTAGCAAATTTAAACCAGTAATTTCTATGTCATTTCATACGTTTATGCAAGTTAGTTCCATCATTTTTGGTTTAATTGTTGAATTATCATGATTTAGAACAGTTCATATGATTTAATGATGATAATGTTTATTTTGATGTTATTGATGATTTGTTGAAGTGTTTATGATTGATTTGGATGCTTGAGATGAGAGGATTTCAACATTGTAGTCGTTTATCGAAGATTTAGTCAAATTTGGAGCTATTTTAGTTAGATATGGAGTCATGTTGTTTTCCATGAGTCAAGCCGTTTCTTCCTTTCCAAGTCGCATGAAGTCAAGGCATAGGGAGTCACGTCGTATCCGACATGGTGAGTCATGTCGAGTCTGACATGGTGAATCATGTTGCGAGTTACATGGTGTAAACCGACATGGTGAGCCATGTCAAGTCCGACATGGTGAGTCATGGCGAGTCCGACATGGTAAGTCATGTCGAGTCTGACATGGGGAGTCAGGTCGAGTTCGGAATGAGGAGTCGAGGTGTGTTCAACAGGTCATAGATTAGTCTTGGGTCGATCACGACCTAAGGATGACGACATGACTTGAATAGACTATTGTTGTGCTGTTATCTTTGGTTCAAGGATGATGATGACTTTAAAGTAAATTCAATGGGGAAATGTCGAAGTGTTATGATGTATTGGCGTTCGTCGTATGCATTGAATGTGAAGACAACTTGAAGTAATGATTTCGTAGTGATGTTGCTCGAGAAGGTTGCTTGGGCTACAACTCAAAGGTCATGAGTTGGTGGATAATTGTTACTTGAGAAGATTCCTTGAGCTATGAAAATTCATCAGGATGACTAGAGATGTGAGGTACGAGTGATTATCGCTGTCGTAGGTGCTATAGGCTCAAAACTGGGGTACAATAGAGATATCTAAAAGACCAAAAGGTTGTTGGTCAAGTACCCTTGGTATCATTGAAAGGCCTACGTATGTATCATTGAAAGGTATATGGAGTTACTGTTAGAACCAGGGTTACCAATAGCCCTTGATATATGGCAAGTTTGGTCGTCATACGAATAACGATGGTTTCGAAGCAGGATTGGCGGTGATAGCCAGAGTGTGTCAAGAATGATTGGTTGCTTCATTTGTACCGTCTCACACATATTATCCAACGTCGAAGGAGATGTTCCTTGGATGTTCGTCTGATATTGGTTTAGGCCTCTGGGGCTTGTGCTTGAGGGATGTTGAATTCATTAGGATGGTTTCTGTGAGATATGTAATCTGGATGTTGTGAGTGTTGTGGTTGGATTGTTTCTGATTACCATGAACAAATTGTTATTCTGAATTCCATAGATGTATGGTTGATATGTTTATGTAAAGGCTATCACTGTCCGATGTGGGAAAGACGGGAGTTGAGTTCTTCTTTGGTGTTGTGGGTAGATTAGTTTTTTTATTTACCCATTCTCATATACTTTATTGATGATGTTAGATAGTTGTTTTATCGCTCACTAAGACTGTTGTCTGACTCAAGATTTTGTGTTTCCCTCTTATTACCTTGGGCTGTTCATCCGGTTGTGGATGGGAAGACTGAATAGCAGGTGGCAGGTGATACCTTAGTGAGGACGATGATGCTGATCGATGGCGAGCTGGAGGCTTACTTACCAGTTTATTACTATCTAGTATTTGTTTCCGCTATTTGTTGTTTTACTCTAACTGCTGTAGTGAGGCAAATTTGAACAGACATATACTGAAATCCTAGTGCTTTCGATATACTTTCTAGTTGTTATGAAAGTTTGGTGTTTTCTACTCAAATGAGCTTCACTAGTATGTTCTTTTATATTTTATCCTTGCGTTGTGAGTTATACGACGGGTTTCGCTTGTGTTTACCTACTCTGATGATCGTCCATAGCTGCCTGGCACGCCTTTCAGCGCGTCACTCCTCTTGTTTAGTGCAGGGGTTATGGGTAGTCATCACATCCATTCTCCACTATGAGCCAGTACGATTCTAGTTGCATACTATACGTCATCATTATATATGGTACCTATGTTGACTAAGATCGATATATTTATTTATGAAATGATTTTTCACACTATGCACTAATAATATCAGAGGATTTTCACGTATCAAGCATTTTTGGTTACTATAAGAAGAAACCTTGTCAATGACTGTGATTGCATTGTGTGTGCGCCGCGAGACCTTATGCTAGCTTCGTTTCAAAAAACATTGTGAATTTTCTGCACTGGTATTCGTAAGTGGAAAACTCGTTTCATGATTATATGACATGGTCTTATGATTTACCTTACTTTAAAATAAATTTAAAAATAACTTTTTTAGTTCTCACACCAGTCCTATGGCTGACCTGGAGTTTATTGTTCTTCGACTAAACTTTGGGTTCCTATATTTTTTCCATATAGGAAGCCCAGTAGTTTAGATTTGCAGATATTTGGGGTCATTTCATAGAGAAGGTTTTGGATTAAATTGGAGCTATCATATTGGAGCATTCGTATTCTTACGCTGTACATTAGTAATATTCTTCCGTTGAGCTTTAGTATGTTTCCCTTTATATTTATTGTACTCTGGTACATTTATGTAATCTCTGATGTAAAAATATTGTTGTATTAATAAAAGTTCATTTTGTTTATGTTCTAATGTGCAGCTACCCTTAACAATCTTTCATTTTTCACGTTATAGTTGGTTTAACTACCATTTTGAGCGGCCAAAAGGTTGTTCGTTACATTCCCTACTCCTATTTTAGCAAATAACTATAACGTAATATCACTACGCTTTTCACCATATGCATATCCTAGATATTTTAGCTAAATTTTAGCTGAATTTGCATTTATCAATCACAAAACACAACGAATTCAATCAAGACAATGCAATTTTTTATAAGAATCATATCAGAGACATGTAGAAATGGATGGCAGATACTAGAAGTGAATATAAATGTAATGTTTCATGTAATTTGAACTTTATACACAAAGATATAACAACGTTGCTACCATAAATGCAATGTCCTGATGTTAGTGCTTTATAGTAGATAAAGCCATATAAATTATACTACCTATGGATATAAAATAGTTAATAGACTTTTATTAATTCGAAATGAGTATCCATAAGAATTCCTTTACAACCACCACTAAACATAGTTTATTTAGGGAAAATATAATTTTGTTAAACTTATGTGATTTCGAATAATATTTTGTTTCTAGATTAACAACAATACTATCAGTAGAAAAAAATTCTTTTGGACATGAGTCACATGAATTTGACTTCTTTATATAATTGTTAAAAGAATAACTAAAAGATAGATAAAAAATTAACTAATGAACTGTGCATCGAATATTTTTGTCTAGCTTTTCAAAACTACAAATATAAATTGTATTTATCTCGGAAAGATCTAAATTCTAGTTCAATACTCGTACACCAAAGAAAATAGAGGGTAAATGTACAAACCAAAACTATTTAATCAAACTCTTTCTTACTTGGCAATGCTGTCATAATTACCACCCATCCTAAGCTTCTTTGTTGATAATGACAATCAACATCTTTCACTGTAAACAAAATACAATGATATCTTAAGCAAAAAAATTGATAAAATTACGTATACGAAATTAAATTTTATTAAATGAATGCATGCATGAGATCAAAATTTTCAGTACCATAGTATATATGTATATTGTTTAAGTAAAACATCTTGTCATAAACCATACCTAAATATGATAATTTGTTGTAGGTCGAAGCACCGTTAACCTACTATGTTTCAAGATCTGCATTTCATCTCAGGTAACTTCTTTTGCTATTGGTATCAATACTTTAATCAGTTGGAAATTATAAAAATCATGGTTTGATAGTTATCTTAAAACATAAATGCAATTCAATGGAGAATAAGATCCATAGTTCATAAAAAAAGGCAAACCAAGCTTGTATAAACAATACCGACCTTTTCTACTCTGATTCTTCACTTTTTCGAAGAAGCTCCCCATCTCTTTTCGAATTAACAGTTTTTTGTTTTACCATATCTGGGAGACTGATTTGAAATTTAATCATGCCACCATGATTTTTTTTGTAAAAGTAATAAAGCATAAAATTATAATTTTTTGTAGAGATAAATTAGAATAAGAGTCTCCTGAAGAGTTTTAGATTGAGAGAAGAGGAATAGTTGGGAAAGCGGCTGAGAGAAATTAAAATGGACATCATGGGAAAGAGGTGAACTATTGCAACATGGAAAAGATAAATGACGAAAGTATGATCCACTTTTAGTTTCTCATGTGTTATGTGGTAAATAGGATTATTTTAGGAAATGCTAAAAAGGGTTCACTTTGATTGATTTGTCCAAGGTTTTGCTTTATAACATATGATAATTTTATATTTGTATTTTTTTACTTCCAACTTTCTTTCTTTTTTATATATTTTTATATTTTAGTATCAAAAACAGAACACCCTATCTTAATTAAATTAAACAAAAAATTTAACTTTTTTGGTATATGTATCAACCAACTAAACATCACCTACAAAAAATGGGTGTTCCCAAATTCATAGTCAAAATGAAAAGTATGATAACAAAGTTTAATACAAAATTTGAGAAAGAAGAAATAACATAACTTTATTTGTAATCGATTTTTCATAACAATACAAGCTTCTATGACTATCATGCACACCTCAAATGTTGTTGATAAAAGTAGAAAAAATAAACCAATCAAATAATCAAGAAAATAGTGTGGAGGAAAAAATTCATCAATATTTTTAGCCTTTATGGACATGCTATAAATTTTTTAGCGAGAAGAACAAACTTTTCAATTAAATATACCATAAGAACAAAAATTTGGTGAGAAGGCCAATGTGCATGGTATTAGTTTTTCATAACCTTTTCATATAATGATATGGTATAGTTTCATTATTTTTTACATGTTGTCCTTATGACAAAATTTTGAAGAGTCTGTCCTTAAAGTTAAAAAAGTTTGGAAGTTTGTCCTTCAAACTAAAATTCCCTTAAATAATTAGCAATACAATGATTTTGTATGTAATTTATTCTCCAGTCAAATTGAATTTTAATTTAAAACGATTTTGAATTCATACTAATCAAAATTAAAAGCAATTAATCTGCTCTATTTACTGCTTTATAACTAAATGTGTTATAGTTATAACTAGTATTAATATTATACCTCTAACTTATAACTACTGAAGCTATTTACAAATTGCAAAATGATTTAAATAACATAAAATTCTTCACATAAACCATTGACAATTACTGCACTGTTACATAAGATCACCACTACCCTTGGTACTTTAGGCATATAGGACTTTCGCTAAAACGGCAACATGGCATACTCCATTTTTTTTAACATATGGATGCGAAGTCATGCTCCCAACTAAGGTTGAAATCCCTTCACACAGAAGAATAGTTAATGCATTTGATCCAAATCAAGAGTTAAAGGGGGAATCCTTAGATCTAATACAAGGATTAAGAGATGAGGCTACAATCAGAACAACCGAATACCAAAGGAGGATCACAAAATGCTACAACTTGAAAGTCAAAACTAGAACCTTCTTAAATGGAGATTTGTCCTTACGAAGGGTAATGACCAACACAAAGAACCCATCAGATGGTCCAATTGGCCCAAATTGGTAAGGACCCTTAATCATCCATCAAGAAGTCATGCCTGGGATGTATCGGCTTTGCAAAACAAATGGCGATCTCATTCCATGGACATGGAACTCGGAACATTTAAGACCATACTTTTCAATGATAAATAAGTAAAGGAAGATCTTTTTCTAGAATATTCACACGACTAAGGGTATGGAAACCCTCTAGAGGCCCAAAATAATCCAAGATGGGTCAAACTACAAATGGATAGGAACCCTTGTCATCGCCAAGATTGGTTAGGGAAAGGCACCCCCCGGAGGGGGGTGGTGTGTAAGTCTTTCTTTGCGCGCAAAACAGAAAGGGCCAGATTAAAGCATCAAAAGCATAAGCCTCCGACCCACACCAGAAATGGTCGTGATGGAGCATCTAATTAGCACGCCCTGCCTCTGCTTGTAGAAGATTATGCCCTGCCTCTGCAATGAACTAAGCACGTCCTGTCTCTGTTCGTAGAAGAGCACATCATACCTCTGCTTATGTTCTGCGTTACCCGCAGAAGGGAACGCAAACCCCTATCATCGCCTACGATGGTCAGGATAGGGCGCCCCTTGGAGGGGGTGGAGTGTAAGCCTTTATCATCGCCAACGGTGATCAGGGTAGAGCATCAAAAGAGTAAGCCTTACTTCTACGTCAACGATGGAACGGTTTAAGCGTCTAAGACCTTATCATCGCCTACGATGGTGAGGACAAGGCACCTCCTGGAGGGAGGTCAGGTAAGTCCTTGGGCCCTGCTTGGGATAATCTAGCAAGCACACCGAATGTACAGGCCTAGAGAGTGGACAACAAAGCACGTACATCCTTTGCTTTGACAATAAAAGCCCAAAGAGTGACTCAAAAAGCACGGACAACCTCTGCTTCATAAATTAAACCCATAGGGGTAACGAAACTTTAACACCAGAGGTGGAACTCTGGTCTTCAATTCTTTATTACTCGAATAAGGGTTGGTTCAGGACTTCTATTAATGCCAGAAATGGAATTCTGGTCTTCAATCATTAATTACCCAAATAATGGTTTGTTCGACTTCTATGTAACACCCCGTAATTTCAAAGAACACTATAATGTTAAACTAAATAATACTTAATTATATATTGGAAATCAATTAAAATGAACTACGCCATTGCATTCATCTCGGAATTCTGCTTAAGGTAGACTCCGAGTTTGCGTAAAACGGACATCGTATGAAGAAGTTATTAAACTTAGAAGTTTGTATACGTATAAGAGAAATATATATAAAAACAAATCAAATCCAAAAAATTCAAAACAGTTCGAAATCGAAGCGGGAAAGGGACGCAGGATTGAGACCCGTTGGGGGTCGACCCATGCCCCAGGGGTGTCGACCCATGGGTCGACACATTGAAGGGGGTGTCGATCCTAGGGTCGACACCGGGGTCGACCCTAGGGTCGACACCGGGGTCGACCCACCCCAGATCCATCCAGGTTCATTTCTGAACCTGGACTTGTTTCTGAACAAGATTCGTTCGCGGTAGGCTATATTTAGGACCTCATTTCTATTGTTTTTACACATAAAAAACAATGGAGAACAAGATGCTTCCTCTTCTTGGATTGAGTTAGCCTATTTTTCTTCAATAACGGCCTATTCGCATACAAGAATTTCTTCTGCAACATCTACTTGCTATTCTCTGTTCTTTTGATCTAGTCTCTGTGAGTTCATGTTATTTTTAGATATAAAAATTTAACAAGTAATCCTGAGAGGATGTTTATAAATTCGGATCTACACCTATGCATGTTAAGAATCTAATTCATCCCAAAATAGATCAGCCATTTGATGGAGTTGACTCCTTGTTCTGACTTGTAATGTTACTTCCCCGATTATATTTTGAGTCGGATGATCTCTTAAAATTCTTGGTGGAGATTGTATCCTTGGTGGAGATCGTAACTCACATGTTTAAGGAATATTTTCAACAACTATTTCAGAGTCAGAATCAATATTTGTGATGATTGGATTATCAGTGACTATAGTTTCATCATCATCTGATGTATTATGAGGGCGCTGATAGAATTCATTGAATTAGACATGAAGTGATTCTTCAGTAGTTTTGGTTCATTTATTAAATATACGACAGGCCTTTCTTCGTTCCGAATAACCGACAAATATACTTTCATTGGCCTTTGGATCGAATTTGCCAAGCTGGTCTTTCGTATTTAAGATAAAGCACTTAGAACCAAAAACTTTAAAGTATGAGATATTAGGCTTTCTTTCGTTAAATAATTCATAAGGAGTATTCTTGGTGAGAGGTTGAATGGACACACGATTCAAAACATAACATGCAGTTGCAACGGCTTCTGCCCAGAAATGTTTTGGTAAAGTGGTTCCATTTAATAACGTTCTTGCACATTCTTGTAAGGTCCGGTTTTTCCATTCTACAACTCCATTTTGTTGTGGAGTTCTAGGAAACAAAAAATTATGATACATACCTTTCTTTGTACAAAAATGTTCAAACTCATTATTTTCGATCTCTCCGCCATGATAACTTCTTATATTTCTAACCTTAATCCCTTTCAATTTCTAAATTCTTTTGACGAAAGATTTGAAATGTTTGAAAGTGTCACTTTTGTTTTTCAGGAAAATTGTCCAGGTGTAACGAGAAAAATCATCTCGACTATGGTTTACTGACTGAACCTGAGTTCGTCCGAATAAATCCATATATAGTAACTTAAGTGGTTGTAATGTTGATATGACTTTCTTGGATTTAAAAGATGATTTAGTCAATTTTCCTAATTGACTTGCGTCACAAATGTTGTCAACTTTAAAGTTCAGTTTGGGTAGTCCTCTAACTAGATCGTTTTTGGCCAACTTGTCGATAGTTCTGAAGTTTATACGACAGAAGCGTTTTTTTCATAGCCATGGATCATTATCATTAGCTATAAGACACATATTTGAATTATGATTAATATTCATATTCAGAATATATATATTTCTATCTCTATAACCTTCGAAAACTAATTTATGGTCTTTATCTATAATACTACACTGATTATCTGAAAAGGAAATTGTAAATCCCTTATCGCAAAACTGTCTAATACTAAGTAAATGGTGTTTCAAATTCCTAACTAGCATGACATTGGTAATAAGAGGTAAGTTAGATGTACCGCAATTGCTCACATCGCCTTTGCCGATGATATAGCCTTTTGAATTATCTCCAAAAGTGACGGAGCCACCATCTGAGTATGTAATATTTGTAAATAAGCTCTTGTCTCCAGTCATGTGCTTCGAGCAACCACTGTCCAATATCCACTTTCCTCTTTTCTTAAGTGGGACCTGCACAAAAATTAAGATTAAGTCCATGGTACCCACCTTTTATAGGGTCCTAAGAGTTAGGTCTTAGGAGTCCAAACCCATACGGGTTCGGTGTCCCCTTTATATAAATAATTAGAATTAAGATGCACGGTATTCATGAAATTCCGAATATATTTGTGCCTAATCAAATTGTTATTTATTTTAGGAACCCATATCTTGTTAGTCTTGATATTTTCCTTTTGAAATTTCACAACTGTTTTGGCTTAGAATATAAGAAACAGAAATTTTCTTAGCTTCATCTTTTATCTTCCTTTTATAACCGAGATGTTTCTTGATTTCTTGTTTCTTATATCGCAAACCTTGTTTATTTGAAGCAGATTGTGAACTCTCAATGATTTTTGTCAAATTTTCTCGACCTTTGTTGAAGTTAGAAACATTTTGAGTAATACTATCTAACTTAGTTTGTAAACTAGCCTTTTCGAGGTCCAGAATTTTGACTTTTGCCTTAAGCTCTTGATTTTCAGTAGTAAGAGCATCATTTTATCATTTTGAGTTTCAATTTCTTGACTCAAAAGAGATAATTGAGAATCAATATTAGATGATGATTCTTGAAGTTTTTCAAGTTCTTCTTCTAATATTTTCTTCTCGTCTTTTAACATATCTCGTTCAAACTCTGCTCTACTCAAATCAGCTTTGGCTTCTATGAATTGTCGTTTCATGTCTTTATATTTAACTATCAATTCAGCATTAATATCAAGTACTTCATCAAACGTAGGAATTTGTACCTCATCATCTGCTGCCATGAAACAAACGTTTGCTTGTTCATTTTTTGTATCACTTTCACTTTCCGATGAAGACGAGTATGAATCATCCTATGTCACTGAGAATGCTCGTTTCTTTGATTTGTCCTTCTTGTATTTGAATTTGTCATGTTCTGTCTTCTTCTTTTGCTCTGGACAATCCTTGTGCATGTGCCCCTTTTTGTGGCAGTTGAAACATTCTATAACGGATGATGATGGTTTATTTGATCCAGTTTTCTTTTTGTTATAATGACTGGCTTTTCGTTGTTTTAGAAATTTTTTGAAACCATTTGCAATGAATGCCAGATCTTCATCTTTAGAATCTGATTTGTCTTCATCTTTTTTAGCATGGAATGCCACAATTTTCTTTTCTTCTTTTTGTTCCTTTCTAGCTTGTAAATTAGCTTCATAGGACATTAGATTTCCTATCAATTCGTCTGGCTTCATGATGGAAAGGTCATTAGCTACTTCAATTGCTAATACTTTTCGATCCCATTCACTAGTCAGAGAATGTGGGACTGTTGAAACAACATCAAAATCATAATATTTTTGCCCTAATCCGATAAGTGCATGGTGAATAATTTGAAATCGTGAATACATATCACTGATTGTCTCATTTGGCTTCTTCTTGAAATTTTGAAACTAACTTTTCAGCATGGCTATTTTGGCTTGTTTTACCTTGTTAGTACCTTCATGAGTGGTTTTCAGCGTTAGCCAAATTTGGTATGCGGTGGTACACATAATAACACGGTTATATTCGTTTTGGTCTAATGCACAAAACAATATGTCTATTGCTTTTGCATTTACGACTGCTGCTGTTTTCTCCGTCGATGCCCATTCTGAATAATTAGTTGTTGGATTCACTATTTCTTTTTGGGTAGCATTCCAGGCATCATAGCTATTTGACTACATAAAGAATGACATACGTGTTTCCCAATAGCTATAGTTGAGACCATTGAAGAATGGAGGTCTTTGTGTCGATTGACCTTCCGTGTAAGTGATGTTTTGAGTGATAGTGTTGGTATTTGCCATATAACTAGAATATATCAAAAACTGTGTTACGGTTATATGATAACCTTGCTCTGATACCAAATGAAGATTGCGTACGTGCTAGTACACACGGATCGCGCAATATGGTGTATAACACACAAATATATGAAGATATAAATATCAGCTAATCACGGATATGAAACAGTAGATGCAGTAAAATAGAAAAATTACACCAGGGATTTTTATACTGGTTCGGAGCACCGTCCTACGTCCAGTCCCAGATTTCTATCTGGATTTTCACGAACAACGACCTCGCTTCACCCGGAGGAACAGGTTTACAACACCCAAGCAGACGAACGAGATTTCATGCCTCTAACAACACCGAGCACTTCAACACGTGCCTCTTACAACACCGAGGACTTCAACTAAGATGAATACAATTGTTGTTGACAGTATGTGTTCTTGATAACACGAATTTGTCACTTGTAGTACAACCTTCCTATAATCTTATCCTCAAATAGAATATTTGTGTATGTGAAGATTTTGGAAGTGGATATCGTATTGAATCAAAAGAATATTAAATAGATTCTAGGATTCAAACGATATATTATTGATTATGAGCAATTTGAGTGCTTGAGAAAATAGAAATGAGATCAAGAGAATAAAGATAGTAATCAAGTTAAAAATTAGTTAAATTAGATGATGATCTCATGGTGTTTATATAGAGAATAAATAGTTGTAACCCTTTGTGAAGAGTAACAAACAATAGCCATGATTATTGGTGAAGAGAAGAAAATGCAACCATTGATAGAAAGGAAGTGTCTCTTCGAAAGGTTGCTTTTTGGAAGAAAACAATCGACAGGTCAAAAAGGACCAGTAGATAGTAATTTAAATATATATATATATATATGTTATATGCCAATGTACACATTTATTGTGCATTCTGGGTAGAAGCGGTCGACCGGTCAAAATGTAGGCGGTCGACCGGTTTCACTCAGGTTGCACAATAAACCTGTACATATATATTCGTATATATATCGATAATTTCGAGGTGTGTGATTATTTGAGAATAGATTTTAACATAACACTACTAATATACCAAATAATCAACCTCGAATCTAGAATACCATATGTAGCTCGTTGTGTCTCTTCAAAACAATGAATCTTTTCTTTTTGTTGATCATGACTTATTTCTTTGTCAGAAATCAAAACTCCATGAATTTCTTAACTCAACAATCCGAAGATCAAATATAGTGTAACTACGCCAAGCTAGTAATTATAAGAGTTAAGCTCGTGTCCCAAAACCACTTGCTCTACTCGAATATTTACGAACAAGTTGTATATTTCACTAGAAATACAAGACGATCATTGCCACAGTGTTCAATCGGATGATTCCAAGAATTAACCATCAAAGCAAACACAAGGGGTCATACAAACGAGAAAAAGGTTTATGAAATCATATACTAGTAGATAGTAAAACAATCTGGAAAATAACCTCATATAATGAGGTAGAATTAAAAACCATTTAGTAAAAGATTTGATATCTGCTAATAATTTAGAAACCCTTTATATAGTTTCGAAAGTGGCAAATCTCGTGGAATAGCGATCGAAATGATGATCAAACAAAGAATTCATGTTTTAATAACGTAAATAAAATATCATGACTATCGATTATAAATTCGTTCACCACGAATCAATCGAAAGTCCATAAAAATTGAGCTGCAGAAATCTATGCTGTAGGGAAACTGAAAAGTCAAAAAAAGGTCGAAATGGGCCGAAACTCGGTCGGTAATGAGTTCAAATGGCCCTAAACAGTAGACTATGTCTCCACTAGTCTACTGCAAAAAAACAGCAGGACCAGTCGACTGGTCCTTTTATCAGCAGTCGACCGGTCAACTTATCCCGAAAGGGTCTAGGAAGCTGGACCAGTCGACTGGTCCATTTTTGACCAGTTGACTGGTCAACTGCACAGTTGACCAGTTTGGTAATATTTTGCCAATTCATAAATGGATCGATTCCAGCGAACTTCGGAGGCAATGGACTTGATCAAGATGATAATAAGGCCTCGTAAGTTCGTCGAAACAACTCAAGAACATGAAAATCACATGCACAAAAATATATACATGAGATTGCAATGGTTTTTATCATAAATTGCAAAATGCACAAATTTTCTAACCAAAGCAATGAAATACAATTCAAGCAACATGTGAAGACATAGAACTTTGTCGGGGCGACAACGGAGCTTCACAATATCACCAAATCAACTCATATCATATGAACAGGGTCGTATGAAAAATTTCCTAACTATAATTTCAATTCAATGAAACATAAGCGCATGAAGTCGGTTAAGTTACACTAACCAAAACAATTTACAAGCATATGTAAAGTCAAATAAACACTAGATTACACTTTTACAAGCCAATGGCTTGTGGCATAGACGTGAGTTCATAAAGAACTCACCTTTGCTTGCTAGAAGCAAGAAATCAATCCAAAGCTTTGCTAAATCAAACTCTCTTCAAATATAGCTTGCTAATCTCCAACATAAACTCATATAAATGGATTTCCTAGGAATTAGGTTTAGGAAATTTCAGAAATTAAAGAGGAGTAGAGTTGGAGAAGATGAAGAGGAAGATGGAGAAGCTTACCCAAGATTTCGCACTTGATTTCCTCTTGATTTGGATCTCTAGAAGCCAACCCTAGCCTTAGAAATTTTAATTTCCCTTCCCACTCTCCACTTTTATTCCTCTTAAAGTTTTGGAAGTAAATGAAGAGGGAGTGGCTAGTTTGGGGGGGTTATTAAGTGGGCTAATCTAGCTAAACCAAGACCCAACCAAAGTGCCAAATTTTTGAAACTCGGAACATATCGAAGCTTATAGTCTTCGAACACCTAAACGACGTTTTGAACTCGATGGAAGTAGTTTCGAGCCCAAATTCGTCCATATGCAAAAAGTGATATTTTGGTCATATACCAAATGAAAAAGACCAAAATCGCCAAACTCAAAAGGTATTGATGTTATAGTCAAAAAGGTCGTAAACGATGATCCGGACTCAATGGAAGTGGTCTCGAGTCCAAATTCAACCGTATGCAAAATGTGACTTTTTGGATACACATTTGATCAACGATTAATGACAATATATTTAAATAAAATATTTAAATATATTATCATCAAATATGCGGGTTGTTACAGACTTCCCCCTTAAAGAAAGTACGTCCTCGCAGTTATTTAAGGAAAAACTCATATAGTAACAACCAAGCATAAACCAAAAATTGATATGCAAAAATATAATGAACCAAGAAATTCACTTATGAATTATTACATAATTTTAAACTTTTAGGATTAAATCACTATATAACTTAAGTTCATACTCATATAATGTTCAAATAAAAGTCACGAACATATACGAGAAACTAATTTATTTTTCCCATAAATGTTTTCGAGAAATTAGAATTTTCTTACTCAAATTTTATATATTCTAAACTCTCAATTTCAATAATTATTTCAATTTTAATCGCAAACTACCTTACTGCAATTTTCTTGAAAATTTGGTTTAGGCATATCTCAAAATCTACAGGATGAAATTCAAATGTTTTTCTTTCACTAGAAAATAATAATCCAATAGGTCCGGATAATTCTTGTTTCGAAGAATTCTGACTTGTATTGGACTCTACATTCTCATTTGAAGTTCATTTTTCAAAATTACGAACTACCGTCATGCAACAAGCTTATAAATTATAAACCTATACTCTTACATTTTCAATACAAACTAATAAAAATTCAAATTCAACTTGGAAATATCGACTATCCAAAATCGTCGAACATTCCATATCACGTTTTTAGCTAGAAAATTGTATCATTTAAAAAAATTTCAAAATTATTCTAGCTTACAATCTTTTCTTAAATTGAAAAGGATATATATGATGGTCATATATATCCCATTCATAAGGATAGGTGGTCTCGTTGGGGAAACAAGATTAATTAAAAAAATATGGGTTATACACCCTAAATTGGAAATATTAGCATGTTCTCTAATATTTCAAAAACAAATAAATTGGAACTTTTAAGTTTCCAATAAACCCCAAAAATATCAAATTTGAAATATTAGCACGTCCTCTAAAATTTCACGAACAACTTCTAAATCATGTAAACATGATTAAATAGTAGAAGTTGGAGGAATTTCATAAAATTCGTAAACTTTTGGTTTTCAAATTCACAAGGATGTTACGAAGAAGAATGAGGTCCAACCGGTCGGTTTATGATCTCGAAAACTTGGTTCAATAAGGTTAACAAAAATAAACTGGAATAATTATTAATCCATATTCACGAGAGCCCAGAAATAACAAATTCAAAATCCAGAAACAAGAGACTACAATAGATAAGCAAAATATAGCTTATCATTTTTCGAAAGAGGATTCGAGATAATTTTTCAAATAAAAACTCGAATCACTCAAATTCTAGAAATCACACAAAGAGATCTAGAAAAAATCTAAATATGGAAAGATGCTCGAACAACTATAAGTGAGAGCGTACGGATTCCATAAATAGTAAGGTGATCATAAACGATCAACAAGGAAAGCAAAATTTTACACTAAGTTAGTAAATAGGCGAATTTAGCCAAATGTCCCATAACCACTGAATTAACTCAAGTATTTACAAACAAATTGCAAAATCCACTATAAATCATCACACGGAGTCTTTTCGTTAGACAAGGTGGTCCAACACCCATGGCATTCGACAAGGTCGTTGACACCTCCCAAAAGCAATTTTACCAAAACGACAAGGTCGCTGACACCACCCAAAAACAGTTTTGTCTACACTAGCCAGGTTGCTGACACCTCCCAAAACAATTTTGTCAGCCATTTATCCATCATAATTCTCAAATGAGCACAAGGCTCCGAAGAAGAACACATAATAAATATGTGTCATAGCAATGGGATGTCGAAGATGGATGATTCTTTTGGAAAATAAATTATGGACCACAAAGAAATTTGGCTAATTCTCTTCTAAAAATCACCACACACTTTGAACAAGCAAGGCATGCAATTAAGCATGCATAGAATGATCACTCTTCAATAAAAAGAGTTTGAACATCCACGGATCGCAAGAATAGCCAAAAGAAAGAAATGGCTAACAAAACTCGAAAATCGCCAATTCAATTATTTTTAAACTTGGTGGAAAAATAAGCAATTTTTTTCACCACAAAGTTGCAAACCACAAGATGGAGCTTTTTGTCTTTTGACAAGGTGGTTCGGCACCGCAAAGAAACTCAACTAAGCATTTCATCTAATGACGAGCTAGCTTCACACCCTAGAGAGAATGATCAACATCGGTGTATAAAAGATATACAACACATGTGATCAACAAAGATTGGATCATCGATGAGCTTGTAAGCACATCAGATGAATCCACTAAATATGGAAAGTCGACGAGCGCGTGAGCACGTCATACGAACCATCAAAATGAACTCGGTCAAATCGGCAATGCACCTACAGATACACCTCCGAACCAAGTCCAACTGGAAAGTTTCTAAGTGGTCAGTAAGAATAATAAATTGCCACTTCATGAAAATGAGCTAAATGCCTCGAGAAGGGCAGAATCATTGCTTAGCTAAGGCTTAAGTGACCAACTAGGGTACAAAAATTTTCAATCGTCTAAGTATAGAAATTAATCGCCGAAGTAAACGCAAGAGCGTCGACCCCCTTGTTTTTACCAAAACGTTTAATTAAAGTTCTTATTCAGCCGAAAAAGCAAAACTTACTGGTATGCAACAAGTAACTAAATGATGCTAGAAAGATTACTAAATCATCACCCAAAAAAAGCTAAAGACATCTCGATAGTAATAGATATGGGGCAATGAAACTTAATTATAGCATCAAACTAACAATGAGTAAAAGTAACTAAGGAAACAAAGTATGTTCCTAACCATTCCTCTCCTCTAAAAGAGAGAAGAGGAAAAAGGTTAGATTCAAATAAAGTTGATTGGTCAAACAAGGGATCAAGATATAAGATAGGATATGACGGGTCCTAAGACTCAAATAAAATCCTAAGCACGATTTCCTAAGAGAGACTTAGGACAATGATCCTCGCCATAATATCTTATATTGTTCCGAACTTGGCTCTGATACTAAGTGTAACACCCCACCTCCATACCCGCGTTAGCCAAGGCCATTGTAAGCAATGGTGTCAACTAACCCGAAGAATAAGGCTGTTGAGGAGAAACCATCCGTATATGAGCTTTGAACGAGTGTTAAAGCATATTTATTTTGAAATGTTTTCAAAGATAGACATTAATAATAATATCAAATGTTTTTTCGCGTATAAAGCATATTTGGTTATCATAAGGTAAAACATGATCCTAATGGTGTGTGTTTGCATTCTTTGATGGTATTCGAGTCTTATGGTAGCTTTATTTTCAAAAAACATTGCGAGTTTTTGTGCACTGGTATTCATGAGGGGAAACCCGTTCCGCATTAAGCGGCGTGGTCTTGTGATTTACCATTCTACCGTTTTTAAACACAACTGTTTTTTGTTTCTCACACCAGTCCCTTAACTGGCCCGTAGTTTTTTTTCCCTTGCAAACTCGGGTGCCATTATTACCACAAAGGCAGCCTAGTATTCAGATTAGTGGTTAAGTTCATTTTGGAAGATGCTTATGGAAGCTATTTAAGGAGGTTGGTTTTGGATTTGGAGCAAGAGTAGAAGTCGGTTGTTATTTTTGGATTCTCTCTGAAGACTCTATCATGTTATTATTTCCGTTGTGTACTTATTTCTTATTTGCACTGTTCTGTATTATTGGACCTTATCGGTGGTATTAAACTCTGATGTATTCCTAATGTAATATGCTATACATTATGATGTTGTAATGGAATATTTGTTTCCGCTATTATGTAATGTGTTATACTCTAAAGGCAATTTGTTCTTTTGGGCACTTAGAATGTCAATATCTCAGGTACCGAAAGAGTGGTTCGTCATAATGAACATCTTTTGTAAAGGTGAAAAATGTATTTGGAAGGGTTTCGATTTAGAAATGGCTAGTCCAAATTCAATGAATGAAATCGATTTCGATTTTTGAAATTGAATTTGAGTTAGCTATATAAACGATGTTTTTAACTCAAATCGATTGTTCCATTAGTATAACATAACATTTAATTTGATTTCTATGAATTTTGGATTTCAAAAGATTTAATTTTAAAAAGTAATAATACTATATTGATATTATAATAATAAAATATTCAATTTTGATTTGAAATTGATTTGAAGACGGAATTTGAAAAATATCGCTTTTAAATGAGTTTATGAATGTTTATAAAATTTTGTAAATATATTAGAAGCTAAACGGACGAGTTTTATTTAAAATTTATAATATGGTCTAAATAGGGCCAGTTGCACTACGGTAGTTCGTGAATTTCGACCATAAACTTCAAATGACTATAATTTATTTAATTTAAATCAGATTTTCCTAAAACGCAAAATGTTTGTTTTCTAATGATAATAGTTTTCAAAGAAAAATAATTTTTGGATTTCAATTTACAAATTTTTAGTTTTGTCCAATAAAGTTGTAAATAAAATCGCGGTTTTGCAGTTCGATGACCGTAATTGGAAATCGATATAAATGACTTTAATGAAATTATTGAAAATATGAAAAAATTACGATAAATCATAATATAGGATTTTAAAGTGATTTAGATAAGAAATATTAAGTTTTGAAATGTAATTTGATTTTGGGATTTTCCAGCCTAACTAATCAGATACTGTAAAAACAATGTTTTAGAAATTTAAATTTAAATGAACTAAAGTTTTCCAATTTTTAGTATATTGGATTTGGATGGAAATAATCATCGAATATTTTATATTAATTCCTTAAATAGAACTTATACTATTCGAGGAATTTAAAAGGTGGATACACCGCTATTCCGCTTATAATATTTGTTGAATATGGGAATTGATATTGAATATGAGCTGATATGATTTCTATCTAAACCTTATATATAATATCAACCGTTTTCGGGTTATTGTGGACAATGTCTTTAATAACATCATCCTTAACTCATACTATTGGATATTGAATTTAGGTATGTTTTAAAAGATATGTTTTAATAAAAAAATTTGATTTAGGTAGAAGTTTTCCAGTTTAATAAATTGGACTTGGATAGAAATAATCCTTGAATATTGGATATTGAATTCCGTTGTTTAGACACATACTATTTGAGGAATTTGAAATCGTTATTCCACTTACAGTATTTATTGACTACGAGAATTGGTATTAGATATAAGTTGATATCATTTCATTTCTATTTAAATCATATATTTAATATCAATTGGCTTTGGGTTAGCTATGAATGGTGTCTTAAATAACGTCATTTCTTAACCTGCTAAGTTTAAGTTATGATTTGGAATTTAAAGCCAATTAAGATTTTGTAAAGGCTAATTAAAACGTTATTTAATGATTTGATTCAGAAGTGGTTTTCTGAAAGGAAAAGTAAAGGTAAAGAATTAATGGATCATGATAAAGTGTTAACGAATGATTTCTAAGATTTAAAAAGCTTAATTATATTTGATTAAAAAGAAAATTTTAAAGAGTGATTATGAAATAAATTTTGGAATGTGGATTTTAAAAGGAACAATGGTTAAAGTTTTGATTTAAGGTTTAAAGGAATTGACTATTGGATCAACAAGTTTTCTATTGTGGATTTTCTTAAAGGATAAGAAATAGAAATTGTTTAAGAAGGTTTTAATTAATCAATTTGAAGTGGAAAGAGACTTGATTAATCCTGTGTTTCCATACGGTTTTAAAATAACGCTCGTTGTTCAAAAAGACCAGGATCGAATTTCTATCCAAAAACCATTTCGAAAAATGATATAACCAAACGGAGAAAATGAAGATTTTAAAGACGGTGGCGGAAGACTGGAAATCTTCACATCGTAGGACTGTTTGTTGATGTCTCGGATGGGTGGCCACCTATTATGAGATTATATTGTAGTAGTGGTCCGGACGTACATGGAGATTTTACGGATTTGCAAGGATCTCTCTCCTATATGGACGAGGAATAAGGTGCCTTCGATTTCGTTCAGACTTAGGATGGGCTTGCATGGATGTGTGTCTGACACTGTGTTTTGTAATGTATTAGTTGATTGTTACTAAACATATTTCTGATTGGTTGCAGAGAATATGTCTCTAATCTTAACACCCTTCTTTGAGACGTACGAGCTCAAAGGTGAAATGGTTAGTGATTATCAATTATATGTTATGAAATGACAGTGTGACATACTAAGTGATGAGCTATTGATGATCAAAGCTTGGCTTAGGTTAAGCGTAGATTTGTGTAACGAGACTTCGGCAAGCGTAACAACCTGGAAACAACCAAAACAGGAAAAATGTAATAAGGATGTGGGGTGTCATCTCTTTTTAGATAAAAAGTGTACCATGGTATGAAGCGCAAATATTACTTATGTGGAAACTACTACTTATGTGGATGTTAATGTTGTGGGCGCCCGGTTAAAGGTTGGTAACGACCAAGAGATGTCATACTCAAGCATTCTCTAAGTTACCAGTTAAGGGATAACCCGACCTTGCATT
The DNA here is from genome assembly GCA_030737875.1 of Allium sativum. Classification (NCBI taxonomy): domain Eukaryota; kingdom Viridiplantae; phylum Streptophyta; class Magnoliopsida; order Asparagales; family Amaryllidaceae; genus Allium; species Allium sativum. Next base: position 732,701,011 of record CM060924.1, on the reverse strand, counting down.
AAAAGAGAGCCCGTTTTGTTCTCGGGACATCCCTCTAGAGGTGTACCCATCGAATAAGGACTTTTCTTAGACTGGTCATTTGCTGGAAATCCATTGTAACAGCCCGCATTTTACATATCGGAAGATCGTAAAATATTTTTATTTTATTCCCAGAGGGTTGCAACATTGTCATATTTTAAAATGTTACTTATGGAAATGTGAGACATTTCCAGAATTTTTACCAATTATGTTTGTGATAATTTTACCACTATCAGTCTTGGACAGGGGATAACTTTTGACTCGGATCGATTCAGGAGCTGAGATCGATATCACTGGAAAGGAAATGATGATTCACATTCCATAGAGTGGTCACTTTGAATATTTGGCTCAGCGGTTTGGGTGGAATCGTTGTTTTAAGGTTTTACAGTTGGTTGTTCATGTTCTTAAGCCACAATGGGATGATTTGGAGAGGCCAATTAGTGGGGTGATGGAAGGCTATAAATAGAGGGTAAGAGGCATGGAAAATAGTTTACTTTCTCCATTCCTTCATTTGGAAGAGCTAGAGGTCCTCCATTACTCCATCTTGTACACCTTTCCGCTATTAGAGCTTGAAAAATCAAAGATCCACATCGTTTGAATCTAGATCTACGCCATTTAAAGAGAGAGTTCATTGAATCGAAGAGTTTAGAGCAAATTCTTCGTTGTCCGGAATCATAATTCATTGCTTTTGACTTGTTTTGGGGATTTGTTGAGTGATATGCATCTCTCACGCGGATTCAATCAAGTATATGGGTTCTATGATCTTAATTTCATCATTTTCAATCGTTTTCCTTAGATCTACATCATGGTAAGTGTATTTTTAGATGAACCACCATAGGATTTAATCTAGCAACTTTAAACCAGTAATTTCTATGTCATTTCATATGTTTATGCAAGTTAGTTCCATCATTTTTGGTTTAATTATCGAATTATCATGATTTAGAACACTTCATATGATTTAATGATGTTAAATTGATGATTTGTTGAAGTGTTTATGATTGATTTGGATGCTTGGGATGAGTGGATTTCATCAATGTAGTCGTTTATCGAAGATTTGGTCAAATTTAGAGCAATTTTGGTCAAATCTGGAGTCATGTCGTTTTCCATGAGTCATGTCGTTTTCCATGAGTCAAGTCGTTTCTTCGTTTCCAAGGTGCTGGGAGTCATGTCGGATCCGACATGGTGAGTCATGTCGAGTCTGACATGGTGAATCATGTCGCGAGTGACATGGTGTAAACCGACATGGTGAGCCATGTCAAGTCCGACATGGTGAGCCATGGCGAGTCCGACATGGTGAGCCATGTCGAGTCCGACATGGTGAGTCATGTTGAGTCTGACATGGGGAGTCAGGTCGAGTTCAGAATGAGGAGTCATAATGTGTTTAGATTGGGAGTCAGGTCTTGGAATAGTCTTAGGTCGGTCATGACCTAAGGGTGACGACATGACTTGAATGGACTATTGTTGTGCTATTATCTTTGTTTCAAGGATGATGATGACTTTGAAGTAAATTAAATGGGGAAATGTCGAGGTATTGTGATGTATTGGCGTTCGTCGTATGCAACGAACGTGAAGACGACTCAAATTAATGAGTTCGTGGTGATGTTGCTCGAGAAGGTTGCTTGGGCTACAACTCAAAGGTCATGAGTTGGTGGGTAATGGTTACTCGAGAAGATTTCTTGAGCTGTGAAAAGTCGTCAGGTTGGATGACTAGAGATGCGAGAGCTGAGAGAATATCGTTGTCGTAGGTGCTATAGGCTCAAAACTGGGGTACAATAGAGATATCTAAAAGACCGGAAGGTTGCTGGTTGAGTACCCTTGGTATCATTTAAAGGCCTAGGTACGTATCATTGAAAGGTATATGGATTTTCTGTTAGAACCAGGGTTACAATTTGCCCTTGATATATGGCAAGGTTGGTCGTCATACGAATAAAGACGGTTTCGAAGCAGTTTTGGCGATGATAGCAAGAATGATTGGTTGCTTCGTTTGTACCGTCTCACGCATATTGTCCAATGTCGAAGGAGATGTTCCTTGAGTGTTCGTCTGATATTGGTTTAGGCCTCTAAGGCTTGTGCTTGAGGGATGTTGAATTCGATTAGGATGGTTTCTGTGAGATATATAATCTGGATGTTGTGAGTGTTGTGGTTGGATTGTTTCTGATTACCATGAACGAATTGTTATTTTGGATGCCATAGATGTATGGTTGAGATGTTTATGTAAAGGCTATCACTGTCTGGTGTGGGGAAGATGGGAGCTGAGTTCTCTGGTGTTGTAGGTAGATTAGTTTGTTTATTTACCCATTCTCATATACTTTATTGATGATGTTAGATAGTTGTTTTATCGCTCACTAAGACTGTTGTCTGACTCAAGGTTTTATGTTTCTCTCTTATTACCTTGGGCTGTTCATCTGATTGTGGATGGGCAGACTGAGTAGCAGGTGGCAGGTGATACCTTAGTGAGGACGATGATACTGATCGATGGCGAGCTGGAGGCTTACATACTAGTTTATTACTATATAGTAATTGGTTCCGCTATTTGTTGTTTTACTCAGAGTGTTGTAGTGAGGCAAATTTGTACAGACATATATTGAAATCCTGATGTTTTGGATATACTTTCTAGTTGTTATGAAAGTTTGGTGTTTTCTGCTCAAACGTGCTTCAATAGTATTGCTTGTTGTATATGTTCTATTATATTTTATCCTTGCGTTGTGAGTTGTACGACAGGTTTTGCTTGTGTTTACCTACTTTGATAATCGTCCATAGCTGCCTGGCACACCTTTCAGCGCATCATTCCTCTTGTCTAGTGCATGGGTAACGGGTGGTCGTCACATATGGTGTCAGAGCTCTGGTTAACGATTTTAGCTAAAGTTTTAAGACGTAATTATGTATGAGAGACATATTTGTAGATTTTAGTTGGATGTATACTATATGATGCTATATAGTATGGTAGCATTTGTACTTCTTTAGCATCTTTTCTTGCAAGGGGCTAATCATTCTAATTTGCATATTTAGAATGAGTCGATGTGCTTCAAGATATACTACAAGGGAAGGGGTTGTGCCTGGAGGGGGTAATGGTGGTGCACCAGACTACCAAGCCATGTTTGAGGCCATGATGGAAGCATTCATGTGAAGGGAACCCGGTCCAGTGGCAGCCATGGTAGATGTAGGTGTTCAGTTGCCTAGGGTTATGGATTTAGCGAAGTTGTCCAAAGACTTCTCATCTCTATGAGGAAAGCCATTCAAAGGAACGAAACCGTCTGAGGAGGTTCAGAGGTGGATGGATTCTTGTGTTCGTATTTTAAGGGAATTGGGGTTGGATGATGCAACTAAGAGAAATATTGCGTCAAGGCAGCTACAAGGCAGGGCCATGGAGTGGTGGAATTCCGTGTCACTTGAGACTCTAGAGGAAGAGATTTCATAGGAGTAATTCGAAGCTAAGTTCGAGGCAAAGTTTATCTCCACTTCTCAGAAGTCTGCTCTATTCAAGAATTTTGTAGAATTGAAACAGAATGGAAGGTCAGTACTGGATTATGTTTCCGATTTTGAGGCCTTGTCCAGATATGCTCATTTATACATTGATACACCCTGTAAGAAGAACAAGAAGTTTGTAATTATGGCTCTGGATAACTGCATAGGAAGACTTTTGGTGGAACATCTTGACGATTCATTTGAGAAGATTATGGAAAAAGTTGTTCATCATGAAAGCTTGTTTCCTAAGGAAGCAAATGTTGTCACTGAAACCAAGGAAGTTCAAAAACCATAGCAAGGTGGTAATAATCAGAAGAGGAAGCAAAAACAGCAGAAGGGAAAAATTGCCCGAAAAGACATAAGAGTGAGGTGGTTTGCTTTAACTGCCAATAGAAGGGTCATTTCTTGAATGAGTGCAAGAATACCAAAGCTGAGAAGAAGTGCTTCAAGTGTGGAAATTCAAGGCATGAAAAGAATGACTGTCCAGAATCACCTAAGGGCAAGCAGTTTGTGAAGGCTTATGATTTAGAAACCATGCCATCTTCTTCAAGAGCTCCTACCACAGAGGAGAAGGGAAAGGGTGTCATCGTTCAAGGTACTCTTTCTATCCGAGGTGTTTCAGTTCGAGTTTTGTTTGATACTGGAGCATCGCATTCATTCATTTGCAATGAGCTCGTGTGTCGCTTGAGTTTGGAACCCGAGATTTGCGAAAGACCTTTGGTTGTGACTAATCCAGTTGGGGGTTCGTCTAGCCTTTGTATGCTTTGTCATGGTCTAGTGTTGTCGAGTCATGGTTGCTCTTTTGTGTGTGACTGCTTTATGTTGAACTTTGCTGGGTTTGGGATCATCTTGGGCATGGAGTGGCTCAAGAGGTATGCGGCAAGAGCGAATTGCGAGAACCTAGAGGTGAGAGTTGAGGATGTGGAAGGGCGAAAGGTGTTGATTAGATGTAAGCCCGAAGACAGGGTCGTGACCTTTTGGGAAAAGGATTCATTCGAAGGAGTGTATCCAAATGGGGTGCACCAGTGGTGTTTGCAACCAAGGCAGATGGCTCGTGGAGATATGGTTGTGGACTATCATGAGCTGAACAAGGTGACCAAGAAGAACAAGTATCTGTTGTCGATGATTGATGACTTGTTCGATTAGCTTTACAAGGCCAAAGTGTTTCCTCAAATGGATTTGGCAATGGAATTTCACCAGCTGAGAGTGGCAAAGGATAGTGTGCTGAAGACTTCTTTTAGGACACCTTCCAGTTTATTTAAATGGTTGGTGATGCCATTCGGGTTGATTAACGCGCCAGCATACTTTTTTGATCTTATGAATAGAGTTTTCAGAGATCAGTTGAATAAGTTCGTACTTGTATTTGTGGATGATATGCTGGTTTACTCCCGTAACAAGGAAGAACATATGACACACTTGAGACTTGTTTTGGAAATTTTGCGAAAACATCAGCTGAGAGCTAAGTTTTCGAAGTGTCACTTCTGGAAGAGTGAAGTGAGGTTCTTAGGCCATGTTGTTTCTGGAAATGGAATAGCGATTGACCCCGCTAAAGTGGTAGCGATCCAAGACTGGGATAGACCTGAGAACGCGACGAATGTGAGAAGTTTCCTTGGGTATTACCGACGGTTTATCAAGGACTTCTCCAAGATAGCTGCACCATTAATTTAACGAAAAAGAACTAGGTACTCACATGGAATGAAAAGTGTGAGCAAGCTTTTGGAATCATGGAAGAGAGACTGATGAATGCTCTTGTTTTAACCATTTCAACTGGGAGTGGAGAGATGGTGGTATACACTGATGCATGTGGTACTAGACTTGGAACGGAACTAATGCAAAAAGATAAGGTTGTGGCCTATGCGAGTCGACAGCTGAAGCCGCATGAGAAGAACTGTCCAACTCATGATCTAGAGTTGGCAGATATTGTGTTTGCTCTGAAGATGTGGAGAAATTACTTGTTGGGAATTCGATTCGAGTTGTTTACGGATCACAAGTCATTGAAGTATCTTTTCTCCAAAAAGGATTTGAATCTTTGGCAGCAACAATGGTTAGAGTTTCTGGAATTATATGATTTGGTATAGCCTATACTCCTGGCAAGGGTAACGCAGTTGCAGTTGCGTTAAGTAGAAGACATGCAAGATTGGGAGCGATGTATTTGGAATGGAAGAGTCTTGAGTTTTTGGTAGGGTTTGATTTCAGGCCAAGATGCCAGTTGGATCCTGAGATGTTAGCAAGCTTGTTGATAAGACCTACCCTTATCAAAAGGATTGGCGAGAGCCAAAAGCAAGATGTAAAGCTTGTTGAGTTTATCCAGAAACTAGAACTAGAGGATGAAGAGTTCGAGGTCGATCGAGAAGGCTGGCTTCGAAAGGAAGGACGACTAGTTGTTCCTGATATCGATGGAATGAGAGATGAGGCTCTGAGGGAATGTCATCACTTGAAATGACAGTGTGACATACTAAGTGATGAGCTATTGACGATCAAAGCATGGCTTAGGTTAAACATAACTTTGTGTAACGAGACTTCGGTAAGCGTAACAACCCGGAAACGACCAAAACAGGAAAAATTCAATAAGGATATAGGGTGTCATCTCTTTTTAGATAAAAAGTTGTTCCTGATACATACAAGCTCGAAGGTGAAATGGGTAGTGATTATCAATTATATGTTATGAAATGACAGTGTGACATACTAAGTGATGAGCTATTGATGATCAAAGCATGGCTTAGGTTAAACGTACCTTTGTGTAACGAGACTTCGGCAAGCGTGACAACCCGGAAATGACCAAAACAGGAAAAATGCAATAAGGATATGGGGTGTCATCTCTTTTTAGATAAAAAGTGTACCATGGTATGAAGCCCAAATATTACTTACATGGAAACTTCTTCTTATGTGGATGTTAATGTTTTGGGCGCCTGGTTAAAGGTTGGTAATGACCAAGAGATGGCATACTCAAGCATTCTCTAAGTTACTAGTTAAGGGATAACCCGACCTTGCATTAGAAGAGAGCCCGTTTTGTTCTCGGGACATCCCTCTAGAGGTGTACCCATCGAATAAGGACTTTCCTTAGACCGGTCATTTGTTGGAAATCCATTGTAACAACCCACATTTTACGTATCGGAAGATCGTAAAATATATATTATTTATTCCCTAAGGGTTGGATCATTCTCAAATTTTAATATGTTACTTATGGAAATGTGAGACATGTCCATAATTTTTACCAATTTTGTTTGTGACAATTTTGCCACTGTCTGTCTTGAACAGGGGATGACTTTTGACTCGGATCAATTCAGGAGTTGAGATCGGTCTCATTGGATAGGAAATGATGATTCACATTCCATAGAGTGGTCACTTTAAAGATTTGGCTCAGCAGTTTAGGAGGAATCGCTGTTTTAAGGTTCTACAGTTAGCTGTTCATGTTTTTAAGCCACAATGGGCTGATTTGGAGAGGCCAATTAGTGGGGTGGTGGAAGGCTATAAATAAAGCGTAAGAGGCATGGAGAATAGTTTACTTTCTCCATTCCTTCATTTGGAAGAGCTAGAGGTCCTCCATTACTCCATCTTGTACACCTTTCCACTATTAAAGCTTGGAGAATCAAAGATCTACATCGTTTTAATCGAGATCTATGCCATTTAAAGAGAGAGTTCACGAATCGAAGAGTTTAGAGCAAATTCTTCGCCGTCCGGATTCACTATTCATTGCTTTTGACTTGTTTTGGGGATTTGTTGAGTGATATGCATCTATCACGCGGATTCAATCAAGTATATGGGTTCTATGATTTTAATTTCATCATTTTCAAGTCGTTTTACTTAGATCTACATTATGGTAAGTGTATTTTTAGACGAACCACCATAGGATTTAATTTAGCAAATTTAATCCAGTAATTTCTATGTCATTTCATACGTTTATGCAAGTTAGTTCCATCATTTTTGGTTTAATTGTTGAATTATCATGATTTAGAACAGTTCATATGATTTAATGATGATAATGTTTATTTTGATGTTATTGATGATTTGTTGAAGTGTTTATGATTGATTTGGATGCTTGAGATGAGTGGATTTCAACATTGTAGTCGTTTATCGAAGATTTAATCAAATTTGGAGCTATTTTAGTTAGATATGGAGTCATGTTGTTTTCCATGAGTCAAGCCATTTCTTCCTTTCCAAGTCGCATGAAGTCAAGGCATAGGGAGTCACATCGGATCCGACATGGTGAGTCATGTCGAGTCTGACATGGTGAGTCATGTTGCGAGTTACATGGTGTAAACCGACATGGTGAGCCATGTCAAGTCCGACATGGTGAGTCATGGCGAGTCCGACATGGTAAGTCATGTCGAGTCTGACATGGGGAGTCAGGTCGAGTTCGGAATGAGGAGTCGAGGTGTGTTCAGCAGGTCATGGATTAGTCTTAGGTCGATCACGACCTAAGGATGACGACATGACTTGAATAGACTATTGTTGTGCTGTTATCTTTGGTTCAAGGATGATGATGACTTTAAAGTAAATTCAATGGGGAAATGTCGAAGTGTTATGATGTATTGGCGTTCGTCGTATGCATTGAATGTGAAGACAACTTAAAGTAATGATTTCGTAGTGATGTTGCTCGAGAAGGTTGCTTGGGCTACAACTCAAAGGTCATGAGTTGGTGGATAATTGTTACTTGAGAAGATTCCTTGAGCTATGAAAATTCATCAGGATGACTAGAGATGTGAGGTACGAGTGATTATCGCTGTCGTAGGTGCTATAGGCTCAAAACTGGGGTACAATAGAGATATCTAAAAGACCAAAAGGTTGTTGGTCAAGTACCCTTGGTATCATTGAAAGGCCTACGTATGTATCATTGAAAGGTATATGGAGTTTCTGTTAGAACCAGGGTTACCAATAGCCCTTGATATATGGCAAGTTTGGTCGTCATACGAATAACGATGGTTTCGAAGCGGTGATAGCCAGAGTGTGTCAAGAATGATTGGTTGCTTCATTTGTACCGTCTCACACATATTATCCAACGTCGAAGGAGATGTTCGTCTGATATTGGTTTAGGCCTATGGGGCTTGTGCTTGAGGGATGTTGAATTCATTAGGATGGTTTCTGTGAGATATTTAATCTGGATGTTGTGAGTGTTGTGGTTGGATTGTTTCTGATTACCATGAACAAATTGTTATTCTGAATTCCATAGATGTATGGTTGATATGTTTATGTAAAGGCTATCACTGTCCGATGTGGGAAAGACGGGAGTTGAGTTCTTCTTTGGTGTTGTGGGTAGATTAGTTTTTTTATTTACCCATTCTCATATACTTTATTGATGATGTTAGATAGTTGTTTTATCGCTCACTAAGACTGTTGTCTGACTCAAGATTTTGTGTTTCCCTCTTATTACCTTGGGCTGTTCATCCGGTTGTGGATGGGAAGACTGAATAGCAGGTGGCAGGTGATACCTTAGTGAGGACGATGATGCTGATCGATGGCGAGCTGGAGGCTTACTTACCAGTTTATTACTATCTAGTATTTGTTTCCGCTATTTGTTGTTTTACTCTAACTGCTGTAGTGAGGCAAATTTGAACAGACATATACTGAAATCCTAGTGCTTTCGATATACTTTCTAGTTTTTATGAAAGTTTGGTGTTTTCTACTCAAATGAGCTTCACTAGTATGTTCTTTTATATTTTATCCTTGCGTTGTGAGTTATACGACGGGTTTCGCTTGTGTTTACCTACTCTGATGATCGTCCATAGCTGCCTGGCACACCTTTCAGCGCGTCACTCCTCTTGTTTAGTGCAGGGGTTACGGGTAGTCATCACATCCATTCTCCACTATGAGCCAGTACGATTCTAGTTGCATACTATACGTCATCATTATATATGGTACCTATGTTGACTAAGATCGATATATTTAATTACGAAATGATTTTTCACCCTATGCACTAATAATAATATCAGAGGATTTTCACGTATCAAGCATTTTTGGTTACTATAAGAAGAAACCTTGTCAATGACTGTGATTGCATTGTGTGTGCGCCGCGAGACCTTATGCTAGCTTCGTTTCAAAAAACATTGTGAATTTTCTGCACTGGTATTCGTAAGTGGAAAAATCGTTTCATGATTATATGACATGGTCTTATGATTTACCTTACTTTAAAATAAATTTAAAAATAACTTTTTTAGTTCTCACACCAGTCCTATGGCTGACCTGGAGTTTATTGTTCTTCGACTAAACTCTGGGTTCCTATATTTTTTCCATATAGGAAGCCCAGTAGTTTAGATTTGCAGATATTTGGAGTCATTTCATAGAGAAGGTTTTGGATTAAATTGGAGCTATCATATTGGAGCATTCGTATTCTTACGCTGTACATTAGTAATATTCTTCCGTTGAGCTTTAGTATGTTTCCCTTTATATTTATTGTACTCTGGTACATTTATGTAATCTATGATGTAAAAATATTGTTGTATTAATAAAAGTTCATTTTGTTTATGTTCTAATGTGCAGCTACCCTTAACAATCTTTCATTTTTAACGTTATAGTTGGTTTAACTACCATTTTGAGCGGCCAAAAGGTTGTTCGTTACATTCCCTACTCCTATTTTAGCAAATAACTATAACGTAATATCACTACGCTTTTCACCATATGCATATCCTAGATATTTTAGCCAAATTTTAGCTGAATTTGCATTTATCAATCACAAAACACAACGAATTCAATCAAGACAATGCAATTTTTTATAAGAATCATATCAGAGACATGTAGAAATGGATGGCAGATACTAGAAGTGAATATAAATGTAATGTTTCATGTAATTTGAACTTTATACACAAAGATATAACAACGTTGCTACCATAAATGCAATGTCCTGATGTTAGTGCTTTATAGTAGATATATACCATATAAATTATACTACCTATGGATATAAAATAGTTAATAGACTTTTATTAATTCGAAATGAGTATCCATAAGAATTCCTTTACAACCACCACTAAACATAGTTTATTTAGGGAAAATATAATTTTGTTAAACTTATGTGATTTCGAATAATATTTTGTTTCTAGATTAACAACAATACTATCAGTAGAAAAAAATTCTTTTGGACATGAGTCACATGAATTTGACTTCTTTATATAATTGTTAAAAGAATAACTAAAAGATAGATAAAAAATTAACTAATGAACTGTGCATCGAATATTTTTGTCTAGCTTTTCAAAACTACAAATATAAATTGTATTTATCTCGGAAAGATCTAAATTCTAGTTCAATACTCGTACACCAAAGAAAATAGAGGGTAAATGTACAAACCAAAACTATTTAATCAAACTCTTTCTTACTTGGCAATGCTGTCATAATTACCACCCATCCTAAGCTTCTTTGTTGATAATGACAATCAACATCTTTCACTGTAAACAAAATACAATGATATCTTAAGCAAACAAATTGATAAAATTACGTATACGAAATTAAATTTTATTAAATGAATGCATGCATGAGATCAAAATTTTCAGTACCATAGTATATATGTATATTGTTTAAGTAAAACATCTTGTCATAAACCATACCTAAATATGATAATTTGTTGTAGGTCGAAGCACCGTTAATCTACTATGTTTCATGATCTGCATTTCATCTCAGGTAACTTCTTCTGCTATTGGTATCAATACTTTAATCAGTTGGAAATTATAAAAATCATGGTTTGATAGTTATCTTAAAACATAAATGCAATTCAATGGAGAATAAGATCCATAGTTCATAAAAAAAGGCAAACCAAGCTTGTATAAACAATACCGACCTTTTCTACTCTGATTCTTCACTTTTTCGAAGAAGCTCCCCATCTCTTTTCGAATTAACAGTTTTTTGTTTTACCATATCTGGGAGACTGATTTGAAATTTAATCATGCCACCATGATTTTTTTTGTAAAAGTAATAAAGCATAAAATTATAATTTTATGTAGAGATAAATTAGAATAAGAGTCTCCTGAAGAGTTTTAGATTGAGAGAAGAGGAATAGTTGGGAAAGCGGCTGAGAGAAATTAAAATGGACATCATGGGAAAGAGGTGAACTATTGCAACATGGAAAAGATAAATGACGAAAGTATGATCCACTTTTAGTTTCTCATGTGTTATGTGGTAAATAGGATTATTTTAGGAAATGCTAAAAAGGGTTCACTTTGATTGATTTGTCCAAGGTTTTGCTTTATAACATATGATAATTTTATATTTGTATTTTTTTACTTCCAACTTTCTTTCTTTTTTATATATTTTTATATTTTAGTATCAAAAACAGAACACCCTATCTTAATTAAATTAAACAAAAAATTTAACTTTTTTGGTTTATGTATCAACCAACTAAACATCACCTACAAAAAATGGGTGTTCCCAAATTCATAGTCAAAATGAAAAGTATGATAACAAAGTTTAATACAAAATTTGAGAAAGAAGAAATAACATAACTTTATTTGTAATCGATTTTTCATAACAATACAAGCTTCTATGACTATCATGCACACCTCAAATGTTGTTGATAAAAGTAGAAAAAATAAACCAATCAAATAATCAAGAAAATAGTGTAGAGGAAAAAATTCATCAATATTTTTAGCCTTTATGGACATGCTATAAATTTTTTAGCGAGAAGAACAAACTTTTCAATTAAATATACCATAAGAACAAAAATTTGGTGAGAAGGCCAATGTGCATGGTATTAGTTTTTCATAACCTTTTCATATAATGATATGGTATAGTTTCATTTTTTTTTACATGTTGTCCTTATGACAAAATTTTGAAGAGTCTGTCCTTAAAGTTAAAAAGTTTGGAAGTTTGTCCTTCAAACTAAAATTCCCTTAAATAATTAGCAATACAATGATTTTGTATGTAATTTATTCTCCAGTCAAATTGAATTTTAATTTAAAACGATTTTGAATTCATACTAATCAAAATTAAAAGCAATTAATCTGCTCTATTTACTGCTTTATAACTAAATGTGTTATAGTTATAACTAGTATTAATATTATACCTCTAACTTATAACTACTGAAGCTATTTACAAATTGCAAAATGATTTAAATAACATAAAATTCTTCACATAAACCATTGACAATTACTGCACTGTTACATAAGATCACCACTACCCTTGGTACTTTAGGCATATAGGACTTTCGCTAAAACGGCAACATGGCATACTCCATTTTTTTTAACATATGGATGCGAAGTCATGCTCCCAACTAAGGTTGAAATCCCTTCACACAGAAGAATAGTTAATGCATTTGATCCAAATCAAGAGTTAAAGGGGGAATCCTTAGATCTAATACAAGGATTAAGAGATGAGGCTACAATCAGAACAACCGAATACCGAAGGAGGATCACAAAATGCTACAACTTGAAAGTCAAAACTAGAACCTTCTTAAATGGAGATTTGTCCTTACGAAGGGTAATGACCAACACAAAGAACCCATCAGATGGTCCAATTGGCCCAAATTGGTAAGGACCCTTAATCATCCATCAAGAAGTCATGCCTGGGATGTATCGGCTTTGCAAAACAAATGGCGATCTCATTCCATGGACATGGAACTCGGAACATTTAAGACCATACTTTTCAATGATAAATAAGTAAAGGAAGATCTTTTTCTAGAATATTCACACGACTAAGGGTATGGAAACCCTCTAGAGGCCCAAAATAATCCAAGATGGGTCAAACTACAAATGGATAGGAACCCTTGTCATCGCCAAGATTGGTTAGGGAAAGGCACCCCCCGGAGGGGGGTGGTGTGTAAGTCTTTCTTTGCGCGCAAAACAGAAAGGGCCAGATTAAAGCATCAAAAGCGTAAGCCTCCGACCCACACCAGAAATGGTCGTGATGGAGCATCTAATTAGCACGCCCTGCCTCTGCTCGTAGAAGATTATGCCCTGCCTCTGCAATGAACTAAGCACGTCCTGTCTCTGTTCGTAGAAGAGCACATCATACCTCTGCTTATGTTCTGCGTTACCCGCAGAAGGGAACGCAAACCCCTATCATCGCCTACGATGGTCAGGATAGGGCGCCCCTTGGAGGGGGTGGAGTGTAAGCCTTTATCATCGCCAACGGTGATCAGGGTAGAGCATCAAAAGAGTAAGCCTTACTTCTATGTCAACGATGGAACGGTTTAAGCGTCTAAGACCTTATCATCGCCTACGATGGTGAGGACAAGGCACCTCCTGGAGGGAGGTCAGGTAAGTCCTTGGGCCCTGCTTGGGATAATCTAGCAAGCACACCGAATGTACAGGCCTAGAGAGTGGACAACAAAGCACGTACATCCTTTGCTTTGACAATAAAAGCCCAAAGAGTGACTCAAAAAGCACGGACAACCTCTGCTTCATAAATTAAACCCATAGGGGTAACGAAACTTTAACACCAGAGGTGGAACTCTGGTCTTCAATTCTTTATTACTCGAATAAGGGTTGGTTCAGGACTTCTATTAATGCCAGAAATGGAATTCTGGTCTTCAATCATTAATTACCCAAATAATGGTTTGTTCGACTTCTATGTAACACCCCGTAATTTCAAAGAACACTATAATGTTAAACTAAATAATACTTAATTATATATTGGAAATCAATTAAAATGAACTACGCCATTGCATTCATCTCGGAATTCTGCTTAAGGTAGACTCCGAGTTTGCGTAAAACGGACATCGTATGAAGAAGTTATTAAACTTAGAAGTTTGTATACGTATAAGAGAAATATATATAAAAACAAATCAAATCCAAAAAATTCAAAACAGTTCGAAATCGAAGCGGGAAAGAGACGCAGGATTGAGACCCGTTGGGGGTCGACCCATGCCCCAGGGGTGTCGACCCATGGGTCGACACATTGAAGGGGGTGTCGATCCTAGGGTCGACACCGGGGTCGACCCTAGGGTCGACACCGGGGTCGACCCACCCCAGATCCATCCAGGTTCATTTCTGAACCTGGACTTGTTTCTGAACAAGATTCGTTCGCGGTAGGCTATATTTAGGACCTCATTTCTATTGTTTTTACACATAAAAAACAATGGAGAACAAGATGCTTCCTCTTCTTGGATTGAGTTAGCCTATTTTTCTTCAATAACGGCCTATTCGCATACAAGAATTTCTTCTGCAACATCTACTTGCTATTCTCTGTTCTTTTGATCTAGTCTCTGTGAGTTCATGTTATTTTTAGATATAAAAATTTAACAAGTAATCCTGAGAGGATGTTTATAAATTCGGATCTACACCTATGCATGTTAAGAATCTAATTCATCCCAAAATAGATCAGCCATTTGATGGAGTTGACTCCTTGTTCTGACTTGTAATGTTACTTCCCCGATTATATTTTGAGTCGGATGATCTCTTAAAATTCTTGGTGGAGATTGTATCCTTGGTGGAGATCGTAACTCACATGTTTAAGGAATATTTTCAACAACTATTTCAGAGTCAGAATCAATATTTGTGATGATTGGATTATCAGTGACTATAGTTTCATCATCATCTGATGTATTATGAGGGCGCTGATAGAATTCATTGAATTAGACATGAAGTGATTCTTCAGTAGTTTTGGTTCATTTATTAAATATACGACAGGCCTTTCTTCGTTCCGAATAACCGACAAATATACTTTCATTGGCCTTTGGATCGAATTTGCCAAGCTGGTCTTTCGTATTTAAGATAAAGCACTTAGAACCAAAAACTTTAAAGTATGAGATATTAGGCTTTCTTTCGTTAAATAATTCATAAGGAGTATTCTTGGTGAGAGGTTGAATGGACACACGATTCAAAACATAACATGCAGTTGCAACGGCTTCTGCCCAGAAATGTTTTGGTAAAGTGGTTCCATTTAATAACGTTCTTGCACATTCTTGTAAGGTCCGGTTTTTCCATTCTACAACTCCATTTTGTTGTGGAGTTCTAGGAAACAAAAAATTATGATACATACCTTTCTTTGTACAAAAATGTTCAAACTCATTATTTTCGATCTCTCCGCCATGATAACTTCTTATATTTCTAACCTTAATCCCTTTCAATTTCTAAATTCTTTTGACGAAAGATTTGAAATGTTTGAAAGTGTCACTTTTGTTTTTCAGGAAAATTGTCCAGGTGTAACGAGAAAAATCATCTCGACTATGGTTTACTGACTGAACCTGAGTTCGTCCGAATAAATCCATATATAGTAACTTAAGTGGTTGTAATGTTGATATGACTTTCTTGGATTTAAAAGATGATTTAGTCAATTTTCCTAATTGACTTGCGTCACAAATGTTGTCAACTTTAAAGTTCAGTTTGGGTAGTCCTCTAACTAGATCGTTTTTGGCCAACTTGTCGATAGTTCTGAAGTTTATACGACAGAAGCGTTTTTTTCATAGCCATGGATCATTATCATTAGCTATAAGACACATATTTGAATTATGATTAATATTCATATTCAGAATATATATATTTCTATCTCTATAACCTTCGAAAACTAATTTATGGTCTTTATCTATAATACTACACTGATTATCTGAAAAGGAAATTGTAAATCCCTTATCGCAAAACTGTCTAATACTAAGTAAATGGTGTTTCAAATTCCTAACTAGCATGACATTGGTAATAAGAGGTAAGTTAGATGTACCGCAATTGCTCACATCGCCTTTGCCGATGATATAGCCTTTTGAATTATCTCCAAAAGTGACGGAGCCACCATCTGAGTATGTAATATTTGTAAATAAGCTCTTGTCTCCAGTCATGTGCTTCGAGCAACCACTGTCCAATATCCACTTTCCTCTTTTCTTAAGTGGGACCTGCACAAAAATTAAGATTAAGTCCATGGTACCCACCTTTTATAGGGTCCTAAGAGTTAGGTCTTAGGAGTCCAAACCCATACGGGTTCGGTGTCCCCTTTATATAAATAATTAGAATTAAGATGCACGGTATTCATGAAATTCCGAATATATTTGTGCCTAATCAAATTGTTATTTATTTTAGGAACCCATATCTTGTTAGTCTTGATATTTTCCTTTTGAAATTTCACAACTGTTTTGGCTTAGAATATAAGAAACAGAAATTTTCTTAGCTTCATCTTTTATCTTCCTTTTATAACCGAGATGTTTCTTGATTTCTTGTTTCTTATATCGCAAACCTTGTTTATTTGAAGCAGATTGTGAACTCTCAATGATTTTTGTCAAATTTTCTCGACCTTTGTTGAAGTTAGAAACATTTTGAGTAATACTATCTAACTTAGTTTGTAAACTAGCCTTTTCGAGGTCCAGAATTTTGACTTTTGCCTTAAGCTCTTGATTTTCAGTAGTAAGAGCATCATTTTATCATTTTGAGTTTCAATTTCTTGACTCAAAAGAGATAATTGAGAATCAATATTAGATGATGATTCTTGAAGTTTTTCAAGTTCTTCTTCTAATATTTTCTTCTCGTCTTTTAACATATCTCGTTCAAACTCTGCTCTACTCAAATCAGCTTTGGCTTCTATGAATTGTCGTTTCATGTCTTTATATTTAACTATCAATTCAGCATTAATATCAAGTACTTCATCAAACGTAGGAATTTGTACCTCATCATCTGCTGCCATGAAACAAACGTTTGCTTGTTCATTTTTTGTATCACTTTCACTTTCCGATGAAGACGAGTATGAATCATCCTATGTCACTGAGAATGCTCGTTTCTTTGATTTGTCCTTCTTGTATTTGAATTTGTCATGTTCTGTCTTCTTCTTTTGCTCTGGACAATCCTTGTGCATGTGCCCCTTTTTGTGGCAGTTGAAACATTCTATAACGGATGATGATGGTTTATTTGATCCAGTTTTCTTTTTGTTATAATGACTGGCTTTTCGTTGTTTTAGAAATTTTTTGAAACCATTTGCAATGAATGCCAGATCTTCATCTTTAGAATCTGATTTGTCTTCATCTTTTTTAGCATGGAATGCCACAATTTTCTTTTCTTCTTTTTGTTCCTTTCTAGCTTGTAAATTAGCTTCATAGGACATTAGATTTCCTATCAATTCGTCTGGCTTCATGATGGAAAGGTCATTAGCTACTTCAATTGCTAATACTTTTCGATCCCATTCACTAGTCAGAGAATGTGGGACTGTTGAAACAACATCAAAATCATAATATTTTTGCCCTAATCCGATAAGTGCATGGTGAATAATTTGAAATCGTGAATACATATCACTGATTGTCTCATTTGGCTTCTTCTTGAAATTTTGAAACTAACTTTTCAGCATGGCTATTTTGGCTTGTTTTACCTTGTTAGTACCTTCATGAGTGGTTTTCAGCGTTAGCCAAATTTGGTATGCGGTGGTACACATAATAACACGGTTATATTCGTTTTGGTCTAATGCACAAAACAATATGTCTATTGCTTTTGCATTTACGACTGCTGCTGTTTTCTCCGCCGATGCCCATTCTGAATAATTAGTTGTTGGATTCACTATTTCTTTTTGGGTAGCATTCCAGGCATCATAGCTATTTGACTACATAAAGAATGACATACGTGTTTCCCAATAGCTATAGTTGAGACCATTGAAGAATGGAGGTCTTTGTGTCGATTGACCTTCCGTGTAAGTGATGTTTTGAGTGATAGTGTTGGTATTTGCCATATAACTAGAATATATCAAAAACTGTGTTACGGTTATATGATAACCTTGCTCTGATACCAAATGAAGATTGCGTACGTGCTAGTACACACGGATCGCGCAATATGGTGTATAACACACAAATATATGAAGATATAAATATCAGCTAATCACGGATATGAAACAGTAGATGCAGTAAAATAGAAAAATTACACCAGGGATTTTTATACTGGTTCGGAGCACCGTCCTACGTCCAGTCCCAGATTTCTATCTGGATTTTCACGAACAACGACCTCGCTTCACCCGGAGGAACAGGTTTACAACACCCAAGCAGACGAACGAGATTTCATGCCTCTAACAACACCGAGCACTTCAACACGTGCCTCTTACAACACCGAGGACTTCAACTAAGATGAATACAATTGTTGTTGACAGTATGTGTTCTTGATAACACGAATTTGTCACTTGTAGTACAACCTTCCTATAATCTTATCCTCAAATAGAATATTTGTGTATGTGAAGATTTTGGAAGTGGATATCGTATTGAATCAAAAGAATATTAAATAGATTCTAGGATTCAAACGATATATTATTGATTATGAGCAATTTGAGTGCTTGAGAAAATAGAAATGAGATCAAGAGAATAAAGATAGTAATCAAGTTAAAAATTAGTTAAATTAGATGATGATCTCATGGTGTTTATATAGAGAATAAATAGTTGTAACCCTTTGTGAAGAGTAACAAACAATAGCCATGATTATTGGTGAAGAGAAGAAAATGCAACCATTGATAGAAAGGAAGTGTCTCTTCGAAAGGTTGCTTTTTGGAAGAAAACAATCGACAGGTCAAAAAGGACCAGTAGATAGTAATTTAAATATATATATATATATATGTTATATGCCAATGTACACATTTATTGTGCATTCTGGGTAGAAGCGGTCGACCGGTCAAAATGTAGGCGGTCGACCGGTTTCACTCAGGTTGCACAATAAACCTGTACATATATATTCGTATATATATCGATAATTTCGAGGTGTGTGATTATTTGAGAATAGATTTTAACATAACACTACTAATATACCAAATAATCAACCTCGAATCTAGAATACCATATGTAGCTCGTTGTGTCTCTTCAAAACAATGAATCTTTTCTTTTTGTTGATCATGACTTATTTCTTTGTCAGAAATCAAAACTCCATGAATTTCTTAACTCAACAATCCGAAGATCAAATATAGTGTAACTACGCCAAGCTAGTAATTATAAGAGTTAAGCTCGTGTCCCAAAACCACTTGCTCTACTCGAATATTTACGAACAAGTTGTATATTTCACTAGAAATACAAGACGATCATTGCCACAGTGTTCAAT
The DNA here is from genome assembly GCA_030737875.1 of Allium sativum. Lineage (NCBI taxonomy): Eukaryota > Viridiplantae > Streptophyta > Magnoliopsida > Asparagales > Amaryllidaceae > Allium > Allium sativum. The sequence goes on along the minus strand of CM060924.1, from coordinate 732,681,629 downwards.
CGGATGATTCCAAGAATTAACCATCAAAGCAAACACAAGGGGTCATACAAACGAGAAAAAGGTTTATGAAATCATATACTAGTAGATAGTAAAACAATCTGGAAAATAACCTCATATAATGAGGTAGAATTAAAAACCATTTAGTAAAAGATTTGATATCTGCTAATAATTTAGAAACCCTTTATATAGTTTCGAAAGTGGCAAATCTCGTGGAATAGCGATCGAAATGATGATCAAACAAAGAATTCATGTTTTAATAACGTAAATAAAATATCATGACTATCGATTATAAATTCGTTCACCACGAATCAATCGAAAGTCCATAAAAATTGAGCTGCAGAAATCTATGCTGTAGGGAAACTGAAAAGTCAAAAAAAGGTCGAAATGGGCCGAAACTCGGTCGGTAATGAGTTCAAATGGCCCTAAACAGTAGACTATGTCTCCACTAGTCTACTGCAAAAAAACAGCAGGACCAGTCGACTGGTCCTTTTATCAGCAGTCGACCGGTCAACTTATCCCGAAAGGGTCTAGGAAGCTGGACCAGTCGACTGGTCCATTTTTGACCAGTTGACTGGTCAACTGCACAGTTGACCAGTTTGGTAATATTTTGCCAATTCATAAATGGATCGATTCCAGCGAACTTCGGAGGCAATGGACTTGATCAAGATGATAATAAGGCCTCGTAAGTTCGTCGAAACAACTCAAGAACATGAAAATCACATGCACAAAAATATATACATGAGATTGCAATGGTTTTTATCATAAATTGCAAAATGCACAAATTTTCTAACCAAAGCAATGAAATACAATTCAAGCAACATGTGAAGACATAGAACTTTGTCGGGGCGACAACGGAGCTTCACAATATCACCAAATCAACTCATATCATATGAACAGGGTCGTATGAAAAATTTCCTAACTATAATTTCAATTCAATGAAACATAAGCGCATGAAGTCGGTTAAGTTACACTAACCAAAACAATTTACAAGCATATGTAAAGTCAAATAAACACTAGATTACACTTTTACAAGCCAATGGCTTGTGGCATAGACGTGAGTTCATAAAGAACTCACCTTTGCTTGCTAGAAGCAAGAAATCAATCCAAAGCTTTGCTAAATCAAACTCTCTTCAAATATAGCTTGCTAATCTCCAACATAAACTCATATAAATGGATTTCCTAGGAATTAGGTTTAGGAAATTTCAGAAATTAAAGAGGAGTAGAGTTGGAGAAGATGAAGAGGAAGATGGAGAAGCTTACCCAAGATTTCGCACTTGATTTCCTCTTGATTTGGATCTCTAGAAGCCAACCCTAGCCTTAGAAATTTTAATTTCCCTTCCCACTCTCCACTTTTATTCCTCTTAAAGTTTTGGAAGTAAATGAAGAGGGAGTGGCTAGTTTGGGGGGGTTATTAAGTGGGCTAATCTAGCTAAACCAAGACCCAACCAAAGTGCCAAATTTTTGAAACTCGGAACATATCGAAGCTTATAGTCTTCGAACACCTAAACGACGTTTTGAACTCGATGGAAGTAGTTTCGAGCCCAAATTCGTCCATATGCAAAAAGTGATATTTTGGTCATATACCAAATGAAAAAGACCAAAATCGCCAAACTCAAAAGGTATTGATGTTATAGTCAAAAAGGTCGTAAACGATGATCCGGACTCAATGGAAGTGGTCTCGAGTCCAAATTCAACCGTATGCAAAATGTGACTTTTTGGATACACATTTGATCAACGATTAATGACAATATATTTAAATAAAATATTTAAATATATTATCATCAAATATGCGGGTTGTTACAGACTTCCCCCTTAAAGAAAGTACGTCCTCGCAGTTATTTAAGGAAAAACTCATATAGTAACAACCAAGCATAAACCAAAAATTGATATGCAAAAATATAATGAACCAAGAAATTCACTTATGAATTATTACATAATTTTAAACTTTTAGGATTAAATCACTATATAATTTAAGTTCATACTCATATAATGTTCAAATAAAAGTCACGAACATATACGAGAAACTAATTTATTTTTCCCATAAATGTTTTCGAGAAATTAGAATTTTCTTACTCAAATTTTATATATTCTAAACTCTCAATTTCAATAATTATTTCAATTTTAATCGCAAACTACCTTACTGCAATTTTCTTGAAAATTTGGTTTAGGCATATCTCAAAATCTACAAGATGAAATTCAAATGTTTTTCTTTCACTAGAAAATAATAATCCAATAGGTCCGGATAATTCTTGTTTCGAAGAATTCTGACTTGTATTGGACTCTACATTCTCATTTGAAGTTCATTTTTCAAAATTACGAACTACCGTCATGCAACAAGCTCATTTTAATTAAATTTAATTAATTTGTTTAATGTTCAATAAGCTTATAAATTATAAACCTATACTCTTACATTTTCAATACAAACTAATAAAAATTCAAATTCAACTTGGAAATATCGACTATCCAAAATCGTCGAACATTCCCTATCACGTTTTTAGCTAGAAAATTGTATCATTTAAAAAATTTTCAAAATTATTCTAGCTTACAATCTTTTCTTAAATTGAAAAGGATATATATGATGATCATATATATCCCATTCATAAGGATAGGTGGTCTCGTTGGGGAAACAAGATTAATTAAAAAAAATATGGGTTATACACCCTAAATTGGAAATATTAGCATGTTCTCTAATATTTCAAAAACAAATAAATTGGAACTTTTAAGTTTCCAATAAACCCCAAAAATATCAAATTTGAAATATTAGCACGTCCTCTAAAATTTCACGAACAACTTCTAAATCATGTAAACACGATTAAATAGTAGAAGTTGGAGAAATTTCATAAAATTCGTAAACTTTTGGTTTTCAAATTCACAAGGATGTTACGAAGAAGAATGAGGTCCAACCGGTCGGTTTATGATCTCGAAAAATTGGTTCAATAAGGTTAACAAAAATAAACTGGAATAATTATTAATCCATATTCACGAGAGCCCGGAAATAACAAATTCAAAATCCAGAAACAAGAGACTACAATAGATAAGCAAAATATAGCTTATCATTTTTCGAAAGAGGATTCGAGATAATTTTTCAAATAAAAACTCGAATCACTCAAATTCTAGAAATCACACAAAGAGATCTAGAAAAAATCTAAATATGGAAAGATACTCGAACAACAATAAGTGAGAGCGTACGGATTCCATAAATAGTAAGGTGATCATAAACGATCAACAAGGAAAGCAAAATTTTACACTAAGTTAGTAAATAGGCGAATTTAGCCAAATGTCCCGTAACCACTGAATTAACTCAAGTATTTACAAACAAATTGCAAAATCCACTATAAATCATCACACAGAGTCTTTTCGTTAGACAAGGTGGTCCAACACCCATGGCATTCGACAAGGTCGCTGACACCTCCCAAAAGCAATTTTACCAAAACGACAAGGTCGCTGACACCACCCAAAAACAGTTTTGTCTACACTAACCAGGTTGCTGACACCTCCCAAAACAATTTTGTCAGCCATTTATCCATCATAATTCTCAAATGAGCACAAGGCTCCGAAGAAGAACACATAATAAATATGTGTCATAGCAATGGGATGTTGAAGATGGATGATTCTTTTGGAAAATAAATTATGGACCACAAAGCAATTTGGCTAATTCACTTCTAAAAATCACCACACACTTTGAACAAGCAAGGCATGCAATTAAGCATGCATAGAATGATCACTCTTCAATAAAAAGAGTTTGAACATCCATGGATCGCAAGAATAGCCAAAAGAAAGAAATGGCAAACAAAACTCGAAAATCGCCAATTCAATTATTTTTAAACTTGGTGGAAAAATAAGCAATTTTTTTCACCACAAAGTTGCAAACCACAAGATGGAGCTTTTTGTCTTTTGACAAGGTGGTTAGGCACCGCAAAGAAACTCAACTAAGCATTTCATCTAATGACGAGCTAGCTTCACACCCTAAAGAGAATGATCAACATCGGTGTATAAAAGATATACAACACATGTGATCAACAAAGATTGGATCATCGATGAGCTTGTAAGCACATCAGATGAATCCACTAAATATGGAAAGTCGACGAGCGCGTGAGCACGTCATACGAACCATCAAAATGAACTCGGTCAAATCGGCAATGCACCTACAGATACACCTCCGAACCAAGTCCAACTGGAAAGTTTCTAAGTGGTCAGTAAGAATAATAAATTGCCACTTCATGAAAATGAGCTAAATGCCTCGAGAAGGGCAGAATCATTGCTTAGCTAAGGCTTAAGTGACCAACTAGGGTACAAAAATTTTCAATCGTCTAAGTACAGAAATTAATTGCCGAAGTAAACGCAAGAGCATCGACCCCCTTTTTTTTTACCAAAACGTTTAATTAAAGTCCTTATTCAGCCGAAAAAGCAAAACTTACTGGTATGCAACAAGTAACTAAATGATGCTAGAAAGATTACTAAATCATCACCCAAAGAAAGCTAAAGACGTCTCGATAGTAATAGATATGGGGCAATGAAACTTAATTATAGCATCAAACTAACAATGAGTAAAAGTAACTAAGGAAACAAAGTATGTTCCTAACCATTCCTCTCCTCTAAAAGAGAGAAGAGGAAAAAGGTTAGATTCAAATAAAGTTGATTGGTCAAACAAGGGATCAAGATATAAGATAGGATATGACGGGTCCTAAGACTCAAATAAAATCCTAAGCACGATTTCCTAAGAGAGACTTAGGACAATGATCCTCGCCATAATATCTTATATTGTTCCGAACTTGGCTCTGATACTAAGTGTAACACCCCACCTCCATACCCGCGTTAGCCAAGGCCATTGTAAGCAATGGTGTCAACTAACCCGAAGAATAAGGCTGTTGAGGAGAAACCATCCGTATATGAGCTTTGAACGAGTGTTAAATATGTCGGATAATGTGGTATAAATTTTTAAATCTCATGAGGAAATTCGACACATCTAACTCAAGTCCAAATCTACTACACATTGGCTATATATAATTCGGAAAGCAATATAAAATACATAACAATAAAATCAGAGTCAGACACAGATATTCATATCACAAAGGCGGAAAAAGATATGAATAAAACTACAGAAGTGGTGGTCATAATATAAAAGGCCATGAAAGATCCACTATATCATAAAATAAAAGATACATGTACAACACAGAGGAATATGTACACATAAGAGTCACTATCTCATATACATGAAAGATAAAACTACTAAAACAAGTGTGGTTAGCCAAAAGGGGTAGCTAGTCCATGCTGTGGTTAAGGAGAAGCACCTGCAATACTCGGTCTGACCCGAGTATTATTTATAAGAATAAACAATAAATGGATCAGTCTAGCTGTACTCTTCATAGTAAACTGAGATAGAAATAGAGATATAAATAAAAAATGACATATATAAAGTAACAACAATGTTCACATGTAAAATGTGAAGACTCGATATGTCCAAAAAATATGCCAAAGAAATCTCGACACTATATAAGGATATCTAAATAACAAAGAAACTAAGATTGATAAATTAATATCAATACGAGATTGACAGCACATATGTCAATAAAAACTAGATCGAAGAAATCAGTAAATTAGAAATCTCGAAGATCCCAAAGAAGGGAAAGACCTAAGTCAAGACGGGAGCCCGAAGGCTCATCAAAATCAATATGGGAGTCCGAAGACTCAACCATGTGAATATGGGAATTCGAAGACTCAACCAACTCAATATCGAAGGTGAGACACGATCTCAAGGAATAAGCCATATTGTGGAGCTGAAGCACCTACGAAGGTCCGAAGGCCGCGGGTCGCGACCCCGCAAAGATGATTTGAAAATCATCAATATAAAGGAATGAACCGAAGTTCCTTAAGATGATCCGAAGATCATCGACATAAACAAATGAACTAAAGTTCCTTTAGATAATCCGAAGATCATCGACGTAAACAAATGAACCAAAATTTCTCTAGATAATCTGAAGATCATCGACGTAAACGAATGAACCGAAGTTCCTCTAGATAATCCGAAGATCATCAACGTAAACAAATGAACCGAAGTTCCTCTAGATGATCCAAAGAACATCAGGATGACCGGTGGTCGGAATGATCCGAAGATCCACCAAAACCGAAGTTCCTACGATAAGATGGAACTGAAGTTCCTCAAGATGATCAAAAGATCATCAAGGTGACCCGAAGGTCGGATTGATCCAAAGATCAAATATAGTGTAACTACGCCAAGCTAGTAATTATAAGAGTTAAGCTCATGTCCCATAACCACTTGCTCTACTCTAATATTTACGAACAAGTTGTATATTCCACTAGAAATACGAGATGATCATTGCCACGGTGTTCAATTGGAAGATTCCAAGATTTAACCGTCAAAGCAAACACAATGGGTCATAGTCCTTGTTTTTACTAAGGCATTTAATTAGATTTCTCATACGAACGAGAAAAAGGTTTATGAAATCATATACTAGTAGATAGTAAAACAATTCGGAAAATAACCTCATATAATGAGGTAGAATTTAAAACCATTTAGTATCTACTAATAATTTAGAAACCCTTTTTATATAGTTTCGAAAGTGGCAAATCTCATGGAACAGCAATTGAAATGACGACCGAACAAAGAATTCATGTTTTAATAACGTAAATTAAATATCATGACTATCAATTATAAATTTGTTCACCACGAATCAATCGAAAGTCCATAAAAATCGAGATGCAGAAATTTTTGCTGCAGGGAAACTGAAAAGTCACAAAAAATGTCGAAATGGGCCGAAACTCGGCCGAAAATGAGCTCAAATGGCTCTAAACAGTAGACCGTGCCTCCACTGGTCTACTACAGAAAAACAGAAGGACTAGTCGACTGGTCCTTTTATCACCAGCCGACTGGTCAACTTATCCCAAAATAATCTCATATAATGAGGTAGAACTAAAAACCATTTAGTAAAAGATTTGATATCTACTAATAATTTAGAAACCCTTTTTATATAGTTTCGAAAGTGGCAAATCTCGTGGAATAGCGATCGAAATGACGATCGAACAAAGAACTCATGTTTTAATAACGTAAATTAAATATCATGACTATCGATTATAAATTCATTCACCACGAATCAATCAAAAGTCCATAAAAATCGAGCTGCAGAAATCTATGCTGCACGGAAACTGAAAAGTCACAAAAAGGTCAAAATGGGCCGAAACTTAGCCGGAAATGAGCTCAAATGGCCCTAAATTGTAGACCGTGGTCTCCACTGGTCTACTATAGAAAAACAGTAGGACCAGTCGACTGGTCCTTTTATCACCAGTTGACTGGTCAACTTATCCCGAAAGGGTCCAGGAAGCAGGACCAGTCGACTGGTCCATTTTTGACCAGTCGACTGGTCAACTGCACGGTTGACCAGTTAGGCAATATTTTGCCAATTCGTAAATGGATCGATTTCGGCGAACTCCGGAGGAAATGGACATGATCAAGATGATAATAAGGCCTCATAAGTTTGTCGAAACAACTCAAGAACATGAAATTCACATGAACAAATATGTACACATGAGATTGCAATGGTTTTGATTATAAATTGCAAAATGCACAAATTTTCTAACCAATGCAATGAAATACGATTCAAGCGACATGTGAAGACATAGAACTTTGCCAGGGCGACAACGGAGCTTCACAATATCACCAAATCAACTTATAGCATATGAATAAGGTCGTGTGAACAATTTCCTAGTTATAATTTCAATTCAATGAAACATAAGCACATGAAATCGGTTAAGTTACACTAACCAAACAAATTTACAAGCATATGGAAACTCAAATGAACACTAGATTACACTTTTACAAGCCAATGGCTTGTGGCATAGATGTGAGTTCATAAAGAACTCACCTTTGCTTGCTAGAAGCAAGAAATCTATCCGAAGCTTTGCTAAATCAACCTCTCTTCCAATATAGCTTGCTAATCTCCAACCTAAACTCATATAAATGGATTTCCTAGGAATTAGGTTTAGGAAATTTCAGAAATTAAAGAGGAGTAGAGTTGGAGAAGATCAAGAGGAAGATGGGGAAGCTTACCCAATTTTGCACTTGATTTCCTCTTAATTTGGATCTCTAGAAGCCAACCCTAGCTTTAGGAATTTTAATTTCCCTTTCCACTCTACATTTTTATTCCTCTTGAAGGTTTGGAAGTAAATGAAGAGGGAGTGGCTAGTTTGGGGGGGGGGGGGGGTTATTAGGTTGGCTAAGTTAGCTAAACCAAGACACAACCAAAGTGCCAAATTTTCGAAACTCGAAACATATCGAAGCTTATAGTTTTTGAACACCTAAACGACGTTTTGAACTCGATGGAAGTAGTTTCGAGTCCAAATTCGTCCATATGCAAAAAGTGATATTTTGGTCATATACCAAACGAAAAAGACCAAAATCGCCCAACTCAAAAGGGATCGATGTTTATAGTCAAAAAGGTCATAAACGATGATCCAGACTCAATGGAAGTGGTCTCGAGTCCAAATTCAACCATATGCAAAATGTGACTTTTTGGATACACATTCGATCAACAATTAACGACGATATATTTAAATAAAATATATTGTCGTCAAATATGTGGGTTGTTACATAGACCCCTAGACTCACACCTAAACCCTAGCCATTCTCTCTACTTGTGCCTTTACTCTGCCACAATTGATCCCATAAATAGGTTCTTTTCTTCTTCTACAAACCTATTCTTCTTTCTCTAATCTTTTTTAATAGAATTTAGATTAGAATATATTCATAGAATTATATGAAATATATATACATATATAAGAATTGTAATCAATTGATTCTTATGTATATAGATCTCTAGAGTAGGAATTTACATCAAAAAGGCACAACAACGTCAGATCTACGACCTTTCCAAGCACTATGAGTGGAATTAGTATTTTCTTAGGCATATTCTATATTTGTGAATTATCATATGGATTTGTATTCCTAAGAGGATTTGGTATAACGATAATATTAAATTACAAAACCCCCAAATCTTTTTTATGTATTTCGCAAGAATTGTCAATTTATTGGGTTTGTAGATCTTGGTTTTAGTAGTGAATTGAGAACAATTGGGTGATGTACTTCTATTGTATGTGATTTATCCTTCTTGTCTAAATCTTTGTTTGTAACCCAAAAAGGTTTAGATTTGATTCATTATTTGAATAGGTTTGGGTTCTATTCTGAATCTGAACGTATTCAGATTTGAATCCAATCAAATATGAACGTTTTTATGCGCAATATGTAAAAAAAGTATAAATTAGATAAAATAAAGTCTATGTATATATGTGTGCATGTGTATATATATATGTATATATAAAATTATACCTTATTATTGATTCATTACTAGAATCATTCCAATAAGCCTAAGATGCAAGTTGTAATTGTATGTATGTTGTATTTTCCATTACTGCTATCGATTATTATGCAATTATCCCATCATGCCTTGAATGTAGCAGTCAAAATGTGGAAATTAACTTGTATGCCTTAAACTTATGAAAAGTTGAAAATTTTTACCTCGCTAGAACGTTCTCTCGTTCATACAAAAATTAGCGTTATTTATACGTACTAAATATTCTACCTATATAGTGTAATTAACGAAATTAGCGTAGTAATGACGCAATAAATGCGATTAGGATAAGAATTGATTTTGAAATGTCCCCATATATTGATTGCTTGTGTGTGCATATAGAATGGCTTGCAAATATATTAAATAGTGACATACGGATACGAGGTTAGTTGCCATTTGTGGTGTAAGCCTGCCCGGAATCGACCGGCAAATCCAGCAACCACAAGTGGGCCCAACTAATGTGAGAGGTCTGGGTACCATGGGCCATTCAAAATCCAGTACACTATGACACAAGGTTAAACCTATTGTAGTAGAAGTCTGCCCGAAATCGCCCGACATATCCAGCATCTATAGGTATATGGTTTAATGTGAGAAGTCTAGTGTGTGTATATACAAATAAACTTATTATGTGTGAATAGGCAGGTTTACTACACCTTGGAAAGTTCTTAAGTAGCTGACTCTCTTCTTATCTAGTTTGGGTCTTAAGTGGTTAGGACTAGGATCCTCTTAGAAGGTTTATCCCTTGGATAGGTACCAAAGTCATGGGACCCTTATTAGATTTGTAGTAAGTCTATGGGTCCTCCTTCTCTAAAAGTAGTTAGGTATGGCGGTAACAGAGTATGGTAGTTCACAGGGGATGTCCACTTCCTCTAGGAGCTTGTAAGGGCTAAAACTAGGCACAGGTGTCTAAGGGAAATCTTAAGTGACATAGGTGTTCTACCGTGATACCAGTTAAGTAGTAACGTTTGTAATACTACTTCTCATATTACAACTGAGAGTATAGACTTAAGAACGTTAACGTATTAGGACGGGGTTTTAAGAGGCTAGGGTCCGCCTCAGGGTTATAATAGATCATAAGAATCCACCTTTAACATGGCCATAAGCGACTGAGAATGCCCACCTCATTGAATTCTTACCCTAAATGCACTGATGAAGGTCTTAAGCGATTGACTTGGATATCCACCTAATTGGTTAGATACATTGTGTTCATGTGAATATTTGTGTGTTGCGTAGACATACCTTGATATATCTAACCTGCTAAATCTAGGGTATGGTCTTTAAGTAAATAGTATTTTCAGTCACACAGGACTATACGTTCTGACCCCACCCCTTAACATATCCAACAGGTCAGTAGGTGGGGTAGATTCTATGGACGAAGCAATGATGGAGGCTGAAGATGAAAATGGAGATACTATGCTATTACTAGTTATCATTGTTGTACTGCTTATGGAAACTTTTGATAATGAGTTTATTGATATACCTATGGGATAATTGTATCTTGACAATCTGTGTTTTAATTCAGTGGCTTTTTAAATAAAATGGCATATCATATTTTGGTATTATATTTTCTCGTCCCGCTGTGCGAGATTTCCATAACGAAATGTCTATATTTTACTCCTTACAGGAACCAACGACCATTTAGAATAGCTCTAAATTTAAATAGGCCTTTTCTAGGTCGAAATTTAGGCCCATTCCGGGCTGGTAGTTACAGTGATGTTGAGTACTGAACCAGTAAATTTATTTATTTTTATGACTGAATGATTGTTTATTTGATAGTTAAATAACCAACTATCAAATCTGTCTTATACGATTATTGGTACGGACTGACCGGGATTGAATTTATATTCGAATACCATTCTATCTAGCAAATACGAAAATGTGGAAAATATCAGATGCGGGTCGAGATGGAGCGATTGAAGACCGTAGATTTTCATAAAATGAAAGAACCACTTAAAATCTCTTGTTCGACCTAGAGATATAAATGGGTTCTGTCGTGGTTGAAATCTACGGACTGCAAGGACTACTCGCTGTTGATCTATAGGTGATACCTAGGATGTGGTAGGAGGCTACCTTTGGTTCATCCTATTCCTGCATAACTTGTACGGATGAATGTCTGATAGAGTATTTCCAAAGGATCAAGTACGTTGATTTCTACAAACGTATTTCCGTTGTGGCGGAAAATATACTTCTCTTAACTTGACACCCAGAATATTTTTGTGGACGTCAAATAGTGATTTGGCAGATCTGACAATGTGGCATTCAATGTGAATGGTGATACGTTGTTCTAAAGGTAATGTTAATCTCAAGCCTTTTCAACTGATAAATAACAAAAATCAGGCAGGCAACACAACTATGTAGGTCGCTCCCATTAGGGTGTATTATCACCTATCTAGAGAATATATTTTTTTCATTCTATCGATGTTGTCCCTTTCGAGAAGCATTGGGTAGCTCCCAACCATTGGTGATTACATTCAGTACACTCAAGCGAAATAAGTGGTCGGTCATGTGTAGCCGGGTTGCAAGATGTTCTTGTTAAACCCAATGTATTCCTGTCTAGATATACACTATCGGAAGGTGGTTCCATACTTTTTCATAGTCGGAATCTATTATCCAATATGAGCCCGTGGTTTTTTATTATCGACTATATGTGTGAAGCGTGAGATGCAAGCGTTCTGCTAGATGATTATTTATTTGATTTAGACACTATTATAATATTGGAATAGATATGATTTCAAAATGTATATTGAATTTTTAACTAACTACCTTATGTCTCTTCATTTTAAACGAATTTCAGACTCTATAAAAAAAAAATTCTTCTAGAAAAACTTATTTTTGTTTCTCTCTTTCTTCTCTAAATACTCATTTTCTAAATAATAAATAATGGCCAATCCTATTCACAATTTAAGTGAGAATCTTGAAGAAACCCTCAATTCATTCAAGAATATCCTATCTATAATCCTTCGTAATCAGCGTCATCTAGAATTAAGTTAGGTAAAGATGATTGAACAACAAGAAAAACACTTTGATGCCATTTGTTGGATGATTTCTTCTCTTTCCAGAGATGAAGACAATAACATCACTGGAGCACCTCTCACCAAAGACAACGAAGACTGGGAAGTCATCAAAAGGGATCCAATCTTCGGCGGAGATGGATGGTTGGAAGTTCCAAGGGATGTATGAATTTGATTGATTTGATATGCTTTGTTTGGTATGTTTTTGAAAATTTGTAAATATTGTTTGATTTGCTTGGATTTGATTGCTTGTATGACAATGATTGCTTGTATATCGATTGAATTATTTGAAAATGTTGTTTGAATTGCTTATTTATACTTTTGTTTTTATAGAATTACATTAGTCATTAATTTAGAGGATATTATAAAACTTTAGATTTAATATTATAGTCTTAGGAAAGTTATATATCTAGAGTGAGTCATTAGGATCATTTATGGCATAGATTTAGGGGGAGTATAGTTTAGTATAGTTTTTGTTGATGACAAAGGGGGAGAAATTATAAAATAGGATATAGTTAAGATATGCATAGTTTAAGAGGGAGTTAGAAGGAATTCATGGTGAAAGGGGGAGTAATCAAGGAATCAGATCAACAGGTATATAAGGTATGAATATTTTATAAAACCAAGGTTGTCATCATCAAAAAGAGGGAGATAGTTGGAGAATGGAATTTTGATGGCAACAACCTTATTTCAATTATTAACATTATTGATTATAAAATATATACTAACATCTTTATACATAATATATATATGTATATACATGATTTATATGCAGGAAATAAATATTGAAGGCTGTACAGTTAATAGTTTTTAGAGATTCAAGATTTCAAAGAAGATTCAAGAATCATGAGTATCAAGATATCAAGATTTCACGAGTTCAAGATTATCAGAGTAATAAAGTCTAGTTAGTATGTAAAACTCTGGTCAGCACTCTCAAATTTCAATTTTCAATTTATATGTTTTAAATTGATTTCAAATTATTTCAATCTCCTTTTCAAAATTATTTTAAATCCTCCAAAGATTTTTTATGATTTCAAATGTATACAAGTTTCTTGTATATAGTTTATATATACGGAGCGACTATATGAACACAAAATTTTAACACAAATCAGGAAACACAAAATCTCAGCCACATGATTAATTTGCCTTTATGCGAGGGGGGCAAATCATGGATAATCTTATGGTTCAGATTTTGTGTACCTTATTTCGTGTCAAACCTTTGTGTCTAAATAGACTTTCCCTTATATATATTATAAAGTAGAACAATTATATTATATAGTTCTATATCATATTTATATAGTTTTATATTATTGTTTAAATTGTATGTTACTAAGTTTTTATACTTTAGAAAACATATTTTAAATAACCAATTTTGATTCAAGGATTTCTAGAATATATATATTGATTTAAATACTTGAAAATTGGTTTAAAATGTAACAGCCCGCATTTTACGTATCGGAAGATCGTAAAATATTTTTATTTTATTCCCTGAGGGTTGGATCATTCTCATCTTTTGGTATGTTGCTTATGGGGATGTGAGACATGTCCATAAATATTACCGATTTTGTTTGTGACCATTTTGCCCCTGTCAGTCTTGTACAGGGCATAACTTTTGACTCAGGTCGAATCAGAGGGTGAGACCTGTGCCATTGGAAAGGAATTGATGATTGCCTTTCCGTAGAGTGGTTACATTAAGGATTTGGTTCAGCGGTTTGGGAGAAATCGTTGTTTTAAGGTTTTTCAGTTGGTTGTTCAGGTTTTGGAAGGCTAATGGGCTGATTTGGAGAAGGCCCATTAAGGGCTTGGTGGAAGCTATAAATAGAGGGTGAGAGTTGTGGAGAATACTTTACTTTCTCCATTCCCTTATTTAGAGGCCTTGTGCTCCTCCTTCCTCTAACACCTTTCCACCATTAAAATCTAAGATCTACATAGAAGGATCTTAGATCTACACCATAAGAGGCTAGATCTACATCGATTGAAAGGGGATTTCATCGGATCTAAGGGTTTTGTGCAAGGTGCTTGCTGATCGGAATCATATTTCATTGTTTTTGCATCGATTTGAAGAATTGGTGAGTGATTTACATCTCTCATTCGGATTCATGAAAGTATGTGAGTTATAGAATGTTAATTTCATCATTTTCATGTTATTTTCTTTAGATCTACACCATGCTAAGTCCATTTTACATATGAATCACCCTATGATCTGATCTAGATAATTTAAATGGTTAAATTTCATGATTTTTCATAAGTTTATGCAAGTTAGATCCACATTCATGTTCATATGATCGTTTATTGCGTTTTTGGTGAATTTGTATGATTTTGATGAAAAATCGTTGTAATCATGTTGTAGGTGGTTTCATAACATGTTTGTGGTCATATTGGATGAATTGATGAGTTGGTTTCGTCGGATTCGTCGTTTGGCGAAGTTTTGATCAATTGGAGTTGCATTGAAGAGGAGCAGGTTTTGGGTCTTCCTAGGAAGAGCAGGTTTTGGGTCTTCCCAGGAATAGCAGGTTTTGGGTCTTCCCAGGAAGGGTAGGTTTTGGGTCTTCCCAGGAAGGGTCGGTTTTGGGTCTTCCCAGGAAGAGCAGGTTTTGGGTCTTCCCAGGAAGGGTCGGTTTTGGGTCCCAGGAAGAGCAGGTTTTGGGTCTTCCCAAGAAGAGCAGGTTTTGGGTCTTCCCAGGAAGGGTCGGTTTTGGGTCTTCCCAGGAAGAGCAGGTTTTGGGTCTTCCCAGGAAGAGCAGGTTTTGGGTCTTCCCAGGAAGAGCAGGTTTTGGGTCTTCTTCCAAAGAGGGCTCGTGATGGTGTAGCTTCGAGGTGGTTCAAGTAGGAAGGCTCGAAGTGATGAATGTGTTCGGTGACAACTCAAAGGTCGTGAGTTGATGGATAATGGCTGCTCGAGAAGGTTGCTTGAGCTATGAAACATCGTCAAGGTTGGACGACTAGAGATGCGAAGGCCGAGAGGTCATCGTTGTCGTAAGTTTTAGCAGGCTCAAAGCAGGGGTACGATGGGGGCACCCAAAAGACAAGAAGGTTGCTGGTCGAGTACCCTGGGTCTTGGGGAAAGGCCTAGTGTCAAGGTTGGACATATGAAGTTCATGCTAGAACTGGGGTTACCATTAGCCCTTGACTTATGGCAAGGTTGGCCGTCATACGATTAACGATGGTTTCAAAGCAGGATTGGCGGTGATAGCCAGAGTCTGTCATGTATGCTGGATGTTTTGCATGAGATATATAATCTTGATCCCATGATTGCTATTGTTGATTGTTTCTGTTTGCTATGAACAAATGGTTGTTCTAGTTTCTATGGATTAATGGTTGAAATGCTTGGTGTAAAGGCTATCACTGTCCGATGTGGTGAAGATAAGGTTGAGTTCTTCTCTGGTGTTGTGGGTAGACAAGTTGTTCATTTACCCATTCTCATATACTTTCTTGTTGAAGTTTGTTAGCTGTTTTATCGCTCACTAAGACTATTGTCTGACTCAAGGTTTTATGTTCCCTCTTATTACCTTGGGTTGTTCATCCGGTTGTGGATGGGCAGACTAAGTAACAGGTTACAGGTAATGGAGCTTAGTGAGACGAGGAAGCTGAGCGATGACGAGCAGGAGGCTGGCGTACCAGTTTTATCACTGTCTAGTATTTCTGTTTCCGCTGTTTGAGTTGCTTGAGAGTTATAGTGAGTCCTTATGTACAAACTTTGATATCAGTTGGATAATCTTTCTGGATGTTGAGAAAGTTTCAAAAGTTTGTTATATGATACCGCATTACTTTTACCTGTTGTATATGTCCTATTATATTTTATCCTTGCGTTGTGAGCTCTACGATAGGTTTTGATGTGTGTTTCCCTACTCTGATGATCGTCCATAGCAGCCTGGCACACCTTTCAGCGCATTATTCCACTTATTTAGTGCGGGGGTTATGGGCGGTCGTCACATTTGGTATCAGAGCTCTGGTCAACGATTTTGGCCAAATTTCGAAGACGTAATCATGTTTGAGGGGCGTATTTGTAGATTTCAATTGGATGTTTACTATATATATATATATATATATATATATATATATATATATATATATATATTAGCATATATAGTAGTAGCGGTTGTATCTCTTCAGCAGTTTATCTTGTAAGTGGACTAATCATTCTATTGTAGATTTAGAATGAGTCGTCAAATCTCTAGGAGTGAGCCTGAGATGGGAAGAGTAGGAGATGGAAGAAGTCAATTGGGAGCCTTAGCAGATGCACCGGAATACCTGGTTATGTTCGGGGCGGCCATGATGGCAGTAGCCATGCTAGGGATGCCTGTTCCAGAAGCATCAATAGGACGTGGCGTTCCAGTGCAAGAACCCTTGAGGAATTTTGCTAAGCGACAGAGGGACTGCTCTCCAATGGATGAGGAAGTTTCTATTGGTCCTAGTGCTTCACCGAATGAGAATGGTAATCAAAGGAAGAAATCTAAGAAGAATGTTCTCTGCTTCAATTGTCAATTAGAAGGGTCATTATTCAAATGAGTGCAAGAATCCCAAAGCTGAGAAGAAGTGCTTCAAGTGTGGGAAGCCTGGGCATGAGAAGAAAGATTGTCCAGAATCAACTAAGGACAAACAGATTGTGAAGGCATATGCTTTGGAAGCCATGCCATCTTCTTCAAGAGCTTCTACTGCAGAGGAGAAGGGAAAGGGTGTCATGGTGCAAGGTACTTTTTCCGTTAACGGTGTTTCAGTTCGAGTTTTGTTTGATACTGGAGCATCACATTCATTCATCTGTAATGAGCTTGTGTGTCGCTTGGGTTTGGAACCCGAGATTTGTGATAGGCCATTGATCGTGACTAATCCAGTTGGGGGTTCATCCAGTTTGTGCATGATTTGCTGTGGTCTAGTGTTATCGAGTCATGGTTGCTCTTTTTGTGTGATTTCTTTGTTCTTAACTTCGCTGAGTATGGGATCATCTTGGGCATGGATTGGCTCAAGAGATATGCGGCAAGGGTGAATTGCGAGAAGCTAGAGGTGAGGGTCGGGGATGTGGAAGGGCGAAAGGTGTTGATTAGATGTAAGCGTGAAGACGGGGCCTTCGTGAGTTATCTATATTCGCTTGGGATTCCACAGGAAGACCTGTCATTAGTGTTGATCGCTAATGAGTATGTAGATGTCTTTGACGAGGTCAAAGGGTTGCCGCCGCATCGTGAGATCGAGTTTAGGATCGATTTGGTCGAAGGTGCTAGACCAATTGTTATGCCCCTTAGGCGGATGGCGCCTAGGGAACAGCGAGAGTTAGAGGTGCAAGTTCGTGACCTTTAGGGAAAAGGATTCATTCGGAGGAGTGTTTCCGAGTGGGGTGCACCAGTCGTGTTTGCAACTAAGGCAGATGGCTCGTTAAGATTGTGTGTGGACTATCGTGAGCTGAACAAGGTGACTAAGAAGAACAAGTATCCGTTACCAAGGATTGATGACTTGTTCGATCAGCTTCACGAAGCCAAAGTGTTTTCTCAGACGGATTTGGCAATGGGATTTCACTAATTGAGAGTGGCTAAGGATAGTGTGCCAAAGACTGCTTTTAGGACACCGTCCGGGTTTTTCGAGTGGTTGGTGATGCCATTCGGGTTGACTAACGCGCCAGCGTATTTTGTGGATCTTATGAATAGAGTGTTCAAAGATCAGTTGAGTAAGTTCGTGCTGGTATTCGTGGATGATATACTGGTTTACTCCCGAAATGTGGAAGAGCATAAGACGCACTTGAGAGTTGTGTTAGAGATCTTGCGAAAGCATCAGCTTAAGGCTAAGTTCTCAAAGTGTCACTTCTGGAAGGATGAAGTGAGGTTCTTAGGTCATGTTGTTTCTGGAAAAGGTATAGCGGTTGACCCCGCTAAAGTTGCAGCAATCCAGGATTGGGATAGACCTAAGAATGCGACGGATGTTCGGAGTTTCCTTGGGTTGGCTGGTTATTACCGAAGGTTTATTAAGGATTTCTCCAAGATAGCTGCACCATTAACAGGATTGACGAAGAAGAACCAAGTGTTTGCATGGGATGCGAAGTGTGAACAAGCGTTCGGAACCTTGAAGGAAAGATTGACGAATGCACCTGTGTTGACCATTCCAAGTGGGAATGAAGAGATGGTGGTATATACTGATGCGTGTGGTACTGGACTTGGAGAAGTGCTAATGCAGAAGGATAAAGTAGTGGCTTACGCAAGTCGACAGCTAAAGCCGCATGAGAGAAAATATCCAACTCATGATTTGGAGTTGGCAGCGATTGTGTTTGCTCTGAAGATGTGGCACTACGCCATAGATGACCTATGCCAACCCCAGAGAAATGACGCAGTAGGTGCCAAAAAGTGTTGGTATAGGCAAAAAATTATATGTGGCAACACTTTTTTGGGATTGCCTTTTGCCACGTTGCCTTAGAGTCAAAGGCAACGACTTTGATATCCTAAGGTAACATCGCTACAGGTGTTGCTACAGGCACTAAATTTACATAAATGTGGGGCCCACTAAATTCTGAATCCCGGGATCACGGAATCCTGTTGCGCCCCTAAATTCTGTAGCCGGGTTCACAGAATCCTGTTGTGGGGCCCACATTTATGTAAATTTATGGCAACACCATATCATAGCTACGACAACATTTAACACTACATACTGCAACATTATATCATAGCTACTGCATCATTATATAACATACTGCAACATAACAGCAATTACCATCTCACACTGAAATTAATAAACAACTTTTCATTTCAAATTAATAACCAATAACACAAATACTAGTTAGTCAACTACAGAATAACAAAAAATAGCCAATAAATTCAGTTTTACATAGTACTTACAAACACAGCCGGTGCTAAATTCATGTTTACATCAAACTAAAACAGTTTCAAGTTGATAAAGCCCGAGCCTCCAGTGCATTCAGTACCTCTCTACTGCCTCCTTCACCTGCAAAATAAAGCAGTTTCAAAAGTCATGCATTTCAGCAAAAGCCTTTAGTACAACTAATGCATTTCATCACAACCAAAGTCATGCATGCCTCGGCTACAAATTGATGCAATGCCTTGTTTACATTGCAACACAAAATGGAAGACATGCATGCCTCAGTTGCATTTCAGCACAAACTATGGCCATAGTATAACTGACTTGCACTTCAGTCTTCAACACAGAGATATTTCAGCACAAACTATGGCCAGAGTTGCTTTTCAGCTCAAAATTGTATTTCACAATCTATGGCTGAGTTGCAAATTGATGCAATGACTCAGCTTGTTCAAAGCATTTGCGATACCAAGGAATGCAACAGAATGCCTGAGGCATTAAAAATGTAGACATGCCACGACTCGTTCAGGTACAAACTCAACCATTGCATCAATTACGAACTGACACGATCATTACTGATTGAAGAGAAAATAAAATTCTTAAAATTCTGTAGTTCATTGTTGAAGCATCAGCCTTGTACATGGTCAGTTACATACCAGCATTGAACTACCAGCCAACCATAAAAATAAGCAAGTGGAAATTGTGAGCGGAAATCTTAGAATTAGACTGATGCTTCAGCAAGTGGAAATTGTAAGAATTCTGAAGCATACCACCACTCAACCATAAAAATAAGCAAAAATACATACCAGTAGTGTGTGTCTGTATACGATCTCCGATTTGCACAATTTGCAAGGGCCTTGGACTACAAAAACATGAAATTAAGAAGCCATGTTTTTCACTTTGCTACGTGGAAGGCGGATTCGTCTTATTGGGACATCATCTCTACACCAACGAACATCAAAATCTTGATTTCTCATTCCATAAGCAGGCTGGATATCATTCAAATCTTCATTTTCATATTCTCTTTCGAGTTCACACCAGTCTTTCGGCAATTTCTTGAAAACATTGTGGCACATCTTATCAATTGGATCTGCTATATAAAACACCTGTTTTACCTGTGAAGCCATAACATAAGGATTAGATTTCTGGCACAATCGATTAAAATTGACACGAGTTAGCCCATATAAATCTTTCTCTTCTTGTTACCAGCGACACTTAAATAAAACCACACTAAATTCACCCCAATAATCTAGTTCTAATATTTCTTCAATTGATCCATAGTAATTAACTTCACCAACCAATGGATTTTGATCTTTCGAACTTGCAAAGCTAGTAGTCAAGGCTGTCAAAAATACACTATTGTTTTGTGTTGTACATTTGGCATCTCTGAACCTTGTATAAAATCTGTATCCATTGATAACATATCCAGTAAACCGCTTAGCTGTTGGAAGAGGCCCCATTGCAAGCAGTTGTACTTCTTTTGAAATGTCCTCCTTTTTTCCAACCTCTTCCTTTAACCACTTCCAAAATTCTTCACTGTGTTCTCTCTCTCTTTTATATTTTTTTGATGATGCATGACCATTAATTAAAGCTCGATGTTCCCTAGAATAAAGACCGAGTTAATAAAAGATAGAAACAAATTTGGCTGGATCTATTACTAAAGCTGAAACTGACCATACCGAAAACAATTCTGTATGAATGAGAACATAGCTTAACTACAAATCATGCCTGAAATCCCTGAAAGTGCTGAAACTTGGAATTTACAACTAACACTACGTGAGGCTAGAATCAATAACATGTTTGTAGATTGTTAAAAGAACTGATTTTGCTGGCAAAAGGATGACATCAAAAATAGTTTTTTTTAATAGTTGACATCATTTCACATAGGGATAATACTTAACTACTTACTAAAATAAAAATACTTACCGAAGTAAACTCTCTATTACCTTGTTACCACAATTGAATAGAATGTAAAGGTGACGTTTCTTCCATTGAGAATTTTTATGATGAATAGTTTTTCCATCTTTGTTTTTTCTTGTGCCAATAGGATATTCCAGATTTTGTGGACATGTTTCAAATTGCAATTTTCCTGCTCCATCGCCACCTAAGAACCTTGAACAGCATATCAAACATTCCTCTGCAAGATAACCTTCAGCAATGGACGCCTCGGGTTTACTTTTGTTGCGAACATATGATTTCAGTTTACAAAGATAACGCTCAATAGGAAACATACAACGAACATGTGCAGGTCCACCATATTCAAGTTCCTTGCATAAATGAACTAGCAAGTGCACCATTGTATCGAAGAAAGCATTTGGGAATATCATCTCAAATTGACAAAGAATTTCCACAATTTCCTTTTGTAGCCTCTTGAGATCAGCCAAATCGATACTTTTACTCCAAACACTTCTTAGAAATGCACCTAATCTTATCATAGGTATTGCAACTTCAGGTTTTACAGATTTCTTCACGGCAAACTGCAGCAAGTAGTGGAGAAGAAAATGAGCATCGTGGCTCTTATACCCAGCAATTTTCCTCTCTTTCTTGTTTACATACCGGCTGATATTAGCTGCACAACCATAAGGCAGTTTAGCATTCTCCAACACCAAGCAAAATAGTTCTTTCTCCTTGTTCGTCATTTCAAAAATGGAAACCCTCGTCTCAAGGTAATTCCCATCAGTTGATAGAACCGGATGAAGGACCTCCCTGATGCCTATCTCTTGTAAATCATACCGAGCATTTAAATGGTCTTTCGACTTCCCATCAATATTTAGTAAAGTACCAAGTATGTTATCACAAATGTTTTTCTCTATGTGCATAACATCAAGGTTATGTCGATATACATTTTGACTCCAATATGGTAAATTAAAAAATATTGACTTTTTTTAAAAGGAGATTCATTTTTATGCTTCTTGATCACCTCTTTCTTCCCAAAATTCTTTTCATAACCAGCCAACAATTCCTCGATGTCAGTCCCGGATAAAATACCGGGAGATGTTCCCATTTCAATTTCACCATTGAACCTTTTCTTATCAAACCTCCACTTGTGTCCCGGGTCTAAAAATTTCCTATGATTCATGTAGCACATTTTTCTACTATGTTTCAAGTAAGTTGAAGAAGTCTCGAAAAGGCATACGGGACAAGCTAAATAACCCTTCGTGCTCCAGCCGGATAACATTGCATAGCCTGGAAAGTCGCTGATCGTCCATAACACGCTTGCACGTAATGTGAAATCATCACCAGTGAAGGCATCATAAGTTTGTATGCCAAGATCCCATAATTCTTTCAATTCTGCAATAAGAAGCTGCATGTAGACATCAATGTAATTGTTAGGAGACTCTGGACCAGGGATAAGGGTTGAAAGTATTAAATTTTCTGTCTTCATGCATAACCAAGGTGGAAGATTATAATTTACCAATATGATCGGCCATGTGCTGTGTTGTGTAGTCATTGTACGAAAATGACTGAATCCATCAAATGTTACTCCTAACCTGATATTTCTGTTATCTGATGAAAGATGAGGATAATTGGCATCCATAGTCTTCCATACCTCGCCATCAACTGGATGTCGAAGTCTGCCATCGTTTTTTCGTCCCACTGCATGCCATAACATAAGTTCTGCGTATTCCTTCGACATGAACATCCTTTGCAACCTTGGTTTTAGTGGAAAATAACACATCACTTTTGCTGGAACTTTGTGAATCCGCTTCTCCGAATCTTTGTCAATACCCACTTTCTTTTCCGGTATAACCCACCTTGAAAAACCACAAATTTTGCAATTATTTTCCTTCTCATTTTCTGCCCAATATAGTATGCAGTCATTTGGACATGCATGTATTCTTTGGTAATCGAGACCTAAATCTTTAATGATATTTTTGCTAGCATTGAAAGATAAAGGGATGTGGGCTTCTGGAAAAGCTTCTTTCATCAACTCTAATAAATCGCTGAATGCAAACCTAGTGATTCTATGTAGGCATTTTAAAGAATAAAGCCTGACAATGAAACTTAAGCGCGAAAATTTATTACACCCGGGATATAATGGTTGTTTTCCCTCTTCAACACGTTGATGAAATTTTCTAGCATCGACATCTATTCCATTTGACCCATAAGAAGATTCATCTTCATTGTTCTGCATATTTCCACAAGTACGTTGCAATATCTCATCGAGGTTATCTCCAAAATTTATTCCTGCTTCACAATCCATATTATTATCGCTACTTTCAGGATCTAAACAGGAAACTTCAGAAATCCATTTCATGTACAATTTAGATGGACCATTCCAAATCAGATGGTTGTAGACTACTTCTTGACAATGCCACTTGCGATTATGACACTTTTTGCAAGGGCATGTAATTTCAAATTAAAAGTTTCACTCCACTGATGTACCCTTCACTGAATTTAGGAAGTTCTGCCCATAGTTTTTCCTCGTCGTTCATTGAGTGATACCTTAAAGCAGTAAATTAAGCACAAGTAAAGCAGTACATTACGCAACACAACAATCAAATCATAGAAAATTGATACATTGAGTGATACCTGAAGCAGCAGATTAAATCGAAACCCTAACTGAAATCTGAAACCCAAGACGAACCCCAATTGAAGACCTAATTGAACTTGAACTCGAACCTGCCCTACTCGAACCCTAATTAGGCTTGTAAACTTGAACTTTTAGCCCTAATTGAACCTGAGAGTGAGTGTGTGAGAGGTTGAGCAGCGGAGTACTTTGGTAAAGTTCAATTGAAATTTTCAATATTTTTTTAGTTTTCCCTCCTTTGTTTTTGCTTCCCGCCCTAGACATTATTTCACGCGCGGATTGCTAATCTAGACTAAACATTTCTTCACGCGGATCGCTACCCTGGACCGTTGGATCGTGTTGACGCGGATTGATAATTTTATTCATGAGGCTATTGCAACACATGTTGATATATATGCTAACACATTTAAGTGTGCGTTGCAGTAGACAGAAAATAGAATAGCAATGGTAACATTGTAGCTAGCAACACCATGCATTTTCGTTGTGATAGGCCATCTATGGCGTAGTGTGGAGACATTACCTGTTGGGAGTACGATTCGAGTTGTTTACGGATCACAAGTCATTGAAGTATCTTTTCTCCCAAAAGTATTTGAATCTTCGGCAGCAACGATGGTTATAGTTTCTGGCATCGTATGATTTTGGGATAGCCTATACTCCTGGCAAAAACAATGCAGTTGCAGATGCATTGAGTTGAAGACACGCAAGTTTGGGAGCGATGTTTTCGGAATGGAAGGGCCTCGATTACTTGGCAAGGTTCGATTTCAGGCCAAGGTGTGAGTTGGAACCTGAAATGTTGGCAAGCTTGTCAATAAGGCCTACTCTTATCGAAAAGATTGGCGAGAGCCAAAAGAAAGATGCGAAGCTTGTCGAGTTCATTCAGAAACTAGAACCAGAGGATAAAGAGTTCGAGGTCGATCGAGAAGGTTGACTTCGAAAGCAAGGATGATTAGTTGTTCCTGATATCGACGGATTGAGGGATGAGGTTCTGAGAGAATGTCATCACTCGAAGCTAACAATTCATCCCGGTGGAAATAAAATGTATCAGGACATGAAGCGAGCCTACTACTGGGAAGGGATGAAAAGAGATATTGGAAAATTCATTTCCAAGTGTATGAACTGTCAGTTGGTGAAAGCTGAACAGAAGAAGCCGAGTGGTTTACTTCAGCCATTAGAGGTTCCTACATGGAAGTGGGAGCAGATATCGATTGATTTTATCGATGGACTACCTAGAACTAGGACAGGGAATGAAGGGATTTGGGTCATTGTGGATCGTTTGACCAAAAGTGCAAGGTTCATTACTATCAAGACGACTAGGACAGCATCAAAATTGGCTGAGCTTTATGTGAAATGGATAGTTCGATTCCATGGTGTTCCAAAGAGTATAGTAAGTGACCGGGATCCATTGTTCACGAGTGGATTTTGGAAAAGTTTACAAGAAGCTTTGGGAACCGAATTGTGTTTAAGTACGGCATATCATCCCCAAACTGATGGTCAGATCGAGAGAGTCAATCGAGTTTTAGAAGATCTCCTGAGGGCTTGTGTGTTAGACTTCGGAGGATCATGGGAGGACCATCTACATCTAGTTGAGTTTGCATATAATAATAGCTACCAGTCGAGTATTGGGATGGCACCAGACGAGGCGTTGTATGGAAGGCCGTGCAATTCTCCAGCTTGTTGGTTAGAAACTGGAGATAAGTTGGTACTTGGGCCTGAAATGATTAGAGAAACCTCGAATTGTATCAAGATTGTTCGACAACGAATGAAGGCGGCCCAAGATCGTCAGAAGAGTTACGCCGATAAGCGTCGTAAGGATTTGGAATTCGACGTAGGAGATATGGTTTTCGTGAAGATTTCACCGTTGAAGCATGTGGTTCGATTCGGAAGTAAAGAGAAGTTGGCTCCTAGGTTTGTTGGACCGTTTCTGATAGTCGAGCGAATAGGAAAGCTCGCATATAGGTTGGAGTTACCCGAGAAGATGTCGAGTGTGCATAATGTTTTCCATGTGTCGTTTCTACGGAAGTTTGTGCATGACTCGAATGTGGTGGTATCTCCAGAACAGTATGAAGATTTAGAACTCGAGACCGCAGTTGCGAAACCTCATAGGCCACTTCGTGTTGTGGGGAATGACACGAAACAGCTTAGGAGGAAGACGGTTAAGCTAGTCAAGGTACAATGGAGTGAAGATGGCGACGATTGTACATGGGAGACGGAAGAGAGCATGAGGGCGACTCATCCAGAACTTTTCATCGGTAGAACCCTTAGATTGTATCGTCGTTATATCGTTGTATCTTGTTGTTGTTCGATAGAATTCCGCGTGCTAGGATAAGGCTATGGATGCATGGCTTGATGGTTGCTAGTTTGGATGATAGGATTGGCTTCTCATGGATGATAGGCATGCGGAATTGTTGTGGTTGCTTGGGTTTGCTTGGAATTTCGGGGGCGAAATTCTTAAGGGGGGAGAATGTAACAGCCCGCATTTTACGTATCGGAAGATCGTAAAATATTTTTATTTTATTCCCTGAGGGTTGGATCATTCTCATCTTTTGGTATGTTGCTTATGGGGATGTGAGACATGTCCATAAATTTTACCGATTTTGTTTGTGACCATTTTGCCCCTGTCAGTCTTGTACAAGGCATAACTTTTGACTCAGGTCGAATCAGAGGGTGAGACCTGTGCCATTGGAAAGGAATTGATGATTGTCTTTCCGTAGAGTGGTTACATTAAGGATTTGGTTCAGCGATTTGGGAGAAATTTCTATTTTAAGGTTTTTCAGTTGGCTGTTCAGGTTTTGGAAGGCTAATGGGCTGATTTGGAGAAGGCCCATTAAGGGCTTGGTGGAAGCTATAAATAGAGGGTGAGAGTTGTGGAGAATACTTTACTTTCTCCATTCCCTCATTTAGAGGCCTTGTGCTCCTCCGTCCTCTAACACCTTTCCACCATTAAAATCTAAGATCTACATAGAAGGATCTTAGATCTACACCATAAGAGGCTAGATCTACATCGACTGAAAGGGGATTTCATCGGATCTAAGGGTTTTGTGCAAGGTGCTTGCTGATCGGAATCATATTTCATTGTTTTTGCATCAATTTGAAGAATTGGTGAGTGATTTACATCTCTCATTCGGATTCATGAAAGTATGTGAGTTATAGAATGTTAATTTCATCATTTTCATGTTATTTTCTTTAGATCTACACCATGCTAAGTCCATTTTACATATGAATCACCCTAGGATCTGATCTAGATAATTTAAATGGTTAAATTTCATGATTTTTCATAAGTTTATGCAAGTTAGATCCACATTCATATTCATATGATCATTTATTGCTTTTTTGGTAAATTTGTATGATTTTGATGAAAAATCATTGTAATCATGTTGTTGGTGGTTTCATAACATGTTTGTGGTCATATTGGATGAATTGATGAGTTGGTTTTTTCGGATTCGTCGTTTGGCGAAGTTTTGATCAATTGGAGTTGCATTGAAGAGGAGCAGGTTTTGGGTCTTCCTAGGAAGAGCAGGTTTTGGGTCTTCCCAGGAAGAGCCGGTTTTGGGTCTTCCCAGGAAGGGTCGGTTTTGGGTCTTCCCAGGAAGGGTCGGTTTTGGGTCTTCCCAGGAAGAGCAGGTTTTGGGTCTTCCCAGGAAGGGTCGGTTTTGGGTCTTCCCAGGAAGAGCAGGTTTTGTGTCTTCCCAGGAAGAGCAGGTTTTGGGTCTTCCTAGGAAGAGCAGGTTTTGGGTCTTCCCAGGAAGGGTCGGTTTTGGGTCTTCCCAGGAAGCGCAGGTTTTGGGTCTTCCCAGGAAGAGCAGGTTTTGGGTCTTCCAAAGAGGGCTCGGTGATGGTGTAGCTTCGAGGTGGTTCAAGTAGGAAGGCTCGAAGTGATGAATGTGTTCGGTGACAACTCAAAGGTCGTGAGTTGATGGATAATGGATGCTCGAGAAGGTTGCTTGAGCTATGAAAAATCGTCAAGGTTGGACGACTAGAGATGCGAAGGCCGAGAGGTCATCGTTGTCGTAAGTTCTTGCAGGCTCAAAGCAGGGGTACGATGGGGGCACCCAAAAGACTAGAAGGTTGTTGGTCGAGTACCCTGGGTCTTGGGGAAAGGCCTAGTGTCAAGGTTGGACATTGTCAAGGTTAGACATATGGAGTTCATGCTAGAACTGGGGTTACCATTAGCCCTTGGCATATGGCAAGGTTGGCCGTCATACGATTAACGATGGTTTCAAAGCAGGATTGGCGGTGATAGCCAGAGTTTGTCGTGTATGCTAGATGTTTTGCATGAGATATATAATCTTGATCCCATGATTGTTATTGTTGATTGTTTCTGTTTGCTATGAACAAATGGTTGTTCTGGTTTCTATGGATTAATGGTTGAAATGCTTGGTGTAAAGGCTATCACTGTCCGATGTGGGGATGATAAGGTTGAGTTCTTCTCTGGTGTTGTGGGTAGACAAGTTGTTCATTTACCCATTCTCTTATACTTTCTTGTTGAAGTTTGTTAGTTGTTTTATCGCTCACTAAGACTATTGTCTGACTCAAGGTTTTATGTTCCCTCTTATTACCTTGGGCTGTTCATCCGGTTGTGGATGGGCAGACTAAGTAGCTGGTTACAAGTAATGGAGCTTAGTGAGACGAGGAAGCTGAGCGATGACGAGCAGGAGGCTGGCATACCAGTTTTATTACTATCTAGTATTTTTCTTTCCGCTGTTTGAGTAGCTTGAGAGTTATAGTGAGGCCTTATGTACAAACTTTGATATCAGTTGGATAATCTTTCTAGATGTTGAGAAAGTTTCAAAAGTTTATTATATGATACCTCATTACTTTTACCTGTTGTATATGTTCTATTATATTTTATCCTTGCGTTGTGAGATCTACGATAGGTTTTGATGTGTTTACCTACTCTGATGATCGTCCATAGCAGCCTGGCACACCTTTCAGCGCATTATTCCACTTATTTAGTGTGGGGGTTATGGGCGGTCGTCACATAAAAAATCAAATTACATAGCATATGTCTACATGTAAGTTTTGACATGTGGACATATAACCGTCACATTTTCAAATTTCAAAGGAAATGTCTTTTCATATTTTGAAACATTTCAGAACTGTTGCAACATTTGGAACACAACATAAATGCCTCATTTTCGAAATTCTAATGATCTTATCTTCTCCTTCTTCATCTCTGCTCTTACCACCATTATTCTACTTTAATTTCTTGATTTCTACACTTATACTCTGCCGTTTTCAATACAAATTATATCATTCTCTTTCTATTCTCAATCTCTACCAAATATACTATGTTTGGAAGTGTTATTCAATAGTTCTAGGGTTGTTTGTAATTGTTAAGGAATGGGTGTGCTCCTTGTAGTCTGTAAATCAAGGAAAGGGAGCAGTGTGAACCTTGTAGCCATGAAATCAGGGGTGTTGACTCAGTGTGAACCTTGTAGCCGCGAAATCAAGTGTGTGGAATCAGTGTTAACCTTGTAGCCGTGAAATCAAGAGTGTTGTAAGTTGATACTAGTATTAATAAAACTCTGCGCAATCCAGCGTTGCGTGGGACTGGACATAGGAGTAATCCGAACCAGTATAAAATCCGGTGTGTTATATCCTTTTCTCCATTTTATTTTTGTTTATATTTGCATTTGTGATTGTTTCTGTTGTGATATTCATTCTGTCATTCATATAGTTGTTTGAGTAATCGTTTGTTGTTTAAGTTTTCCATAATCTCTTTTAAACACTATTCACCCCCCTTTGGTGTTAGTTTTACCTTAAGATTCGTAATTCTCATCCCTAACAGTTGTAACCTACATTTGTGATGATTTTAATTAAAGGTACATCTATTTTAAGTTATTATATTTTATCCCTTCTGCTGTGTGAGGTTATAATTTCATTTTAGTATGCTCTGTTATATCTGTTATACCATTTCCTTGTAAGAACTAACAATCTATTTAGAATGGCTTTAAGTTTCGATTGGGCTTTTTTGATCGAAATTTAGGCCCATTCCGGGCAGGTTGTTACAAAAACTTCATGAAAATGTAATTTATCATCAACAAACATATATGATGAACTTCTATCATATATGAACATCACATATGAATTCAGTTCAATTACAAATTTGAACAAACAAGCATTAAAAGGGAGCAAATAACATTATTCAGCTTGGTTGGCTAAAGAAAAACTTGAGATTTGAATGTCCTTAATTTTCTAAGCTTGATTCCCTCTTTAGCTTACCCTTTTCCCTTCTCTTTTCCTAGTAATGGCCGACCTTTCATTTGTTTTAGTTTTTAAAATGAAATGTGAAGCGGAAAACTGGAGAAGGTAAAGGTTATGGATATAGGAAATACCCTTTTTCTGTTTTGCCCCTCTCATGTTCCTACATCTTGTAAGCTAATTCTAAATAATCTAATTAGATTATTAACTACAGATCTGTTCATTTAGTTATTAAATCTCATATATACATTACTTAATTAAAAATTTCCAATTAAATATTCTAATAATGTCTAATAAAATTATAGTTTTTTTCATTTGGCATCTTGCAAATGAACGACGGTATTTATATGTGCTCAAGTGATTAACTCACCTCCAGACAATTTAAAGTATAATAATAAGTAAGTATTGACCAAAAAATTGACACTTTTGAATCATGTGTCTCTATCAGGTCAAATCTTATCTAAATTTTCAATATCTGCCTTCTGTCTATCCTTTAGCTTGTTTTGAGTAGGGGTCATAACAATATACCGGTGACCGATAAATTATTTATCTCATACATCATTATCATATACTAATTGCTAATTGTTGATGTCATGTTAAATTTTATTTAAGTCGTTCAAACTCCACAACCACGCATAAACCATGCCCGTCTATATCCCAGTACATTCAGTCTAATGTTTATGTATGTGTGTGTATATGTATGTATGTGTGTGTGTGTTATGTTGTGCATATATCCCTTGGTCACCTAGATATGCTCCCTTAGTATATTTTGAAATAACCTTGTTGACTTCTATCATCTCTCCATATCACGATATCACCTTTGTACGCTACGAAAAGGGTAAGCAATACTCTCATTCTGAATGCGCATGTATCCACCCTATCACAAATTGTAACGACCCAGATTTTTCGGTAATTTTATTCGAATATTTAAACTTGTTTTAAATATTATATTAGAAATATTAATAGATTTTAATATTTAACTCGTTTATTTAAACAACGATTTAATGTTTATATTTATATTTATATTAAAACGAACTCATAGCGTCGCGATAGTACGTAGTATTGAGTTTTGTACTTCAATTGAATATATAGAATTCGTTTTAAGTCGGATTTCTGTGAAACAAGAAACGTCAGAATCTATTAGATAATAATTTTCTAATGGAAGAGAAAAATCGAGTTTTCGTATTGTAGATTTTGTTTTATGTCCAAAAATTTTGAAATAGTCGTTAAGAAAATTGTTAATAAACAATAATGTTTATTTATTAAATTAAATAAAGAATTTGAATAGAATTTTGATACCGTTTTACTCGAAAATATTTATATTGAGTTATAATTCCATACTGATTTATATTTGTATTTGCATATTATTTTATTTGGATATATATGACGATAATAATTTATTATTATTATTTATTTTAATTGTTTTGTAATTTATTTATAGTTTATCGATATTAGATAAGCCGTAGAAATAGTTAGTTTTCAAAACAATCTCCGTTTTCAACGAAACGAATTTTATTGGGATACGTACAGCTAGTTATTGCTAGATTTCCAGTTTGGAGCCAAATGGAGTTGCTTTGTCGGTAGACGAAATTTGAAAGGTGAACTAATGGATAAATTGGGATCTAAATAGCGCCGTTTTTGCAAACGGAGACCGTTTTCAACTAAATTAGTTTCATTAGGACCGTAACGTCAAATTATACCATGGCGTCCATTTTCAAAATTTTTGGAGTTCATGTGTATCGATGCAATTTTTAACGACCAACAATTAACGATTAGCGGTAATATAATTTAACTGTATTAAAACAAATGAATTTAGATAAAATTAATTCCTTAAGTTCTAAGAAACTACCCTTACACTATTCCTTCATCTCTAAGGAAATGCCTAATATCTGTTCTCTCTAGCTGTACACGGTACACACATGCGACGTATCTTATGGAAAACGTACAGAACCTATGCATAGCTTCTGAATAATTTTTTTCTATCAATCTTTCAAGTGATAAACCATTGCATGCACTCTACATTTAGCTGAAATCCTTCCCTACCTTGGTTCTAGCCTGGAATGCGCAGCCTATTTACGTACCTACCCCATATTATCTCCTTTCCAGTTGTGTACACAGCTAGATTTCAACATCCTACCCCAAATGAAACGCTACTGCAGACCTAATATACATAGCTAACCTATCTTATAAAGCCTATCCTATCTTCTGAAACACCACACGGCTAACACAGGCTAACTGATGTGATAATCCATGCATGTACATCACACAGCTATGAGATGAGTTGCCAATGAAAAAAACTCAACCACGCACTACATACCCTAACCAACAGTGTTTGCGTGATTTCCAAACAAAACATTGTCATGCTCCCCAAACAATAATCGTGACGACCAAGACATTTTAAAAACTATAAATATTGGTGTCCTCCATCATCATTTTTGTTGGCATCACTGTGAGAGAAATGGCAACTCAGATATATATATATATATATATATATATATATGGGGATGACTATTTGAACACAAAATTAGACACAAAGAGAGAGAGTGACAGAGCCTCAACCGTTGGATCTTTTTGTCTTTACATGGAGAGGTGTAATTCATGGGGTGATCCAATGGTGCAAATCAATTGTGTCACCATTTGTGTTAAAATTTTGTGTCTCTAAAGACTTTTCATGTATATATATATATATACTTGAACCCATGTTAAAACAAAAAGAAAACAAAATACGCGTGGGGGGAGGAAAAGTCGCACAGCAGTTTTCGGAAATTATATACGTGGCTGACAGGTTGAGGCGTTAGGCAACTACTGGTGGTACGTTGAATGGTGGTTCGAGGCTGATGAGGATCGCTACTTTACTGTAGTAATGGCATGAGAGGTTGTCGACGCAAGTCAAAGAGCGGTAGTGAGCTTAAAACGTTGATGATAGAGAGTAGTAGTAATGAAAGTGAATTTGAGGAAGGAAGAAACTACATGGGGGAAGAAAGACGTGGTGAAAGAAAAGAATGTGGGGAGGAGTTGGCTGCAGGAAACATTATGATGAGGAAGAAATAATGAATGGGGAGTCGGCTTCGGTTTGGAACAATGCACCGTGCACGCAGGTATTGAAAACGTGGGTTGTCCATATGATTTTGGGCCTTGGGCTTATTAAAAAAAGAGGAACAAACAAAAGTGGAAGTGGGACGGAATCTAAAGGCTGTTGTTTCGGTTGGAAGGATTGGTAAGAAATGCAGCACGTTGGGGAAGGAAAAGAGAAAGGCGAGGGAAGCAAACGTGGGGAGGCTTTAACGTGAAAGTAGGCATGGGCAGTTAGGATTTGCCCATTGTAAGAAAAAAAAGAACAAATGAAGAGAGGAAAACACAATGGGAAGAAGGCAGTATACCATTGGAATAAAGAATGAGGAAAATGCATGAGATACATGCAGTAGCAGGTGGCACCGCGTATTTGCATTAACTTGGTTCAGGAAGGAAGTTTCACATTTGGGTATTGGGCCAGTAAGGTAAGTATGAGCCAAAAAATTTAATTAATTAAAATCTATTTTCAAATAAATTTGTGTATAACTGATTAATACATGTATCTTCTTCATACTAGATCGGATCAGAGCGAAATAGAAAGCGTTAGGATTGCGTTAACAGGCCGAATACTTTAAGGATGGTCTGACCAAGATTGGAAGCACGGGTTATTTTTAATTAAATTAAACAATAGTTTAATTTAATTAAAACAAGTTGCTTAAACGATTGAAATACCCCAAGGTGAGTTTAACTCACTCAGTTCCCCCACTTATATTTTATATATATGCCGGGTTTATTGTTTGTGTGCTATGTTTGTAAATTATTGGTTGATTGATGATTGTTTGATGTTGTTAAATATTTTATATCGTTTATTTAAATTAAACGTTGTTAAATTTAAATGAAACGACATCGTTATTTTTAACGATTATTTCCAATAAAGGTAACTTACCTTATTGGTTACGTTTATAATAATATAAACATATTTAAATTAAATTAGATTCTTGAATTATTATCATTGGTTGACTGCTATCTATTGAATTGATTGTTTATTTGCATGTGATCGTTACATGAACTGTTTAGCCAATATGAATGGATTATTGATTGTTGAATATGAATTCAACATTTATTTGATATTAACTAATGGATAGCATTGATTGAAGAATTAATAGCATATGGCCTTAATATACACTATTTTATAAAGACTGATTTACCGTCAGGTAAATCGATATAAATGAGGTTATAAAATTTATTTTATAACTAAAAACCAATTTTCAAAATCTATTTTAAATGGAAGTTTACAAAGGAATTAATTAAATATTTATTTATTTATTTAATTTTATAAGTGGTTATTAAATGATTTTGTAAAGCTGATTCTTATATTAATAAGATTGATAAGTAAATGAGTGGGAATTAACGTGACGATTAATAACCTAGATTTATGGTTTTTAAGGACAATTAAAATGGGATTGTATTGGAATTGATTAATATTTTAATAATAATCAAAGTAAATGGAATTATTTTAATTAATTATATTATTTATTAATTTAAAATAGAAAAGGCTAAGTGGAATTGATTAACGAATAAATCATGTTTAGAGGCTGCATTAACTGAGATTGTTTTATTAAATTAATGTATTAATTTAATGGAGGTAGCTAGTGGTGAGGTGACCTAGTTTTATTTTAATAAATGTTAAAAAATTGATTATTAATTATTTAATAATAATAGAAGTGATAATCTGGGAATGTATGGTAATGGAAGTTTGTGAAGTTATAAAGGCACATTTATAGTTTAATGAATACTTAAGCGATTTAAGGTTTATAATAATATAACTTACGTTTTAATCGAAGTTTTATTTTGATTCGTATTGAATTATATTTTTGGATTCTATGAAATCCAAGTTATACGAGTTATAAAACCCAAGTTTTTATTGATTATATTACTAGAACGGATTATTAAAAATGTTTTATGAATAAAAGAAACGTCCAAAATATAAAATGAAAAGATTAGGACTTAACTGGAGATCTGTTGAGATAAACGGTTTTCTGAGTATTGATCTGTTGTTGGTTTCGGCCTTCGAGGTTGATATTTAGAGAATTATTTTCTTGTTGATTTACGGTTAGGAATTGATGAAGGTATGAAATGGGAAATCAAATGGAAACCCAAGTTTGACTTAGAGTAGTTAAACGAGTTGAGTTATAAAGATGTGATATAGATCCACTATTTTAAATAAAAGATGATGTTTCATCAAGATAGAATTAAAATGGGATTTGTTTTGATATGGGTAAATATCGGTTTTTGGCATTACAACTGATATCTATCTTAAGATAAGAACGTTTCGACCAAGGTCTGAGAGGTAATTTGAATACCCCAACTTGAATGACTTCAGGATTATCGAAGAGTGATCTTAGTTTTAATGGTGGAAGAGTTAGAAGTGATTTATTTTGAGAAATAATAGTGTAACATTATTTGAAGAATTTGGAAATATATATAATGGGATTCCGAAATAAAAGGAAATAAAAAGGGCTTGAGAATGTGAATGATATTTCTATAATGAAGAAAAAGGAATTTGTGAAAATACAACGATATTTTCAAAGTAAGGAAATGAGAGTTGAAATAAGTTTATTTTGGAAAGGAAAGTGACGATTATAGTGTTCAAATAATGAAACAAAGGAGATATCGTAACGATTTTTTAAAATGATAAGTTAAAGGGTTTCCCAATTATAGATAATAAGTAATGTTGTAGCAATGTTTTAAAATGATAGTAAACGGGGATTTTGGATATGAAATTGGATATGGTTTTAAGATATTTTTCTAAGTATATAAATAAATGATTTGAGAATATTAATATATTAAAACTGATATACTATTTTTAAAGGCCAAGTGACGTTATATACTATACCAATGAATTTATTTTATTTTTTACGATTCTTTATTTTGATAGTTAAATAACCGACTATCAAAATCTGACCCAACGCATGTTGGTATGGAAAGACCGGGATCGAATTTATTATTCGAAAACCATTCTGAATCAACAACTACGTAAACAAAGAAGATATGTAATGTTGATCGAGATGGAGCAATTGAAGACTGTAAATCTTCATGAGTGAGAGAACTATTGTTGAATTTCTCTAGCTAATCCCTAGAGATATATATTTGACAGTGAATCTGTCGTGATTGGAATATACGGATTGCAAGGACTTCTCGCTACTGATCTATAAGGTGATTCCTAGGATGTGGTAGGAGGATGCCTTCGGTTTGTCCAGTCCCAAGCCAACTTCTATAAATAGATGTTTAACAGAGTATTTCCAAAGGGATCATGTACGTTGATTTCTTCAAACGTACAATAGTTGTGGCGAAGAATGGTCGTTCTCTAGCTTAACAACTAGAGTATTTTTTAGGACGTCAATTAGTGATTTCCTAGCAAATCTGACGATGTGGCATTCAAAGTGAATGGTGGTCAGATGTTCAAAGAGATGATTATAACCTCAAGCCCCACAACCGGGAAATGACAAAAATTGGTCAGGCAGCATGGCAATGTGGGTCGCTCCTATTAGGGTGTATAATCACCTATCTAGAGAAAATCCATTTCCTTCTTTAATCTATTTCGATGTTGTCCCTTTTCTGGAAACGGTGGGTAGCTCCAAACCGTTGGTGATATACATTCGATACACTCAAGCGAAATGAGTGGTTGGTCATGTGTTGGTCGGGTTGCAAGACGTTCTTGTTGAGCCCAGTGTATTCCTCTCTAGAGATACACTATCGGCAGGTGGTTCCATACCTTTTCATAGTTTCAATCAAATCTCCAATAAGCGCCCGCGGTTTTGATTGTATACAATATATGTGGAGCGTGAGTGTAACAAATATGACAAGGTATATAGTGTATCTCTAGAGAGGAATACACTGGGTTCAACAAGAACGTCTTGCAACCCGCCCACACATGACCAACCACTCATTTCTCTTGAGTGTATCGAATATATTGCCACCTATGGTTGCTAGCAACATAACCGTTCCCGGGAGATACAGAATTGAAAAGAAGTAACAAATATGAATATTTTCTATATGGTGACAATACACCCTAACGGGGCGACCCACAAAGCCATGCTGCCTACCCGATTTTTGTCATTTCCCAGTTGATGAGGCTAGAGGTTATAATCGACTTTTGGAACATCTGGCCACCATTCGCCTTTGAATCCCACCTCGTCCATACACGTCATCTAGGAATAGGATGAACCGAAGGCACCCTCCCACCACATCCTAGGAATTACCCTATGGATCAGTAGCGAGTAGTCCTTGCAATCCGTAGATTTCAATCACGACAGAATCATTGTTAACTCTAGGGATCAGCCAGAGATTTTTAACAGTAGTTCTTCCGCTCATGAAGATTTATGGTCTTCAATTGCTCCATCTCGATCAGCATCTTCAACGTATTCGTATTTATTAGTCGGAATGGTTTTCGAGTATAAATTCGATCACGGTGTTTCCGTACCAATAACGTTGGGCCAGATTTTGATAGCCGGTTATGTAACTTTCAAAATAAACAATCATAAAAATAAAACAGATCCATTGGTTTATTGCGCAGCATCACTTGGCCATTAAAATAATATAGCAGTTGTAATACCGAAAATAATATCTTAGTTTTAATATATTGATATCCTCAAATCATGTTATTATATACTTACAAAAATATCTCAAATCATGTCAAATTTCATATCCAAATTTCCTGTTAACTATTATTTCAAAACATAGCTACAAACTTACTTATCATATATAATTACGAGATTGATTCAACTCATCATCGTAAATCATTGTTATGAATTTCCTATCGTTTCGTTATATAAAACAGAATAATCGTCACTTACCTTTTAGAATAAATCTACTATAAATCACATCTCATTACTTTGAAAATATCGTTATATTTTCACAAATCTCCTTTTTCTTCTTTTATTGTGGGAATACCCTTTCATATTCTTAAGCCCCTTTTTATTTTCTTTAATTTCGGAATCCCATCGTAAATATTTCCAAATTCTTCAAATAATGTTACATTATTATTTCTCCACCTAAATCACTTCAAACATTTTCACCGTTACAACTAATATCTTCTTTCGATAATCCTGAAGTCGTTTAAGTTGGGGTATTTTAATTACATCTCAGACCTTGATCAACATCGTTCTTATCTTAAGATAATATCAGTTGTAATACCAAAACCCCATATTCATTTCCAATGTTAAAATAATATCGTTTTAGTTATCCTTTCATGAAATCTCATCTTTTATTAATATGGTGAATTTAAATCGCATCTTTATAATTTAACTCGTCTGACCACTTTAATTCAAACTTGGTTTACGTTCCAATTTCCATTTCATAACTTCATCAGTTACTAACCGCAAATTAGTAAGAAAATAATTTCCTAAATATCAACCCCGAAGGTCGAAACCAACATCAGATCAATATTTAGAAGATCATTCAAATTAACCGATCTCCAGTCAGGTACCAATTCTTACATTTTGAATCTTGAACTTAATTCCATTCATAAATCATTTTTAATAACTCGTTTCAGTAATATATATTCAATACAACTTGGGTTCCAATACTTCGTCGAAGTCTTGGATTTCATAAATCCAATTAAATAGGATATCAAATAAGAATTTGCTTTAAATCATAGTTTAAACTTAACTTCTACTATCATTAATATCATTTGTTTAAATATCATCTTTACTATAATAAGCCTTATCATTTCATAAACCCCATTACTCCTTTTTAACCCCAAGATTTCTAATTTGGTTATTATTAAATAAATGATAATCAAATATCAATATTTATAAATATGTTTACTTAACTATTTACCATTGCCATTAAATAAATTAATTAATTTAATAAATCCATTTAAGTTAACACAGTTAACTTATTCAACTCTAAACATGATTAACTCATTAGTCAAATCTCAATTCATCTTTCCATTTAAATTGATTAAATTTAAATAATCTCATTTGATTATTATTAAATAAATAATAATCCCATTTTAATAATTCTTAAAAACAGTTAAGCTCGATTATTAATCGCTAGGTTATTCCCTACTCATTTGCTTATCATAACAATTAGCTATATAATGATTAAGATGCGGCACGTGCTTCGCACACGGCAGATTTGGTACAAAAATAGTGTGATTGGTGGTTACAGCAATCAATATATATATATATGTGATTGGGTTATTTGCTTTTTATAAACTTCATTTTAAATAATATATTTAAAAATATGTATTCAGTTATAAAATAAAATTTATAACTTCAATTCCTATTTGAATCACCTGACGGAAAATAAACTTTATAAACAATGTCTTATTTGGCCATCCGCTATTGTTTCTCAACCCATATCACATATTAGTTAATAGCAAACAAATGTTGAATCCATATTCAACAATCGATAATCAAATCTATGATCTGATCATATCAGTTAAACAGTCCATATAACGATTATGTGCAAATAAATAATCAATTCAACTGATAGTGGTCAATCAATAATAACTCAAGTCATCCAAATTAACGTAAATACGTTTATGTTATTATAAACGTAACCAACGAGGTAAATTACCTCGATTGTAATAAATCGTTAAAAATAACGATTTTATTTCATTTTAATTAAAATAATATATATGTAATGACCCGGGTTCTTAAGGGTTAATTTTGAATATTTAGTAATGGATTTAAATATTTAGTTGATAATATAAATGAATTTTTATATTTATGTTATCGATTTAAATATCGATTTCGATTTAATATCGTATATATTAAGTTATCAAAAATAAGGAATCAGCGAATAACTGAATTCAAAGTGAAAACTGATTTGAAAACAGTTCAGATAATCAATACATAATTCTGTTTGAATTAGAATAATAATATTCAATAATTATCGAAGAATTTAAATGGTTTGAAATTTAAATTAAATCGATTTAAATTAATATCTGTTCGGGATGATCGAACTGGACTTCGATACTTATCCCAGTGGGTTCAGAATAGTGGGTAAACCCTGGAATTGACAGTTGTTGAGTTCAGAAAGGAGTTCGGAATCATGAGTATTTAGTTTAAAGGATACCGGTTCAATTCAAAGGAAAATAAAAATAATTAAATAAAATTTAAGTGGACCTCCTTCCAACTAACCATATACCGTGGCTTCCTTAGCTTCAGAAATTTCATGAGGAAATAAAACAACCACGCCCCTCCTTTTTCCTTTATAAAAACCGCTCCTTCCTTCCTCTTTTAATTCAATCGTCCAATCCAAAACCGAAAGCTTCAGATAAATCAAAAATGGCCGTGACCTAATTCCCAAAAGCAAAATCGAGTGCTTCAGAAATCATTGCGTTGCCCAGATTTGTAATCGATGTTCTAGTCTCGACCAAATCAATTACCGCGATGGCAGAAGAAGCTCGACATAGATGGATGGCTCGCGTTGCAAGGAGGTTATGAATCGCGAGGTGGTTGGAAGCTCGAACAAACGGCGACGCTAGGGTCTACCTGGAACCAGTATTGAGGCGTTCGATTGGGTGGAAGGCGCGGCGTTCTTAGATGGCGCAAGGGCCCGCGACTCAAGCAAACAACATGGGAACTCCAATCGTCAAATAAATAGTGCGCGATAGTTTCAGTTCGATCTAATGGAGCTTGATAGTGAGTTGAACCGCGTGATTGGGTTCACAGTGGAGATTGTGAGGATGCGGGTCTGTCATATGAGAATTGGATGATGTTAGCGGATCAACAGTGGGTGTTTGGTGGGGTTTAGTGTTCAGGGGGTTGGTCTGATGATTTCTGGAAGAAGCCGACGTTGATTTTGGATGGGAGGAGTACACTGCGATGGCAGCAGAGGCCAACGCTGGACTGGATTGAAGTGTTGAGGTGAGGAGTGAAGATGTTAGACCGTTGGGTTGTGAGGAGCAGTTGATTCGAAGTTCGTCAGGGAAGAAAAAGAGTTAGCGGCCTAAATTAAGGATTAAAGGTAATTAATTATTTTTAAATTTATTTAATGACCATAAGCTTAATAAAAATAATAATTTGCCTGTATAAAATTCATACGATATCAGATGCGAACGTCGTCGATTTGTTGAGATCGTATAAACTTAAGCTTCGAAATGGAGTTCAGTTTGAATTTTGAAGTCTCTTAGGATTTTATTTAAAAGTCAGAATGAGCTGCAAATTAAAACCCTGGTGAGTAAATCTCACTCACCTTATTTAGAATTTATTTTTATCAGTTAAAAATAATTGTCTGTGATTGTTTGGCTGCGTTAAAATATTTCTGTGGCTGTTAAAATATATATTAGTTATTTAGGACTATTATATATATATATATATATATATATATTGGGTTGATTGATTGGTTGGATTCCCGCAGTTTCATTAGCGGATGCCCGCGGTACCATAGCGGATGATTACCCTATACGCCCCACGCTATGATAGTGGATGACCTTCATACCGCGATATCCTGCCTCGAAGCAGGATGGGTATTACTATGTTGACTAACATCTGTGGATGCAGGAAAACAGGTTGGAGGAATCCAACTGGATTTCTCAAAAATATATATATTCTGTTTGTTTGTTTGATTTCATATATATTCATATATGATGTGTTAAAAATCAAAGGATTGAATAATTGGTTGATTTGATTGTTTAAAATATCCCTGGGCTTGAATATTGATTTATAAAAAAAATATCGAAAAGGGTATTTGAAATTTAAAAAGGGGAATTCTATTTTTTATAAATAGAATTTGAATTTTAAAAGAACTATAGAAAACATTAACTTGTTTTGAATATATATATGAACGAATATCGAATTTATAAACGTTGTTTATAAATAGAAAGATGGGATTTGAATCGAATTTATAAACTTTGTTTATAAATGAAAATATGGGATTTGAATTGAATTTACAAACGTTGTTTAATAAATAGAAAGATGAGATTTGAATTGAAGTTATAAACGTTGTTTATAAATAATGCAGAGATGTTCAAATGGACTTTAAACTAGAGAATTTGAATATAGAATTCAAATAGACTTTGACAATAGAATTTGAATATAGAATTCAAATAGACTTTGAATATAGAATTCAAATGGGCTTTAAAACTATAGAAAATATTAACTTGTTTTGAAGGTATATAAAACAAGTGATCGAAATTATAAACGTTGTTTATAAATAGAAAGATGGGATTTGAATCGAATTTATAAACTTTGTTTATAAATGAAAATATGGGATTTGAATTGAATTTATAAACGTTGTTTATAAATGCAAAGGTGGGGTTTGAATTGAAGTTATAAACGTTGTTTATAAATAATGCAGAGAATTCAAATGGACTTTGAATATAAGGAATTGAAATAGAATTTGAATAATAGAATTCAAATGGAGTTTAACTATAGAATTTGAACATAGTATTTCAAATGGAATTTGAATATAGAAATTCAAATGGGATTTAAAATAAATAGATTTGGATAAATAGAAGTGGATTAGACTAAGAAGTTAATTAACAGATTTAATTAACAAATTGAGTTAAAACGATTGGTATAGTTAAAATAGATTGGACAGGTATAGACATACAGGAGACAGGTATGGAATAAAGTATAGAAGTATATAAATAGAATGCCCGACAAAAAGGTACGTATTTAATTTCCATATGAGATTTTATGCGCCGTATCGGCAAGCCGCTTGGCTTTTTCTTTTTCTTTTTAAGATGAGAAGGACCGGGAAAGGTATTTGAAATTTCCCGATGCTCCCGGTACAAAGGAGGTTATGGCGAATTTTTCCGGAAATTTAAGGAGATAGAATATTTTTAAGATAATTTGATAGTTAGAAATCAACGTATCGATATATATAGAAGTCGATAAGAAAACGAACTTAGAAATAGAGTAGTATAATAAAAAAGGAAGTATAAGAATAAAATCTAGTAAGAATAGAAAGAGAAAATGTATATGTGTTTGAAGGTGAATAATAGTTGTATGGTATTGATTATTCGAGTAAGTAGTCTTGTCTGTTTTGACGTTAAATGTTATTCAGTCAAGGTCTGAGAGGTAATTATACCCCAACTTGGTTGATTTCATGATATACCGATAAGTAGCAAGATTCAGGCTCGAAGATCAATGTGGAATAAGAATTAGTTAAATACTGTATTTGGGTTGTCGTAACGATGTTTTATACAACATCTGTTTTAACCCAAATATGTGCAAAGCTTGGAAATAGAATAATGAATATTTCCTAGTATAGAAGATAAAGGAAGGCGATATATGGAAATGTTTTCCAAAGAACGTATAAGGCCAATATGGTTATTGAAAATATTTGGTTAACAAATATTGATAAAGAAATAGAGAAGAGATTTAATTAAAGGAATATTAATTAAAGGCTCACCGATTGTTGGATGTTTGGATGAACACTTGTTTTATTCGATAGTTAAATCACAGACTATCGGAGTTTGACCATCGTTGTCAATATGGAGAGATTGGTTGGATTATTATCCGAAGAACCACTCCGTATTGGCAGTAGCGTGCGAATCAGATTATATAAAGATAATCGAAGACGGAGTAGAGTACAAGGACTTTTTCTATCAATAGAAATAGTACCTTCGGTTCATCCTGTTCCTGGGTGACTTGTACGGATGAATGTCTGACAGAGTATTTCCAGAAAGGTCACGTACATTGATTTCTTCAACTGTACCAAGAGTGGAAGCGGAGGAGGAAACTTCTTTTAGCTGACACGTAATGTACTGCTGTAGACGTCAATTAGTGATTTTCGATGGATTTGACGATGTGACATTCGAAGTGAATATGGCGTGATGATAAAGCGTAGCTTCTAGCCTCATCAACCGGTAAATGACAGAAATCGGGCAGGCAACATGGCTATGTAGGTCGCACCTATTAGTGTGTATAATCAACTGATCTAGAGTTTCATTTACTTCTAAAAATCTATTGTCGATGCTGACCCTTTCGGGAAACGGTTGCTGATCCCAATCGTTGGTGATATAC
The DNA here is from genome assembly GCA_030737875.1 of Allium sativum. Lineage (NCBI taxonomy): Eukaryota > Viridiplantae > Streptophyta > Magnoliopsida > Asparagales > Amaryllidaceae > Allium > Allium sativum. Next base: position 732,637,735 of record CM060924.1, on the reverse strand, counting down.
ATTCGATACACTCAAGCGAAATGAGTGGTCGGTCATGTGTGGCTGAGTTGCAAGATGTTCTTGTTGAACTCGGTGTATTCTCCTCTAGAGATATATCAGCGGAAGGTGGTCCCATACCTTGTCATAGTGGGAAAATCCATTACCCAATACGTGCTTGCGGTTTTGATTGTATATATATGCGGAACGTGAGATGCAAACGTTCCACTAGATTGTTATTTAATTGATTTAGACATTATTATAATATCAAAAGAGTTTGATATAAAGTTGAATCAAGTGTTTGGATTTTCATAAGGGAAAAACCCGTTCCGTGTTATACGGCGTGGTTTTATGAGATATCATTTAGTTTTCTGAAACTGTTTTAAACTGTTTACTCATACCAGTCCCATGACTGACCCGGAGTTTATTTGTTTTGTTCTACCTAAACTCTTGGGTGCCTAAATTTGTACGGGCAGTCAAGTAGTTCAGGATTTTTCAGATATATCTAAAGGAGCTTGGAGCAGGAGGCTTCAGTGTTATCTAGTTATAGTTTGTTCCGCTATGTTGTAAGTGTTGTACTCTGATAAGTGTATGTTATACAGTTAAGATTTTGTATTTCAAAGATGTGATATATTATATTTTGTTCCGCTGCGATGTGAGATTCTGTGTTGTTATTTCTGTTCTTCTTCTACCTCTTTCTTCTAAAAAAAAATGTCTCGTATTTTCGTGATATTTGGGTTGGACGTATGATGTATATAGTCAACTCCGATGTTACGGAAATCTGGGTCACTACAGTTGGTATCAGAGCTTATGTTGAGCGAATACCTAGGCTTGTTGGAATGTGCTCATTAGAGATAGGATCAGTAGTATCCTAGAATGAGTTGAGTGTATATATATATATACGAGAGAGCGTACTTGTTATTTGATATAAAAACTGTTTTATATTGTGTTGACTAGTCTGTTGAGTGGATTATAAATTTTGGTCGAATCGTGGGACGCCACGAAGTCGATAGGAGTTTATAAACATTTGAACAGAAGATTGGACACGATATTGTTTTTAAATAGTTAAGTTGATTGTTAGGATTATAATCAAATTAGATTATAAAATGAAATAATTATATATATAACCAATGGAATTTGTATATAAAATCAAATATACAAATGTGATAAGTTGAAATTGAATTCCAACCAGAATTCAGAATTTAAAATCCTGGGAGTTTGGAAAATATTTTTCTAAATGGGTTTTGAAAGAAATAAAGCACTGAACTCATTCAGTGGCTAGAAAATAATTCTGATGATGGTCGCAACATCACCAGTGTTCATTTTCGAGTTTCTAAGTGATGAATTGCTGCCTTAGAAAAGTTTTGATGGAAATTTGTTTGAAAAGAAAACAAGTTGTTTGAAAATTCAAATGTTTTGAATTTGGGATAGGTATAAATATATGTATATATTTATATAACTTCAAAGGAATTTTGAAATGTGAAATGGGAATATAGATTTCAAATAGAAGTAAAATAAAGGAATTTGAATATGTATATAATTCAAATAGAAGTGAAATAGAATTTGAATTTAAAGGAATTCAAATGAGTTTGAACAAAGAAAATTCAAACAGAAATTGTATAAGAAAAATTGAAATGGAATTTGAATTTAAAGGAATTCAAATGGTTTTGAATAAAGAAAAGTCAAATAGAGATTTGAATATTAGAATTCAATGGAATTTGGTTAAATAGAATTTCAAAGAGAATATAAAGTGGAGGTTGAATATTAGAATTCAAGAAAATATAGAGTTTGAAATAGAATTTAAATTCAAAGGATTTCAAATAGAAATTGAACAAAGGAATTTAAATAGAAATTGAATAGAAGGAAATTCAAATATAGAGTTTGAATAAAGAGATTCAAATGGAATTTGAATAATGTAAAAATATAGGATTTGAATATAAGAAGAGAAATAGATCGGGAATATTATGTTGAAATGGAAAAATGGATTTGATAAATATATCAGAATGGAGTTGAATTTATTACAAACGAAGTTAAAACGTTTATATTTATAAATATAATTAAAACGAGCTCGCCATAGTGCGGCAGTTCGTAAATTGGCGATTCGAACTTCAATTTAGTATACAGAACTCAATTGAAGTCGGAATTCTGTGAAACAAGAATCGTCGGGACCGGTTGAACAATAGTTTTCTAATGAAAGAGAAAATCTAAATTTCGTCGTATAGATTTTGAGTTATGTCAAAATCAAATTTTTAGAAAAGCAGCGCCAGAACCATTATAAAACCACAATGGTTTATATATATAAGTAAAAGGATTTTTTAAAGTAAATAAAATCCGAATTGGCATTAGAAAAATCCAGACTGGAGATATAAAATGAATATAAACTCCAGTGAAGTAAGTGAAATGATTTTTAAGACAAAAATCATATTTTAAATGGTTAAATAGAATTAACTAAATTGGAGAATAATTAGTTAAAGGAAATTTGAATCGAAATTGGGTTTTTGAATAAGTGGAAGAGATTGAGAATTTATATTCGAAATCGAATATATAACTCAAGTTGAAATTATAATTGGATTAGTTTATAATTAAGATTGACATATATTTGAACAAGTTATATTCAAATACGAAGGTGAACTAGGCAAAACGATTAATTAGCAACTAGTTAATGGGAATTTGAATGATTTGAAATTAAATTAACTTAAGTAAGTTAAATGGATCGAAACGAATAAATTGAGTAAAATCATGTGAATGAAATATGAATTGGGTGTGAATAAAGGAAATATATTCGTAACACAAATACAAAGGAAGTTATTTGCAAATAAATAGAAGGAGAAATATTTGTAAAAACATTTACAAATAGAATTTAGAAGGAAATATTTGTAAAAACATTTACAACTGGATTCAATGGAAATATCTATTTATAGAAAATAAATAGAATGTTATAAATGAGATATTTATTTGTTAAATAAATAGAATTAAGCAAAGGAATATTCAGAAGATGAATAGAAAATGGAAATCTGTTTTTAACAGATAAATAGAAAAGATTTATTTATAAATAACAGTTTATAAATTAAATTGAATATTTATCATTGGATAGATGAATATATAAGTCTGAGCTTATATAGAGAAGAGATATTGGTTTTTGACACCGATAGTTTTAAATAGAAGAGGTACACAACACTTGTATAAGTGAAGTAACGTTATTAAAGAGAACATTTATAAAGTGAAGAACCGTTACTAAAAGTAAATCTTTATAAATGAATAAACGTTATCCAATAGGAGTTATTCGAATAGGAGAAGTCGATTAGAGATAGAAATAATCGATTAGAGTAAGTATTAACCAGTTAGAGTTAATCAGTTAGGGTTAATCCGTAGAGTAAATTGAATATTCGTTATTCAATTAGAATTTATCGAATATTTGTTATTCAGAATAAGAGTTAACCATATAGAGTTAATTAAACATAGTTAATCGAATTAGGATTTAATTGAATGTTAGTTATTCAATTAAAGTTGATCGAATATAGTTATTGAGATAGAGTTGGTCAAACAAAGTTACTCAGGATAAGTTGCCATTTCGTACGACTGCTAGCGTAATTCGTAGGGCTGCAGATAGCCTAGGGCGGTCGGATGTTTCCTGGGGGAATCAGGCGTAACCATTGTGATCGTTGCGATCTAGCGTCAAGCGAATGGAGTTAAATCAAATACGAGTTATTCGAATAGAATTAAAAGGAGTTATCGAATATAGTTTATTCGAAAGGAATTATCGAATTTGGTTATTCGAAAGGATTTATCGATTATTAGTAAATCGAAGGAGTTATCGATTATTGGTTAATCGAAATGAGTTATCGATTATAGTTTAATCGAAAAGAGTTATCGATTAGTTTAATCGAAGTGAGTTATAGAATATTGGTTATTCGAAGGAGTTATCGAATTTAGTTATTCGATGGAGTTAATCAAAAAGAGTAAAATCCAATAGAGTTAATTGAAAAGAGTAAATCGAATATAGTTTATTTGAAGAAAGGTTTTCGAATCTAGTTATTCGAAAGAGGGATTATCGAATATAGTTATTCGAAGGGAGGATTTATCGAATACGGAATCTATTCGGAAGAGAGTTATGCAAGGAAGTTTGAAATGTTGAGTATCAACATAAATAAGTTCTGGAAAATAAATGGGTTTGTAGCACTTTTTCTACCTTAGCAATTTCGAGGACGAAATTATTTTAAGTGGGGAAGATTGTAATGACCCGGGTTCTTAAGGGTTAATTTTGAATATTTAGTAATGGATTTAAATATTTAGTTGATAATATAAATGAATTTTTATATTTATGTTATCGATTTAAATATCGATTTCGATTTAATATCGTATATATTAAGTTATCAAAAATAAGGAATCAGCGAATAACTGAATTCGAAGTGAAAACTGATTTGAAAACAGTTCAGATAATCAATACATAATTCTGTTTGAATTAGAATAATAATATTCAATAATTATCGAAGAATTTAAATGGTTTGAAATTTAAATTAAATCGATTTAAATTAATATCTGTTCGGGATGATCGAACTGGACTTCGATACTTATCCCAGTGGGTTCAGAATAGTGGGTAAACCCTGGAATTGACAGTTGTTGAGTTCAGAAAGGAGTTCGGCATCATGAGTATTTAATTTAAATGACACCGATTCAATTCAAAGGAAAATAAAAATAATTAAATAAAATTTAAGTGGACCTCCTTCCAACTAACCATATACCGTGGCTTCCTTAGCTTCAGAAATTTCATGAGGAAATAAAACAACCACGCCCCTCCTTTTTCCTTTATAAAAACCGCTCCTTCCTTCCTCTTTTAATTCAATCATCCAATCCAAAACCGAAAGCTTCAGATAAATCAAAAATGGCCGTGACCTAATTCCCAAAAGCAAAATCGAGTGCTTCAGAAATCATTGCGTTGCCCAGATTTGTAATCGATGTTCTAGTCTCGACCAAATCAATTACCGCGATGGCAGAAGAAGCTCGACATAGATGGATGGCTCGCGTTGCAAGGAGGTTATGAATCGCGAGGTGGTTGGAAGCTCGAACAAACGGCGACGCTAGGGTCTACCTGGAACCAGTATTGAGGCGTTCGATTGGGTGGAAGGCGCGGCGTTCTTAGATGGCGCAAGGGCCCGCGACTCAAGCAAACAACATGGGAACTCCAATCGTCAAATAAATAGTGCGCGATAGTTTCAGTTCGATCTAATGGAGCTTGATAGTGAGTTGAACCGCGTGATTGGGTTCACAGTGGAGATTGTGAGGATGCGGGTCTGTCATATGAGAATTGGATGATGTTAGCGGATCAACAGTGGGTGTTTGGTGGGGTTTAGTGTTCAGGGGGTTGGTCTGATGATTTCTGGAAGAAGCCGACGTTGATTTTGGAAGGGAGGAGTACACTGCGATGGCAGCAGAGGCCAACGCTGGACTGGATTGAAGTGTTGAGGTGAGGAGTGAAGATGTTAGACCGTTGGGTTGTGAGGAGCAGTTGATTCGAAGTTCGTCAGGGAAGAAAAAGAGTTAGCGGCCTAAATTAAGGATTAAAGGTAATTAATTATTTTTAAATTTATTTAATGACCATAAGCTTAATAAAAATAATAATTTGCCTGTATAAAATTCATACGATATCAGATGCGAACGTCGTCGATTTGTTGAGCTCGTATAAACTTAAGCTTCGAAATGGAGTTCAGTTTGAATTTTGAAGTCTCTTAGGATTTTATTTAAAAGTCAGAATGAGCTGCAAATTAAAACCCTGGTGAGTAAATCTCACTCACCTTATTTAGAATTTATTTTTATCAGTTAAAAATAATTGTCTGTGATTGTTTGGCTGCGTTAAAATATTTCTGTGGCTGTTAAAATATATATTAGTTATTTAGGACTATTATATATATATATATATTGGGTTGATTGATTGGTTGGATTCCCGCAGTTTCATTAGCGGATGCCCGCGGTACCATAGCGGATGATTACCCTATACGCCCCACGCTATGATAGTGGATGACCTTCATACCGCGATATCCTGCCTCGAAGCAGGATGGGTATTACTATGTTGACTAACATCTGTGGATGCAGGAAAACAGGTTGGAGGAATCCAACTGGATTTCTCAAAAATATATATATATATATATTCTGTTTGTTTGTTTGATTTCATATATATTCATATATGATGTGTTAAAAATCAAAGGATTGAATAATTGGTTGATTTGATTGTTTAAAATATCCCTGGGCTTGAATATTGATTTATAAAAAAAATATCGAAAAGGGTATTTGAAATTTAAAAAGGGGAATTCTATTTTTTATAAATAGAATTTGAATTTTAAAAGAACTATAGAAAACATTAACTTGTTTTGAATATATATATGAACGAATATCGAATTTATAAACGTTGTTTATAAATAGAAAGATGGGATTTGAATCGAATTTATAAACTTTGTTTATAAATGAAAATATGGGATTTGAATTGAATTTACAAACGTTGTTTAATAAATAGAAAGATGAGATTTGAATTGAAGTTATAAACGTTGTTTATAAATAATGCAGAGATGTTCAAATGGACTTTAAACTAGAGAATTTGAATATAGAATTCAAATAGACTTTGACGATAGAATTTGAATATAGAATTCAAATAGACTTTGAATATAGAATTCAAATGGGCTTTAAAACTATAGAAAATATTAACTTGTTTTGAAGGTATATAAAACAAGTGATCGAATTTATAAACGTTGTTTATAAATAGAAAGATGGGATTTGAATCGAATTTATAAACTTTGTTTATAAATGAAAATATGGGATTTGAATTGAATTTATAAACGTTGTTTATAAATGCAAAGGTGGGGTTTGAATTGAAGTTATAAACGTTGTTTATAAATAATGCAGAGAATTCAAATGGACTTTGAATATAAGGAATTGAAATAGAATTTGAATAATAGAATTCAAATGGAGTTTAACTATAGAATTTGAACATAGTATTTCAAATGGAATTTGAATATAGAAATTCAAATGGGATTTAAAATAAATAGATTTGGATAAATAGAAGTGGATTAGACTAAGAAGTTAATTAACATATTTAATTAACAAATTGAGTTAAAACGATTGGTATAGTTAAAATAGATTGGACAGGTATAGACATACAGGAGACAGGTATGGAATAAAGTATAGAAGTATATAAATAAAATGCCCGACAAAAAGGTACGTATTTAATTTCCATATGAGATTTTATGCGCCGTATCGGCAAGCCGCTTGGCTTTTTCTTTTTCTTTTTAAGATGAGAAGGACCGGGAAAGGTATTTGAAATTTCCCGATGCTCCCGGTACAAAGGAGGTTATGGCGAATTTTTCCGGAAATTTAAGGAGATAGAATATTTTTAAGATAATTTGATAGTTAGAAATCAACGTATCGATATATATAGAAGTCGATAAGAAAACGAACTTAGAAATAGAGTAGTATAATAAAAAAGGAAGTATAAGAATAAAATCTAGTAAGAATAGAAAGAGAAAATGTATATGTGTTTGAAGGTGAATAATAGTTGTATGGTATTGATTATTCGAGTAAGTAGTCTTGTCTGTTTTGACGTTAAATGTTATTCAGTCAAGGTCTGAGAGGTAATTACACCCCAACTTGGTTGATTTCATGATATACCGATAAGTAGCAAGATTCAGGCTCGAAGATCAATGTGGAATAAGAATTAGTTAAATACTGTATTTGGGTTGTCGTAACGATGTTTTATACAACATCTGTTTTAACCCAAATATGCGCAAAGCTTGGAAATAGAATAATGAATATTTCCTAGTATAGAAGATAAAGGAAGGCGATATATGGAAATGTTTTCCAAAGAACGTATAAGGCCAATATGGTTATTGAAAATATTTGGTTAACAAATATTGATAAAGAAATAGAGAAGAGATTTAATTAATGGAATATTAATTAAAGGCTCACCGATTGTTGGATGTTTGGATGAACACTTGTTTTATTCGATAGTTAAATCACAGACTATCGGAGTTTGACCATCGTTGTCAATATGGAGAGACCGGTTGGATTATTATCCGAAGAACCACTCCGTATTGGCAGTAGCGTGCGAATCAGATTATATAAAGATAATCGAAGACGGAGTAGAGTATAAGGACTTTTTCTATCAATAGAAATAGTACCTTCGGTTCATCCTGTTCCTGGGTGACTTGTATGGATGAATGTCTGACAGAGTATTTCTAGAAAGGTCACGTACATTGATTTCTTCAACTGTACCAAGAGTGGAAGCGGAGGAGGAAACTTCTTTTAGCTGACACGTAATGTACTGCTGTAGACGTCAATTAGTGATTTTCGATGGATTTGACGATGTGACATTCGAAGTGAATATGGCGTGATGATAAAGCGTAGCTTCTAGCCTCATCAACCGGTAAATGACAGAAATCGGGCAGGCAACATGGCTGTGTAGGTCGCACCTATTAGGGTGTATAATCACCTGATCTAGAGTTTCATTTACTTCTAAAAATCTATTGTCGATGCTGACCCATTCGGGAAATAGTTGCTGATCCCAATCGTTGGTGATATACATTCGATACACTCAAGCGAAATGAGTGGTCGGTCATGTGTGGCTGAGTTGCAAGATGTTCTTGTTGAACTCGGTGTATTCTCCTCTAGAGATATACCAGCGGAAGGTGGTCCCATACCTTGTCATAGTGGGAAAATCCATTACCCAATACGTGCTTGCGGTTTTGATTGTATATATATGCGGAACGTGAGATGCAAACGTTCCACTAGATTGTTATTTAATTGATTTAGACATTATTATAATATCAAAAGAGTTTGATATAAAGTTGAATCAAGTGTTTGGATTTTCATAAGGGAAAAACCCGTTCCGTGTTATACGGCGTGGTCTTATGAGATATCATTTAGTTTTCTGAAACTGTTTTAAACTGTTTACTCATACCAGTCCCATGACTGACCCGGAGTTTATTTGTTTTGTTCTACCTAAACTCTTGGGTGCCTAAATTTGTACGGGCAGTCAAGTAGTTCAGGATTTTTCAGATATATCTAAAGGAGCTTGGAGCAGGAGGCTTCAGTGTTATCTAGTTATAGTTTGTTCCGCTATGTTGTAAGTGTTGTACTCTGATAAGTGTATGTTATACAGTTAAGATTTTGTATTTCAAAGATGTGATATATTATATTTTGTTCCGCTGCGATGTGAGATTCTGTGTTGTTATTTCTGTTCTTCTTCTACCTCTTTCTTCTAAAAAAAATGTCTCGTATTTTCGTGATATTTGGGTTGGACGTATGATGTATATAGTCAACTCCGATGTTACGGAAATCTGGGTCACTACAGTTGGTATCAGAGCTTATGTTGAGCGAATACCTAGGCTTGTTGGAATGTGCTCGTTAGAGATAGGATCAGTAGTATCCTAGAATGAGTTGAGTGTATATATATATACGAGAGAGCGTACTTGTTATTTGATATAAAAACTGTTTTATATTGTGTTGACTAGTCTGTTGAGTGGATTATAAATTTTGGTCGAATCGTGGGACGCCACGAAGTCGATAGGAGTTTATAAACATTTGAACAGAAGATTGGACACGATATTGTTTTTAAATAGTTAAGTTGATTGTTAGGATTATAATCAAATTAGATTATAAAATGAAATAATTATATATATAACCAATGGAATTTGTATATAAAATCAAATATACAAATGTGATAAGTTGAAATTGAATTCCAACCAGAATTCAGAATTTAAAATCCTGGGAGTTTGGAAAATATTTTTCTAAATGGGTTTTGAAAGAAATAAAGCACTGAACTCATTCAGTGGCTGGAAAATAATTCTGATGATGGTCGCAACATCACCAGTGTTCATTTTCGAGTTTCTAAGTGATGAATTGCTGCCTTAGAAAAGTTTTGATGGAAATTTGTTTGAAAAGAAAACAAGTTGTTTGAAAATTCAAATGTTTTGAATTTGGGATAGGTATAAATATATGTATATATTTATATAACTTCAAAGGAATTTTGAAATGTGAAATGGGAATATAGATTTCAAATAGAAGTAAAATAAAGGAATTTGAATATGTATATAATTCAAATAGAAGTGAAATAGAATTTGAATTTAAAGGAATTCAAATGAGTTTGAACAAAGAAAATTCAAACAGAAATTGTATAAGAAAAATTGAAATGGAATTTGAATTTAAAGGAATTCAAATGGTTTTGAATAAAGAAAAATCAAATAGAGATTTGAATATTAGAATTCAATGGAATTTGGTTAAATAGAATTTCAAAGAGAATATAAAGTGGAGGTTGAATATTAGAATTCAAGAAAATATAGAGTTTGAAATAGAATTTAAATTCAAAGGATTTCAAATAGAAATTGAACAAAGGAATTTAAATAGAAATTGAATAGAAGGAAATTCAAATATAGAGTTTGAATAAAGAGATTCAAATGGAATTTGAATAATGTAAAAATATAGGATTTGAATATTAGAAGAGAAATAGATCAGGAATATTATGTTGAAATGGAAAAATGGATTTGATAAATATATCAGAATGGAGTTGAATTTATTACAAACGAAGTTAAAACGTTTATATTTATAAATATAATTAAAACGAGCTCGCCATAGTGCGGCAGTTCGTAAATTGGCGATTCGAACTTCAATTTAGTATACAGAACTCAATTGAAGTCGGAATTCTATGAAACAAGAATCGTCAGGACCGGTTGAACAATAGTTTTCTAATGAAAGAGAAAATCTAAATTTCGTCGTATAGATTTTGAGTTATGTCAAAATCAAATTTTTAGAAAAGCAGCGCCAGAACCATTATAAAACCACAATGGTTTATATATATAAGTAAAAGGATTTTTTAAAGTAAATAAATCCGAATTGGCATTAGAAAAATCCAGACTGGAGATATAAAATGAATATAAACTCGAGTGAAGTAAGTGAAATGATTTTTAAGACAAAAATCATATTTTAAATGGTTAAATAGAATTAACTAAATTGGAGAATAATTAGTTAAAGGAAATTTGAATCGAAATTGGGTTTTTGAATAAGTGGAAGAGATTGAGAATTTATATTCGAAATCGAATATATAACTCAAGTTGAAATTATAATTGGATTAGTTTATAATTAAGATTGACATATATTTGAACAAGTTATATTCAAATACGAAGGTGAACTAGGCAAAACGATTAATTAGCAACTAGTTAATGGGAATTTGAATGATTTGAAATTAAATTAACTTAAGTAAGTTAAATGGATCGAAACGAATAAATTGAGTAAAATCATGTGAATGAAATATGAATTGGGTGTGAATAAAGGAAATATATTTGTATCACAAATACAAAGGAAGTTATTTGCAAATAAATAGAAGAAGAAATATTTGTGAAAACATTTACAAATAGAATTTAGAAGGAAATATTTGTAAAAACATTTACAACTGGATTCAATGGAAATATCTATTTATAGAAAATAAATAGAATGTTATAAATGAGATATTTATTTGTTAAATAAATAGAATTAAGCAAAGGAATATTCAGAAGATGAATAGAAAATGGAAATCTCTTTTTAACAGATAAATAGAAAAGATTTATTTATAAATAACAGTTTATAAATTAAATTGAATATTTATCATTGGATAGATGAATATATAAGTCTGAGCTTATATAGAGAAGAGTATTGGTTTTTGACACCGATAGTTTTAAATAGAAGAGGTACACAGCACTTGTATAAGTGAAGTAACGTTATTAAAGAGAACATTTATAAAGTGAAGAACCGTTACTAAAAGTAAATCTTTATAAATGAATAAACGTTATCCAATAGGAGTTATTCGAATAGGAGAAGTCGATTAGAGATAGAAATAATCGATTAGAGTAAGTATTAACCAGTTAGAGTTAATCAGTTAGGGTTAATCCGTAGAGTAAATTGAATATTCGTTATTCAATTAGAATTTATCGAATATTTGTTATTCAGAATAAGAGTAAACCATATAGAGTTAATTAAACATAGTTAATCGAATTAGGATTTAATTGAATGTTAGTTATTCAATTAAAGTTGATCGAATATAGTTATTGAGATAGAGTTGGTCAAACAAAGTTACTCAGGATAAGTTGCCATTTCGTACGACTGCTAGCGTAATTCGTAGGGCTGCAGATAGCCTAGGGCGGTCGGATGTTTCCTGGGGGAATCAGGCGTAACCATTGTGATCGTTGCGATCTAGCGTCAAGCGAATGGAGTTAAATCAAATACGAGTTATTCGAATAGAATTAAAAGGATTTATCGAATATAGTTTATTCGAAAGGAATTATCGAATTTGGTTATTGAAAGGATTTATCGATTATTAGTAAATCGAAGGAGTTATCGATTATTGGTTAATCGAAATGAGTTATCGATTATAGTTTAATCGAAAAGAGTTATCGATTAGTTTAATCGAAGTGAGTTATAGAATATTGGTTATTCGAAGGAGTTATCGAATTTAGTTATTCGATGGAGTTAATCAAAAAGAGTAAAATCCAATAGAGTTAATTGAAAAGAGTAAATCGAATATAGTTTATTCGAAGAAAGGTTTTCGAATCTAGTTATTCGAAAGAGGGATTATCGAATATAGTTATTCGAAGGGAGGATTTATCGAATACGGAATCTATTCGGAAGAGAGTTATGCAAGGAAGTTTGAAATGTTGAGTATCAACATAAATAAGTTCTGGAAAATAAATGGGTTTGTAGCACTTTTTCTACCTTAGCAATTTCGAGGACGAAATTATTTTAAGTGGGGAAGATTGTAATGACCCGGGTTCTTAAGGGTTAATTTTGAATATTTAGTAATGGATTTAAATATTTAGTTGATAATATAAATGAATTTTTATATTTATGTTATCGATTTAAATATCGATTTCGATTTAATATCGTATATATTAAGTTATCAAAAATAAGGAATCAGGGAATAACTGAATTTGAAGTGAAAACTGATTTGAAAACAGTTCAGATAATCAATACATAATTCTGTTTGAATTAGAATAATAATATTCAATAATTATCGAAGAATTTAAATGGTTTGAAATTTAAATTAAATCGATTTAAATTAATATCTGTTCGGGATGATCGAACTGGACTTCGATACTTATCCCAGTGGGTTCAGAATAGTGGGTAAACCCTGGAATTGACAGTTGTTGAGTTCAGAAAGGAGTTCGGCATCATGAGTATTTAATTTAAAGGACACCGGTTCAATTCAAAGGAAAATAAAAATAATTAAATAAAATTTAAGTGGACCTCCTTCCAACTAACCATATACCGTGGCTTCCTTAGCTTCAGAAATTTCATGAGGAAATAAAACAACCACGCCCCTCCTTTTTCCTTTATAAAAACCGCTCCTTCCTTCCTCTTTTAATTCAATCATCCAATCCAAAACCGAAAGCTTCAGATAAATCAAAAATGGCCGTGACCTAATTCCCAAAAGCAAAATTGAGTGCTTCAGAAATCATTGCGTTGCCCAGATTTGTAATCGATGTTCTAGTCTCGACCAAATCAATTACCGCGATGGCAGAAGAAGCTCGACATAGATGGATGGCTCGCGTTGCAAGGAGGTTATGAATCGCGAGGTGGTTGGAAGCTCGAACAAACGGCGACGCTAGGGTCTACCTGGAACCAGTATTGAGGCGTTCGATTGGGTGGAAGGCGCGGCGTTCTTAGATGGCGCAAGGGCCCGCGACTCAAGCAAACAACATGGGAACTCCAATCGTCAAATAAATAGTGCGCGATAGTTTCAGTTCGATCTAATGGAGCTTGATAGTGAGTTGAACCGCGTGATTGGGTTCACAGTGGAGATTGTGAGGATGCGGGTCTGTCATATGAGAATTGGATGATGTTAGCGGATCAACAGTGGGTGTTTGGTGGGGTTTAGTGTTCAGGGGGTTGGTCTGATGATTTCTGGAAGAAGCCGACGTTGATTTTGGATGGGAGGAGTACACTGCGATGGCAGCATAGGCCAACGCTGGACTGGATTGAAGTGTTGAGGTGAGGAGTGAAGATGTTAGACCGTTGGGTTGTGAGGAGCAGTTGATTCGAAGTTCGTCAGGGAAGAAAAAGAGTTAGCGGCCTAAATCAAGGATTAAAGGTAATTAATTATTTTTAAATTTATTTAATGACCATAAGCTTAATAAAAATAATAATTTGCCTGTATAAAATTCATACGATATCAGATGCGAACGTCGTCGATTTGTTGAGCTCGTATAAACTTAAGCTTCGAAATGGAGTTCAGTTTGAATTTTGAAGTCTCTTAGGATTTTATTTAAAAGTCAGAATGAGCTGCAAATTAAAACCCTGGTGAGTAAATCTCACTCACCTTATTTAGAATTTATTTTTATCAGTTAAAAATAATTGTTTGTGATTGTTTGGCTACGTTAAAATATTTCTGTGGCTGTTAAAATATATATTAGTTATTTAGGACTATTATATATATATATATTGGGTTGATTGATTGGATGGATTCCCGCAGTTTCATTAGTGGATGCCCGCGGTACCATAGCGGATGATTACCCTATACGCCCCACGCTATGATAGTGGATGACCTTCATACCGCGATATCCTGCCTCGAAGCAGGATGGGTATTACTATGTTGACTAACATCTGTGGATGCAGGAAAACAGGTTGGAGGAATCCAACTGGATTTCTCAAAAATATATATATATTCTGTTTGTTTGTTTGATTTCATATATATTCATATATGATGTGTTAAAAATCAAAGGATTGAATAATTGGTTGATTTGATTGTTTAAAATATCCCTGGGCTTGAATATTGATTTATAAAAAAAATATCGAAAAGGGTATTTGAAATTTAAAAAGGGGAATTCTATTTTTTATAAATAGAATTTGAATTTTAAAAGAACTATAGAAAACATTAACTTGTTTTGAATATATATATGAACGAATATCGAATTTATAAACGTTGTTTATAAATAGAAAGATGGGATTTGAATCGAATTTATAAACGTTGTTTATAAATGAAAATATGGGATTTGAATTGAATTTACAAACGTTGTTTAATAAATAGAAAGATGAGATTTGAATTGAAGTTATAAACGTTGTTTATAAATAATGCAGAGATGTTCAAATGGACTTTAAACTAGAGAATTTGAATATAGAATTCAAATAGACTTTGACGATAGAATTTGAATATAGAATTCAAATAGACTTTGAATATAGAATTCAAATGGGCTTTAAAACTATAAAAAATATTAACTTGTTTTGAAGGTATATAAAACAAGTGATCGAATTTATAAACGTTGTTTATAAATAGAAAGATGGGATTTGAATCGAATTTATAAACTTTGTTTATAAATGAAAATATGGGATTTGAATTGAATTTATAAACGTTGTTTATAAATGCAAAGGTGGGGTTTGAATTGAAGTTATAAACGTTGTTTATAAATAATGCAGAGAATTCAAATGGACTTTGAATATAAGGAATTGAAATAGAATTTGAATAATAGAATTTAAATGGAGTTTAACTATAGAATTTGAACATAGTATTTCAAATGGAATTTGAATATAGAAATTCAAATGGGATTTAAAATAAATAGATTTGGATAAATAGAAGTGGATTAGACTAAGAAGTTAATTGACAGATTTAATTAACAAATTGAGTTAAAACGATTGGTATAGTTAAAATAGATTGGACAGGTATAGACATACAGGAGACAGGTATGGAATAAAGTATAGAAGTATATAAATAGAATGCCCGACAAAAAGGTACGTATTTAATTTCCATATGAGATTTTATGCGCCGTATCGGCAAGCCGCTTGGCTTTTTCTTTTTCTTTTTAAGATGAGAAGGACCGGGAAAGGTATTTGAAATTTCCCGATGCTCCCGGTACAAAGGAGGTTATGGCGAATTTTTCCGGAAATTTAAGGAGATAGAATATTTTTAAGATAATTTGATAGTTAGAAATCAACGTATCGATATATATAGAAGTCGATAAGAAAACGAACTTAGAAATAGAGTAGTATAATAAAAAAGGAAGTATAAGAATAAAATCTAGTAAGAATAGAAAGAGAAAATGTATATGTGTTTGAAGGCGAATAATAGTTGTATGGTATTGATTATTCGAGTAAGTAGTCTTGTCTGTTTTGACGTTAAATGTTATTCAGTCAAGGTCTGAGAGGTAATTATACCCCAACTTGGTTGATTTCATGATATACCGATAAGTAGCAAGATTCAGGCTCGAAGATCAATGTGGAATAAGAATTAGTTAAATACTGTATTTGGGTTGTCGTAACGATGTTTTATACAACATCTGTTTTAACCCAAATATGTGCAAAGCTTGGAAATAGAATAATGAATATTTCCTAGTATAGAAGATAAAGGAAGGCGATATATGGAAATGTTTTCCAAAGAACGTATAAGGCCAATATGGTTATTGAAAATTTTTGGTTAACAAATATTGATAAAGAAATAGAGAAGAGATTTAATTAATGGAATATTAACTAAAGGCTCACCGATTGTTGGATGTTTGGATGAACACTTGTTTTATTCGATAGTTAAATCACAGACTATCGGAGTTTGACCATCGTTGTCAATATGGAGAGACCGGTTGGATTATTATCCGAAGAACCACTTCGTATTGGCAGTAGCGTGCGAATCAGATTATATAAAGATAATCGAAGACTGAGTAGAGTACAAGGACTTTTTCTATCAATAGAAATAGTACCTTCGGTTCATCCTGTTCCTGGGTGACTTGTATGGATGAATGTCTGACAGAGTATTTCCAGAAAGGTCACGTACATTGATTTCTTCAACTGTACCAAGAGTGGAAGCGGAGGAGGAAACTTCTTTTAGCTGACACGTAATGTACTGCTGTAGACGTCAATTAGTGATTTTCGATGGATTTGACGATGTGACATTCGAAGTGAATATGGCGTGATGATAAAGCGTAGCTTCTAGCCTCATCAACCGGTAAATGACAGAAATCGGGCAGGCAACATGGCTATGTAGGTCGCACCTATTAGGGTGTATAATCACCTGATCTAGAGTTTCATTTACTTCTAAAAATCTATTGTCGATGCTGACCCATTCGGGAAACGGTTGCTGATCCCAATCGTTGGTGATATACATTCGATACACTCAAGCGAAATGAGTGGTCGGTCATGTGTGGCTGAGTTGCAAGATGTTCTTGTTGAACTCGGTGTATTCTCCTCTAGAGAAATACCAGCGGAAGGTGGTCCCATACCTTGTCATAGTGGGAAAATCCATTACCCAATACGTGCTTGCGGTTTTGATTGTATATATATGTGGAACGTGAGATGCAAACGTTCCACTAGATTGTTATTTAATTGATTTAGACATTATTATAATATCAAAAGAGTTTGATATAAAGTTGAATCAAGTGTTTGGATTTTCATAAGGGAAAAACCCGTTCCGTGTTATACGGCGTGGTCTTATGAGATATCATTTAGTTTTCTGAAACTGTTTTAAACTGTTTACTCATACCAGTCCCATGACTGACCCGGAGTTTATTTGTTTTGTTCTACCTAAACTCTTGGGTGCCTAAATTTGTACGGGCAGTCAAGTAGTTCAGGATTTTTCAGATATATCTAAAGGAGCTTGGAGCAGGAGGCTTCAGTGTTATCTAGTTATAGTTTGTTCCGCTATGTTGTAAGTGTTGTACTCTGATAAGTGTATGTTATACAGTTAAGATTTTGTATTTCAAAGATGTGATATATTATATTTTGTTCCGCTGTGATGTGAGATTCTGTGTTGTTATTTCTGTTCTTCTTCTACCTCTTTCTTCTAAAAAAAATGTCTCGTATTTTCGTGATATTTGGGTTGGGCGTATGATGTATATAGTCAACTCCGATGTTACGGAAATCTGGGTCACTACAATATATAAACACCCAAACAATCATCAAACCAACCAACAACTAGCAAACATAACATACAAATAAAAAACTCGACTTATATAAAATATAAGTGGGAGAACTGAGTGAGTTTAACTCACCTTGGTTTAATTCGTCGGTTAACTGCTTGTTTTAATTAAATTAGACTGACGTTTTGTGTAACCCGTAACTTCCCCGTGGAGGAAAGCACGGATTGCCATTGAGAACACGACAAATCAGAACACAAACAGAAGAACATTTCATTGCTTATTACAATAATTCCATCAGAATACAAGAATATACAGAGTATGAATAAATATTATACATTTGGTAAACATCAGAGATTAAAATACATTGCTGCAACGGAAAAATAATACAAAACATAATTGAAAGGAATACACGGATACAGAGCTTTCCGAGTATCACTTCAGCTATAAACCAGGATCCTGTGAATATAAATCTGCAAAACCCAACTACTAGCTGCCCGTGTGGAAAATAAGGGCACCCAGAGTTTAGGTTAAAACAATAAACTCCAGATCAGTCATGTGACTGGTGTGAGAACTAAAACAGTTATTAATCTTTATTTTTAAAGTTAGGTAAATCAAGGGACCACGCCGTATAACACGGAACGGGTTTCCTCCCAAGAAAACCAGTGCATATAACAACAACGCAATGCTAAATAAAGAACAATGAAGCTGTTATAAGACCCAGGTCCCATCACACAATGCAACGCAAGCCGGAGGATAGGGTTTTACCTTATAACAGCCAAATAATGCTTGATAAGCGAAATTTAATCTTTTATTATTACTATAAGTGAAGAAAACAACTTCAAATATAAATGTATCAATCATAGATGGCATAGTATCCCATGCTACTATGTCGCCAATACTAAGTTCTACAATTAAAACCGCAATGTCGCGTATTGGAAATTGGATTTCCATCTGTGAACCGAGGCAAAAGATAGTCCTCACCGAATTCGAGACAATCTAGCCTACCATGTCTCAGGATACAGCCGCAACTGCACCTAGGAGACACAGGGTCGGTCCACACGTAGCGGATTAAAATGAAACCCTGAACAATACGTCTCCCCGCCCTTTGGGGCGTAAGTAAGCAACGAATGACTCCATCGGTTCGAGAACGACCGATATATCTGAGGCGCCTCGCATCCAACAACCACACAGGTGAAAAGTATATAAATGTCAGCCAGTTTAAGCACTGACACCACCTCTAGCTAAAAAGAGACGCATGTTCTCCCTGGATCCTCTCCCGTTTCTGGTTCACACCGGGGTGTGAGGCTCGCGAATTAACGCTACACAAAGCGATGCCACAAAGGTCGTGCTTTGATCATTAACCACAAGACTTTGTTTTTCAACAGAAGCCTTGATAATTTGCCACTTAGGCATGCCACACAGGCAATTCACTCCATGCGACTGATTTCTATCGATATACAACCTCTGATCCCGTACGTCTCAGAGAAGGGTGAAGTAAGGGAATAAACTCCCCTTCATCAGCCAGATATATATTTAATAGAGATCAATCAACACAGAGCAAAATCCAATATCAGACACACAGTCCATACAAGTTCGTTCTGGGTCTGAACGAAACCGGAGGAACATTATTCCTCGCATATCCATCGATCTCCAAGTACGTCTGGACGATCACCAACTGATTCCCTCCTCTTGGGTGTACAGCCCAATCAAGATCATCAGTAATCACCCAAATGTTGTGGAGACCTCCGGTCTTCAACCATCGTCTTTATCTTCGACTTATCGTCTTATCAGTTATTCAGAATGGGATAAACCCGGTCTTTCCGAATAACTCGCGTATATAATAAACAAGTGTTACACAAGCACAACATACGCCTCATTCCAATTCAGAATATTCTTTTATTCAAATATTCACATTACCAGGGAAAGGTTCCCATTAATTTTATCAAAGATAAATTCTTTTAAATTTATTCTTTAATTTTCTTTGGATATCATTTCAAACCATGTTAAGGTTTTCCAAACTAGTCGGGATTAGCGAACCACATCGAAGTAATTATTTATTTTATTTCCCAATCCCAACCTATTTATCCCATGGAGCAAAACAGGTAATACTCCATATCTAACACCACGGTGTTATCGGTAAAATTAATTACCATTTCACGTTCAAATCTAGTTAAACATTTAACTATCGCTTGGAGCAAAACTGGTGATACTCCGTTCTCGATCATTTCAATCTAATTAAAGATTCAATAAAACACCACTTAGTTTTAATCTTTAACTGGATTAAAGAACCGATGTCATTTTAAAACACGGTTCACGATAAAACCCAAAATCACATCCCATTGTTAATCGGGTTAAAGAACAGTGTTATTTAAAACACCGCTCAAGATAAAACCAAAAACCAATTTAAATTCAATTCCAATTAAATACTAATTAACTGGACAATTTCACTAAATCTTAATTAAAAGATTTATTCTTTTCTAAACTGGGTTCAAGAATAGTGTTATTTAAGGCACTATTCACGACGAACCCAAAATCCCATTTGAAATTAAATACAAGGCTCTGAATAGAAAATATATCGGCTTACATTCAATATCAAATTCTGAAACCAACAAATACCACATTGGAAATAATGATATAAATATATCTTTCAAATTTCCACAACCATATCTGTATAATCATGAAATCCAACATCGAAATATTCCAAAGATAATTTCGATTCAAATCCATTCCAATACGTATATTGGAAATTTTGATTATTTTTAAAACCACTTCAAATCCAATTTATTTATTTAAAAATATTGGATTTTAATTCTAGTACATTTCGATAAAAATATATTTTTATCCTTTCAAATAGGGAATTTTTCATCCCAGTTCTTTCAAATTCATATATTATGATTTTACACAAATTATAGATATTTTTAATAATTTTATCAAGGCCCGTACAGTCGATTTCCAATAACGACCACCGAACTGCACTTACAACGACTTTTCCAAATTTGATTTGGACATAATTCCAAATCCAACCATTAGATTTCAAATTTCTAATATTCATTGGAAAGCTCTTTTCGATACGAACCCAAGATTCCGGTTTCAAGAGAATCTGACGGTCGGATCTCCTGTAACACCAATTCGAAGTCAATGGTCGAAATTCGCGAACTGCCGCAGCGCGGTGCGTCCTATTCAGGCCATTAAATATATATAATATATATATTATATGTATTTCGTAGATTTCCTTTCAAAACGTATTTTATAAATCGTTTTAAATCCGTTTTTAAAACGGTTTCAACTTCATATTCAATTTCAAATCAAAATTGAATATTCCGTATCATTAACATATAAATGATAATATTTTCAAAACGTTATATTTTGAAATCACTTCTTTTCCGATATTTGAATAAATTCGATATAAATATCGTTCGCGTCAATACGGCGCATATCTAATCAACACGGCTTTATATATTTTTCAATAACTTCATTATTCTATTCAACAAATGAATATATATTTTATTTCAACACATAAATATATGTTTTATTTCAACACATGAATATATTTTTTATTTCAACACATGAATATTCTGAACACATGACTATTTTGTTTATTCAATACATGAATCTTTATTTTATAATATTCTTTATTTTTCCAATTGGAATGAGGCCCAATCAATACCATATAATGTTAATTATATGGATTCCATACAACACATGTATATAACAGCAACGATAAATAATCAACCATCATTCAAAGTGCACAACACAATTGTCTGTCAACCTATCGATCGACATACAACTAATTATTGGGACTAGTGTACGTCAAATATCAGTCAAATCAGTGTACATAAACAAACCGTCTGATTTGTAAATGAATATTTCTTTTTATTCACATACACGTTAAAAATTATATTTTCAACGATAAAATATTTTATTCCACTTATGCATATTCTATTCAGTTCATTTATTCAATAAAATGATCTTTTTATTTTTCTAACTTATTTTAGAAAAGTTCGGCAGCATAACGTCACGATACTAGAAACGAGATAAGGCTTAGCCTTATCCCCAGTCTAATAATGGCCCACACCATACGCATACCAATCTAATCAATTCCATTTCACACACCAAACCAAATTCAAACCAATAATCCTATCAACTGCACAACCAAACAAACAAGTCGTCCATGGTCTGTGGACGACGGGTGTCAGGTGCTGCTAAGCACCGTATGCATCCTAGTATATATTTTTAACTAGAAAAAGAAATTTAAAGTGAGAAATTCTCACCTAGAAGCTAAACCAAACATCGCGACTCTTCATATGTAGGAAATCTTCGCCGTGTTTCCAACGAGATCTGTTTCACGCGGTATATGTTAAAAATCCTATTTTCAACATCGCTACCTATATAGTTAAAAATCACATTTTTATATTGCTACAAATATAAAAATCAAATTTTTATAACGCTTCTCGTATATATAAAAATCTAATTTTTACATAGCTAAAATTATATTTTTACTTCGCCAAAAATTATATTTTTACTTCGCTAAAAATTATATTTTTACTTCTCACCATTTCAACAATAAAAATCGAATCTTTATATACGCTAATTCATGATAAAAATCAAATCTTTCTTTAAATTAAAAATCAAATCTTTCTTTAAATTAAAATTCAAATCTTTAACCCCATAAAAATCTAATCCTTTCATAATTAAAAATTTATGCTTTTCTTATATAAAAATCTACGCTTTTCTTATATAAAAGTCTATGCTTTTCTTATATAAAAGTCTATGCTTTTCTTGTTTTTAAAACCATCTTTTTATAACAAATTTATATACACATATATAACCCACATTCTAATTTCAATGTTATATACAAAAAAAATTAGATTTTTTTTATTACAATGTTATATTTTTAAAACTGATTTTAATTTATGTAATCATATATATATTTTTTCTAAACTATTACACTTTTATATATATAAAACAATGCTCTATATAAATTTAAAAACAATGTCATATATATTTTTCATAAGGTAATTAATAAATTAGCAGCACTTAGAATCCCTTACCATTTCACGTTGTCTTCTTTGTTTACCAGCCTGCGTCTAAACCCATGATGTCGACCCCTAGGGTTGGGATTCGCGCCCAAAACACAGCGCCGGACGACGATCTAGCATCGCCACGTGGTGCGCCTCTGATGGCCGCACCCACGCCCACGACCGCCGTGCACTCGGCCTCCCCTACTGGCCAAGAAAGGCGCACGAAGTTCGGGGCTTTCAGCTCCGATTGCGAGCAGCTCCGACCACCAGAAGCGCTCAGACAGGTTGGGATTTGAAGATGGAATTTTGCTCTATCGTTTTTCTCTAGAAATATTGGAATTTGTGGAGTGGATTAGATGATAAGTGAGGAAGAAGATTTGAAGTTATCCGTCGTTTAATTGTAAGGATCGGCGGTCCCAAGAGTTGACCATGGGAAGAATTTTGACCAATTAGAATTTAGGTTAGGTTTATATATATTTATATTTTAATTTATTTAGTTTCGAAAAAAAACCTTGTGTTGATATGAACTCGAAATCAAACCCAACGACTGTCGCCTCTAACTAAATACCCCCATTCTGAACACAATGAGACATGTTTCGTAACCCATTTCGGCTGTTACAATAAGTTTTGCTTTAAATTAAAATATAAATCCATATATATTCAACTTAAACGTACATTTCAATTTACTGGGGCCACATATTAACTCTAAAAATTCCCGAAAAAATATTTCTAGTTTCGTATTGACGATATGGTCCTAATAAAACTAATTCCGTCAAATTCTGAGACCGTTTGAAAAATGGTCATTTTCTAGTCGATCGAAATTGACTGAAATTGTCAAAACACGTTTAACTTCGCCACGCTCACATATTGATTTACAAATTTATGAATTTTGAAATCTAGCAATAATTTGACATCACGGATCCAACAAAAGTGGCTTCGTCGAAAACGAAGGTCGTTTGCAAAATTTCCATTTTCAAGGGCCTTTATATATATTAAAATATATATAAATTCCACAACGACTTTTCTAAATTTTAAATTGGACATATCTTACACTCTATAAAGTGAAATCTCAGTTTCTTACCTTGGTTAGAAAGATATCATCAAATAGATTCAAATATTTCTTGTTTCGCTGAAATCCGTTTTATTTTGAATCCTATACATTCATTTGAAATTCAAAATCGAATTTTCAAACTGCCGCTCCATTTCAGGCTCGTTATATAATTAAAATAAATTTATTCGTTTTAACTTCGTTGATAATAAATTTTTCGTCGTTATAATTTAAAATAAGTCATTTTAAATATTCAAAATCCGTTAAATTGCCAAAATAAAAATTCTAAATTGGCTCAGAATTTCCGGGTTGTTACATTCTCCCCCACTTAAAATCTTTTCGTCCTCGAAAAGGAACGAAGCTGAAAGTTGTTTAATTAATCACCTCAACTTTCATTATTTTAATTATGGCTTAAGTTTTTCCACTTTTCAGTTTCTAAAACTTTTCTAATTTTTCAAAAATTTGGCTAACACCCTAAAATTTTGAAAATTTTCGCCATAACCTCCCCTGCACCGGGAGCTTCAGGATTTTTCAAACAGCCTCCCATGGCCCTCACCAATTCAAAAGAAAAATAAAAAAGCCAATCGGCTCATAAAATCATCAAATCCCAAAGAAATACAATAAACATGTACCTATTTGTCGGACAAACAATTTTATTCCTCTGCTCTAGCCTCCTTGCTATGACCTGTTCAATGGATATACATGTATACGCATGCAATTGTAATCATTTTTCAATACAGTTCAATATTCGGTTCAATTTGGCATAATGGTTCAAATTTTTAATAAATCAAACAATAATCATACAACACAACCAGCAATCAATTAGTTGGTTAATTTTTCAATCATATAACTTTGATATGTATATAGAAATCCATGTTTTTGATGCCAAATCACAACAATAAGCCTATCTAGTTTTGATTCTCACACTAGCCTAATGGAAATATATAGATATCACACTTTCGAAACTCGAATATAAATTCTGATGATGTACGTACTATAGCGATCATCAGAGCCATCCCCGGGCGACTAGAATGTGATTCTATATCTATCCAGTATATTAAAACTTCGAATATACGTTCATGACGCGTATATGCAAAATCTTTATATATTGGATTGTCCAAATTCAATACAAATAAAATATTCAAATACGTATACTTGAATTTAATTTTCAAAACAAAATTTGTTTTCAATTTTATTTGAAAAAATATACTCTTCACACTCGTTCTAGGATACTACTGATCCTATCTCTAACGAGTAATTCTTATTGGATATTGCTAATCCAATCTCTGATGAATTCTTTCGTTTGGTTCTAATCTGTCTTGTTATCGAGCTCTGTAAACCAGAGCTCTGATACCACTGTGATAACCCGTAACTCCCCGTGAAGGAAAGCACGGATTGCTATTGAGAACATGACAAATCAGAGCACAAACAGAAGAACATTTCATTGCTTATTACAACAATTCCATCAGAATACAAGAATATATAGAGTATGAATAAATATTATACATTTGATAAACATCAGAGATTTAAATACATTGCAGCAGCGGAAAAATAATACAAAACATAACTGAAAGGAATACACGGATACAGAGCTTTCCGAGCATCACTTCAGCTATAAACCAGGATCCTGTGAATATAAATCTGCAAAACCCAACTACTAGCTGCCCATGCGGAAAATAAGGGCACCCAGAGTCTAGTTTAAAACAATAAACTCCAGATCAGTCATGTGACTGGTGTGAGAACTAAAATAGCTATTAATCTTTATTTTTAAAGTTAGGTAAATCAAGGGACCATGTCGTATAACATGGAACGGGTTTCCTCCCAAGAAAACCAGTGCATATAACAACAGCGCAATGCTAAATAAAGAACAATGAAGCTGTTATAAGACCCAGGTCCCATCACACAATGCAACGCAAGCCGGAGGATAGGGTTTTACGTTATAACAGCCAAATAATACTTGATACGCGAAATTTAATCTTTTATTATTACTATAAGTGAAGAAAACAACTTCAAATATAAATGTATCAATCATAGACGACATAGTATCCCATGCTACTATGTCGCCAATACTAGGCTCTACAATTAAAACCGCAATGTCGTGTATTGGAAATTGGATTTCCATCTGTAAACCAAGGCAAAAGATAGTACTCACTAAATTCGAGACAATCTAGCCTACCATGTTTCAGGATACAGCCGCAACTGCACCTAGGAGCCACATGACCGGTCCACACGTAGCGGATTAAAATGAAACCCTAAACAATACGTCTCCCCGCCCTTTGGGGCGTAAGTGAGCCAACGAATGACTCCATCGGTTCGAGAACGACCGATATATCCGAGGCGCCTCACATCCAACAACCACACAGGTGAAAAGTATATAAATGTCAGCCAGTTTAAGCACTGACACCACCTCTAGCTAGAAAGAGACGCATGTTCTCCCTCGATCCTCTCCCGTTTCTGGTTCACACTGGGGTGTGAGGCTCGCGAATTAACGCTACACAAAGCGATGCCACAAAGGTCGTGCTTTGATAATCAACCACAAGATTTTTCTTTTCAACAGAAGCCTTGATCATTTGCCACTTAGGCATGCCACACAGGCAATTCACTCCATGCGACTGATTTCTATCGATATACAACCTCTGATCCCGTACGTCTCAGAGAAGGGTGAAGTAAGGGAATAAATTCCCCTTCACTAGGCAGATGTATATTTAATAGAGGTCAATCAACACAGAGCAAAATCCAATGTCAGACACACAGTCCATACAAGTTCGTTCTGGGTCTGAACGAAACCAGAGGAACCTTATTCCTCGCATATCCATCGATCTCCAAGTACATCTGGACGATCACCAACTGATCCCCTCCTCTTGGGTGTACAGCTCAATCAAGATCATCAGTAATCACCCAAACGATGTGGAGACCTCCGGTCTTCAACCACCGTCTTCATCTTCGACTTATCGTCGTATCAGTTATTTAGAATGGGATAAACCCGGTCTTTCCGAATAACTCGCGTATATAATAAAAAGTGTTACACAAACACAACATACGCCTCATTCCAATTCAGAATATTCTTTTATTCAAATATTAACATTACCAGGGAAAGGTTCCCATTAATTTTATCAAAGATAAATTCTTTTAAATTTATTCTTTAATCATCCTTTGGATATCATTTCAAACCATGTTAAGGTTTTCCAAACTAGTCGGGATTAGCGAACCGCACCAAAGTAATTATTTATTTTATTTCCCAATCCCAACCTATTTATCCCATGGAGAAAAACTGGTAATACTCCATATCTAACACCACGGTGTTATCGGTAAAATTAATTACCATTTCACGTTCAAATCTAGTTAAAGATTTAACTATCGCTTGGAGAAAAACTGGTGATACTCCGTTCTCGATCATTTCAATCTAATTAAAGATTCATTAAAACTCCACTTAGTTTTAATCTTTAACTGGGTTAAAGAACCGATGTCATTTTGAAACACGGCTCACGATAAACCCAAAATCACATCCCATTGTTAATCGGGTTAAAGAACGGGTGTTATTAAAAACACCGCTCACGATAAACCCAAAAACCAATTTAAATTTAATTCCAATTAAATACTAATTAACTGGACAATTTCACTAAATCTTAATTAAAAGAATTAACTCTTTTCTTAACTAGGTTCAAGAACAGTGTTATTTAAGACACCATTCACGACGAACCCAAAATCCCATTTGATATTAAATACAAGGCTATGAATAGAAAATATATCGGCTTATATTCAATATCAAATTCTGAAACCAACAAATATCGTATTGGAAATAACAATATAAATATATCTTTCAAATTTCCACAACCATATCTGTATAATCACGAAATCCAACATCGAAATATTCCGAAGATAATTTCTATTCAAATCCAATCCAATACGTATATTGTAAATTCTAATTATTTTTAAAACCACTTCAAATCCAATTTATTTATTTAAAAATATTGGATTTTAATTCTAATTCATAACTAGTTCATTTCAATAAAAATATATTTTTATCCTTTCAAATAGGGAATTTTTCATCCCAGTTCTTTCCAATTCATATATTATGATTTTATACAAATTATAGATATTTTTAATAATTTTATCAAGGCCCGTACTGTCGATTTCCAATAACGACCACCGAACTACACTAACAACGACCTTTTCCAAATTTGATTTGTACATAATTCCAAATCCAACCGTTAGATTTCAAATTTCTAATATTCATTGAAAGCTCTTTTCGATACGAACCCAACGGTTCCGGTTTCAGGAGAATCCGACGGTCGGATCTCCCGTAACGCCAATTCGAAGTCAATGGTCGAAATTCGCGAACTACCGCAGCGCGGTGCGTTCTATTCAGGCCATTAAATATATATAATATATATATTATATATATTTCGTCGATTTCCTTTCAAAACGTATTTTATAAATCATTTTAAATCCGTTTTTAAAACTGTTTCAACTTCATATTCAATTTCAAATCAAAATTGAATATTCCGTTTCATTAACATATAAATGATAATATTTTCAAAACGTTATATTTTGAAATCACTTCTTTTTCGATATTTGAATAAAATCGATATAAATATCGTTCGCGTCAAAATGGCGCATATCTAATCAACACGGCTTTATATATATATTTCAATAACTTCGTTATACTATTCAACAAATGAATGTATATTTTTTTTCAACACATGAATATATGTTTTATTTCAACACATGAATATATATATTATTTCTACACATGAATATTCTCAACACATGGCTATTTTGTTTATTCAACACATGAATCTTTATTTTATAATATTCTTTATTTTCCCAATTAGAATGAGGCCCTATCAATTACCATATAATGTTAATTATATGGATTCCATACAACACATGTATATAACAGCAATGGTAAATAATCAACCATCATCCAAAGTGCACAACACAATTGTCTGTCAACCTATCGATCGACATACAACTAATTATTGGGACTAGTGTGCGTCAAATATCATCCCAATACCCGTGTGGGGATTCACATCAACACACATAGATTTTATTTGTGCAGTTGGGCGATGTGTTAAATTTATCGTCCCAATCAATATCAGTCAAATCAGCGTACATAAACAAACCGTCTGATTTGTAAATGAATATTTCTTTTTATTCACATACACATTAAAAATTATATTTTCAACGATAAAATATTTTATTCAACTTATGAATATTCTATTCAGTTTATTTATTCAATAAAATGATCTTTTTATTTTTATAACTTATTTTAGAAAACTTCGGCGGCATAACGGCACGATACTAGAAACGGGATAAGGCTTAGCCTTTTCCCCAGTCTAATAATGGCCCACGCCATACACATACCAATCTAATCAATTCCATTTCACACACCAAACCAAATTAAAACGAATAATCCTATCAACTACACAACCAAACAAACAAGTCGTCCATGGTCTGTGGACGACGGGTGTCAGGTGCTGCTAAGCACCGTATGCATCCTAGTATATATTTTTAACTAGAAAAGGAAATTTAAAGTGAGAAGTTCTCACCTAGAAGCTAAACCAAACGCCGCGACTCTTCATATGTAGGAAATCTTCGCCATGTTTCCAACGAGATCTGTTTCACGCGGTATATGTTAAAAATCCTATTTTCAACATCGCTACCTATATAGTTAAAAATTAAATTTTTATATCGCTACAAATATAAAAATCAAATTTTTATAACGCTTTCTCATATATATAAAAATCTAACTTTTACATAGCTAAAAATTATATTTTTACTTCGCCAAAAATTATATTTTTACTTCGCTAAAAATTGTATTTTTACTTCGCTAAAAATTATATTTTTACTTCGCCATTTCAACAATAAAAATCAAATCTTTATATATGCTACTTCATGATAAAAATCAAATCTTTCTTTAAATTAAAAATCAAATCTTTCCTTAAATTTAAAATCAAATCTTTAACCCCATAAAAATCTAATCCTTTCGTATTTAAAATTTTATGCTTTTCTTATATAAAAATCTATGCTTTTCTTATATAAAAGTCTATGCTTTTCTTATATAAAAGTCTATGCTTTTCTTGTTTTTAAAACCATCTTTTTATAACAAAGTTATATATATAACCCACATTCTAATTTCAATGTTATATACAAAAAAATTAGATATTTTTTTATTACAATGTTATATTTTAAAAACTGATTTTAATTTATGTAATCATATATATATTTTTTCTAAACTATTACACTTTTATATATAAAAAACAACGCTCTTTATAAATTTAAAAACAATGTCATACATATTTTTGATAAGGTAATTAATAAATTAGCAGCACTTAGAATCCCTTACCATTTCACGTTGTCTTCTTCGTTTACCAGCCTGCGTCGAAACCCATGATGTCGATCCCTAGGGTTGGGATTCGCGCCCAAAACACAACGTCGGACGACGATCTGGCATCGCCACGTGGTGCGCCTCTGATGGTCGCACCCACGCACACGACCGTCGTGCACTCGGCCTCCCTTACTGGCCAAGAAAGGCGCACGAAGTTCGGGACTTTCAGCTCCGATTGCGAGCAGCTCCGACCACCAGAAGCGCTCAGACAGGTTGGGATTTGAAGATGGAATCTTGCTCTATCGTTTTGCTCTAGAAATATTGGAATTTGTGGAGTGGATTAGATGATAAGTGAGGAAGAAGATTTGAAGTTATCTGCCGTTTAATCGCAAGGAGCGGCGGTCCCAAGATTTGACCATGGGAAGAATTTTGACCAATTAGAATTTGGGTTAGTTTTATATATATTTATATTTTAATTTATTTAGTTTCGAAAAAAAAACCTTGTGTTGATATGAACTCGAAATCAAACCCAACGACTGTCGCCCCTAGCTATATACCCCCATTTCGAACACAATGGGACATGTTTCGTAACCCATTTCGGCTGTTACAATAAGTTTTGCTTTAAATTAAAATGTAAATCCATATATATTCAATTTAAACGTACATTTCAATTTACTGGGGCCACATATTAACTCTAAAAATTCACAAAAAATTATTTCTAGCTTCGTATTGACGATATGGTCCTAATAAAACTAATTTCGTCAAATTCTGAGACCGTTTGAAAAATGGTCATTTTCTGGTCGATCGAAATTGACTGAAACTATCAAAACACGTTTAACTTCGCCAAGCTCACATATTGATTTAGAAATTTATGAATTTTGAAATCTAGCAATAATTTGACATCACGGATCCAACAAAAGTGGTTTCATCGAAAACGAAGGTCATTTGCAAAATTTCCATTTTCAAGGGCCTTTATATATATTAAAATATATATAAATTCCACAGCGACTTTTCTAAATTTTAAACTGGACATATCTTACACTCTATAAAGTGAAATCTCAGTTTCTTACCTTCGTTAGAAAGATATCATCAAACAGATTCAAATATTTCTTGTTTCGCTGAAATCCGATTTATTTTGAATCCTGTACATTCATTTGAAATTCGAAATCGAATTTTCAAACTACCGCGCCATTTCAGGCTCGATAAATAATAAAATAAATTTATTTGTTTTAACTTCTTCAATAATAAATTTTTCGTCGTTATAATTTAAAATAAGTCATTTTAAATATTCAAAATCCGTTAAATTGCCAAAATAAAAATTTTAAATTGGCTCTGAATTTCTGGGTTGTTACACGTTTAATTTAATTAAAAATGACGATTGCCTCCTATGCTGACCAAATCCGCTCCATCTCGTAGCCTTTGTCAATACGGTTCCCACGCCCGTTGTTTTGTTTGATTATGTATATGTATGATAATGTTATATATTTTATATATATACGATTGATTAATATTAACAAATCCCTAAATTAATAATTATTTATTTCTATCTAGATTTATTATTAACCTTATTACCCCCGTTCGTTCCATACCTTTTATCTATAAGTTGAGGCCATTTCTTTCCCAACTGCCACATCATTTACCTCACATCTTCATCTCAATGTAAACGCAAGAACCGTTCATGCCTCCCCATCTCATTACACTTCCTTTTTCCCATCCGCATGCAGCATGCCTCTGTCCGCCTAGATGCTTTGTACTCCAACTTCCCCATCTTTACTTTAGGCATAATTGCCTCACACAATGCTTCGTTCTGAAAAAACAATGGGCCGCCTTCATCATTTTTTTTCCTTGATCTCGGCCCAAAGCTCGTTACCATGTACAATTCCACGTCTCCAAAACTTTGCCCATTTTTAGTATTCCTTTCTTCCACCTGAAACTGTTGGCGCCTCCCCTTTTTCCCATTCTTACATCTGCATTCCACTTGCAATGCGAATGCATGATTCTCTTCCTATGTTACTGTTACCACCTTCCGCCATTTTGTTTTCCTTTTCTTTTTTTTCTTTTTTCTTGAATGAAGCCCAACCGGCCCACTTTGAGCCCACTACTGTGTGTTTCTTCCTCAATGAAAGCTGCGCTGAAGCTTACTCCATATCCCACCGTGCATGTCCCTATATGATACCACAATACTGACTATGCCCCATCAATTTAAATACACTGAACCTCTGCACAACCATTGCTTGACTTGTCTAACACTACTACAAAAGTGGGAATATTTGACACTATTTTTCTGTGGCCATAGATCAAAAAAGCGTTGCCGCAGGCCATTTTTTCAAATAGGCAACACCAGGGGGTGTGACATCCGCTGCCAATGCATTAGCCATCTAAGGCAACACTTTTGCCCATCTACGGCCACAGAAAGAAAGCGTTGCCTTAAGTAGAGCTTTTGCCCTATTGCAACAATGTATGCATGTAATGCAACAACATACAGCGTTGCCTTAAGTAGAAGCCAGAGCCTGACTTCCAGGTCATGATAGTGGGGTCCACATGGACTTTCCACGTTAGCAGTCAACGTGACACATGCCACGTCAGCTGCACATGTGTCACATGCCAAGTCAGTTATCCACGTGGCGCCACGTTGGCCGTGGGTCCCACGTGCCTTACCATTGTGGAATTAATAATATTACACTTAATGCAACACCACAGCATAGTCTAACGCAACACCACAACACAGTCTAATGCAACACCATAGAACATCAGCTGCAGTGGTAAAAAAATCAAATGCGACACCAGAAAAAATAAACTGCAGCTGTAATACAACCCTGTAATTACAGATTCTGCAGTACATATATTCAATCCAAAACATTGCACCACATTCATACATATATACCAAAATATTCATACAACAAATCCTCCCAAAACATTCATCGCCACAGTCAGACCAACCAATTATATATACCAACTCACAAGTGTCATCACCAACACATTCCATAAGTGCCGTCACCTAAACATACCACAAGGGCTATCACGAACATATACCACAAGTGCCATCATTTAAAAGAACAATTCAAATATATCACAAGTGCTAACACATACCATCCAAATACTTCAGTCAGTTGCTGGGGTTGAAGGAGTACAAATGTCAGCATCTTCATCACTTGTTGTGGTGACACAAAAGTCTCTGACATCTAAATTAAGATCTTGATTGGCTTCACCTAGCTTTTTTAACACCCATGACACATTCTCTTTCACTTTTCTATTCACCTTTTCTTCCAAATCCACCTCAAGCTCTTGCCTTATATTTTTTGTCGGCTCTTGCACATAACTGTCCAAAGAACCAGGAGTTGTTGGAAACTTTTCAGCCAATTTACCTCACCTTCCTACAAGCCAGTTCCGCGTGTGGCTCTTACCACCAGAAACAAGTGCATTTGCCTCAGCAATGTTTCCTACATCCACCATTGCTTGAACCTTCGCCTACAAAATGAAAACCAGGCAAGCATATAGATAAATAGGCAGCTGGAAGGAATGAATTTATTAACAGAACTGGTTCTCTTTCAAACTAACTATCTGTTCGATTTAATAAGCAGCTCCAACAAACATACAATGTGCAAATTATACTGACACAAGTATTGCTATTTCAGTATCTAATTATATATGTACTAACGTATTTGGCCTTTAGTTCATCCATGTTAGTCTTGTAACTTCTACTCAGTTCTCGTTTATATGTTTCCAATAAACCAAGGCAGCGGATGGGGAGGCTTTTTGTGGGTCCTTCTTTCTCTGTCAAGTATTAGGATTACCAATAATTCATTGATATAGCAAATTAGAATTATCATGTGGTCAATTCAACTCAATCACAATAAAAAATAACTTAAGTTCAAAAAAACACATACTATCTTTTCTTTGGCTACTGCATGAGTTTTGGGACCCATGGTATGTGTCTCATTTAATGAATTACGATGCACAGAATTAATATTAGCTAGGGCCTGGAAATCCAAAATAAAATATAGCAATAAACAAGGATAATGTGAACTACTAAAGAAAAGATTAGCATTAAAAAAGATAATGTGAACTACTAAACATTATACAAATGTGAATATCATTAAAGCCGTACCCGAACTACTTCATCCCCCCAGTATTCCAAGAGCATTTTAAAATCCTCCAACGGAATTGTACTGGGCCTATTTGCAAGCCTTCCCTCATCAGTTGAATATTTTTTATAATACCTTACTTTGATGCGAGACTTGTACTGCCTCCAAGAGTCGTTAAGCATGTTCAAGACCCATTTGTGTCCTTCTTCCGGTATGACATACCTAGCCTATAATATATCAATCACAAAATTCAGGAAACAAACTAATTAATTAAAACCAAACATTTAGGAAGTCAGTTGAACTGTATATGGTTAAGGAAATTAGATTGTACCAGAGCATAATCCAACATTTGTCACTTTAATTGATCAGGAACAACATGCCAATTGATGTAAGTAAAAGACACATTATCCTTTGCTAGTGTACCAAGAAAATTGCTTAACTCTGTAATATTATCAGATAAAGGATGACCATCCTCATTCAACTCAATGACTACTTTATCATCAGGGGTTCTAGCATGCACCTTGGTCATTTTTGACTTCCCTCTAGGTTTTTTTGGACCTTGTACTTTATTTACCAGGTTCAAAAATGTGAATAGAAAAAAGACACACTCAACAGTGCAGTGCAGTGCAGTGCACAGATAAAGAAACATTATATTGTACCTATACCTGCTTCATCTTCCTGTGCAATCCATTTCTGCTCTAATCGATCAGTAAGATTTTCCATTGTTAGAGGCGCTTCAACATTCTGCTTTTGACGTTTTCGCATCGCTAAATAAGCAGCAACTGAACCAGCAGCTTCACATGAATTGGTTGATTGTTTGAACAATTTGCTACATGTAGGTTTTAAAATGGATGGACGAGACGTTGTAGGTTTTAAAACTCCTGAAAAAGACGGTGTAGGGCTTGTCAATTTCTTTAATGTTTATGTGAATTTCTCCCGGTTACTGAGTTTCTTTGGAGTGGGAGTGCGTGTCATGATCAACTCCTTGTTGGAGCCAGCTTTCTTTGGAGGGGGGTGCGCTTCATCGCTTCCTGCTCAATTTTAATGGCTTCATTGGTTCGTGCATGAGTTCTCGGTCCAGGTAAAGGATCCTTTGACTTAACAATTTTGATTCTCTACAATTAAGTCGAAGTTCAAGATTTTTTACGTTCATAAAGGCAAAGACAATAAGTAATAAACAAATAACTTCTTTATACCTCCGAATCCGATGAATCATCAGTGACGTCTTCACCAGCATTTTTTGGGATGTATTCATCACGTCCAGCAACATCTTTACGTTTATCTTTCTTATTTCGTGCGGCATCATCGTGCATACAACTAACCAATGATGACACCCCAAGTGATCCACTAACTGCATCATTTTCTTGCATTTGCGGGATTCGCTCTTGTTCATACTTCATCAAAACTGATGGTTGTGAGAACTGCAAGCAGATTAGCATTATTACTCATCATCGATGATAAATTTAAGCTAGTTAACCAAATAGAGTCGACGTATAAACAGTTCTTGCTATTTTGACCGAACGAATGCACAAAGAACAAATATTTACTTGAATTAGCTGCAGCCTTCATGGTCGGAATAAGATTTCATCCAGATTAATAAAACTGAAATGTAAACTGAAAAATACCTGAACATCAGCTTCATTCTCTCGGGTATCATCATCATCACCTGTTTCATTTTCAACATTTAATTTCCTCCTGTTTCCTTTGTTCGTCACAGTAACATCTTCTTCATCATTATTCATATCAGGCTCCGACGATAGTTTCTTCTGACCCACTTGAGTTGGGTTGTTTTTCATCATTTTATGTTGCTGCTGAAGTCTATGTGCAGTAGTATACTTGCGCTTTGCAACCGGCTTCTTAGCAGAACCTAGAACAATAAAAATAATAACGATGGCCTCCTTCATAGTTCTTTACACACACAGATATATATATATATATATATAAGAATGGATCTATATTACATATACATATATACCTTGAATTATGTTTTTCCTTGGCCGTATGATTACATGTGGCTGCAGTTGATTCAACGGCTCACTGTCTTTGTCAATGGTGTTGTCGATGTAAAAAACCACTTCTTCTTGCTTATTGCAGCCCTATACGTACTCATTTACGTCCTTGTCATTCAATATTAGCTGTCAGCCACTCCTCATTCCTTTGTTGATATAGACTCCTCCTATTTCAGTGTAATGGAGACAATCTTTAACAATGTCCATAAGCACACTGTAAGAAAATCGGTCTACATCATATTTTGTTACTACGAAGGATTCTCCACCGATGTAACATGTCCTTCGAAACTATCCGCCATGTTGCAGTCGGATATTAATAAGTTCATCCATCCTGTATAAACTCATGAATACATTAGAACAAGGTACATGCATGTTAAAGTGGACAAAAAACAACTATAACATTTTGGTCTATAACCAATTTAGATGACAGTAAAGAAAGACATTAAATCATAAAACATGTGAACAGTGTAGTTGAAATATGAGAAAAGAGTGCCAAATACATTCATCAAAGATAATAATTTCCAGCTAAAACAAAAAGTGCCAAATACATCATAAATTAGACCAAATTAAAGCAATAAGAAAGAGGATTTTTTGTCCTAATGAGAATGGAACAGGATCAGGAACTTCTGCTTCTAGTTCAGATTCAAGTTGTATTATGGGGACATCATCCCTAATTCAATCCCCATCAACAACTTCTGGTTCTAGTTCACCACCTATGCCCATATCATGTGAATGCGTATTTCTCATGTCTTCTTCCATTGCATTCTCATTTTCAGTATCACACCAATCTCTCGGCAACTTTTTGATAACGTAATGACTGTTCTTTTCAACTGCATCTTCCACATAAAATACTTGCTGCACTTGCGAAGACAGGACATAAGGATCAGTTTTATGGCACTTGCTAAAATTTACTCGAGTAAGACCATATGAATCTTTTTCCTCTTGGTACCAGCAACACTTAAAAAGGACCACTGTAAAAGCTCCCCAATAATCAAGCTCAAAAATTTCTTCGATTGATCCGTAGTAATTGACATCACCCACTATTGGGTTTTGGGCTTTCGAACTTGCAAAGATGGTGGTTTTGGCAATCAAAAATACACCACTATTTTGTGTGGTACATCGAGGATCTCTATATTTTGTGTGGAATCTGTATCCATTTACTATATAAACGGTAATCTTCCTAGCTACTCGATTAGGACCTAATGCAAACACCTCTAAATCTATTGAAATATTGTCCTTTTTCAGAACCTCTTCTTTAAGCCAATGCCAAAACTCTTCGAAATGTTCTTGTTCCCTCTTGTATCTTCTTCGATTTGCAAGACCATCCACAAAAACTCAATGAACCCTAAATAATAATTAAGGTCAAAAAACAATGAAATGCAGATGTTAATTTATAGTTAAGGAAAATGATATAGGAACTTAAGAACTTACTCGATCAAACTCTCAATTTCTTTATTACCGGAATTGAACAGAATATAGCGATGCATTGCCTTCCAATCTGCATCTTTCAAATTGAACATCTTTCCATCTGTATTCTTCTTTGTTCCAATATGATATTCCAAATCTATTGGACATCTTCCTAAATCAATCGACATGTTTTTTGTTCCTCCATCAACGCTTAAAAATCTTGAACAGAAGGTCACACACTCTTCTGCCAAGTAACCTTTTGCAATCGAACCTTCCAGTCTGTTTCTATTTCGCACATAAGATTTCAACTTTCCAAGATATCGCTCAATTAAATACATGCATCTAAGATGTTCAGGCTCGCCGTATTCGATTTCTCTGCATAAATGAACAGGCAAGTGTACCATTATATCAAAAAAAGCCTGTGGAAAAATCATTTCAAAATGACAAAGTATCTCAACAATTTCTTTTTGCAGCCTCTTGATATCATCCACTTCGATAACCTTGCTCCATAGTCCTCTAATGTAACAACCCGGAAATTCAGAGCCAATTTAAAAATTTTATTTTGAATAATTTTATCAGAAATTTGGTCAGAATTTAAAAATTGGATTTTTTAAATAATATTAAAGCCCTTGAAAATAGACATTTTGCAAACGACCTCCTTTTTCGACGAAATCACTTTGGTTAGATCCGGGATGTCAATTTATTACTAAGTTTAAATTTCCATAATTTTTAGAATCAATATGTGAGCGTGGCAAAAAAAACGTGTTTGTTTAGTTTCAGTCAAATTGGATCGACCAGAAAATGGCCATTTTTCAAATGGTCTCTAAATTCGATGAAATCAGTTTCGTTGGGACCTTATCGTCCAGACATAGCCAGATTTATTTTTCTGGAATTTTTAGAATCAGTATGTGGCCCTGCAAATTAAAATGTACGTTCAAATCTAAAATTGAATGTTTTATATTTTAATTTGAAGAATAATTGACTGAAACAGTCGAATGGGCTTACGAAACATATTCCATTGTGTTTGGAATGGAGGTATTTAGCTTGGGGAGACGGTCATTGGGTTTGAATTGGAGTACGTATGAAGGAGAGAGTACTTTTGGATTTAAAATAAATTAAAAATTAAATATAAAACATGGCCCAATCAGAATTCATCTCTCACTTTCGCGTTGACCAGAAAAACCCAACAACCCCTTTTCACGAACGGCGGTTTTCTATTCTTTCCTTCCTCCTCCGATTACTCCCTCCATACACCGAATTAGCTTCCACCACTGTTAAAGATTTTGTAGAGGAGCCTGAGAGCTTTAATCCATATAAGTCTTGGCCTCCATTGTTGCCTGAATCTCGAGATCCAACGCCAGGAAGACGCTGACTTCATCGCCATCGATCGCCATCCCTACACCGTCGATCTCCATGCAACCACCAGCGCTGGCAAGCCCTTCTGAAGCTCTTCAAGGTGGTATGATCTGATCGTCCTCAAACTGAACGGATTTGAAGCAAGAATCAAACCTAGCTTTGAATAGTTCGTGAAGGTATACGGTTTTATATAATTAAACTGGTTTTGACACTTAAAACCGTTGCAAATTCATGTTTGCTTATAAAAATCGAATCTTTATCATACGATAACAAAATTCGATGAAACGGGAGACATTGGACTCGTGTGGACGTCTTTTACATTCTAAAAGAGACCGGAAATTTTTTAGAGCTCGCTACAATTTTAGGCAAAGTGAAAGGCAATGTGAGATTTCTTAACTCACTAAATTGGAAATAAAATATATTAGGTTGTAGACGGAGTTTAGAAACTCCCGACACCCGTCGCTCACAAACCATTGATGACTTGTTTGAGTTGTGATGTGAAATTTGGTTGATATTGCGAATGGTTGATATTGTGAATTGTTGTTTGTGGTTGAAACAAAATTAGGATTAGTTTGTGGAAAAATTCGTCTGCATACGAAATAGATCATTGAATTCCCCCTTGTCAAAAGCCACGAGGCTTTAAGGTAGCGCGAGGAGCCGTACATTGGGACAGTGCCGGTTTTAATTACCCTGCCTTTATGCTGCCGAAATTTTCTAAAATATTCATGTGTTTGATTTATATTCATGTGTTGAAATATATTCATATGTTGATAATATATTCATGGTTGCCATAAATTGTTTAAACGATAAAATTCACATTTTTATCGCATGTATGAAGTATATAAAATGTTCATAAGTTGTATAAAAGGTTAGAACGATAAAATCACATTTTTATCGCATGTATGAAGTATATAAAATATTCATAAGTTGTATAAAAAAAATTAGAATGATAAAAATCACATTCTTACCGTGTATACGAAGTTATAAAAATATTCATACGTTGAGAAAAATATTAGAACGATAAAAATCACATTTTTATCATGTACGTGAACTTCTAAAAATATTCATATGTTGAATAAATGGCTAGAACGATAAAAATCACATTTTTATCGTGTATGTAAAGTATAGAAAATATTCATGAGTTGAATAAATTGTTTAAACAATAAAATTAACATTTTTATTGTATGGATAAGTCGCTAAAAATATTCATGTGTTGAAATAAACATTTGTTGGTAAAAAAAATTATTTTTAACACGTATATGAATTGAAAATGGTTTAGAAATCGACGAACAAATTATATATATATATAAATTAAAATGAATAATGACGCTGCAGTTCGCGTTTTGAAATCGTAACTTTAAACGATTATACCGAGAGATCCGACCATCGGATTTTCCCAAAACTGGAACCATTGGGTCCGATTTGAAAAGATCTTTCCAACGATATAAATTTTGTAAAGATCCAACGGTTAAATT
This sequence comes from Allium sativum, assembly GCA_030737875.1. Lineage (NCBI taxonomy): Eukaryota > Viridiplantae > Streptophyta > Magnoliopsida > Asparagales > Amaryllidaceae > Allium > Allium sativum. The sequence continues at coordinate 732,597,178 of CM060924.1, read as the reverse complement.
TTCAGATATGCGTAAATCAAATCTGAAGAAAAACAACGCCATGGCCGCGTTATGGCCTGAAGTATCGTTTGATTAAAACGAGCTATTTTTAAATAAATAAAAATAGCGATATATCGTTATAAAATATTATAGGCGATATGGAATTGAAATAAACCGAGTTTACTTGGTTTATTGGATATTTGATGGTTGAATGTTTTGACATGAAAATTATATTAATGAACTGAAACATGGATGTCAAATAATTTAACCATGGACAGAATTGGTTTTGAATTCTGAATATACGTGAGTTATTTGAAAAGACCAAGTTAATTCTCATTTCAAATAATTGGTCGATGATAAGAAGTCGAAGATATGAAGACGGTGCAAGACCGATGATCTTCACATCGAATGGATGGCTACTAATGCCTTTAATAGGAGTTGCTGCCTTGAAAGGGTTATATGGTGGTTGTCCGGACGTACTTGTTGATCGTTCGGATGTGCGAGGGCCTCTCTCCTTTATTTGACATATGGGACGAGGAATAAGGTGCCTCTGGTTTCGTTCAGACCCAGAACGGACTTGTAAATGGATTGTGTGTCCGACATTAGACTTCATTCTGAGTGATTGATAGACGTCAGTTGCATGGCATGAATTGCCTGTGTGACATGCTGAGATGCAGTGATCAAAGCTTTTGTTGAAAAGCAGAGTCTAGTGGTTGACGGTCAAATCATAGCTTTAATATAGCGCCGCTTTGTGTATAGTGTTAATTCGCGAGCCTCACACCCCGGTGTGAACCAGAAACGGAAGAAGGACCTCAGAGAGGACATGCGTTTTCTTCTAGTTAGAGGTGGTGTCAGCGTTTTACAAGCCCTGACATTTTATATTTTTACCAATGTGGTTGATGGAAAGCGCGACGTCTCGGATATATCGGTCACTACGGTGCCAATGGATTTACGCCCCATAGGGCGGGGAAACGCATTGTTCAGGCATTTTAATCCACTACGTGTGGACCGGCCCTGACGCTCCAAGGGCTCACCTGTGTCTGGGTCCTGAGGCTCGGGCTAGAGAGTCTCGAATTCAGTAAGGACGATCCCTCGCCTTAGTTCATGATGGAAATCCAACTTCCAATACGACATGTGCGGCTTTGATTGTAAACCTATATTGGCGACATAGTGGTATGAGGCACTTATGTCGTCTATGATTGATATTATGATTGAAATTGTTTTTGAAACATATAAACACTTATAATAATATCAAATGATTTGTTTAATTTGTATGAAGCATGTTTTGGCCATTATAAGGTAAAAACTCTATCCTCCGGTATGCGTTGCATTGTGTGATGGGACTTGAGTCCTATAATGACCTCATTTTTCTAAAAAGTATTGCGTTGTTTAAATACTTTACTTTATTCATGCACTGGCAATCACTGGAGTAAACCCGTTCCGCGTTAGCGGCGTGGTCCTATGATTTGCCTTATTATTATTGTTTAACCAGTTAAGTAGATTTCTCATACCAGTCCCATGACCGACTCGAAGTTTGTTTCACTTTGCAAACTCGGGTGCCCTTATTTCTACATGGGCAGCCTTGTATTCAGGTTTTTAGCAGGCTCATTTTGGACAGCTATGGAGCTGGAGATGGTTCTTTATCATTTCTACTTTATTGTTTCAGACACTGATATGTATATTATGTTTGATTCCGCTGCAGACATTTTATATTACTCTGAAACTGTATTCTGTGCTAAGTATGATCCTATCATGCTGTGTAACTCTGATGATTATTATTTCCAGTGTAATTTGGTGTACATTATCTGGTGTAATTCTATATTTCTGTTCTGCTATTATTTGTTTATGTGTTATATTCCACTAATTATCCTTGCCACCGTCGTACGGGGGTTTGGGTTGTCGCATCTAAGGAATGCACTAAATCTGATCATTGATAACGCTACCTCGGGTTTTGATGCTTTCTTAATGGCAAATTGTAACAAATAGTGGAGTATGAAATGAGCATCATGGCTCTTATATCCCATAACCATTCTCTCTTTTATGTACATGTACCGACTAACATTCGAGGCACAACCGTAGGGCAGTTTGGCGTTCTTCAATACAGAGCAAAAGATTTATTTTTCCTTATTTGTCATATCAAATATTGCAGCCCTAATTTCTACGTGCTTTCCGTCACCACATTCAACAGGATGAAGGGCCTTCCTTATGCCCAATTCCTGTAAATCCAAACGAGCGTTTAGGTGATCCTTCGACATGCGACCTGTATTAAGTAAAGTACCTAATATTTTGTCGCATATGTTCTTCTCTATGTGCATGGCATCCAGGTTATGCCAAACGGGAATATGACACCAATATGGTAAGTCAAACAGTATTGACCTTTTTTTAAAAGGGCTGTCACTTTTACCAGGTTTCTTCGTCTTATCCCCAAACCGATTTTTGAACCCCTGCAATAACTCTTCAATATCAGTTCCTGATAATATTTCTGGAATGCTCCCCATTTCAGTTTCACCATTAAATCTCCTCTTATCCAGCCTCCACTTATATGTCAGATCAAGAAACTTTCTATGGTGCATATAACACATTTTTTTGCTATGCTTCAAATAATTTGAAGAAGTTTCATAATGGCATACTGGACACGCTAGTTTCCCCTTCGTGCTCCAACCGGACAACATGGCATATCCCGGAAAATCACTAATGGTCCATAAGACGTTTGCACGTAAATTAAAATTCCCATCAGTCAAGGAATCATATGTTTCGACGCCAACATTCCATAACGCTTTCAATTCCGCAATTAAAGGCTGCATATATACGTCAATACTGTTTTTTGGAGAATCTGGACTAGATATTAATGTTGAAAGAATCAAATTCTCTTGTTTCATACATAACCAAGTTGGAAGATTGTAGTTTACCAACACAATTGGCCATGTACTATAACTTAAATTCATTGAACGATATGGATTAAATCCATCAGATGTAAGACCCAATCTAACATTACGATTTTCTGATGAAAAATCAGGATAGCGAGCATCCATCATCTTCCATGCCACACCATCAGCCGGATGTCTTAGTCTTCCATCTTCTTTTCGTTCCACTTGGTGCCATCTCATAAGTTTGGAAAATTATTTGCAAATAAACATCCTTTGTAACCTTGGTCTTAGAGGAAAGTACCTCATAACATTTGTCGGCACTTTGGGAATCGACTTTGGTGGATCATTATTATCAACGATGTCTTCTTTTTCTTTTACAACCCACCTCGAAAAACCACAAATGTCACAAGCCTCTTTATCTTTATTCTCTACCCAATATAACATGCAATGGTTTAGGCAGGCATGTATTTTATGGTAATTAAGACCTAAATTCTTATTGACATTCTTTGCAGCATAGGAAGACAAAGGCGGCTGCGCATCAGGAAAGGCTTCTTTTATAAGCTTTAGTAATTCCCCAAACGCCGACTCGTTAATTCCATAAGCACACTTTAAATGATAAAGCCTAATCAAGAAACTTAGTCGAGAAAATTTAGTGCAGTCAGGATATAACATTTTTTCTTTTCTTTTTTAACATGACAATAAAATTTCTCGTCCTTTGGATTTGGTTCTACTACAAAGTCCTTGGGATTTTGACCAAATTTGCAACCTGCACATTTGAACATCACATCTAAATTATCCTCAAAATCCATCTCCGTTGCACAATCCATATGGTCATTAACACCTATTAATTTTGTTTGTGAAACTTCACAAATCCACCTGGTATGTAATGGAGAAGGGCCATTAAAAATAAGATGATCGTATATGACATTTTCACAATACCAATTACGTTCTGTACATTTTTTGCAGGGGCACTTCATCTCATCACCTACTTTATAAATGGGAAATGCATTTCTTAGAAAAGCTGTTACCCCTCTTACATATTCTGCACTCGATCTCGGAAGGCCTATCCATATGTAATACTCACTATCCATTGCCACAATCTAACCACGGCCTAGTAAGACTAAATTTGATACCACTAAGAGTTTCAAGACACGAACAAGGGCTACCCTGTAATGTTTGACTAAATTAGAAATAAAAACAAAACAAGTTAATAATTTACAAATATACATAATCAGTGTGATGATACAAAGACGATTGTTTTGATATGAATTATCACTAACTTTTGGAACTGAGTTATCAGGAGAACACATAAAACAAGCAACTAAGGATACTGAACACAAATTCATAACATTACATGACTGCACCAAAACAAAACAGTACAGATACAAAGACTATACAGGTGATACAAAGACGATACAGTTGTACCTAATACAAAGAACGATGCAATAATTTAATTTTGTCTTCTAATGTTTAGCCCTTGAAGCTGGTCGTTAATTCTACTAACGTCAGTTCGAAAACCAATAACTCGATTTTGCAGCGTTGTAAGTTGATGTTGTAATTCATTTGCGTACTCAGCGGCTCGACTTGGAAACTGTTGGTCAATCCATTTCCAAAAGGTACACCTTGTGAGATAAACACGACATCTAAAATAACAACGACCAATGTTGAATCCAATCGAAATAACAACTTCTGCAGCGGCATACCCACAATCACACATTATGATTGGTGAGTCAGCTTGCTGTTCGTTAACCACTTGGTTGTTTTGATGCTGACGACGCAAGGTAGCATGACTATGCCATCGCATCGCCCTTTCTTCACGTCGTTCTTCTTCTCGCCATTGTCTTCGGAGTTCTTCTTTCTCTAGTTCATACTCACGCAAATCATCGTAGTGCCTTTCTTGCATCTCTATATAAAAATCAGTAGGAGTTCTGGTGATGATGGGTTTGACAGTCGTAGATCACCCATGCCCAGGGTATCTTCGTACTCATACGATTTAGTAAGAGAAATAGGCATATTTAACTACAAACAGAAATAGACATTTAAACATTTAAATTGGATTTCTTTTGTCCTCTAAATTTTGTTTCCACCTTTCGAAATAAGCATTAATTACCAATACATCAATGGTTTGGTAAACATAAAAATACAGAACTTGCACAATTTCAACACATGCAAACATATAAATACAACACTTCAAGTATAAAAACCCTAATTTAAGGCAATCGGTATACCCAAATCACCCAAAGACTTTGAACGTAGACCAAAATAAGTTAGAGATGAAATCAACTAAATAAAACCAAAATGATGAAGCCCTAACTACCTGTAATTGACCTAAATGATCCAAATTGGAGGTGTAAAGTTTGTAAAATAGGAGCAATCGAAGGTTTATAGTTTGTAACCTGAGGAAGAGCAGCAATCGGAGGTGTTCTTGGACGGATTTCGTGGAGAGAGAAGTAGACAGAAGGAGGAGTACGGGAGAAATTTGTTTTGGGGGGAGTATTTCGTGAATGGGGAAACTATCGCGCCAAATTTTCACTAAGCTGTAGCAAGGATCGGCTTGAACCGTTGGATTAATCAACATCTACGGTTATTTATTTGTTTAAACTGATAACGCGGATCGCTGACCTGACATGTATTTATGTAATTCAACACTTTGAACTGGTGTTGCACGTCACAACACAAGAGTTCCAACCGCAACACTGCGTTCACATCTAATGCAACAACAAATGAATGTTGTTGTAGAAGATCAAAGAATGCATAGCTTTCGCCACACTTTTCTTGCAACGCACACAAATTAGTATCGAATATGCCCACTTTTGTAGTAGTGTAAGCTATCCCTTCCCACTGTTGTGGAACCGCCACCTTCCTTTTCAGTCCAACGGTGTCTTCGCCAATCACCTCTGAACCGCACCAGACAAATGCTGCCGTGACCACCGCCCCTTCGGCTTCGACCTACGACCGCCAGTCTTCCAAAAAAAGCCCCATAGCTCCACCTGCGCAAGTTTCCCCGTTCACTGCACACAGTTTCGAGCTGCCAGAAACCCCAAAACTTGAAGCCCATGCACTATTTAATACGACTGAGAGTTTTAGATTCACAGTAAAGAGAGTTTATTCATTTATATAAGAGGTTCTAATAGTTTTAAAATGGATCGAACGCCATTTGTTTTTTATTGTTCTTGGGGAAAAACGAATGAATACCTGTTGTATATTTCGAACTTTGAAATCCTCCACCCGCCACCTCATAACACCACTCCGCCTTCTCACCCCTGTGCACCCCCACCGTTCCGATCTACCATCACCTCGTGGCCCCCTGACACTTCAGCTCCACCTCCGGTCAGCATCGACATTACAATAACCATCCGCTGTGTTCAACCCATCTACCCCAGTCACGTCATCCGCACTTGACCATCTTCCACTTCTCCGACATCAGAGAAGATTCGAATGGGTAGAGGGAATCGATTTTATTGGCTCAACGAAGATTCGGTTTGGCATATTTTACGCAGTGGAGTTTCTCATGAAGTTTAGTTTTGTTATGCTGTGGGTGTTTGGTTTGCTTGCGTTTGCACAAAAGAATGGCGAACTGAGTGTGCTTATTTATATAAGAATAAACGTGGTTGGCACGGAGTCGAAGTATGGCTACCACGCAAGAAAAATTTGGGGAGCAAGGCATCGTTAGGGTAGCTGTATTGTAGGTACTAGCCTGCAATGTCCTTGTTGATTGGCAATCGTGAGGTAAAAACACAAGCTAGACAAATTAAAGCAGTTTGTACGATAGATGTGTGGGTATGAGGCAATTATTTTACTCTGAAGTTACTATTAACAGGTCAGGGTTTAGGTTTAGCATGTACAAATAGTCTGTGTATTGATTTGAAAATACACGTTTTCCTACTTGGTTCGTTGCTTAAGTCTGAAGTAAATGGGATTGCAGACTTGTAGCTTCCTAGAGAGGTCCTTTGTGCGTTTAGTAAATAAATGGCCCAAGGTATGATCGACACGAAATAGGGGTTAGCGTGGTTAATATTTTACAAACATTGGGTAATGGAAGTATGGCATGCTTCGTATATAGGTGGAGGAAAATCAGCTATGATGTGTTGTATCTAAAAGGTAGGAGATGCACGTTCTGAAAGAATAGGCATGGTATGGGGTTGGTAGATTTTGTATTTATTTGGTGCTCCATTATATAGAACTTTCGTTCACGTATAGACGGCCACGGACAAAAATAAAAATACGATCGTGTCGAGCGATGCGCCACGATCCCAAAAATAAAATAAAATAGACTAGTTGACTTATTTTGTGAGACCCCAAAATGCCGATTCAGGGTGCAAAATACATTAAATAAAAAGTCGCTTATTTTCCAAAATAAAAATTATAGAAAAATTCTATAAATTAAATTAAAAATATGTCTTAGAAATCTCGTCCATATTCGAAACCAATATTTAATTATAATAAAATATATCATTATGGTTTATAAACGATTCCATAGCGACTATTTGAAAATTTGATTTGGACATATCTTACAATATACAAACTGAAATTTCGATTTTTCTCTTTCATTAGAAAATTATAAATTATATGATTCTAATGTTTCTGGTTTTACAGAATTCCGAATTAAAACGGATTCTGTATATTCAATTGAAGTTGAAAACTCAATATTACGAACTACCGCACCATTTCGAGTTTGTATTAAATTAAATATAAATTTAAACATTCAATCGTCTTTTAATTAACGAATTTAATAATAAAAATCCATTAATATTTCAAATATAATATTCAAAATAGATTTAAATATTCAAACTCAAATAGCCGAAAAATTCGGGTCGTTACATTCTTCCCCCCTTAAAAGAATTTCGTCCCCGAAATTGCTAAGTTAAGAAGAATGCCCCATACCCAATCATTATTGAAATAATTATAATAAAACATTATCAAAAATATTTCTAAGTTTAAAATTTTCAGGAAAAAAATTCGCCAGCGCTCCTGCTGCACTATTCGATCTAAACACTACAACTCGCCACTCCGGGCCCCCACATCGATCGAAAGAAAACAAAGCCAAGTGGCACCCAAACTCAGAGGTATAAAATCGATCGCCAAATCAATATATTAAGGTTTACCTATTTGTCGGGCAACCAAAGCTCTAATCACGAAGCAAGGCTCCAACAGCTCTTCCTTTTCTTCCAACCTGTACTTAATCTCAATATACAATACAGATAACCATTACAGAGTTAAATCATTTCAGTTTTATTTTGTATTTGATTTCATTCGGATTCATTATACTGAAATTTATCCTCTAGTTTTCAATTCATTCAATCGTTGATGAATCTTTATTATCCAACCCACTTATTATTCATTAAACAAGCAATCAACAATTAACACAATCCAATCATTCCATTTTCATTTCAAATTTCATTTAATTAATCTTCAATCAAATTCTGGCTTATTTAATTCCACATGAAAATTTCAAATTTACCATTTTTTCTTGCTATCTTAACTTATTCAAATTCATAATCAAATTTGAATTCCTATTCAAATCAATCTATGAACCAATATCAATATTTTGATAAAATTACTGCTTATCTATACAAAAATATATTTTAGGAAAAATTATTTCATATACCCACCTTACAAAACAATATTGTATCAATTTGTCAGTTCAGCTTGAACCGATCAACCAACACAATACCAAACGTTTGTATATAAAATTTACAAATACGCGCTCTCATATATATATAAACACTCAACTCGATCTAGGGTGTTACTAACCCAATCTCTATCAAGTTAGCCACAGAGCCAAGGTTATTTATAAACCGTAGCTCTGATACCACTATAACGAACAGGGATTTTCGACCCCGAAAATCGACACAAAACACTATGTCGAACATTCAAGTATCGAAAATACCGGAACTTTAATAGAAAGAAATTAGAGGATGAGATAAGAAAGAAAGAAAGTTAGAATAGAAGAATAAGAAGAACCAATATAACACAGTCTCACATCGCAGCGGAATAAAATATAATATATAAATAAACTTTATTGAGAGCTTTGAAATAATACTTACACACCAAAGTACATCAATACATCTGGACAGTTATAATAGCATGTCCTCATATATAACACATAGTGGAATAACCTTCAGCTCGTCTTTGAACTTCACAGCATCCGATAACCTGAACCTGCACACCCCGGTCTAACCCGAGTATTACAAACACCGGGTCAGTCTAGTGAACCAGAGTGAGAAAAACTCGCTAAGTTTAAATACACCCATATTGATTTTAAGGTTCAAAATCCTTTCGAAAGATAAAGATAATAGTAAGACCAGCCCACACATAAAAATGGACGATTTTTACCTTACTATAACCCAAAATGTTTTTGAAATCATATCTTATTCTGATATTATAATAGTGTCTAAATACAAATAAATAGAATCTAGTAGAACGCTTGCATCTCACGCTCCATATATATAGTACACAAACAAAACTGTGGGCGCTTATTGGAGATTGGATTCCGTCTATGACAAGGTATGGAACCACCTGCCGATAGTGTATCTCTAGAGAGGAATACACTGGGTTCAACAAGAATATCTTGCAACCCGGCCACACATGATCGACCACTCATTTCTCTTGAGTGTATCGAATATATTGCCACCTACGGTTGCTAGCAACATAACTGTTCCCGGGAGATACAGAATTGAAAAGAAGTAACAAATATGAATATTCTCTAGATGGTGACAATACACCCTAATGGGGACGACCCATATAGCCATGTTGCCTGCCCGATTTTTGTCATTTCCCGGTTGATGAGGCTTGAGGTTATAATCAACTTTTGGAACATCTGGTCACCATTCGCTTTTGAATCCTACCTCGTCTGTACATGTCATCCAGGAACAGGATGAACCGAAGGCACCCTCAGACCACATCCTAGGAATCACCCTATAGATCAGTAGCGAGTAGTCCTTGCAATCCGTAGATTCCAATCACAAAAGAATCATTGTTAACTCTGGGGATCAGCCAGAGATATTTAACAATGGTTCTTCCGCTCATGAAGATTTACGGTCTTCAATTTCTCTATCTCGATCAGCATCTTCGACGTATTCGTATTTATTAGGCGGAATGGTTTTCGAATATAAATTCGATCCCGGTCTTTCTGTACCGATAACGTTGGATCAGATTTTGATAGTCGGTTATTTAACTATCAAAATAAACAATCATAAAAATAAAACAGATCCATTGGTTTATTACACAACATCACTTGGCCATTAAAATAATATAGCAGTTGTAATACCGAAAAAATATCTTATTTTAGTATATTGATATCCTCAAATCATGTTATTATATACTTAGAAAATTATCTCAAATCATGTCCAATTTCATATCCAAATTTCCTGTTAACTATTATTTCAAAACATTGCTACAACCTTACTTATCATATATAATTACGAGATCGATTCAACTCATCAACTTAAATCATTGTTATGAATTTCCTATCGTTTCGTTATATAAAATAGGATAATCATCACTTACCTTTTAGAATAAATCTACTTTAAATCACATCTCATTACTTTGAAAATATCGTTATATTTTCACAAACCTCATTTTTCTTCTTTTATTGTAGGAATACCCTTTCATATTCTTAAGCCCCTTTTTATTTTCTTTAATTTCGGAATCCCATCATAAATATTTCCAAGTTCTTCAAATAATGTTACATTACTCTTTCTCCAACTAAATCACTTCAAACGTTTTCACCGTTAAAACTAATATCATTTTCGATAATCCTGAAGTCATTCAAGTTGGGGTATTTAATTACCTCTCAGACCTTGATCAACATCGTTCTTATCTTAAGATAAATATCAGTTGTAATACCGAAGCCCCATATTCATTTCCAATGTTAAAACAATACCATTTATTTATCCTTTCACGAAATCTCATCTTTTATTAATATAGCGAATTTAAATCGCATCTTTATAATTTAACTCGTCTGACCACTTTAATTCAAACTTGGTTTTCGTTCCAATTTCCATTTCATAACTTCATCAGTTACCAACCATAAATTAGTAAGAAAATAATTTCCTAAATATCAACCCCGAAGGCCGAAACCAACATCAGATCAATATTTAGAAGATCATTCAAATTAACCGATCTCCAGTCAGGTCCCAATTTTTACATTTCGGATCTTGAACTTAATTCCATTCATAAATCATTTTTAATAACTCATTTCAGTAATATATATTCAATACAACTTGGGTTTTAATACTTCGTCGAAGTCTTGGATTTCATAAATCCAATTAAAAAGGATATCAAATAAGAATTCGCTTTAAATCAAAATTTAAACTTAACTTCTACTATCATTAATATCATTTGTGTAAAATATCATTTTTATTATAATAAGCCTTATCGTTTCATAAACCCCATTGTTCCTTTTTAACCCCCAAGATTTCTAATTTGGTTATTATTAAATAAATGATAATCAAATATCAATATTTATAAAAATGTTTACTTAACCATTTACCACTGCAATCAAATAAATTAATTAATTTAATAAATCCATTTTAGTTAACACCGTTAACTTATTCAACTCTAAACATGATTAACTCATTAGTCAAATCTCAATTCATCTTTCCATTTAAATTAATTAAATTTAAATAATCTCATTTGATTATTATTAAATAAATAATAATCCCATTTTAATAGTTCTTAAAAATAGTTAATCTCGATTAATAATCGATAGGTTATTCCCTACTCATTTGCTTATCATAACAATTAGCTTTATAATGATTAAGATGCGGCACGTGCTTCGCACACGGCAGATTTGGTACAAAAATAGTGTGATTGGTGGTTACAGCAATAAATATATATGTGATTGGGTTATTTTCTTTTTATAAACTTCATTTTAAATAATTTATTTAAAAATATGTATTCAGTTATAAAATAAATTTTATAACTTCAATTTCAATTTGAATCACCTGACGGAAAATAAACTATATAAATGATATCTTATTTGGCCATCTGCTATTGTTTCTCAACCCATATCACATATTAGTTAATAGCAAACAAATGTTGAATCCATATTCAACAATCGATAATCAAATCTATAATCTGGTCATATCAGTTAAACAGTCCATATAACGATTGTATGCAAATAAATAATCAATTCAACTGATAGCGGTCAATCAATAATAACTCAAGCCATCCAAATTAATTTAAATATGTTTATGTTATTATAAACGTAACCAACGAGGTAAGTTACCTCGATTGGAATAAATCGTTAAAAATAACGATTTTATTTCATTTAAATTAAACAACGTTTAATTTAAATAATAGATATAAACACCCAAACAATCATCAAACCAACCAACAACTAGCAAACATAGCATACAAATAATAAACTCAACTTATATAAAATATAAGTGGGAGAATTGAGTGAGTTTAACTCACCTTGGTTTAATTCGTCGGTTAACTGCTTGTTTTAATTAAATTAAACTGACGTTTAATTTAATTAAAAATGACGGTTGCCTCATGTGCTGACCAAATCCGCTCCATCTCGTAGCCTTTGTCAATTCGGTTCCCACGCCAGTTGTTTTGTTTGATTCTGTATATGTATGATAATGTTAAATATTTTATATGTATACGATTGATTAATATTAACAAATCCCTAAATTAATAATTATTTATTTCTAACTAGGTTTATAATTAACCTTATTACCCCGTTCGTTCCATACCTTTTATCTATAAGTTTAGGCCATTTCTTTCCCAACTGCCACATCATTTACCCCACATCTTCATCCAGGCCCGGCCCTGGGCATAGGCAGCCTAGGCGGCCGCCTAGGGCCTCAGGTCCGGGAGGAGGAGAAGGAAGGAGAAGGGGGCCTCAGACCTTTGGTTTAAGAATGATACTAATAGAGCTTATTTGTTTGCATTGTTGTGAAACTGCTGTGGCTTAGTGGTAACATATTCAAATCATTAGCTTGCAACCTGGGTTCGATTCTTGCTTTTCTTATCACCAAATTCTGTTTTTACTTTTTAGCTTCTACATGTAAGCTTGGGGCCTAAAAAAATTTTTTTGCCTAGGGCCCCGACTTCGTCAGGGCCGGCACTGTCTTCATCTCAATGTAAACGCAAGAACCATTCATGCCTCCCCATCTCATTACACTTCCTTTTTCCCGTCCGCATGCAGCATGCCTCCGTCCGCTTGGATGCTTTGTACTCCAACTTCCCCATCTTTACTTCAGGCATAATTGCCTCACACCATGCTTCGTTTTGGAAAAACAATGGGCCGCCTTCATCATTTTTTTCATTGATCTCGGCCCAAAGTTCGTTACCATGTACAAGTCCACGTCTCCAAAACTTTACCCATTTTTAGTATTCCTTTCTTCCACCCGAAACTGTTGGCGCCTCCCTTTTTTCCCATTCTTACTTCTGCATGCCACTTGCCATGCGAATGCATGATTCTCTTCCCATGTTACTGTTACCACCTTCCACCGTTTTGTTTTTCTTTTTCTTTTTTTCTTTTTCTTTTTTCTTGAATGAAGCCCAACCGGTCCACTTTGAGCCCACTACTGTGTGTTTCTTTATCAGTGAAAGCTGTGCTGAAGCTTTCTCCATATCCCACCGTGCATGTCCCCATATGATACCACGATACCGACTACGCCCCATCAATTTAAATACACCGAACCTCTGCCCAACCATTGCTTGACTTGTCTAAGCTATCCCTTCCCACTGTTGCGGAACCGCCACCTTCCTTTTCAGTCAAACAGTGCCATCGCCTATCACCTCTGAAACGTACTAGACAACTGCTGTCGTGACCACCGCCCCTTCGGCTTCGACCTTCAACCGCCAGTCTTCCAACAAAGCCCCGTAGCTCCACCTGCGCAAGTTTCCCCGTTCACTGCACATAGTTTCGAGCTGCCAGAAACCCCAAAACTTGAAGCCCATGCACTGTTTAATACGATTGAGAGTTTTAGATTCATAGTAAAGAGAGTTTATTCATTTATATAAGAGGTTCTAATAGTTTTAAAATGGATCGAATGCCATTTGTTTTTTATAGTTCTTGGGGAAAAACGAATGAACACCTACTGTATATTTCGAACCGTGAACTCCTCCACCCGCCACCTCATAACACCGCTCCGCCTTCTCACCCCTGCGCACCCCCACCGTTCCGGTCTGCAATCACCTGGTGGCCCCTTGACACTTCAGCTCCACCTCCGGTCAGCACCGGCATTACAACAACCATCCGCAGTGTTTAACCCACCTACCCCAGTCACGTCATCCGCACTTGACCATCTTTCACTTCTCCGACATCAGAGCAAATTCGAAGGGGTTGAGGGAGTCAGTTTTGTTGGCTCAACGAAGATTCGGTTTGGTATATTTTATGCAGTGGATTTTCTCATGAAGTTTAGTTTTGTTATGCTGTGGGTGTTCGGTTTGCTTACGTTTGCACAAAAGAATGGCAAACTGAGTGTGCTTATTTATAGAAGAATAAACATGGTTGGCACGGAGTCGAAGTTTGGCCACCACGCAAGAAAATTTTGGGAAGCAAGGCATCGTTAGGGTAGCTGTATTGTAGGTACTAGCCTGCAGTGTCCTTGTTGATTGGCAATCGTGAGGTGAAAACACAAGTTAGAAAAATTAAAGTAGTTTGTACGATAGATGTGTGGGTATGAGGCGATTATTTTACTCCGAAGTTACTATTAACAGGTCAGGGTTTAGCATGTACAAATAGTTTGCGTATTGATTTGAAAATACACGTTTTCCTACTTGGTTCGTTGCTTAAGTCTGAAGTAAATGGGATTGCAAACGTGTAGCTTCCTAGAGAGGTCCTTTGAGCGTTTAGTAAAGAAATGGCCCAAGGTATGATCGACACAAAATAGGGGTTGGCGTGGTTAATATTTTACAAACATAGGGTAATGGAAGTATGGCATGCTTCGTATATAGGTAGAGGAAAATCGGCTATGATGTGTTGTATCTAAAAGGTAGGGGATGCACGTTTTGAAAGAATAGGCACGGTATGGGGTAGGTAGATTTTGTATTTATTTGGTGCTCCATTATATAGAATTTTCGTTCACGTATAGACGGCCACAAACAAAAATAAAAATACGATCATGTCGAGCGATGCGCCGCGATCCCAAAAACAAAATAAAATAGACTAGTTGACTTATTTTGTGAAACCCCAAAATGCTTATTCAGGGAGCAAAATACGTTAAATAAAAAGTCGCTTATTTTCCAAAATAAAAATTATAGAAAAATTCTATAAATTAAATTAAAAATACATCTTAGAAATCGCGTCCATATTCGAAACCAATATTTAATTAAAACAAAATATATCATTATGGTTTATAAACGATTCCATAGCGACTATTTGAAAATTTGATTTGGACATATCTTACAATATACAAACTGAAATTCCGATTTTTCTCTTTCATTAGAAAATTATAAATTATCTGATTCTAATGTTTCTGGTTTTACAGAATTCCGACTTAAAACAGATTCTGTATATTCAATTGAAGTTAAAAACTCAATATTACGAACTACCGCGCCATTTCGAGTTCGTTTTAAATTAAATATAAATTTAAACGTTCAATCGTCGTTTAATTAACGAATTAAATATTAAAAATCCGTTAATATTTCAAATATAATATTTAAAATAAATTTAAATATTCGAACTCAAATAGCTGAAAAATCTGAGTCGTTACAGTGAGATGCAAGCGTTCTGCTAGATTGTTATTTATTTGTATTTAGACACTATTATAATATCAGAATAAGATATTGATTTCAAAATGTTTTGGTTTATCGTAAGGTAAAAACTGTCCGTATTTATGTGTGGATTTGGTCTTATGACTATCCTTTTCTTTCGGAAAAAAAATGTTTTAACCTTAAAATCAAGTTGGATGATATTATATACTTTGCAAGTTTTTTCCTCACTCTGGTTCACCAGACTAATCAGGCGTTTGTATTGCTCGGGTTAGCCCGGGTCTTTCAGGTTCAGAGTATCGGATGTTGTGAAGAGACGAGCTGCAAGAGTTTGGATGTATGATATTATATTGTGATTATTCCGCTGTGTGTTATATATGAGGATATATTATTATAACTGTCGAGATGTATTGATGTACTCTGGTGATTACAAGTTTTTATTTCAAAGCTCTCAATGAAGTTATTTCTAAATTATATTTTGTTCCGCTGCGATGTGAGGCTCTTATGGTGTTGTGTTGTTTTTCTTCTTCTTCTATTCTAATATTTCTTTCTTTCTTATCCCACCCTCTAACTTCTTTCTATTAACATTCCGGTATTTTCGATGCTTGAAAGCTTGACATGATATTTTTGTGTCGATTTTCCAGATCGAAAATCCTTGTTCGTTACACAATGCTCTAAATTCTGTGTCCGTTGCCTACGCTAAAATTCATTTGGGGATTTTCCATTTAGTCTGTCATTTTCTACATAGACCAGCTCCGTTAAACTTCCAATTTATAGCTTGGAAAGTATCAAGGGATATGAGTTACTAACATTAATGCCAATCAAACAATCTAATAAAATTTATGTGGCGTTGCATGTCTCCCCCCATAACGTACCGATAGCGAAAGATCGATTCGAGACAAAAAGGTGTAACCCATATCCTTCCCCTCTTAACCGTTTGCACCGATGATGATCTAATAACAATGCAACGTTATCATTAACTGTACTTGGGCGTCGCGCCTCCTGTGTCGCATGATTACCTAGGTATCCACTGACCTTTTACATTACCAATAATAAACAAGGAAATACACCCTTGATAAACATAAAAAGTCTTATACTATTGATTGACTGCACCTATGCTAGACTACATCAGGGGACCTATCCTGTGGTGTTCCTCTACACATGACCAAATTAAGCCTCTTATTTCCTACTCGATATTTTTCGAACAAACATCGCCAAAAAAGGCCAACTATTTTAGTCCCTTATTCCTATTTCGAAGTTGTCAGCGAATCCTCCAGGATGGTCTTTCCATTATCTCATTTTAGCCTCTTATTTCCTATTCCGATATTCATTCGAACAAACGTCGCGAGAAGGACCAACCATTATGGTCTCTAATTTCCTACCGTGAAGTTGTCAGCAAAGCCTCCAAGGATGGGTTTCCCAATATCCTTTTTTTCCTTTTATAACTTACTCTGCTGTTCGCTTGAACAAACATCTTCAGAGTGGGTCAACCATTGTGATCTCTTATTTCCTATTATGAAGTTATCAATGAACCCGTCAAGACGGGATTTCCAATATTCCATATTAGCTGTAACAGTCAACACTATTTTTCCTATGTAACATACCCAAATCCATTTTAAAATGTATACTAGAGACCATTAGTCTATATTTCCATTCTTATGCATTTATTTTATATTTTAACTACTTTTCATCTTCCATTTCCATTTTTATTGGTTAATGGTATCGTTGTCATTTTCCCTTTTTTATTTCACTTTATTTCTTTTTATCTTATCTTATTCTCCTTCCTATGCTTTTCACTTTTATTTTTTCGTAAATCCTGATTTCATTAACTTTATCAATTTTTCTCTCTTAGTATTTCACTTTTGGAACATACCGTATTTAATAAATTAGAATTTGGCTTTACCCTTAATTGTAAAGTCCATTCCATATTTTACCGAAAAAGAGAAGCTTTGTGCGGTGTTTGTGATTACAAGAAATTTTCCTATTTATTTGTTGAAATAGATAATACAAAATATGGTAATTAACTTTATTTTGTACTTCTCTTTCTATTGTGTAGTTTTCTTATAGTTGCACACACTGCATTTATGAGGATTTAACTTCAATAAAAATACGGAAATTTACCTGTTTTAACCTTCTTCCCAATAAGCTAAAATATGAATCAAATCCCAAAAGATGAAATTTAACGTATTTCATGTTGTATTTTTAAAGAATAATATTTTATTCATTTATCCCAATCCAAGTTAAACAATGTATTATTCATTGTTTCCACTCAAGGTTAATTAATATTTTCTCCAGCTTTTTAAATCCAAAGTTGAATAATTCAGGCGTAATAAACAATGTAAATATTCTTATATTTGGTTCTATATACAACATTTTCATGATTGTAGGTCTTCCACAAGTTATGTTTTTCATTCACATAATTCACAAATTAAGCTTTGTAATCCTTAAATATGCAAAGTGAAATAAGCTCACAACGATATAATATACTATCATATAAAACATATAATTCATCCACTCACCTCTCTTGCTTTCCAAATCTCCAAATTCAATCCATATTAGTTTATATTATATGTATTTTGGTCTTTGTAATTCCACATTTGGATTTACAAACGATATTTATATAGATCTATTAGATTGGACTGAGAAGAAAAGTGATATAGATTCAATTTACAAATTAAAATAAGATCTAAGGGTTTACCGTTTTAATGTTGCTTTCTAATTTGAATATGTTTCCTAATCTTTTATTCTTTTTCCCCGATTTGAATCTAAGAATCCTAAATATAAAAATTTACATTTAGAATTTTTTAAAGAGAAAGAAAAATGACAAAGCTTTCGCACTCGCCAGAAAAATAACGAGTTTAAAGTAAAGTCATATGCGTTTATTTATAGAGGTTCAAATCAGCGTTGATCATGGAATAAAATTCTATCAGATTCGGACCACACATGGCTGAAGTTCAGTACGCGTTTTTAAACGCGTTATAGTCAACCTTATGTTAGGGCGGTTGACCATTGTGGTCGACCCAAGCACAGGTGGTCGACCCTCCACACTTGTTCTGCATGCATGTCCGTTCCTCTCGTTATATGTACTTTTTTTTTGAATTTGTTCAGGAGCATAACCGACCAGAGTCGTAAAACCCTCCCTAGTGCACCTAGCCTGGTCCGCGAGCACCACTTAAGTGGCTGATCTTAGCGTATGCACATGATAAACTCTTAGCATGTCATTCCGGGTTTCGAACTCGCGCCACTGTTACCAAGGCGCAAAGTCCTTAACTGGTAGCAGAAAGGGACAATGTTTGCATAATACTAACGTTTTCCCTTTTTTATTCTTTGTTTTATTTAGTGAGCCCACCATTAGAGAATCCAAATTCTACCGTTACTTTACCTCCTCGGTTCCCTCCAAGTACTAGTGAACAACAGCCCATCAAAGGTAATATTGTGCCTTTTGCTTCTCGGTCCCCTCTTTTTGCACCTTGCTTGTCTGTTAGTGATAAGTGCATTAATGTTCTTGGTATGCATTTGTTATTGCATATGATTGATCCATCTCAATCAACTATTTTTTATGAGGTTTAACCGAACTTACCTGTGGTTGCATTTTTCTGAGTAACACCAGCAGCTCACTATCCCATTCATGATTTTCATTTAAGCTATTATTGTTGTGTATATGCACATTTCTTAGTCCTTGCTCAAAATATGTGCTATTGTTCTTGCAATTTACTCTAATCTGTCTTCCATATCACTATATTAAGTTGCTGATTGTTGCATTCCTGTTATGTCCACGTTCTTACAAATTACAACTTAGATAAAACTTCCATGGTAACACACATAGTTGAAGAGCCCAGATTAGCAATTCAGCATGCACGGTAACTGTGAAGCCAAGAAATGGCTCAAAGAATATATATACTGAATACTTAATAACTCGGTTAATACGACCACCTCATCCTTATTTAGATACACAACCTACGACAGACAAGCTCGCTCTCTTACTTACTTAAAGCTCAGAACTTTATCACTTCAACGCTCCTTTTGAGCTCTTTACTTTTAACATGTGCTGAGAAAATAATATGGAAAGAAGACTCCCTTATCACACTATTCTTAATTGTAAACTAAAAACTCATTTACAACCATTAGTCCTTAGCATTGCTATAAAGCATTGCATATCTAACATGAAGTAAAATATTCTCTTTGTTTTCTTTAAAATACATCGTGGCACAAGTTCACACTTTTGGCATCCATATTTTGGTTGTACACTTTCGTTATTGACTTTTGTTATTTGTTTCTCATAATTTCTCCGTGTCTCACTTTCAAACAATGCTTCATGGTTTATCCAAAATCACAACGTGCATGTGATTTTTGCATTTTTTATGTAATCTATGCTGAATGAAGGATTGCGGAAGATACATGATTTAGGCTGATTGCACAAATATTTTGAATATTGCATTATCTTCATTCATAATAAGGTGAGACAACTGCTTAATATTATGTTTTCTGTTGTTGTTTTTAATCTTTTTTTTTTCAGATAACCAAACATTTGAGAAGTCAGATGCCTCAAATATGACAATTCCTGGCGTACCAATAGATGTCCACCCACATGAATCTGATAAAAGTATATGTTTCAATTTCTTTATTTGGCCCTTTTCTGAACATAATGAACAATAACACGTACTTAAGCATTGACCTGTATTGCAGATGCATGTAACTTGTTTTCGGGCAAATGGGTACCGGATTCTTCTGGACCTGCTTACACAAATACAAGTTGCCCTTTCATCGAAAGTGAACAAAATTGTATGAAAAATGGCAGGATGGATACAGACTATCAGCATTGGAGATGGAAACCATATGAGTGCGAAATGGCCCCTTTTGATCCAAATAAATTCTTGGAAACAATGCGTGACAAATCATGGGCCTTTATTGGTGATTCTATACTCCGTAACCATACACAATCATTGGTCTGCCTTCTCTCAAAGGTACAGATTAAAATTACAGTGGATGATAATGATATGAACAATTACCATGGTAATATATGCACTTATGCATGCATACATGCAAATGTGCATACACTCACATATACAATATGTGAGGTGAATGACATGCTTCCGTAATAACATGTCCAGCAAAAATACATGAACCTGAAGGAAGTTCTTAAAAAGTGGCAAAGAGGTTAGATTAACTTGCTAGGTGGATTAGAAGAATAATGCAGATTGGCTGGTTTTGCAACGGTTTTGGCCATTGTGTAGATAGTTATGGAGTTTCATACAAGTTTGCTTTATGAAAAATGATACATTTTTTTCTCGCTCGTTCCATAGCTAGTTCATCTCTATGAGAAAATAAACGATCGAAACACTGGAAGTTCTACTCTTAACAACCATTCCAGACAATGAAAAATAGTGATAATCATTTTATGGATGGTTTATTTTTATTTCACCCCATTTTAACATAGAGAATTCTAAGGAAACCTTTTCCACAACCCAACCCACTTTGTATTATTATTTCAGCAAAACTGTCATTCAGTCAGTTAAAACTGATCTTCTAAACTGATTCCTTAATCACATGCAAGCATTTCACTTAAAATTTTGAAACTCTAATCAATCAAATTTTTGATGCATTAATACTGCACAAATCTAGTTCATTTAAAAGATAACATGTATATTATAATTGATAACTTCTATTCATTTATTTGGATTTTTTGCAATTTCACCACTTTAGTTATATTAGTCCAAATATGATTTTGATTTGTATATTTATACCTTGAGGATAATCTAATAAAGAAATCGTCCAAATATGTGAAACTGTACCTAACAAAAGTATGATAAATTACGTCTAGACTTCAGTTAGGAGTTCTATTATGTTTATGACTTACGAGAGATTTCATGGTATTGGATTTGATCGTTAATGAACATTCGTGAGAGTATTTATGGTTGATTCTATAATATGTAAAACCATGCTTGAAAGTTTAGTTTTCACGAAGTTTTGATATCTATCCTAAAACTGTAGAGTTATGTAAATATCCAAATAGATTGCATACCTTATGTTAAACCAATTATTTTAAAAATAATTTTCCAAAATAAAAATAGAATTAGAAGATTACATCAATTTGCGGCAAACTATACTTTGATTTTCTTTTTTATATGTATAAAGTGAATTTCCAATAAAGATAAGTAATGTTTAAAACTATATAAGTTAACAGTTTTCTCTCTCTCTCTCTCTCTCACTATATATATATATATATATATATATATATATATATATATATATATATATATATATATAGGGAGCGGCTATTGAGACACAAAATTGAACACAAATCAAGGGACACAGAGTATTAGCCGTTGGATCATTTTGTCTTTATGTGGAGAGGTGCAAATCATGGGAAGATCCAATGGTGGTAATGCATTGTGTCACCAATTGTGTCTATGTTTTGTGTCCATTTAGACTTTCCCATATATATATATATATATATATATATATATATATATATATATATATTTAAATCATATAAAATCATAAGTATTTGAAAATTTCCTTTTAGAATAAATAACATGAAATCAAAGTTATTTTTATTTTAAATGTTCAAAAACAATTATTTCAAAAAATTCAGGGTTGGAGATTCGAAAAACAAAATTCTATCATGCAAGCTGAAAGAAACATCAAATTTACACTAAACCGATTTTGGCTGGTTTTCGTAGCTTCTAAAATCAGCGTTTTAGAAAACTTATAAATATCGGTTTTCATAACATCTCATTAACAAAGCTGTACAAAACGGTCAAAATCGGTGTAAAAAAAACTTCTAGACGCTGCTTTTTAGTTTGTGTTTCATGAGCCTCGAAACACAGTAATCTTGTAATAATACAAACAATAAAACAGATAGTTTATACTTGTGATGCTGGCTTATTAGGAGAAATTAAATTTGAATTAATAAGTCACATGGACATGTTATGAATTTATTATGCCTCAAATAGGTTTTACAATTTTATAATATTTATTTGAATGAAAAATTAACATTTTAGCCTACTCCTTTAAGGTCGTCATGTAATCTGAAGCAACAAGCATCTTTTTGGCTTTTTAATGATTGGTAGCGTTAGGAATCATCTTGTCTGTCAAAGGGTTGCGAAAGCATCTGAAGTGATATAAACCAAGTTCGAGAACTCAGTTTTGGTCATTTGGAAATTTCTTAGTTTCAGCCAGTTTTGAAATTTTTAAAAGTTTAGGTTTTAGTTTGATTCTGCTCAGGATCCTGAACATTCAGTCTCACATTACGCCCAAGGTTTTAAATCTCGGATATCGGTCACGTTTCGTTTTGGCAATTTTAGAGACTTGATCTCGTATCGGGGGAGATCTTGATGAGATAAGTCCAACTCGGGTGTACGTCTCGGATTTTCATCTCGGGTCTGAAAGTTCATATCGAAACAATCTCGTGGTACATGATATGCTAAAAAATGATATTCTAACATAGTGATTTTTATGAATGCTATTATAAACATAGCAACTTAAACTAGAATTGCAAAATCATTTCATTATTCTTAATTTACAAAAGATCATTAATACTTTAAATCGTAATATGCTTAAAATAGAAATATGACACAATGAAAATAGAATAGTGCTTACAACATATGATCCATGAACATGAATTATTGTTAGACATAAAACATAACAATGGTCCAAAACATTAAAAAGTTCAACATAAGTAGAACATAAAATACATAATTTCACTGGTAAAATGTATGTAAAAAAGATGAATATGAAAATCTTAAGCATAGTAGAACATATGATATGGTCATTAAACATGCAAAATGTTAAATAGTAGGATATTATCGTGGTTTGATTTGAGTTTTTTAATTATTGTTCTGGTCCAGGCACGGATTTAAATTTTAATAAAGAAGAACAAGATCTCGGACAGTATTCCAGTATCTCGTCTCGATTGATATATCATTCGATATCATTATATCTCGGGCGATATTTTCAAAAGGAGATTTACAGTGAGATTTGCGGTTTGGTTTCGGGAGGAGTCCAAAACGAGATATCGGAGGAGATCTCCAGCGATATTTTTCGAGATCTGAAACTGTGATTACGCTTTTATTTCGCCACTGGAGTGCTAAACCTTCATATTGTCCCTGAATGCAACACGATTGGAGATGCTCTTATATACCATTTCAGATGCAATTTGAGATTTTTAGGACAACCGAGCAGTACGAATAGCATGACAAAGAGATCTAGGTCCCCCTTCCCCCTTTTCCTCTTACCTTCCTCATAAACCTTATGGTTATAGATTCTTTTTTTATTCCTTAATAATTTTATCTTTCTAGTCCAAAGATGAAAGGGAATAAGATACTGTAGCAAACAACTAATATGCACAGGTATGAACCATTCTTGTTTGATATTTGATGTATTTGCGAACAAATTTTAGTATACCTCTTAGGATTGTCTTTGATGGGTGGAAAAACAACATTTTTTTTTATCAAATTCGAAACATAAAACGTGGGAGGTGATTTGGTGTTTTAATAGTTTGATAAATTGACATACGGCTTCACTGTCATTATTGTGCTTATGTCATGCCTTGATTTTGACTTTTGCATCAGTTAAACTGAAAACAACAAATTATGTAGCAGAAAGGGACAATGTTTGCATAATACTAACGTTTTTCCTTTATTATTCTTTGTTTTATTTAGTGAGCCCGCCATTAGAGAATCCAAATTCTACCGTTACTTTACCTCCTCGGCTCCCTCCAAGCACTAGTGAACAACAGCCCATCAAAGGTAATATTGTGCCTTTTGCTTCTCGGTCCCCTCTTTTTGCACCTTGCTTGTCTGTTACTGATAAGTGCATTACTGTTCTTGGTATGCATCTGTTATTGCATATGATTGATCCGTCTCAATCAACCATTTTATGAGGTTTAACCGAACTGACCTGTGGTTGCATTTTTCTGAGTAACGCCAGCAGCTCACTATCCCATTCATGATTTTCATTTAAGCTATTATTGTTGTGTATATGCACATTTCTTAGTCCTTGCTCAAAATATGTGCTATTGTTCTTGCAATTTACTCTAATCTGTCTTCCATATCACTATATTAAGTTGCTGATTGTTGCGTTCTTGTTATGTCCACGTTCTTACAAATTACAACTTAGATAAACTTCCATGGTAACACACATAGTTGTAGAGCCCAGATTAGCAATTCAGCATGCACGGTAACTGTGAAACCAAGAAATGGCTCAAAGAATTTATACTGAATACTTAATAACTTGGTTAATACGACCACCTCATCCTTATTTAGATACAACCTACGACAAACAAGCTCGCTTTCTTACTTGCTTAAAGCTCAGAACTTTATCACTTCAACGCTCCTTTTGAGCTCTTTACTTTTAACATGTGCTGAGAAAAAACTGGAAAAAAGATTCCCTTATCACATTATTCTTAATTGTAAACTAAAAACTCATTTACAACCATTAGTCCTTAGCATTGCTATAAAGCATCGCATATCTATCATGAAGTAAAATATCTCTCTTTGTTTTCTTTAAAATACATCGTCGCACAAGTCCACACTTTTGGCATCCATATATTGGTTGTACACTTTTGTTATTGACTTTTGTTATTTGTTTCTCATAATTTCTCCGTGTCTCACTTTCAAACAATGCTTCATGGTTTATCCAAAATCATAACTTGCATGTGATTTTTGCATTTTTTTATGTAATCTATGCTGAATGAAGGATTGCGGAAGGAAGATACATCATTTAGGCTGATTGCACAAATATTTTGAATATTATCTTGCATTATCTTCATTCATAATAAGGTGACAACTGCTTAATATTATGTTTTCTGTTGTTTTTTCATTCTTTTTTTTTTTTCAGATAACCAAACATTTGAGAAGTCAGATGCCTCAAATATGACAATTCCTGGCATACCAATAGTTGTCCACCAACATGAATCTGATTTTCGAAAACTCCGATTTTGGTCATACGGACTCCGATTTTCGAAAACTCGGACTCTATTTCGCGTATTCTTCCGAGACGAACGCAATGGCACAGCCCGTTTCCCTTGATTCAGATTTTATCATTTAATTCTGCCTTGATTTATGTTATAACATGTTATTCAAAATATGGGTTGTTACATTCTCCCCTCCTTAAAGGATTTCGTCCCCGAAATCTCCAAGTTAGGAAGAACGTATCCTACCATCCATCATCCATCTACTCACAACATCATCCACGAGAAATCATTGTCCTTAAAGAATTCTAAATGCTGTATGAACATATGCAAAGGTGTGTGTATATGTACTTATCTAATGCAAAGATCAGGCGGTTACTGATTCAGTAAACCTCCTTAATGCATATGTATGTAAGTGAAATGAGTCCATATGTATGCAAATTCCTAACATAATTTATAATATCTACATGAGTGCACATAACATTCATCCATATGCAACATCCATGTGATAGCACAACAAGTTTCAACCATGAATAAGTATAAGCACTCATGCATATGCAATATGAAAGTGTGTGAGCCGATCTTAGTGCCTAATGTGTATCATGCATCCATAAGTATCCACTTGCAAACACTTGCAACCACTTGCAGACATCAAGCATAACATGTTTCAAACACATGTTTCATGCAAAGGGTTTCTACCTACGGTTCTCACGACAAGATTATCGAAGTAACTAGATAAACGAGATAAACATGGATGGCAAAAGAAAGATATGTTAAGAGATCGAGAATGTACCCTCAAAAAGAAATGGGTAAAGCCCACGCATCTTCTCCTCGGTTTCCCAAGTTGCGTCCTCTTCGGCTTCACTCCACTGAACCTTCACCAACTTGACTTATCGGTTCCTTAGCTTCTTGATCTCTGTTCCCAAGATACAAATCGGAGCTTTCCTCAAGGTTTCTTCTTTCTCTACCTCCACGTCTTTGAGAATGCTAGGCTCAACCACTTCCGCTGACTCATGTAGACACTTCCGAAGATGCGAGACATGAAAGACATTATGCACTCCGGCCAGTTTCTCTGCAATTCCACCTTATAAGCCATCTTCCCAATCCTCTCTAAAATAGGGAAAGGTCCTACGAACCTTGGTGCTAGCTTCCCAACTGCTCCAAAACGAACCACATTTCGTAAAGGAGAAACCTTTGCGAAAACCATGTCTCCAACTTCAAATTCCAAATCTGTCCTTCGCATGTCAGCATAGGATTTCTGTCTGTCTTGGGCCGCCTTCATCCATCTTCGAATCAACTCTACCCTCTCGGATGTGTCCCTAATCATGTCGGGCCCAAGTATAAGCTCATCTGTCGTCTCCCACCAACAGGTTGGTGACCTACATGGCCTCCCATACAAAGCCTCGAATGGTGCCATCCCTATGCTTGCCTGATAGCTGTTATTATAAGCAAACTCCACAAGAGGAAGATGATCTTCCCAAGTGCCACCAAAGTCAAGAATGCACATCCTCAACAGATCTTCTAGTACCCTATTTACCCTTTCTGTCTGACCATTTGTCTGTGGGTGATAGGCCGTACTTAGATTCAATCGCGTACCCATTGCTTCTTGCAAACTGTTCCAGAACTAGCTAGTGAAGATTGGGTCACGATCGCTAACTATGCTAGAAGGAACTCCATGCAATCGCACTATCTCTTGAAGATAAACAGATGCTAGCCCTGACGCGGTCCTCTTGCTCTTCACTGGGATGAAGTGAGCACTCTTCGTAAGTCTATCAACTATGACCCATATGCTCGTATTCCCTTTCCTTGACCTAGGCAATCCATCCACAAAATCCATAGAAATACTTTCCCACTTCCATTGCGGGACCTCTAATGGATGTAATAGCCCACCGGGTTTCTTCGACTCGGCCTTCACTTGTTGACACACCATACATCTAGAAACAAAATCTGCCATGACCTTCTTCATTCCGTCCCAAAAGAAGATGCGCTTCATATCCTTGTACATCTTATCTCCTCCGGGATGAATCGTCATCTTCGAATGATGCGCCTCTTCAAGGACTCTATGCACCAAGTCTCCCACTCGAGGAACACACAATCTTCCATCGCGACTTAGCCAACCCTTGCCATCAATAGTATATCTCGCAAGGTGACTAGACGTCTCTCCACGAATCAACTTGTCCATGATCTCAACTATCTGCGGGTTTTCTTTCTGCGAAGTCCCTACTTGATCAAGAAGTGTAGGTCTAAGCTCGAGAGATGCCAACGTGCCAGTCATCGACTCAACAGCAAGTGCAAAATCAAAGGTTGCTAAGAACTCTAGATTCTTCATCTCAACAAACAAAGGGCTCAAAGCCAACCTTTTCCTGCTTAGCGCATCCGCCACAACATTACCCTTGCCAGGGGTATAAGCTATATCAAAGTCGTAAGACGCCAAGAATTCCATCCACCTTTGCTGCCTGAGATTCAAATCCTTTTGCAAAAAGAGATACTTCAGAGACTTATGATTAGTATATAACTCGAACCTTTCGCCTAGAAGATAATGGCGCCATGACTTAAGTGCAAAGACAATCGCCGCCAACTCCAAATCATGCGTGGGATAGTTTCTCTCATGAACTTTAAGTTGTCTACCCCCATAACATATCACTCTTCCTTCTTGCATCAGAACTGCACCTAACCCCGTGCCACAAGCATCGGTGTACACGGTAAACATCTTACCACCATCGGGTAATGCTAGAACCGGAGCTGTGGTGAGGGCTCTCTTGAGCCTCTGAAAAGCAAGCTCACACTCTAAGTCCCATGCAAAGACTAAGTTCTTCTTCGTTAACTTAGTAAGAGGGGCTGAAATCTTAGCGAAGTCCTTGATGAACTTCCTATAGTAGCCAGCCAGACCGAGAAAGCTTCTTACTTCGGTTGCATTCTTCGGAGCCTTCCAGTCTTGAACCGCAACCACTTCCGCGGGATCCACAGCTATGCCTTGCTTAGAAACTATATGTCCAAGAAACCGAACTTCCTTTCTCCAAAAATGGCATTTGGAGAACTTGGCCTTCAATTGATGAGCTCTAAGCGTATCCATCACTTCATTGAGATGTCTAGCATGTTCTTCCTCGTCCTTTGAGAAGATCAGAATATCATCCACGAATACAACCACAAACTTGTTAAGGAACTCCCTGAACACCCTACTCATCAAATCTACGAAGTAGGCGGGTGCATTAGTCAAACCGAATGGCATGACCAGCCATTCAAAGAATCCATCTGGAGTCCTAAACACAGTCTTGTCAATACTATCTTCGGCCACTCTAAGCTGATGGAAACCGGTAGCTAGATCGAGTTGAGAGAAAACAGAAGCACCAACAAGCTGGTCGAAAAGATCATCAATCCTCGGTAACGGGTGCCTATTCTTCTTTGTCAGCTTGTTCAACTCACGATAATCAACACATAGACGAAGCGAACCATCCGCCTTAGTAGCGAATACCACAGGAGCACCCCATTCAGAAATGCTTCGCCTAATGAAATTCTTCTCAAGCAACTCCTTGATTTGCTTACTAAGCTCTTTTCTCTCTCGCGGGGCCATGTGCCTAACGGGCAATGAAACTAGCTTGGCATTATCAACAAGATAAATGCGGAAATCTATCTCTCGTTTAGGGGGTAACCCCTTCACCTCTGCAAAGACATCAGGATATTCTCGGACCACCCTCACAGATTGCAAATCATCGATGGACAGGTCGAGGGATTCAAGATAACATAACATGACGGGATCTCGAGGGTTACAAGAAATTTCTAGGGTATTACCGAGGCGAGTCATAAGCCTCACTACCCTATGCTCACAATCAAGAATGGCTCCATGACGGGACAACCAATCCATGCCCAAAATCAACCCATATCCCAAAAACCCAAGAACATAAGCATTACACATGAACTCTACGGTCAAGATAGAGATTTTCAAATCCACACAAATCATAGATAAATGGGCGGAACCCCCAATTGGATTTGAAACACAGACGGGATCCTCAACTAGACTAGTACTTAGGTGCAACTTTTCAACAAGATCAGAAGAAATAAAACTATGCGATGCGCCAGAATCAAACAAGGTGCGAACAGGAAAATCAGAAATGTAAACAAGGCTCTCTACAGAAATACTACCTCGACCAAGAACTGGAGCGGTGTTGAGAGCATGCACTTGCCCTCCAGAAGATCCTGCACGCTGAGTTTGTCCTTGTCCTTGCTTCTTAGGGCAATCCTTGCTAAAGTGTCCAGTCTCTCCACAATGGAAGCATTCGCCCAACTTACTCTTCTTCTTCCTACAATCTTTGGCCAAGTGTCCAGCGATCCCACAGTAGTTGCACTTCCTTTTCTCCCTTGCCTTGTTATTGTTGTTGCCCTTGTTGCCCTTGTTGTTCTGATTGCCTTAATTGCCTTGATTGCCTCCCCACTTGGAGTCTCCTTTCTTGGTTTGAGTCTCATTAGCCTTGACTTCTTTCTTGCTATTCTTATCATCCCCTTGAAGCAATTCCATATTCACTAAGCTCTCAAAAGTGGCCCCCATGGGTATATGAGATATGGCCAAACCTCGCACTGGCTCATTCAATCCTTGAGCAAAGCGTAGAGTCTTCTTCTCGGCTGTGTTAACCATGTCTAAGCCGAATCGAGCAAGCTGGTTAAACTTATTCACATACTCCTTGACAGTCATGTCCCCTTGCTTTAAAGATATAAACTTCTCCATCTGAAGATTCGCTTCGGCAGAAGATAGAAACTTCATCATAAATCTTCCTCTAAAGTCATCCCAATTCTCAATGGGCCTAGTAGCGGAGGTAACTTCCCACCAATAAGCAGCTTCCTCCTTCAAAAGCCATACTGCCAACAACACTTTTCTTTGATCATCAATGCCAAAGATAGCAAAAAGGTCTTCAGTCTCCTTCAACCAATTCCTTGCCTCAACAAAAGTCTCTGTCCCAACAAAGTTCTTGCCACCCATCGCCTTAAAGTCCTTGCAAATCTTGGCGAAGTCTGCTTGCGGATGCTGAGGAGGAGGAACCTCAACTACGGGAGGAGGAGGGGGAGGAAAGTCTGCAGGGCCTGCACCATTGGCCCTAGCCTCTAAGAACCTACGGAACCATCCGGGTATGGGTATCCCCTCGGGGAGGTTAAGATCGGCCATGCTGAAAAAGGAAAAGGAAAAGATAGATTCAGAACGAGGAAACAAAGGATAATGCTAATGGCTTTTTGGGGAATAGCCTTTTAAAATAAACTAGACTTTTTCATTGGAAAAATACTTCTTTTAAAATCGGTTTTGAAAATAGTTTTTCAAGAGATTTAAAACTTCTCTTAAAAACTTTTGCTTAATCTTGTAAACCTTATGCTCTGATACCAAATGTAACACCCCACCTCCGCCACTGTCACTCTTGCAAGGACACTAGCTTTGGAGGGGCGTTAAACGAGGTAAACATGCATGCAGATATCACAAGACAGAACATATAAGTAAAATAGAGTAAATAAAGCAGCGGATAAAATACCATTTCCAAAACCATAGTCAAGTTACAACAAAGTACTTGGTCATTATTTTTCCAACAAAACAGAGTCTAGAAACATAATACTGAAAAACTGAAAATAACATAAAGTATTATCCCCAAAATGACGTGGTAAACCATAGCAAGCTCAATGTCCAAACCGTACATGAGCTAATCCAGCAAAAGATCCAAGCTAAGCAGTAGTGTTCCCTCCCTGAGAACCTGGGGGGGGGGGGGGAACAGAAGAAAAGAAGCGAAAGGAAAACAGGTCAGTCATAAAGACTGGTAAGTCCTACCTACTATTAGTATAAAAACTAATAAAGTTAACTGGACATGAGAAACTGAGATGAAGCATAAGCATGGTAAGTAAACTGGCATGATGAATAGTTAACATGATAGGTCAAGTGTGGCATCGCATATACAAGGTTAAATGTTGCACCAAGTGTACTAGTATTACAATCCATGTCAAGTCTAAACGAGAAGTGATCCCTTGGCCCAAGAGGCCCAATATCATGCGGTGACCTAAATCAAGGTCCAATACACGGTCTACGGCTCCCTATAAGCCTAACTCGTCAAGTGTCGGTGTCGTACGGCCCACTCACGAAATGTAGTCAAACTGTGCTAAGTCCACCCTAGGGTGTATCAAGTCCTAGGGTGCCAACCACGGACACAAATCAAGCATGCACAGTCTAATCCTACTGGTGCCCGTGTCTGCTTTTTCAACTCCGGACTATGTGCACGACCATAGTCCGTCTGAACCCACACCGGCGCACCTACTCAGCCGTCGTTTTGGTCGCTTACATGTCAGCCCAGTAATCGTGCCCCACCCTAGCCTAGTCCCTAGGGTATCATGATACTATCAGGAGGGTTACTGCTGAAAAGGACCGCGCAACTAGGGTTTCCTAACGGGTTAAATGTGGTTAACCTGATCCAATCAAGCATCAAGTTGGTTAAGTGTGCCCAATGTTCATGACTTAACCCTACCAACCCATCGTGTTCATATTGGTTAAGTATTAACTTAACCCTACCAACCCATCGTGTTCACATTGGTTAAGTATCAAGTGGTCCATGACTTAACCCTACCATGTGTCATTAATTAACTTAATGCACCGTAACCTCTCACATTAGACCTTGTTGTGGTTACTAGTTAAGCCGGGCGGGTCCGGGTAGCTTTACACCACAACTTAGTCTAACCTCGGGTTTTGGCACAACATGACCAACTACTCACATTGGGTCCTATTGTTTGTAGCTACTAGTTAGGCCGGTCGGTTCCGGGTAGATTTATGCTACGCACTCAGCCCAACCTCGAGTTGGCCATTCTCATGTTTTCTAAGTGTCATGTCCATCATTATGTTTACCAACATAATCACAAGTCAATGTTCATGTCATACTTTAAAACCATGTTTTCATGTCATTAATATTACCCAAACCCAACGCATTCCCATCGTATGAACGTTTCGCATAACATAACATAGATCAAAAGAGGGAACTTGGCAAAACATGACCAAAAAGGGCATAAGGTAATAAGGTTAGCCACAAGTTAAACATGGTGGCATATGAGGCACAAAGGTGTTCATGAACTTGCATAAAGGGTTATGAGCCTCAAAACATGCATAACATTCAAACTTAGCAAATAGGTGAAATATGGTCATAGATGGCATAGTATGGTGGCTAGAAGTTCGCATATAACTTCATATGCATGTTAACATAAAGGTTATGAGAGTTCTCATGTTGCATAATGCAACATTTCAACATAAAGCTTATAGCTTTTGGCCCACAAAGTCAAGATGATAACTCTACAACTTGCATAGGATAAATTTAGACATAACATGATAGTATCAAAGCATGAATCATACTTAAACCCAAACTCAAACTTGCAACATGTAGCATTTAACTTCATAGTTAGAATCTAAGAGTAGAATAGGGCTTACCATGCTATGAAGACTAATCAAAATATATTAAGATTGAGACGAAGCCACTAGCAACTCTAAAAACCCCCAAATAATAAGCTTCAAATAAAACCCTTGATTAAATATGAGGAAGATGCTTGCTTTGGAGAAGGAAGGTTGCAACTTTGGCTTTAAGGAAGCTTAGAAACACTTAAACAAGCTTAGAAGCTCTCAAATGGTTGAAGATGGAGATTATGACAAGAGGTTGGAGGCTATGCTTAGGAAACATTTTGGCATAACCTAGTTGCAAGATTGATTTATGAGTGTTTAGGAGAGGGTTAGGGGTCTTTTTATAGAGATTAGGATTAGTTTTAGCCATAGGATTAACCCCAAATCAGATCTAAGCCATCAGATTTCGTCACTAGCAAACAAACCAGACCCAAAGCTTGTCTTGGGGAGCAAGTCAGGTGCACCAGGCCAAAGTGGCCTGGCCACCTGTGTCGACTGCCATGTCGACAGGGCAGCGACCTGGTTGGGGGTGGTGTCGACTGGGCAGTCGACACCCTCTTGACCAGGGTTGACTTTTTGATTTTCCAATCTGTTTTGAACTCTGAAAGTTCTGAAAACTTCGACGGACCATATCTTGGTCATACGGACTCCGATTTTCGAAAACTCGGACTCTATTTCGCGTATTCTTCCGAGATGAACGCAATGGCACAACCCGTTTCCCTTGATTCATATTTTATCATTTAATTCTGCCTTGATTTATGTTATAACATGTTATTCAAAATATGGGTTGTTACAGTACCACTGGTACCTTATATAAAGTGTAAAAGTTAAGGAAGCATTTGAACATATTCTTGTAATTAAAAACTCATTTTTGTTGACTCATCAAGAAGTGGTATTGATTGCATGAATGCATTATGGTTCTCAACAAAGTTTATATATATATTTTTAATATATTGTTAGTTAGTTCATCAAAACTTGAATTATTTAAGTTAATCAATTGAACAGTTTCTAAACCGTCCCACGATGGTTTCAAAAGCAGTCTGGATCATGGATCATAGGTGCAAAACAACTAATTCCAACATACTAAAATATTTATTGTTTGGTGCTTTTGTTCTTTAAACCATGATCATTTAGGGGATGAGATTAATAGTGAATGGATAAAGCTAGGATGAGGAACATGTCAATTGGAATATACCAGGCACTTCCAAAATTAGAGAATTGAGATTTTCAAGTAATTGGCCAAATATCCAGTGTGATTAGTAAC
Organism: Allium sativum; assembly: GCA_030737875.1. Taxonomy (NCBI): domain Eukaryota; kingdom Viridiplantae; phylum Streptophyta; class Magnoliopsida; order Asparagales; family Amaryllidaceae; genus Allium; species Allium sativum. Next base: position 732,563,081 of record CM060924.1, on the reverse strand, counting down.
CTGATTAAGGATAGTTATATGGTTATAGCTTGGATGTTTACTAAGATCAAAATAACATACAATTTCTACAATATAATTGCTGCCTAGAGTAATTATATCTTGGATTCGTTAAGCTTTGAAAATATGAGTATGTGCTAGCATAATATGAGTGCAAACTATTGCTTGTTTAGCGTGTCCTTTCTTGATGTGTTTGGGTGTAAATGGTGTTCCAAAGCTTTCATAATATACAAGCTTTATAGAAGTATGAATACCGATTCTAAAGATGGCCATTGTATTGAAGAAACTACTATTAAATATAAATAGTAACGTTTAGAATGATAAAATTAAGGAATCTGGAAAAACATTAGTGCCTCCATGAATAAAACCGGTTATCTTTTTTAGGTTTCGCTTTTTTGTTTCAATTTAAAATACAAGTTTCAATTCCAATAAAAAAATGACTATAAAGTAACATTAAATAATATTATTATAGTGGTTTTAGATCTGCATTGTCTTTGAATTTTTTTCTTTTAGTGCTAGAAAAATTATTTTAAATGTTTGCATGATTTATCTTTATTTTATTATTGAAATTTCTATTATATTTGAATATTGGCTCTAACATATGCTTAGGATATTGAACCCAAGGCCTCCAAAAACAACTTGAGCTAGAAGTTCTACTACTTAAGACTGGTCATTTGTTTTTTTTTAGTACATCTGTTTTGATTATTCATCGAATTTTAACATAAATATAATATTGATATACAATGATAGATTCTTTATTTTGTTTTGAACCTGGTCTTTATTTATGTTTTATTTCCTCAAATATGTATTGTTTTAGTTGTTAGTTTATTTGCTGTTGGATAGTTTTCTTATCATGCACTTCATGGAGGTATACTATATAGTGCTAGAAACGAACAACATAATCTGTAAAATTTACACTTATTGTACCGTTTTAAAATTATAAGCAGTATATAGTGCAAAAAAAAAAAAAAAAAAAAAAAAAAAAAACGCCCCCATGGTTGATTTATTAACCCAACTCTAACGACAATTTGCCTTGTGTGTTGAGAATACAATCACGCATTGTACTTGCACAATTACTATTTGTGTTGGGGGACAATCCCTTAACAAATTATTGGGAGTTTACTCAGTTCCTCATTCATTTCCGATATCAATTTTCAGGAAATCTTACTGCTACAAATTCGTGGAACCAAACTGTATAAGTATGTGTGGGAATGGCTGTCTGATATGCGGTCATGTTATTATGGCGCATCAGCTTTCAATGGAAAAGATTCCTAAACTGATACTGCAGCCAGTTTATGTTGCTAGGGTGCCTTATTGTTGGCTAGAAATTTAGGTAGGGACGATAAATCATGCCTTGAAGCAACACTCGTTAACAATGTGAAATCCAATTGAGGTGGCGGCATAACTGTAGTGTCAGAGGGTGGTGAGCAAGTAGTTGATATGTTGGTACCCACATCGCCTTCAAAATCACATGGTTGCAATGCAGGTTCTTCTTCCTGTGTTGTAGCTCATCCGGACATGGTGATGTATTAACTATTATTTTACTAGCCTTGTTTACCAACTCTTGGTTCGATATTAGCAATAAGAAGCTGCTTGATGAAATTCGAGCTCATGTTTCATTTCAGAATACGCCAGATGTACTTCAGGAGGAGGTTAGTGTTCAATGTTTTCAAAAACAATGTTTTTTCCTGTTCTGGTCCATCAATGGAATTAAATTATAAGCCTATTTATTTAAAATATTTCCATGTACATTCAGATTTTGAAGTAAAAACGTGTTAGCTCTTGTCGTACCTTCAGTTTTAGTTGCAATCTAACATGGAAAAAATATCATATTAGACTTATCTTTAAAGGTATTATTAGAAAGACCATTTTTAAAACTATATGCATAGCCATTTTGCTGAATCTTTATAAAACCATTTTTTTTGGTTGCAACAGGCTGCTGCTGCTGCTTCAATACAAAATTGTTTTGTGCATCTGTGGATTGCTCTAATACAAAAATGCGAAGGGCGATTTCCAATTGTTTCAATGTCGCAGTTGACTGTTGCGGCCATACGATGATTTTTAATAAAAATGCAGCCAATTAGTTTAAGTTGTCAAAAACTCAATTATATTTGTATATGGTTTCAGAAACTGTCCTAATTTGTTCTTTTACATAACACAAGAAGTGTTTAGTTCCTATTTAAGGCTAAAAAAGAGAGAAAGGTGGTATTCTTTTCATAATAGGATTTTATAGCCTTAAAGTTGAAATGATGCATGCAATACTTATGATTCATATTGAAACTCAGTTTATGTTGTCTTAACATATGTACTACTTGATTTTATATGTGAATTATAAAGCAAATTTCGATTGAATTTATATATCCTAATAGGATTTTCTTTTATTTGAACATGGATAGTTGTGTAGATAGTTACTGAATTATATAGTCTACAACTAATCACATTCGTTGTAGGCTCTACACCTGCCCAGGCAACTAATGTTTTTGAATATAACGTGCCTTGAACAATGAATCTTAGTCACAAATTGTTAGTTTTTGTCTGGTTTTATATTGCTGCATCTAAACTGCACCCTAGAACAGCTTGATGACCTTAATCTTGCTGTTATGTAATTTGATGTCGAAAGCATTCTAATCCAATTTTCCAATCTTCACGGATAGTACAAGGCCGTTGTAAGATGTGCAACCATGCAACAGCAAACACAACAAATCAGTATTAAGTGACCGGATAGCTCGCCACCCCATAAATATGACGTGCGAGATCGCTAGCATCCGCGATTGTCCGCTTCATTTAAGTAGTAAGTGCATTAGAGTCTGCCTTGAGATACAATATTAATTGTCCATATCTTATTTTTACTACAATATCATTTGATAAATTTAAATAAATTAATTTAATAATGGAACAAATTTAAAAAATGCAATACATTTTTAAATCAATCATATTATTATCGATAAATTTAAAATACATTTTTTTAAAATTATATAATCAAACGGTCGGTTTTCCCACCGTTGTGCGGTTATACTAGTAAATTATCTTAGCTCGGGTCGACATATCCCGGTTCAACATAGTTGAACCGGGCGTCACTGATCCGGACACCAGATGATAGTAAGATGGTGACATGGTATGTCCATCTAATGAACACCGTTTCGAAATAAAGGTTGAGCGGGTATTTGCCGAACTAAAGTATATTGATTTGATGTTTGATGTTAGGGTCGCCTGTACCGAACCGAACTTCACCGAGCCAAAATCCAAGTTTTCCAATCACATATATTCGGATGCTTCACCACTTTAAGTACGTAAATTTTAGCTCTCCTAAGCCTATGTCCATGTCCTAAACACTCCGATTGTCGAAAATCCAAAGTGCGACTGCCTTGTAAAAAGGAGGGTACACTAAATTAATTTAAATGAATTAATTCTTTAATTAATTTTGTATTAGTATTCCAATACAACTTTTATATTGGACATTTCTACTATAAACTTTATAGTGTAACACATATTTCTTATATATGTATATTTTATTAATTAATTAACCTTTAACTATTTTTTTTTGTTAAATTATATCAATTTCAAATTTTCTTTTACATATATACATGTATGCTTATGTTATCTTAAACATTTTAGAATAGCATAACATATACCAACATACTATCATATAAGTATTAATTAATTAACTCATTTAATTTATTTATTTTGTTAATCTTATTAATAACCAAGTGTGAACCCGTGCTACACATACGGCTTAAGTGTTAATAATCTTTATGTATATAAAAACATTCTATTTTCTAATATTTATATTTGTTGAAAATTTGAGTCTTAAAGATTGAGACTATATCGTAAATTAAATTCACTGCATAAAGGACACAAAAAAACCAATGGATTAAACATACTTTGCACACAATATCAATCACTTTTATTTAATTGGCTCAACAACAAACGTTTTTAGGAAAAAAAACACATTCCCATTCGATTACACACTTGAATCAATAACACATACATATTGCAAGAATGCATAGTTTTTTTTAAGTGATAGCATAGAATTATCTATGATTAATGCAGACGTTATACAAATACATGCACTTAAATTCTTTTCTTAGAAAACGTGAAATGAACTGATTATTTTGGTTCAGATGAGAAAGCCGACAAAGCAAAAGGAGATATCAGGCCTAGCCACAGAGGCTACAAAATAAGAAAACCTATGAACAGTGACTAAATTTTATTTTAATAGAAGCTCCTTGCATTGACTCATAAAATCAAATAAAAATGAATCTTGCAAATGCAAAGCATTGAATGATGAAATACGGTGAACAATTTTAAAACTCGATGCCAGCTCCTGCATTTATGCCATATGTTGCTGATGGGCTGGGCTACCGCAAATCTTTTAGGTTGTTGATTTATGAAGCTCCACACTTCCACATGCGACATTGCAGTTGTAAAAGGCCACCTTGCTTCAGGGTTTGCTGATACGACAAAATAATTCAGTTTCTTAACCAAGAGTAAATTAATAAAAATAAAATAAAAGGGGCTCAACCAAACATCAGAAAGTTTTCTATGGCTCATGTCAGTGAAGTATAGTAAAATGCAAAGCATTTATTAGGTTAGAGTTCTTTTGTACATTTGCAAAAAAATATAAGATGACTAATCAGCTATTTGTTTTGCAAAGAAAATAAATTCTTGAAAGCATCCAAAATGAAGTATCCACATTTCGTACTACTGCTAAGTCAAACAACAGAATCCCTTCGTATTAAGATGCCACGACTGAAGCTATTTCTCCATGCGTTTGTGCGTTCTTGGGACATCCTCATGGCATTAGCATGAGGGCTTTTATTCAGTTGCTAATACAAATACGTGCTTCCACAAACATGTTGTAGCCATCATGAATCCCAAAGTATCCACCAAGTCAAAAATGTTTTAAACTATGGTCAGCTCATGTCACTTTAATTCTACTCGCACTTCCATTACAACTTGGTGATTTCCAGGAATAATGCATATTTGCATTGTATCACTAATGCATAAATTAACAAATACTTATGCTGATGGAATCACAGTTTACACCCTGAACATGCAAAACCCATTAAACCCCAACTAAAAAATTTCCAAACATAATCAGCAAAATCAAGGTAATGAATGATACATGTTATGCCACAGTGCAGCAATCGAAATTAATGAGCTACAAGCTGGTTTCATGAATAAGTTGAAAAGGAAGCGCATTCTAGAAGTCATTATACTACATGCCTTCTGCCTTATCATTAGAACAGGATGGTTGAATTCCACTATATTCAAAACACTCCTTTCTCAATTATTAAGCTCACATGAGAAAATAAAACCCTTCTTTTTTTGAATTTATAGGTACCCGCAGGACCAAACATATCGGTGAATATCATACATTGGAAAAGCAAGGAATTTCATGGTATAAATACATGAACATAGGTACTACATAGGTACTTCACTAAAATATAAAGCATAAAAATTTCATGAATGATATAATAATGTTTCTAGACACATAGCAGGAAGTTGCTTATAAATGGTAGAACGATGTTAAGGAACATTACCTCTTCACCATTGACCAATAATGCATTCATGTCCACAGTTACAGTTTATTCATCGCTTGCAACCAGCCTGGTAATGTTAAAAAGTGTACCACAAAGGTAGATATAAGAAGAAAATTTTCGATATCTAGGCAAATCAAAGGTTTCCCTAAAAAAACCGGAGACAAATGCATGGAATCTATTAATTGCACAAGATACTCATGTCATTAAGGTTTAACAAACTGCTATTTATTTTTTTCAAATTGGATTTTAACTATCCAGTCAATTTTCGTTATTTTGGGGGTGTGGGTCGGGGTGGGTCAGATGTCGTCGGTATCTATTATTTCAAAATCTTAAGATTCTTTACTGTGTTTTAGATGCTTGTAATTTTCCCTCTGATGAGGGATGAATATATACAGTAAACTACTTGAAAATATAGTACAGATGTAAACTTTTATTTTTCTTACACTATTTATGTTTCATAGTTCACATAAAATTCTAGCATAAAAGTATATGTTGTAACCAAAAGAATTGATACTAAAAATATAACAGTATATATAATGTAAAGTAATTTATATTTGAATGTAATTATTGTTATAATTATGTTAAACTTTGGACTACAGGGAGGAGCATAGAAAGAACCAGGTCATTTGGGAGTCTGCAGATTGTCATTACTCATCAAATATGCCAACTTAAAATGCATTTCGAAATTGAAACATGAAAAGGCTCAATTAGATGGAAGTAAAATAGAATATGAATAGCAGAATCAAAATCTTGTAAATGTAAATATTGTGTGCATAAGGAATTAAGGATTACCTATTTTACATCAATTCCGCATGGTGGTTAACATTGAAAATATGGGAATTTGCCAAATTTTACTATTTACTAAAAGGAAAAAGAGTCATTCTTCCTTATCAAACTTTAAATTTGACCATTTCCTTGTGAAATTGAGATTTGGAGGTGCACACTATTCCTCCAGCACTGCTCTTGTAACTGAATGAATATTCTTTTATCTAATACTTTAGGCATATTACCAAGTAGATATATGGGAAAACTGATTGAACTTAAAACAAACAAAAAAAAATGCTGAGTTTTTTATTATATAAAGAAAGCTAAATGGTATATCTTCTGAACTGCATTTAGATTGATAAAAACAAAGAGAATTATCGACATATAATTAGCAAACATAAATTCCCTTTTAGTATAAAGGAATTGACATAACAATAATTTAAGTAGGAACCAAGGTTCGATTGTCATATTTACATTCAAAAATATCCAATAATGGAATAACTGCTAATAAAGAATTAACATATCAAAGGCTATTACTCAACCGTGCAATTTTGTTACCATTGTAAGTGTACCATAAATGCCCTTTTTATTACATTATAATGGCTATATATCAAAATACCAATTACTCATACAAAAAATAATAAACACATATGAAGTAATTAATATGAGTTTCCATTCTTGATGGCAGTAGCAAACATTATAAAATATAACCAAACACTGACCAAAATCCGATCAACCCAAGATGATGAACATTATAAAATGAAATTATAAACAAATGTCTTCGAAGCTTATTAGAGTTTCAATACCCAAAAAGTTGTCTCCTTTTCAAACTGAAAAACGAAAACAAAATAAACAGGTGACTGAATTTTAGAGTAAACTTATGGAATTTTTTTAAATATGAATTGAATACACATACTCAAGCAATGCCAAAATGGAAGTATATAGCCGAATTATTGATTATTACTTTTCATTAATACTAATGGGATTTCCTATTATGTGTTATGTTATAAATAAAATAATATTAAAGACATAAAAGCAAATGGGAAGTTGTTAAATTTGAGGCACTAATTGCAAAATCCATATTTCTAATGAAGTTGTGTACTTGTTGTTTTCTATTTTAATTCAGGCAGTACATAATAAACCAATTTATGATAACACAAAATAGTGCAGAAAAATCCAACTCTCTTTATACTCTATTTTAGTAGTCATCCTTTTACACTCTACAGCATATACAAAGGGAAAATTTTAAGATGTTCATGGTTGAAAAAACAGCATATTTTATGGCCATCAATATGATCATAAGTTCAACCAATTTTCAAGTTTTCATGGTCAAACAACAAAGTCATTTAAAGAACAAAGCAAACTATGACTGTAGTGCAGGAAAACCATATAATATTTACCTAGCACATTTAGCAAACTATGACTGTAGTGCAGGAAAGTCATTTAAAGAATCATCTCTATCATTTAGCAACTCACGATCGAACCCATCACAATTTTTTTTGAAAGTTAGTAGTTAAATAAAACACTTTTTCCTGGAGATGAGAAGGAAACACTAAACACTTAATGGATGGTAGCAGGTTACCTCTTCCTTTTGAACTTTTTTAAATAGCAAAATAATGTAACATTATCCTTCTATCCTAATAATTAACTTCCATGCAAGCAAATACGTAATAGAGAATTAGCTTATATTTATCATTTATGTAGGGAAAACAAAAACCACCATACACTGAACAATAAATGGAAAGGAATCATTAAACCCTCATGTAGTCCGTGGAGTTGGAGGGGGTAAAAGTATCTCGTTCATGGCCCTCTTTGGTTGAGCGGCCCAACAGACCAGGAATTGCATACATATATAGCGTAAAATTGCTGTTTGCATTTGGGAATGATTGCAGAAATGCAACTGTTCGAATTATAAGATATGTCAGCATAATAACATACCATGTTTATAAACTTTGGAAGAGGAGATGCCGCTTTTTCAGACAATGTCACTTCTTTTCATCTTATTAAAGCGTTTAGCTATAGAGGAACAAACCTATAGCACTTTAAACACTGACTCTTTGGGAAATAGGGCTTTGTAGCAAGAAACATTAGACATACCGTTATCCTTAAGTACACATGGATGATCGATTTGCTCGATAGGTATGAACACATGAACAGAAGCAGGCGTATTGAACGTAGGGTAGAAGGAACAAAGGATATGACAATGAGGTCACATCTGACGATGGGAAAGAAGATTTGCATAACGGTTGAAGCAGCGAGGTTATGAATTTTGCATATACAACAGGGATGAGGATTTATTGTTCACTGTGGTAAACTCCTTAATGCTTGCTGAAAGCAAGTTTGCAATAGAATGGTTGTACTTTGTTGAACACCTGCAGAAAAGCGGGCAGAAAGCAAAGGACCTGTAGGCTACAGGTATGCAGTGTTAATTTGGAGCAAGAGGGAAATCATTTATCTAGTTCCTATCCATGAATAAACTAAAGGAAGAATTACAGAAGCGGTATATGAAGATGAGATTCCACTCGTGTATCGAAACTTTACCTGCTTGGAAAGCAGTCTCATTGTTCGGTTGTGAATCAGTGATTGAGTTAACATTTTCAACTGTTAAGCCAAAAAAATCAACGTTATTTGGTAGCGGCTCCATGGTTGATTTGCAGTTCTTATCATTACCATATCTCTCTTCATACTGAAAGAGGACGTCGACGCCAAACAGGAAAAAGGCCGCTTTTAATATTTACATCTCAATATTTACTCCGTTGGAAAACAGTTCAAGCCGAACAGGGAGTTGAACTTTTAGCATACACTTCAAGTTTTTCAAATGGAAGTTTAGTCCCAAATAGTCCTGTAATTTAGGTAAAGCGAGCTTAATAAGGTCCAAGAAAACAAACATCTTATTGTATTTTGGAGAATACCATAGGTGCTGACACAGTGCTACTGTTCGGGTATAAGTCGGACTTCTTTTCTTAAAAATTGAAATATGTCTATGTCAACCAAACTTTTTGAAATTAGGCCATGAAAACAAAATTGGATATCAAAGTTTGAGTTTGAGATATCAAATTTTCCCATAAATATGAACTGAACCTACTTTATTTTGGATCCCACGTTAGACTGGAAGGTGCACACAAAAAAACACACTCTCTCTGTTCGGAAACTTAAATGGAGGACACAAAGCCACCTGTATAAAAAATAAACACCAAAGTAGAATAATATAAATAGCTGAAAACTGAAAAATTGGATAGAACAGTACATTTAAGATCCGCATACAACGTTAATTAACCAATTTAGTTCAACTAATATGTGCAAAATAATCTAATGTTCAAACTGGACTATGAAAACTTCAAACTATAAATTATCCATCATAATTTCATTTACTATTGGGAAGAGTATCAATAATGGGGACAACAAATAAGCGACAGAGATCTCGTCTTTAATAAACAGTTGTATAATGAAACTTGATCACTAAATACAATGGCAAGCTGTATTTTAGTGTGGAAAATAAAAGCTGGTATAGTATGAAAATAGACATACTGCACCAAATCTAATTAGGGAAAAAGCATTGCAAGCCTTATATCTGGCCAAAATAGACGTCAATCATTTATCTCTTGCATGAACAAAATTCAATGCACCAAATTAGCATAAAATCAACAATAATGAGTATTTGGGTACGTGCCAATGGTGAACTCTCTTGTGAACAGATTGGAATTATCAGTGTGGTACTAGACCATTGGTTTTTTTAATCAAGAGTCTGCCAACAAAAAAGATACAAATAGAACAAAAGGCAAAAGGCAAAAGAGTAATAGTGAACAAATAAAAGTATAAACAACATGTTGATTTAATACTAAACACGTTTAGTTAAAGGTAGAATATCAAATCCAAAAAATAATGTTACTTCTTCTATCATTAAAATGTTTGACTAAAAATTCAACAACAATAATCACTAAAATAATGGTTAGCAAACACAAAGCTAAGAGGAGATCCTTGTTCTGTCTCCCTCACAGCTCATTCATCCATTAGAACATTATAACTCAAAAAAATGTTTGGAAAAATTATATTTTTGTAACAGCTCACTAAAAACTGTAACTCAACGTATAGCTCAATGATCGATAAAAATATTAAACCAAGCATTCCCACTACCTAAAGCTAACTAAAGTGAAAAATTATTTACCACCGATGTTGTTGATTGTCAAGAAAGAAAAGATACATATGAAGGTAATGAGTTATTGCAAAATGATTAACTAAAAAATGAAGTATCGGACCTGCACTGAGAACGATATGAAAACATGCACGCATTAGTTAATGGACGTGGACAAAGATGCAAATAGGTACGTACTATTTGGAATGTGATAAGAGCTTCAATAGATGGCTATAGATATGCACAAGTACTTGTACATGAAAACGTACAATTTTGAGTAATAATATTTTACCCTTTCTTCTACATGCTTCTATGTTACTTCTTCTATCAGCAAGTACCTAGATAGAGATGCAAACTAATATATACTAATTTGAATGGGAAGAAAAATTCAATAGATGGCTAACTTCTTGTCTTGCTTCTTATCTTCAGGTTTGACTGATTATCATCAATCTATTTTGCTCTTGAAGGGCATGTATGTGAAAACAACAACCAAGTTAGGAAACAAAATAATATAATAGAACAGACAATGTAGCGAAATAAAATCAATAAATCAGGATATACCTATTTACATATCATCATCAAATTTTCTACAGTTCGATGCTAAGGGCAAGGATGGAGATTGGAATCAAAGTCAGTGGAATTCTTCAAAAATTCAGAAACAAAACCGTAAATTAGAAGTGTGAAAATGTAGCATCTACATGTTATTTCTTATATTCTTTTTTTCTAATATCATAAGGGAAAATAGACATTATTTTCTTAGTTTAGAAATAAAAAGGTGAAGTATTATTTTCTTGTACCATTTCTTTTTCAATAATTCAAAATATTTGCCTGTTTCCAATCTTACCAACCACTTATCGGTAACAATGAATATGATCCAATTTCCTTATTCGGATGACGAGCGTATTTCACTTGGTATGAGATAACAAATGTGCATAAGTAGACCAATATACATTGAGGAATTTACCTGAATGGCCTTAATCTTTTCAAGCATCTTTGGTTCTCAATTCGTACAGGTTTTCTACCACACACTCTTAGCTACTTGCCTGCAAATTAGTTGTTTCATTTGTCAATTTTTTAAATTCAATAAATAACAAAGAGAACTGAAACTGATTAGTCATACAGGAGTCATGCATTTGTTTATCACAATGTACTTAACAATGTTCTTTGAATAAAACTAAAATGATATTAGTTTCAATTCAATCAAAAATTCACTGATGAGTGAAGTTAATTAAGATTCCAACAAAAAACATGGTGATTTGCATTCTGACTGAATTTGCATGGCAATAATTTCCTAAAAAATTGCCAGCCACTCAATAGATTGGCAAATCAAAGAATAGAAAGAAAAAAAATCTTTAAAGCTTGAATGGTTACCAGTATACTAAAAAGGAGATCATAATGAAACACTTATAAACAAATTGTTGAGAAACATAAATGGTTATATAAAATAACTTTATTTTGAAATATGTATTCGAACATAAATGGTAGCTAATAATATTATTGAGAAACCCATTGTTATCTGAAAACACATAAGGAAATAAAGTGGACACCCTATATTTTATCTTAGCACCAAATGAAGATAAATGGATAAAAACATGTACTGAATATGCAAATATTTAGAACAGAAGATGAAGACAGCAGAAGAAAAAAGAGCAATGTATGATAAATTAACTACTACGCCAATATTCAACTCATTCGATGGAATGATATTTAATGATTCAGTTGTCACAGGCTTCTAGCAAACCAGCAGAGCCAATTTTCTAATCAATACACAACTAAAAGCATTTTCTACCCTAAGAGAATAGTCAAAACAAAAGAAACAGTCATCGATAATGTATAGAAAACCAAATTTAAACCAAATAGCTAAAATTAACAAACATTGTTTTACCTATTTCAGTTTACGACCGAAGTTTCCTGTGGACTCCACGATGACAGGCGGTTAGTGATGCTTGCAGCAGGGCCAATTTTCTAATCAATACACAAATAAAAGCATTTTCTACCCTAAGAGAATAGTCAAAACAAAAGAAATAGTCATTGATAATGTTTAGAAAACCAAAGTTTACGACCGAAGTTTCCTGTGGACTCCACGATGATAGGCGGTTAATGATGCTTGCAGAATTGGAGTTCGGTGAACTTTTAGCAAGAAGAAATAACAAATGAATCGATTTGATAGACTAATTGACAATTAGGTTATGGTGGCCAATAGAGCAACTGAGAGAGGAATAATGGCAGGATAAATTGGAACAGCCGAGATTACCGCGAGAAATAGGCTGTGCGATTAAACAATTTGAGATGCTTCCATGGAAGAAGAGGTGCGGGGCAGGGCAAGAGAAAGGGGAACGGCGCAGAAGGGGGAGCAAAATGATGATGAGAACACGAATGGTGAAAATGCGAAAGGAAATCGTATAGAGGAATAATAAGTGCATCCCCAAAGTGGGGGTTGCCCGCGCCCAAATCGAAGCCGGTTGACCCGAGCAACCCCCAACGCGGGGAGGAGTCATGAAGCCTTAGCCGGCTTTTGCAACGCCGGCTAAGGCTTTAAGCACTTACCCAGCTTATACAAAGCCGAGTAAGTTGTTGTACGTCCTTAGAAGGCTTTTAGAAGGCTTTTACAAAGCCTTCTAAATGAAAAGGGGAGAATTTTTAATAATTCCCCCCTTAGCCGACTTTAACAAAGTCGGCTACCATTACCCGGTTTTGTTAAAGCTGGCTACTCCGGTTATTAGAGCAACCAAGCGGTTGCTCCAACACCCTTCAGTGTTACCACGGCAACACTGAAGTGACTGCTGACCCAACCGTTGGGGTCGGTTGCCAAACAACCAACGCATGGTTGGGTATGCTCTAAGAGATGGTTCACTAAACATTAGACATGTTGTTGACGGGCAAAATTGTCGCACCAAGGGGTACGAAATTTCGAACACCTTGGTGGGGAGCGAAATTCCGACCCCACCAAGGGGTACGAAATTTCGAACATCTTGGAGGGGTTTGAAGTCGATAGAGGATGAGGTTGAAATCATACTGCCGAGGAGGTTGAAATTACTGAATGCGAAGTGAAGGAATCCGAGTTTTCATGAGTCTAAACTAAAGGGATCTGAGCTTCCAGCATGGAGAAAATCGGATGAATCGGGCGGCGCCCACAGTTTCGACCTAACCGGTTAGGTCGATCGCCGCCGAGATTGTGAGAGGCCAAATGATAGAGGTTTCGGGTCTCCTGGTGTTTGCGACGCGACATCGACCCTGCTGCTTTGTATTTTTGACGCTTGAGCGCGCCGCTCACCAAATACTTGACGTGTGACAGCTCCGACAAAAAAACATGTCAACACGTGTTATGCCTATATTGAGTCCTGAAAGAAACTGAAGCGGCTTCAGAGTCATCTAAAAGTAACTTAGCTTTAATAGTATAGTATAGATTTTAAAATTTGAAATTAATATTTTAAAAGTTGCAAAAATTTTGAACTTACATTACATTTTCAAACATTTTGAAGATTTAAGTTACATTATAACCTTTTATGATAAATTTGTTTTATTTTAAATTTAAATCTTTAACTTAAAATCTTGTCCTGATTTTCAAAACTATTTTGAAAATTAGCCTAAGGCCTAATTCAAATTAGGTGTTTTCAATTAGGGGCAACCTTTGGGCTCACTTTACCATTTAGGCCAAGCCGGAAACTAGGTAGGACAAGGCACTAGATTACCCAATTCCAATCCTAGACATTACCTTTCTAGACACTGTATTGAGGGAGAAAGCTAAATTAGTTTTCCCTAGCATGAAAATTTTAGATTGCATAGGCTATTAGGCTCTGATACCATTGAAGGAACAGGTGAAACACACTACACCCCTTAACGTTACCCCTAAAGTAGGAACCTGTTAAGAAATGTGGAGCGTTGTAGGTTTAAAGACATAACTAAATCACCGAGACTAAGATTTCACAATACAAAATTTAATAAAATACAACAAAAGAAGATTTTTTTTACATTAAGATGATAAAACCATTTTATTTTAACAAAACCAAATTGTTACAAAATATCATGTCTCAAAATCTCAGTTAAAAACAACATCAGAGTACATAATATTATTATTCCCCAAGAAGTCAAAAGATACAACAAAACATGGAAACGAAACCGAAAGCAATACACCTTCGGCAAGAATCCTCCAAGATAGAGTCATCTAGGCAATCCAAACTATGTACTTCTTTCTGAGAGCCTAGGGGGAAGAAAAGGAAAGAAGGAAAGGAAATGGGTCAAACATAAAGTCTAGTGAGCTGTTATGATTACTAGCACGATTCAATAAGCAGAGTAAATAGGTAAAACATTAGTTCTAGTGTCATATAGGGTAAGTGTCTGTGTTACCAAAAAGTGAATCATAAAAGATTATAGATAGCATTGATTGTTCTCATTCACTTTCAACTTTTGACTGTTTGCACGACTACGAATTCCGAACATAAAATAGTTAGGAAAAATATTCCTAATACTATCATTGATCGACTGCTTATTCCTATGGTGATAACCTATACCCACTGTGCGCCTTGGGCTTATCAGGCCCAACCCACCAGCTAAAGACTTAACTATTATCACAATTATCACTCTGTCTTATTTCCCCTAATCAGGTAAATGCACGCACATTAAACCGCCAAAACGCACCCGTACCCACCTCCATTGAACTAACTTACTACTACTATACAACATGGTGTATGCCCTCACCTCCTAACTGAGACCATATGTGATAAAAAGGGTATGCTGCATGGTATGGATCCCCAACAAACAATTTATGCTTGGTCCAAATCCCCCTTGATTTGGGCCCCCATAATATTTTAGTTCTAGGCTCGTAACTTAATCCTTATAAGTCAATATGTCCATATTAAAGCCTTCTGCTTGTAACTTAACCATTTTAAGTTAATATGTTCATATTAAAGCCTAATACCAAATTTTAATTACAGACTCGTAACTTAATCCCTTTAAGTCAATATGTTTATATTAAATCCTAACGCATTTTCAGGCTCGTAATTTACCTCCTTGTAAATCAATATGTACATATTAAAGTCTAACGCCTAATTTTAAGACAATCATATAATTAGTTTTGGGTACGTAATATAACCCCTATAAGTCAATATATCCATATTAAAGCCTAACGCCTATTTGGGCTCGTAATTTACCTCATTGTAAATCAATATATACATATTAAAGCCTAACTATCCTTTTTAACCATTTCCTGTCAAATTCATATTTGCCAATAAACTGTGTTTGTTATTTTGATTTCCCAGTTAACGTATTTGTGCAAATATAAGTTACAGTTCATTTTTCTATCCCAATCCTGCATCATATTCATTTTTATAAACTTTAATCAAGTTTGCATACTATCAGTCCAATGTTCCCTTTTTATTACAGTTTTACAATATATGTACAATTAGCCCCAATTATATTCAATTAAATCCATTCAATTAAAATCCTCAAAATGCGCATAATAAAGGATGATAATCAGTCTTATGTAATTAGGCATATCAATCATATTCATACAACTTTTAGGCATATTTGGGCATTACCAAAACAAATTACAAAATAGGAGAATCGAAAAGAGAAATTTGAACATAACAATTTGCAAAAATATGAATGTTAACTAAACAAAAACTACAGAAATAGACAGAAAGATTTACAGAAAAGAAATAGGAACAAACTGAATCTGTAAATAAATTGTAAATAATATGAATCTGTAAATATACTGTAAATAATCTATATCTATAAATAAATTGTGAATAATTCAGACCTGAAAGCATCTACAACTACCATTGTACTAATTTAACTTTTACTTATCAAAAATCTAAATAATCACAGTAATGTCACCAATAATTGCTTCCTATATGGCACTACACCAAATGGTTAAATTACAAACACATGGGTTTTTTGATTTGAAACCCTTTTGTAATGTTGCTAGCCTTAGTACACATTTAAAGTGTTTATGTTGTATTGTCATGAGTTTCTATTTTATTTTTATTTATTTTGAAATAATGTTTGGGTGCAAAATAATCTTCCCAGTCTACAAATATAATCTTTCAGACTCAAAGATTTTTCTTCTATATGGACGCAATAAATTTAATTCAATTTTTTTACTTTTCTAAGCCCTGATCCACCAAATCGCTGGACGAAATTCATTTATCCGGATCATTCGAACTCCACTTTGAATCATTCATCGTAACCGAGCATCGATCTGCTTTCTCCGTCACAACGTACTTCTTTCGTCTAGTGTCGGTTCATCGATCTGATCAGAGAATCTAATGGACTATTTGTTTACCTTAAAGTCAAATCTGATTTCTTTTGTTATTCCGATCTGAGACAAGGAGACGATGTAGCAAGTTAACTCTGGATGTAAGCAGTTCAGGCCTTCTTCTGTTGCTACCACATCCTCATATTCATTGAGGCCACAATTTACAAATTTGAGTCATGTAACCTTCTAGGTACATTGTTGTTTTCATAAATCCTTCCCAATATATGCATATTTTATATTTCATCTGCAATTGTCATAGCCATGTCCTATGATAGCGAGTGGTTTGGGATGTAGGATATGTTCGGCAATAGTGATTGGTTAGAATGTGGTGTTAGGATGTTTGCAGACAAAGCCTTTCTCAAGCTTTGGGATGCAGCAAAAATCATTTGGAACTGAACACACTAAGCGGTCTGCACTGGATTGTTCGACACTAGTAGGAATAACTGAATAAGCCATATTATATGCAGTTCAAATTAGATATTTATACTATAAAATGTAAATTCATTGTTGTTACACTTTCGTGCTCTATTAATCCACCTATCATTATTCATACGATAAATTATCATGAATCCATGATTGCTCTCTACCATGGTGATACATCAAATAAAAGAGCAATTGTCAATTATCACTTTTACTACTATAAAACCCTGTTAAACCAATATTCAACCTAGAAGACATAAACAACTCATATACAAATTGTAATGAAAACGGAACCGTGGGATGTTCGAGCGTTTGAAAAGGATAGAAATCAGGCAATGGGAGCAACATGGCCACCAATATCATAAAATTGATCTTTCAGTAGACGAGTGTTTCGATCACCATAGGCTAGTTTGTCAGTTTAATAATACTCTAGTATTTGAAGATGCATTAGCTGCACCTGTTTTTTAAAAATCTAATGAGATTATGGGATCTAATGAGGTGGAATTCAGGCTAGTGCGTTTTTATCCAATTCAGAGCACTTGCTAAGAGAAGGAAGTTGGTTATTTAACTGTATCTTAATTTGAAGGTAGGAATGATGGAAATGTTTGTAGGAAAACACAAAGTGGTTTTTATTGTGAGCAAAATATCACAATGGTGTTACGTGAAAGAGTCTAGCATGAGGAACATGCCCTTCTAATTCATTATAGATAAATCAATCTTAGATAAGCTGACTAAATTCCTAAAAATTGATGGAATTGGCCTTGCCAAATTGTTATGAGATAGATTTAAACTTTCTAAGCATGTCAACTTCCCAAATTGTTCAGTTATCTATCTAGACAACGAATTATTACTCAGATCAAGTAAAGTATGCAGCTGAACTAAATTCCCAATTTGGTAAAGAATACTCATATTAATCTGATTGCTACTCACCTTTAAACTTATTAACTGGGAACAATCTCCCAACTGCTCAGGTAAAGACCCGATCAGTCTGTTATTCAGCAAACCAAAATATAGAAAGTTCCATAATTTTTTAATTTATGGACGTATTTTCAAAAAGTTGGTTGCTTCCTAAATTTAACAATGCAGAGAGTTTTCCTAATTAGCTTGGAATAATCCCTTCAAGAAAATTTGTGGATAAATAAGCCTATCGAGCTTTGATAGCTTGCCTAACTTAGAAGTTATGTTTCCAGTAATATGATTGTTAGACACATCAAAATATGTAAGTTTTTTGTACTCTCCCCAATTTAAAGAAATGTTGCAATGAAATTATTATCGCATAAATACATCATAATTAAAGAAAATACTGAAGAAATTAAAGAAAACTTGAATGATAATAAACAGGTGGTGTTGAATTAAAGAAGTTAACGAAAATACTGAAGAAATGCAGAAAAGAAATTTATAACATTGATCAAAATACTATCGAAGCCGATTCAAGTCATTCATGCCCCATCACGACTCATATTTCAGTTTGTTATCTCTTTGTGTTTTAAATAAGCCTCATTTGATGTATTATACGCGGTTTCATCGTAAACTTATACATGGATCGATATTTTATATAGAACTGAATTCTATGTTTTTCTTATTCAAGCTTTTGCGTCTTTCACCTAAAGAGTTAATTGTTGCAAGAATGTATCTTTTTGTGTATTATGATCACTTGTTTGTAATAATGGCCACGAAATAAGTTGGCACCTAATGAAGTATGATATTTGCATTTGGTACTAGATTTTTTTTATTGGCTACTAAAATTTTACTGTTTAATTGTCATGCAATTCTCTACCTCGTTACATTGACATATACATTCTTTCGGGAATGGAATATGGTTAGTGCAGCTGTATTATTGAATAATTGTTGGTACGTATTATCAAGGCCCCATTTGAATCGACTTATATAAGTTGTTTTTCTTTTACTTTTTAAAAGCCAAAATGAATTGTTTTTAGGTTTTAAAAACTTAAAAAAGGACTTATTTATATGAGATATTTTTGTCTGTGTAATTGTAGAGAACCTGTGAAATCATCAACTGTTGAAATGTGCACACCTTGTTAGTATGTCTTTGACGCTAGTACTGTGCATGTCCGCACTTTGTCATATTTCTGCTCTTAACATTCACTTAGAGAGACGAGAAAGAAAATAAAAGGAAGTATGGGTTCCAATAATTTATAATTTTTTGCTGTAATTCCCAAGTTAGCTTTATTTTAACTTTATACTATGTGTGTACATGTAGTTTGCGATGGAACTTTTTTCACTGAGCTGCTCCAGGAAATGTCGGCAGTTTCCAGCTGTATCAACAAATGAGCACAAAAATTACTCGAGATTCATTTTACTTCTAGTTTACGAAATATTTTTCTTTCTTTAAAGTAAATATGCATAAGGATCATGCAAGCCTGATACAAGAAGAAAGAAAACTGGTTCTTATGCCATAGTTAACTCCGTGGCCATAACGAAAATTTTAAAGAAATATGACAAGGTATGCTTCTTTGGCTTGGGCTCTTTATCTTCTACTTTTAAAGACTTTCCTGGACTAATTTGAAAGTTCTAAAAAAAAGATTAAAATCAAATTTAGACATATTGTTCTATCTTCAAATCTAATGATTGGGATGTGCGTTATTGAACTCTAGTTACCTTGGGTGGGGGGAGGGTTGGTTTAATAGCTCAAATTCTTTGTTTCTAATAGTCATATGTCTCTAACAAAATCTTCACTGTTTATTGTTGGTTGATTTATTAAATTAATTAATCAAACTCATTAAATTAAGGGTCGTGGTTGTATGAGGCATGTGGAATTCAGGGATAAAAATTTGAACTTGGGGTTAACCAAATGCTTTCTTAATCGTAAATTGTAATGTCCAACATCTATAAAAAAATAGATAAACAAACATTGTTCAACTTAACCACCATCATAAAGGCTTCAATATAAAACAATTTTCTAGTGCTCTGTTGTAATCTATCGGACTATATTTCCTTAATGATACTTGTTCCATATGTTGTGCCTTGCATGGTATAGAAGCATATATAAATATATATATTTTTGTTATGCGTGAATACAGATTCATTATACTAAGCAAGGACAATAATTCAGAACACAAGCTCGAAATTTTCACATTGAGACTCTTAAATCTCCGTTGTTATGTGAACTACTAGCACTTTACTTCAACTTAAAATGATTTAATCCCAATGTCAACACAATGCTTTGTGTATTCGCTGATTACTCTTACACTCAATGCTAACAAACCAGTGCTTTCTTTTGGACTCTTTGATTCCGTGAAGCTCGACATAGA
The DNA here is from genome assembly GCA_030737875.1 of Allium sativum. Lineage (NCBI taxonomy): Eukaryota > Viridiplantae > Streptophyta > Magnoliopsida > Asparagales > Amaryllidaceae > Allium > Allium sativum. The sequence goes on along the minus strand of CM060924.1, from coordinate 732,542,696 downwards.
CCTTACCTTCTCAATATATTTCGTAAACAATAGTGCATCATACACAAGTTATATTTTCTAGTATTAGTTTTAAATTCACGCTACAATTTTATCATGTATTTTGCAAGACACCGGGTTTGATGTTGTATCACATGCGGTAATATATTTATTCATATCCATTTATTTCATCTTCAAAAATTATAAAGTTTTCGAATTGCTAACAAAGCCACTAATAAGGTTTCTGAACCAATCAAGCTCAAAGCACCTAATAAGCAGCTTTGAAATTTCAATATCATAATAAACCGAATATTATATTATTCATTAGTCTCATATGCCAAGCATCGTATACTCATGGCTTATGATGTTAGTGCAGTGGTAAAATGCAGTGTCTTATGACATTTGCCAAGTTTATCAATGAAATATATATTAACAGATAATGCAATCCCTTTTTCTTTTTTGCTTTCATAGGCTTGCTAGATAAAATATTAAATAACAAAGTTGTTCTAGTGGATCATACTCGGGGGGCTAAAGAACGACAAGACAATTTGGAAGAGAGGATGATTCAAAATCTCGGCCTTGGATTGAATATGTCATTGTAGGTTGATTATCCATTAATATAAAGAATAGATGCTAGGAATAATTTCAATTAAATGTGTTCTGGTAATAGTTTTTAAAGTGCCTTCGAATATACATAATTACGTCATACGTCAAAAATATTTCTACACAACTATTTTTCTTCATAAAGTGTTATTATGTCTATCACCAAGATACTCCTATCTCTCCTTTGCTAAAGTTTAAGCATTGTTATCTATTAATTAATTGTATGACATGTAACAGCCAGCGACCATCCTGTTATTAATTTGTGTGGTCTTGGGACGATTATAAAGCGTAATGATGAAAAGAGAGAAATTCCAATAGGTGCATTATTTTGTCTACGTACTATTTTCGCAATAACATAGAATATTAAATCTGAAACGATAATTTCCTAGGAAGGAAGGACATGTATTTTCAGTATAATTTAAATTTTGGATTCAATTTGATAACCTGGATATGTAGTTTTCTTTAACACGTTTGATCTTTTGGATTTTCTGTGTATGTAAATCTTAGAATCATATTTAAATTGAATTTATTATTAAATACATCATAGAGTGCTCCATTTCCTCAAATCTTTAACAAACATACAAATATATGCGTAAACACTCACACAATTTAAGAAAAAAAAACATAATATAACACAGACACAAAGGGCAGGATAAAATATTTAGTATTCTAAGGCCTTGCAAAGAAAAGAGGATATACATATAAAGCAAGGATGAGAATATTATTCAAAGCAGCACACATACATGTGCACATGGTCTAGCAACAACCAAGAGACCATGTGAACAAGACCAGTGTAACGACCCTAGGAATTTCGGCCCCAAAAATCGACATAAATACAATTCCGTATCTCATGCCGACTTTCCAAGCACCGAAAACACAGGAACGTTATTAGAAAGAAATTAGAGGGTGAGATAAGAAAGAAAGAAATATTAGAATAGAAAAAGAAGAAAAACCCACACAACACATAATCAGAGTCTCACATCGTAGCGGAACAAAATATAATACATAGATAAATCTTTATTGAGAGCTTTTAAAAATAGTTACAATATCAGAGTACATCAACAACTCTGGACAGTTGTAATAACCTGTCCTCATATACAACACACAGCGGAATAGTAGCTATATAATATCATACGTCCGAACACCTCCAACTCGTCTCTGGACTTCGCAGCATCCGATAACCTAGACCTGTACACCCCGGTCTAACTCGAGCATTTACAAAACACCGGGTCAGTCTGGTGAACCAGAGTGAGAAAAACTCGCACAATATTAAGGGGGATCATCCAACTTGATTTTAAAGTTTAAAAATCTTTCCGAAAGAAAAGGATAATCGTAAGACCAAATCCACACATAAATACGGATGGTTTTTACCCTGCGATAACCCAAACCATTTTTGAAATCAATATCTTTTCTCATATTATAATAGTGTCTAAATACAAATAAATATCAATCTAGCGGAACGCTTGCATCTCACGCTCCACATATATAGTATACAATCAAAACCGCGGACGTTTATTGGAGATTGGATTCCGACTATGACAAGGTATGGAACCACTTGCTGATAGTGTATCTCTAGAGGGGAATACACTAGGTTCAACAAGAACGACTTGCAACCCATCTCACACATGACCGACCACTCATTTCGCTTAAGTGTATCGAATGTATATCACCAACGGTTGGGCTCAAACCACCGTTTCCCGAAAAGGGACATCATCGAAATGATTAAAGAAGCAAAAGGAATTTATCTAGATAGGTGATTATACACCCTAATGGGAGCGACCCACATAGCCATGTTGTCTGCCCGATTTTTTTCATTTCCCAGTTGATGAGGCTTGAGGTATAAATTATCTTTTGGAACATCTGGTCACCATTCACTTTGAATGCCACATTGTCAGATCCGCCAGATATCACTAATTGATGTCCACAAAAATACTCTAGTTATTTGGCTAGAGAAAAACCATTTCTCCGCCATCAACTATGGTACGTTTGAAGAAATCAACGTACGTAATTCCTTTGGAAATACTCTGTCAAACATCCGTCCATACAAGTCATCCAGGAACAAGATGAACCGAAGGCACCCTCCTACCACATCCAAGGAATCACCCTATAGATTAGTAGCGAGTAGTCATTGCAATCCGTAGATTCCAATTACGACAGAATTACTGTCGAAATATCTCTGGCCGCTAAACCAGAGAAACTCAACAAGTTGTTCTTCCGCTCATGAAGATCAACGCTCTTCAATTGCTCCATCTTCAATAATCTTCTTTTACGTATTTGCTGGTCGGAATGGTTTTTGAATATGTACTCGATCCCAGTCTTTCCGTACCACCAATCGTATTGGACAAATTTGATAGTCGGTGATTTAACTATCAAAATAAACAGTGATTTTATCATGAAAATCCAATGGGTTCACTGGGTTAGTATTCAGCATCAATTGGCCTTTTTACTTAAAACAAATGTAAATTTAGAACTCTTTAATATTTCGATATTATAAATATAGTTTTTGCTTCTTATTTAACATAATATTTTTCTTTAACAATTTCATTTTTACATATCCAGATTCCTATTTTCACTTTCAAAACATTAGCCACCTTATTATCTAATATTGGGGAAATCGGTTCAACTTATTCGTAAAAATAACAAATATCTTTTATTCATTTCTTGACAGTAACCATGTTTATTCTTATATAATAAAACTCAACTTTACGTTTTCTTTCCTAACTCGGAAATATCATTATAATTTCACGTAACCCATTTTTGTTTCCCTTTTTCTTCGGAATCCTCATTATATATATTATTCTCACCTCTTTCAAATTTCCTTTACTTCGGAACTCTCATTATATACTCCCCAAATTTCGACCCAACATTTCATTATTATTTCACTAATGGAAATAATAAATTATCACTAACCCCTTTTTCCATTACCAACTAATATCATCTTCAGATAATCCCGATGTTGCTCAAGTTGGGGTATTTTAATTACCTCTCAGACCTTGACCAACAACGTTCTTATCTTCAGATGGATACCAGTTGTAATCCAAAAACCAATACTTCATTCTAATGCCAATACGAATTCCCATTTTACTATTTTATTCAAAATACGATTTCATACAACCTTCTTATGTCTTTGAAAATCTCCTTCTCGGATATAACATTATTCCTTAATTTAATAATTAAGCAATTCCTTATAAAGCACAACTTTTTAACCTATACCTTTTTAAACAATTTCATTTCATAATTCGGATTTGTTTATCAAATCTTATGATCCACTTCTTTACCCAAATTCACTTTTACCAATCCCTTTCCAAATCCATTCAACTATTCCTGCTTTGGAAATCTTACTTTAATTCCCCTTCTTACTTAATCCCATTATTTAGTAACGTTAACTTAAAGTTAACGATATAACTCCTCATCTTTTTTTATATAACTCTGGTTTATTATGAACCCTTTTCATCTCAATTCCCTTTTTAACTTAATTCACATATTAAGTCACATTTATTTAAGCTATCTTCTTTGCTTAAATTCCTCTTTATAAATTCATTGTAAAATTTTGGGTTTTTAAATATAAACCCGTTCATAAATCCCTTCTACCATTCAATTAGATTTCAATTTCGATTACCTTTAAATGAATTTCAATTAAAAAGAATTTCCTAAATTATTATTAAAATAATAATTTATTTCAATCATTAACTACTTCGGTAGTTAATTCCTTTATTTACTAAAATAAATAGTAACTCCCTTTTTAAAGATCTTATAAAAATAAAACAATATTCATTAAACTATTTTATTCAAACACACTAATTTAATAACCAGTCCCAATTAAAAACGGTTGGTTTAGTCAACCCTAACACGATTATCTCATTAACCGATTCCAATTTGTTCTCACTTTAAATTAATTAATAATATAATTAATTTAAATAATTCCATTTAATTGTTTCTTAAAACAATTATCTAACTTTTAGCTATTAAGTCAATTTTTATTCATTTGTTTATAAATCTGATTAACATCGGAATTTACTTTACAAAAGCAATTTATAATTAATTATAAATTTAAATAATTATTTCCTTTAAAACTTTTATTCAAAATAATATATTTAAAAATCTATTTTCAGTTATAAAATAAATTTTATAACTTCAGTTCTATCGATTAACCGGGCGGTAAATCAATATAAACAAAACAATTTATTTTTAGGCCATTTACTGCCAATTACTCAACCAATATTGCCCATTGGTTAAAACGAAACACAGGTGAAATTTTCAGTCAATGATCACTAATCAAATCAATCACCCAATCATGACAGTTCATGTATGATAATATGAAAATAAATAATATATTTGAGGAATCCCATTGGATCCCTCCAACCTGTTCTTCCCTATATCCAATTCGATTAGCTCAAATCAGATCCTTCAATTCTATTTAACTGATAATTTCGATAATAATAAATGACAACTATTTAACATCAACCAATACACAAAAAATTCAATCAGTTCAAACCATTAAACACGTTTATTTTATAAACGTGACCAACAAGGTATGTTACCTCTATTGGGTCCAATCGTTAGAAATAACGATTTGGTATTTCATTGAAATTAAACAACGATTTAATTTCATCGGTTAAATCAAAAAATAAATATATAACTAGCAAACAGAGCACACAAAATAAAAACCCAATTTGTATAAATATAAATGGGGAGAACTGAGTGAGTTTAACTCACCTTGAGTTGTTTTCGTTGTCAATGGCTCGTTTTTCAGACTTCCAGCTATGTTCAAACACGTCCAATTCTGTTCCAAAATGAAGCGCTTGTCACAACGATTCCAACATTCCCCGTTTTATCTGATTAATAAACAGGAATGTTATACACACTATACGGTTACAGTTTTTATTTAAAATAAATAAACCTTAACTAAACTCTTTATTTAACTAATTATACGTTAATTATATTATTATATCACTCATCCATTTATATACTGTTAGGCACCTTTCAAAATTCTTGTAGCGGTTGTCATACTCAAATGGCCACTTTAATGAATGATCATGTTATTATTAAAAACGTTGGCAGGTTACATTCAATAGATGAGGCATGTTATAGACTAGATTAGGCATATGGATGGTTAGGCTTAGGCATGTATAATATACTATTATATAAATCGGCTTGATTTGTTCATGGATTCAGGTGCTCACGTTAATAACCTAGTAGTGTATATATAATAGATTAGCTTAGTCATAACTTACGTTTATTATAATCCTTGATTAGTTATAACCCTTGATTTGGCATGTTCGAATTCCATAACCAAGCACGTTTGGAGATTGTTGTTCATCTTCCTTCCCTTTCTGTTTTGTTCGACTCATACTCACGAACCCTCTTCCAGTCACTGACGCACTGCCTCATGGTCCACCAGAGGATGACCCATCATCACCTGAGCACAACTTCCAGTCCCCTCGACCAACGCTGGCAGTCCTAAGCCATAGAGCAGCTCCGATCATCCGCGTTCTCGGATATAACCACTACACCTAGATTTTCCACGTCACACGTCCTGTAGTACACCAAAACACGATCTGGAGCCATCGATAGCTGCGCTTGGGTTTCCTTCTGCTTCGGTCTCAAAACCGCCTCACTCGGTTCATCACATTGTCGGTGATTTGCCCTTAAACGCCGGAGTTCTCGAGTTTGATTCAGGCCAGCGTGATACATGAATTCCAATCATATCCGTTGGGTAGTAAGATCTTATCAACCCGATGGTTTTTTCATTTGATGATGTACGAAAATAATGAGTGGATTCAAAGTTTTGATTAGGGAAAAGATCAGAAAGGTAGAAGCCGTTCAATTCTAGTGGAGGCGCAAGTTTTCTGCGCGTTGACCAAGGGAACGGGTAAACTAGGGTTATGGACTTCTGATGTCTATTTATAGCAAGGGGAGTTGAATATTATATTATAATTAAAACTTCAATGTGAAGTAACACCTTAAAACATCCACAAACAACCTCCGTTTTTGACCAAATAAGGTAATTTTAGCATAAAAAAATATTCCGCACCCGATGGGACAGGTTTCGTCGAATTCCGACATTGTTTGTGAAAAGTCCTTTATAATTATCAATGAAAAATCAAGCGTTTAAAATTCCTATAATTACAGAAAAAATCCAATAAATTTGAAGCCTTGGCATTTTACTAGACCTCTTCCCTACGGATCCAAGGAAACTTGTTTCGCCCAAATCGGAGTTCATTTGGCCAACCGTTTATTCGTTTAAAGTTACCCCTATCTGAAATGATCAAAATAATACAACTGATTAAGGCATTTTTCGTTGCCACGATCAAACGGTAAGTCCGATTGACACAAAAATTGAAATCCTATAATAATTAATTAATATGAACCCAACGGCACCAATTTCGTTGCATTCCGAGACTGTTTCCCGGTACGCTATTTTTATACGCACCATAATACTCTTATGGACACCAAATTACCCAGTCTTCACAAATAATAAATTATATATCTATCCTGACTCTAATCGTCGATACGAACTCAACGAAACTGGTTTCGTGGCTTAATTCGATCGTATGCTCAAGTTATACCTAAATATCCCTTTATTAAATTAAATTAAATTAATTATGCACTATAGAAAATGAATGGGCGTTTATGGCTACCGTGATCACATACGACATCAGTTTTCCACGTAATTAAATACTATGCAATAATATAATGTTACGGTTCCAACGAAACTAGTTTCATTGAAAACGGAGTCCGTTTGCAAAATGACTATTTTAAAGGCCTATATTTAAATAACGAATTTTTTATAGCGACTATTTTAAATTTTGATTTAGCCATAACTAACCATCTATAATACGAAATCTGGATTTTTCTCTTCCATATGAAAATTATCATCAACGCGATTCCAACGCTTCTTGTTTCACAGAAATCCGACTTATATCGGATCCTGTATATTCAATTGAAGTTCAAAACTCCATATTACGAACTACCGCGCCATTTCGAGGTCGATTTATATTATATATAAATTTAACGTTCGAACTTCATTTTAAATAAACGAATTCAATATTAAAATCCACTAATATTCCAAATATAACATTTAAAATAATAAATGAAATTAAATATTTGACTGCCAAAAATATGGGTCGTTACAACCAGGCAGGGCTGCATCAATTTGATTCTAATTCGAGTATAAGACAGATCTAACTAAGGCAAACAACCCAACCAATAAACATATAAAACACACGGTAACAAATGGATCTTAGCTGTATACCTGAACTATCAAATGAGTTCAGACTTATGTATAAATTAAGAAAGAATAAAAATCACGAAATAGTTTAAGCATGAAAATTTGTATATGTATATGCATGCATATTCTAAGCCTTTGAAAGGATTGGTAGATATTGTCTCAACTACCAGATATTGACAACAAGAAACTAAAGGCAACGACCTATAAAAGTGTCAATCCAACGGTGGGATCGTATAATATGGAATATGAACAGAATAATGTGCAGTAAGTAAAAGTGACACCAAGATTTATATTGGTTCAAACCTTCGTTCTACGTCCAGTCCCTGACTCCCTTCTGGGATTTCACTACTAACAACTCTCACTTCACCCGGAGGAACAGGTTTACAACAATTACAACTACCCGAACTGTAACGACGCGGATTTTGAGCGACTTTGGTTATCGACATAAGCTCGATGTCGATAACCAAACATCGAAAAATCCCGGTAATAAATGAAAGAAATTAGAGGGTGAGAATAGGTAAGTTAGAAACTTAGAATAGAAGAAGAAGAAGAACACAACATCAGAGTAACACGAACCTCACAGTGGAACGAATAACATATAATAGATAACATAACTTTGAAATATAATAGTTATGTATACAATAGCACTTATCGAAGTACAACACTTACAACACAGCGGAAATAAACTATAGCTATATGATCTTGAAGCTTCCTGCTCCAAGCTCTCCAAGTATATCTGTAAATTCCTGACTACTTGACTGCCCATACGAAATTGGGCACCCAAGAGTTTAGGGAAAACAAAACAAAATAAACTCCGGGTCAGTCATGGACTGGTGTGAGTAAAACAGTTTAAAACAGTTGAACTGGTATATGATATCTCATAAGACCACGCCGTGAAAACGGAACGGGTTTTTCCCTCATGAGAATCCAAACATCTTTGACAAAGCAATATCGTTCTGATATTATAATAATTTCTAAGTACAAATAGATATCAATCTAGCAGAAACGCTTTCATCTCACGTTCTACATATATGGTATACAATCAAAAACCGCAAGCACGTATTGGGTAATGGATTTCGAACTATGACAAGGTATCGAACCACCTTCCGATCAGTGTACTTTAGGAACGATACACTGGAGTTCAACAAGAACATCTTGTAACCCAACCACACATGACCGACCACTCATTTTGCTTGAGTGTATCGAATGTATATCACCAACGGTTGGGATCAGCAACCGTTCCCGTATATATATGGGACAGCATTGATAGATTAAAGAAGCAAATGAATATGTAATGACCCGAAAATCCGGTAGAATTTGAGCTGACCAAAAACACAAGCCCAACCCCAAATATCACGGAAATTCGAACCATTAATAGAAAGAAGTTAGAGGGTGAGGATAGATAAGATAGGAACTTAGAATAGAAGAAGAAGAAGAACACAACATCAGAGTAACACGAATCTCACAGCGGAACGAATAACATATAATATATATAACATAACTTGAAATATACATCTGTACTTGAATATACATCAATATCAAAGTACATCACTTACAACACAGCAGAAATAACTATAGCTATATGATCCTGAAGCCTCCTGCTCCAAGCTCTTCCAGTATATCTGTAAATTCCCGACTACTTGACTGCCCGTACAAATTTAGGCACCCAAGAGTTTAGGGAAAACAACAAAGTAAACTCCGGGTCAGTCATGGGACTGGTATGAGTAAACAGTTTAAAACAGTTTCAGAAAACTAAATGATATCTCATAAGACCACGCCGTATAACACGGAACGGGTTTTTCCCTTATGAGAATCCAAACACTTGATTTATCTTTATATCAAAACTCTTTTGATATTATAATAATGTCTAAGTCAAGTAAATAACAATCTAGTGGAACGTTTGCATCTCACGTTCCACATAGGTATACAATCAAAACCGCAAGCACGTATTGGGTAATGGATTTCCAACTATGACAAGGTATGGGACCACCTTCCGCTGGTATATCTCTAGAGGAGAATACACCGAGTTCAACAAGAACATCTTGCAACTCAGCCACACATGACCGACCACTCATTTCGCTTGAGTGTATCGAATGTATATCACCAACGATTGGGATCAACAACCGTTTCCCGAATGGGTCAGCATCGACAATAGATTTTTAGAAGTAAATGAAACTCTAGATCAGGTGATTATACACCCTAATAGGTGCGACCTACATAGCCATGTTGCCTGCCCGATTTCTGTCATTTACCGGTTGATGAGGCTAGAAGCTACGCTTTATCATCATGCCATATTCACTTCGAATGTCACATCGTCAGATCCATCGAAAATCACTAATTGATGTCTACAACAGTACATTACGTGTCAGCTAAAGAAGTTTCCTTCTCCGCTTCCACTCTTGGTACAGTTGAAGAAATCAATGTACGTGACCATTCTGGAAATACTCTGTCAGACATTCATCCATACAAGTCACCCAGGAACAGGATGAACTGAAGGCACGATTTCTATTAATAGAAAAAGTCCTTGCACTCTACTCCGTCTTCGATTATCTTTATATAATCTGATTCGCACGCTACTGCCGATATGGAGTGGTTCTTCGGATATATAATCCAACCGGTCTCTCCATATTGACAACGATGGTCCAAACTTCGATAGTCTGTGATTTAACTATCGAATAAAAACAAGTGTTTCGATAGTCGATGATTTAACTATCGAATAAAACAAGTGTTCATCCAAACATCCAACAATCACTGAACCTTTAATTAATATTCTATTAATTAAATCTCTTCTCTATTTCTTATCAATATTTGTTAACCAAATATTTTCAATAACCATATTGCCCTTTTACGTTCTTTGGAAAACATTTCCATATATCGCCTTCCTTTATTTTCTATACTAGGAAATATTCATTATTTTATTTCCAAGCTTTGCACATATTTGGGTTAAAACAGATGCTGTGTAAAGCATCGTTACGACAACCCAAATACAGTATTTAACTAATTCTTATTCCACATTGATCTTCGAGCCTGAATCTTGCTACTTATCGGTATATCATGAAATCAACCAAGTTGGGGTATAATTACCTCTCAGACCTTGACTGAATAACATTTAACGTCAAAACAGACAAGACTCCTTACTCGAATAATCAATACCATACAACTGATTTTTCACCTTTAAACACATATACATTTTCTCTTTCTATTCTTACTAGATTTTATTCCTAGCTTTCCTTTTTGATTATACTATTCTATTTCTACGTTCGTTTTCTTATCGACTTCTATATATTTTGATATGTTAATTTCTAACTATCAAATTATCTTAAAAATATTCTATCTCCTTAAATTCCCGGAAAAATTCGCCATAACCTCCTTTGTACCGGGAGCATCGGGAAATTTCAAATAGCTTTCCCGGTCCTTCTCATCTCAAAAAGAAAAAGAAAAAGCCAAGCGGCTTGCCGATACGGCGCATAAAATCTCATATGGAAATTAAATACGTACCTTTTTATCGGGCATTCTATTTATTTCACTTTTATACTTTAATCCAAACCTGTCTCCTGTATGTCTATACCTGTCCAATCCATCTTAACTATACCAATCGTTTTAACTCAATTTGTTAATTTAATCTGTTACTTAACTTTTCAGTCTATTTCACCTTCATATTTGAACATGACATGTTCAAATATATTTTAACTGCATATTAACAAATTCTAATTATACTCATACTCCCGTTCCCTTATCGACTCTTCTATTCAAATTCCAATTCAATTCTATTTGAATTCTCCTTATTTAAAACTTCATTCGAATTCTATTTTCAAATTCTATAGTTTAAAGTCCATTTGAATTCTATTATTCAAATTCTATAGTTAAAGTCCATTTGAATTCTATATTCAAATTCTATAGTTAAAGTCCATTTGAATTCTATATTCAAATCGTTTAAAGTCCCTTTTGAATTTCTATATTCAAATCTATAGTTTAAAGTCTATTCGAATTTCTATATTCAAATCTATAGTTTAAAGTCCATTTGAATTCTATATTCCAATCTATTTGAATTCTCTTTTCAAATTCCATATTCAAAGTCTATTTGAATTTCTCTGCATTATTTAAAAACAACGTTTATAACTTCAATTCAAATCCCACCTTTCCATTTATAAACAACGTTTATAAATTCAATTCAAACCCCATATTTTCATTTATAAACAACTTTATAAATTCGATTTAAATTCCATCCTTTCATTTATAAACAAAGGTTATAAATTCAATTCAAATTCCATCCTTTCATTTATAAACAAAGTTTATAAATTCAATTCAAATTCCATCCTTTCATTTATAAAGAAAGTTTATAAATTCAATTCAAATTCCATCCTTTCATTTATAAACAACTTTATAAATTCGATCACTTGTTTTATATACCTTCAAAACAAGTTAATATTTTCTATAGTTTTATTTAAAATTCAAATTCTATTTATAAAAAATAGAATTCCCTTTTTAAATATCAAATACCCTTTCCGATATTTTTATGAATCAATATTCAAGCCCAGGGATATTTTAAACAATCAAATCAACCAATTTTCAATCATTTGATTTTTAACACATCATATATGAATATATATGAAATCAAACAACAACAGATAATATATATTTGAGGAATCCAGTTGGATTCCTCCAACCTGTTTTTCCTGCATCCACAGATGTTAGCACATAAATAATACCCATCCTGCTTCGAGGCAGGATATCGCGGTATAGAAGGTCATCCACTAATCATAGCGTGGGGCGTATAGGGTAATCATCCGCTATGGTACCGCGGGCATCCGCTAATGAAACTGCGGGAATCCAACCAATCAATCAACCCAATATATATATAATAGTCCTAAATAACTAATATATATTTTTAAACAATCAGACAGCATTCAAACAAGCATAGCAATTATTTTTAACAACTAGAAATAATTTCTAAATAAGTGGTGAGCGAGGTTTACTCACCAGGGTTTTTATTTGCGACTCGTTTTGATTTTAAATTCAAATTCCAGTCAACTCTATGATAAATCCAAACCAACTCTACTCTAAGGATTTCCAGTTCGACTCTATCCCATAACTATTTGCGATATGGTTTCAATACTGCTCGCTCCGTCCGATTCTGTTTTCGAATGGAGAAGATATGATTTATATTTTAATTTTCCACTTTTAAATATATATTTAAATATCCTCAACCAATGGAATAACAAATTTTAAATATAAAATTGATTACCTTTTTAATCCGCTTGAATCATAATTCCCTTTTAATATTCAATTTACCACTCATATACTTCACATCCATTAAATTTTGACAATCCGTCGAACAACTTGCAGGCACTCCATCATTCCTGCAAAACCACCCAGGAATCCTCCCAGTCCTGCTGTCGAACTTCCTCAGCACCTTTCCCAAAAATCAAAGCATCAACAGGGAACCAAAAACTTGGCTTTCAGTTCGACATTCACCAGAAACCAACGTGACCTCCAGAACTTCACCATAAGACCGCACCATCAACAGTCGAAGTCGAAGTGAGCAACCGGATCTGCTTCGATACCGCTTAAACTATATTACCATCCCTACCGTCGAACCCCATATCTGCATTCGAACTCTTCCCAGAAAGCCACAATCGACTTCGATTCCTGCTGCTTCAATTGAGACTCGCGACTTCAGTTGTCACCAGTACCCAATTCGATTTCCTAGCGTCGGCCTTCTCTGAGTTGCAGCTCCCTTCTTCCAATCGCAAGTGCTCCAACGTCAAAACCCGAGCTTCAGGGTATCGCGATACTTGTTTTCGATTTGAGGAGACGTTGGCTGATTTTACTTTCTTACTGAGTAGCTGAAAGGGGGCCTCGATTGGGTTTTAAGTAGGGAGAATAGTCGGTGTGTCCTTGTTTTTGGCCATGAAATAAAAATGAAGGAGAAGGGGTTTTGAAACGAACAGCAAGGCTACCACTTGTTTTGTTTTTGTCCAAACAATAAAAGGAATATATTTTATTTAATTATTTTAGATCCGGTGTCCTTTAAATAAGAATACACCGTGATTTCCGAACTCCTTTTTAAACACAGTAACTGGCATTCTTAGGGTAATACCTCTTTTCCGGACACACTGGGATAGGTCACGAAGTCCAATTCGATCGTCTGTGGAAGATATTTATTTAAATTGATATAAATCAAATTTTAAAACAATAAATTCTGTGACAATAAATTAATATTCTTATTCGATTTCAAACAGGATTTTCTATTTATTATTTGAACTGTAATTTAATTCAAAAATTAAATTTTAATTCAATCAACTTCGTATTTTGATAACTTGATATATTCGATATTAAATCGAAACTGATTATTAAATTGATAACTTAAAAATAAATGTTCATTTAATTTATCCACCCAATATTTAAATCCATATTAAATAGTCAAATCTAACCGACGGAATATCCGGGTCATTACATTCTTCCCCACTTAAAATAATTTCGTCCTCGAAATTGCTAAGGTAGAAAAAGTGCTACAAACCCATTAACTTTTCAAAACTTATTGATGTCGGTACTCAACATTTCAAACTTCCTTACGTTTCTCTTTCGAATAAATCCCTATTCGATAACTCCTCCCTTCGAATAACTATATTCGATAATCCCTCTTTCGAATAACTAGATTCGAAAACCTTTCTTCGAATAAACTATATTCGATTTACTCTTTTCAATTAACTCTATTGGATTTTACTCTTTTTGATTAACTCCATCGAATAACTAAATTCGATAATTCCTTCGAATAACCAATATTCTATAACTCACTTCGATTAAACTAATCGATAACTCTTTTCGATTAAACTATAATCGATAACTCATTTCGATTAACAAATAATCGATAACTCCTTTCGAATAAACTATATTCGATAAATCCTTTAACTCTATTCGAATAAACTATATTCGATTTAACTCCTTTCGCTTGACTTTAGATCGCAGCGATCACAATGGTTACGCCTGATTTCCCCCAGGAAACATCCGACCGCCCTAGGCTATCTGCAGCCCTGCGAATTTCGCTAGCAGTCGTACGAAATGACAACTTATCCTGAGTAACTTTGTTTGACTAATCTCTATCTCAATAACAATATTCGATCAACTTTAATTGAATAACTAACATTCAATTAAATCTTAATTCGATTGGCTATGTTCAATTAACTCTATCTGGTTAACTCTTTATTTGAATAACAAATATTCGATAAATTCTAATTGAATAACTAACGTTCAATGAACTCTGCAGATTAACCCTAACTGATTAACTCTAACTGGTTAATTCTTACTCTAATCGATTTATTCGAACTCTAATCGATTATTTCTAACTCTAATCGACTTTTCTTATTCGAATTACTCCTATTCGATAGCGTTTATTCATTTATAAAGATTTACTTTTAGTAACGGTTCTTCACTTTATAAATGTTGTCTTTTATAACTTTACTTCACTTATACAAGTGTTGTGTACCCTTCTATTTCAAACTATCGGTGTTAAAAACCAATATCTCTTTCCTATATAAGCTCAGACTTATATATTCCATTTATCGAATGATAAATATTCAATTTAATTTATAACTGTTATTTATAAATTAATCTTTTCTATTTATCTGTTAAAACAGATTTCCATTTTCTATTCATCTTCTAAATATTCCTTTGATTAATTCTATTTATTTAACAAATAAATATCTCATTTATAACATTCTATTTATTTACTATAAATAAATATTTCCATTCAACCTATTAGTAAATGTTTTACAAATATTCCCTTTTTAAATTCTATTTGTAAATGTTTTTACAAATATTTCTCCTTATATTTGTTTGCACATAACTTCCTTTGTATTTGTGTTACAAATATATTTCCTTTATTCATACCCAATTCATATTTCATTCACATTGATTTTACTCAATTTATTCATTTCGATCCATTTAACTTACTTAAGTTAAATTCAATTTCAATCGTTCAAACTCCCATTAACTAGTTGCTAATTAACCGTTTTGCCTATTTCACCCTTTTATTTGAATATAACTTGTTCAAATATATGTCAACTTAATTATGAACTAATCTAATTATATTTTCAACTCGAGTTATAAACTCGATTTCGAATATAAATTCTCAATCTCTTTCACTTATCCAAAAACCCAATTTCGATTCAAATTTCCTTTAACTAATTATTCACCAATTTAGTTAATTCTATTTAACCCTTTAAAATATGATTTTTGTCTTAAAAATCATTTCACTTACTTCACTGGAGTTCATATTTATTTTATATCTCCAGTCTGGATTTTTCTAATGCCAATTCGGATTTTATTTCCTAACAATCCCTTTGTTTATTCAATTAAACCATTATGGTTTTACAATGGTTCTGGCGCTGCTTTTCTAAAAATTTGATTTTGACATAACTCAAAATCTATACGACGAAATCCAGATTTTTCTCTTTCATTAGAAAACTATCGTTCAACTGGTCCCGATGATTCTTGTTTCAAAGAATTCCGACTTCAATTGAGTTCTGTATACTAAACTGAAGTTCGAATCGCCAATTTACGAACTGCCGCGTTACGGCGAGCTCGTTTTAATTATATTTATAAATATAAACATTCTAACTTTGTTTATAATAAATTCAACTCCATTCTGATATATTTTTAATATATATCAAATCCATTTCACATAATATTCCCGATCTATTTCACTTCTAATATTCAAATCCTATATCTTAATTTAAAATATTCAAATTCCATTGAATTTCTTTATTCAAACTCTATATTTGAATTTCCTTCTATTCAATTTCTATTTGAATTTTCTTCTATTCAAATTCATTTGAATTCCTTATCTTCAAATTCTAATTGAATTTCTTATCTTCAATTCCTATTTGAAATTTCTTTATTCAAAAACCCATTTCAAATCCCTTATTCAAATTCCATTTGAAATCCTTTATTCCATTTCTATTTAAATTCCTTTGAATTTAAATTCTATTTTAACTCCTTTGAATTCAAATCCTAATATATTTCACTTTGAATTCAAATTCTATTTAAACTCCTTTTATTCTAAAATTCTATTTCAAACTTTATATTTTCTTTGAATTCTAATATTCAACCTCCACTTTATATTCTGTTTGAAATTCTATTTAACCATTCTCCATTTGAATTCTAATATTCAAATCTCTATTTGACTTTCTTTATTCAAATCCATTTGAATTCCTTTGAATTCAAATTCTATTTCACTTCTATTTGAATTATATATATATATATATATTCAAATTCCTTTATTTTACTTCTATTTGAAATCTATATTCCCATTCCCATTTCAAAATTCCTTTGAAGTCATATAAATATATACATATATTTATATCTATCTCAAATTCAAAACATTTGAATTTTCAAACAACTTGTTTCTTTTCAAACAAATTTCCATCAAAAACTTTTCTAAGGCAGCAATTCGTCACTTAGAAACTCGAAAATGAACACTGGTGATGTTGCGACCATCATCAGAATTATTTCCCAGCTACTGAATGAGTTCAGTGCTTTATTTCTTTCAAAATCCATTTAGAAAAATATTTTCCAAACTCCTAGGATTTTAAATTCTGAATTCTGGTTGGAATTCAATTTCAATTTATCTCATTTGTATATTTGATTTTATATACAAATTCCATTGGTTATATATATAACTATTTCAGTTTTAATCTAATTTGATTATAATCCTAACAATCAACTTAACTATTTAAAAACAATATCGTGTCCAATCTTCTGTTCAAGTGTTTATAAACTCCTATCGACATCGTGGCGTCCCACGATTCGACCAAAATTTATAATCCACTCAACAGACTAGTCAACACAATATAAAACAGTTTTTATATCAAATAACAAATACGCTCTCTCGTATATATATATACACTCAACTCATTCTAGGATACTACTGATCCTATCTCTAATGAGTACATTCCAACAAGCCTAGGTATTCGCTCAACCTAAGCTCTGATACCAACTGTAATGACCCGAAAATCCGGTAGAATTTGAGCTGACCAAAAACACAAGCCCAACCCCAAATATCACGGAAATTCGAACCATTAATAGAAAGAAGTTAGAGGGTGAGGATAGATAAGATAGGAACTTAGAATAGAAGAAGAAGAAGAAGAACACAACATCAGAGTAACACGAATCTCACAGCGGAACGAATAACATATAATATATATAACATAACTTGAAATATACATCTGTACTTGAATATACATCAATATCAAAGTACATCACTTACAACACAGCAGAAATAACTATAGCTATATGATCCTGAAGCCTCCTGCTCCAAGCTCTTCCAGTATATCTGTAAATTCCCGACTACTTGACTGCCCGTACAAATTTAGGCACCCAAGAGTTTAGGAAAAACAACAAAGTAAACTCCGGGTCAGTCATGGGACTGGTATGAGTAAACAGTTTAAAACAGTTTCAGAAAACTAAATGATATCTCATAAGACCACGCCGTATAACACGGAACGGGTTTTTCCCTTATGAGAATCCAAACACTTGATTTATCTTTATATCAAAACTCTTTTGATATTATAATAATGTCTAAGTCAAGTAAATAACAATCTAGTGGAACGTTTGCATCTCACGTTCCACATAGGTATACAATCAAAACCGCAAGCACGTATTGGGTAATGGATTTCCAACTATGACAAGGTATGGGACCACCTTCCGCTGGTATATCTCTAGAGGAGAATACACCGAGTTCAACAAGAACATCTTGCAACTCAGCCACACATGACCGACCACTCATTTCGCTTGAGTGTATCGAATGTATATCACCAACGATTGGGATCAGCAACCGTTTCCCGAATGGGTCAGCATCGACAATAGATTTTTAGAAGTAAATGAAACTCTAGATCAGGTGATTATACACCCTAATAGGTGCGACCTACATAGCCATGTTGCCTGCCCGATTTCTGTCATTTACCGGTTGATGAGGCTAGAAGCTACGCTTTATCATCACGCCATATTCACTTCGAATGTCACATCGTCAGATCCATCGAAAATCACTAATTGATGTCTACAACAGTACATTACGTGTCAGCTAAAGAAGTTTCCTTCTCCGCTTCCACTCTTGGTACAGTTGAAGAAATCAATGTACGTGACCATTCTGGAAATACTCTGTCAGACATTCATCCATACAAGTCACCCAGGAACAGGATGAACTGAAGGCACGATTTCTATTAATAGAAAAAGTCCTTGCACTCTACTCCGTCTTCGATTATCTTTATATAATCTGATTCGCACGCTACTGCCGATATGGAGTGGTTCTTCGGATATATAATCCAACCGGTCTCTCCATATTGACAACGATGGTCCAAACTTCGATAGTCTGTGATTTAACTATCGAATAAAAACAAGTGTTTCGATAGTCGATGATTTAACTATCGAATAAAACAAGTGTTCATCCAAACATCCAACAATCACTGAACCTTTAATTAATATTCTATTAATTAAATCTCTTCTCTATTTCTTATCAATATTTGTTAACCAAATATTTTCAATAACCATATTGCCCTTTTACGTTCTTTGGAAAACATTTCCATATATCGCCTTCCTTTATTTTCTATACTAGGAAATATTCATTATTTTATTTCCAAGCTTTGCACATATTTGGGTTAAAACAGATGCTGTGTAAAGCATCGTTACGACAACCCAAATACAGTATTTAACTAATTCTTATTCCACATTGATCTTCGAGCCTGAATCTTGCTACTTATCGGTATATCATGAAATCAACCAAGTTGGGGTATAATTACCTCTCAGACCTTGACTGAATAACATTTAACGTCAAAACAGACAAGACTCCTTACTCGAATAATCAATACCATACAACTGATTTTTCACCATTAAACACATATACATTTTCTCTTTCTATTCTTACTAGATTTTATTCCTAGCTTTCCTTTTTGATTATACTATTCTATTTCTACGTTCGTTTTCTTATCGACTTCTATATATTTTGATATGTTAATTTCTAACTATCAAATTATCTTAAAAATATTCTATCTCCTTAAATTCCCGGAAAAATTCGCCATAACCTCCTTTGTACCGGGAGCATCGGGAAATTTCAAATAGCTTTCCCGGTCCTTCTCATCTCAAAAAGAAAAAGAAAAAGCCAAGCGGCTTGCCGATACGGCGCATAAAATCTCATATGGAAATTAAATACGTACCTTTTTGTCGGGCATTCTATTTATTTCACTTTTATACTTTAATCCAAACCTGTCTCCTGTATGTCTATACCTGTCCAATCCATATTAACTATACCAATCGTTTTAACTCAATTTGTTAATTTAATCTGTTACTTAACTTTTCAGTCTATTTCACCTTCATATTTGAACATGACATGTTCAAATATATTTTAACTGCATATTAACAAATTCTAATTATACTCATACTCCCGTTCCCTTATCGACTACTCTATTCAAATTCCAATTCAATTCTATTTGAATTCTCCTTATTTAAAACTTCATTCGAATTCTATTTTCAAATTCTATAGTTTAAAGTCCATTTGAATTCTATTATTCAAATTCTATAGTTAAAGTCCATTTGAATTCTATATTCAAATTCTATAGTTAAAGTCCATTTGAATTCTATATTCAAATCGATTAAAGTCCCTTTTGAATTTCTATATTCAAATCTATAGTTTAAAGTCTATTTGAATTTCTATATTCAAATCTATAGTTTAAAGTCCATTTGAATTCTATATTCCAATCTATTTGAATTCTCTTTTCAAATTCCATATTCAAAGTCTATTTGAATTTCTCTGCATTATTTATAAACAACGTTTATAACTTCAATTCAAATCCCACCTTTCCATTTATAAACAACGTTTATAAATTCAATTCAAACCCCATATTTTCATTTATAAACAACTTTATAAATTCGATTCAAATTCCATCCTTTCATTTATAAACAAAGTTTATAAATTCAATTCAAATTCCATCCTTTCATTTATAAACAAAGTTTATAAATTCAATTCAAATTCCATCCTTTCATTTATAAACAACTTTATAAATTCGATCACTTGTTTTATATACCTTCAAAACAAGTTAATATTTTCTATAGTTTTATTTAAAATTCAAATTCTATTTATAAAAATAGAATTCCCTTTTTAAATATCAAATACCCTTTCCGATATTTTTATGAATCAATATTCAAGCCCAGGGATATTTTAAACAATCAAATCAACCAATTTTCAATCATTTGATTTTTAACACATCATATATGAATATATATGAAATCAAACAACAACAGATAATATATATTTGAGGAATCCAGTTGGATTCCTCCAACCTGTTTTTCCTGCATCCACAGATGTTAGCACATAAATAATACCCATCCTGCTTCGAGGCAGGATATCGCGGTATAGAAGGTCATCCACTAATCATAGCGTGGGGCGTATAGGGTAATCATCCGCTATGGTACCGCAGGCATCCGCTAATGAAACTGCGGGAATCCAACCAATCAATCAATCCAATATATATATATATATATATATATATATATATAATAGTCCTAAATAACTAATATATATTTTTAAACAATCAGACAACATTCAAACAAGCATAGCAATTATTTTTAACAACTAGAAATAATTTCTAAATAAGTGGTGAGCGAGGTTTACTCACCAGGGTTTTTATTTGCGACTCGTTTTGATTTTAAATTCAAATTCCAGTCAACTCTATGATAAATCCAAACCAACTCTACTCTAAGGATTTCCAGTTCGACTCTATCCCATAGCTATTTGCGATATGGTTTCAATACTGCTCGCTCCGTCCGATTCTGTTTTCGAATGGAGAAGATATGATTTATATTTTATTTTTCCACTTTTAAATATATATTTAAATATCCTCAACCAATGGAATAACAAATTTTAAATATAAAATTGATTACCTTTTTAATCCGCTTGAATCATAATTCCCTTTTAATATTCAATTTACCACTCATATACTTCACATCCATTAAATTTTGACAATCCGTCGAACAACTTGCAGGCACTCCATCGTTCCTGCAAAACCACCCAGGAATCCTCCCAGTCCTACTGTCGAACTTCCTCAGCACCTTTCCCAAAAATCAACGCATCAACAGGGAACCAAAAACTTGGCTTTCAGTTCGACATTCACCAGAAACCAACGTGACCTCCAGAACTTCACCATAAGACCGCACCATCAACAGTCGAAGTCGAAGTGAGCAACCGGATCTGCTTCGATACCGCTTAAACTATATTACCATCCCTACCGTCGAACCCCAAATCTGCATTCGAACTCTTCCCAGAAAGCCACAATCGACTTCGATTCCTGCTGCTTCAATTGAGACTCGCGACTTCAGTTGTCACCAGTACCCAATTCGATTTCCTAGCGTCGGCCTTCTCTGAGTTGCAGCTCCCTTCTTCCAATCGCAAGTGCTCCAACGTCAAAACCCGAGCTTCAGGGTATCGCGATACTTGTTTTCGATTTGAGGAGACGTTGGCTGATTTTACTTTCTTACTGAGTAGCTGAAAGGGGGCCTCGATTGGGTTTTAAGTAGGGAGAATAGTCGGTGTGTCCTTGTTTTTGGCCATGAAATAAAAATGAAGGAGAAGGGGTTTTGAAACGAACAGCAAGGCTACCACTTGTTTTATTTTTGTCCAAACAATAAAAGGAATATATTTTATTTAATTATTTTAGATCCGGTGTCCTTTAAATAAGAATACACCGTGATTTCCGAACTCCTTTTTAAACACAGTAACTGGCATTCTTAGGGTAATACCTCTTTTCCGGACACACTGGGATAGGTCACGAAGTCCAATTCGATCGTCTGTGGAAGATATTTATTTAAATTGATATAAATCAAATTTTAAAACAATAAATTCTGTGACAATAAATTAATATTCTTATTCGGTTTCAAACAGGATTTTCTATTTATTATTTGAACTGTAATTTAATTCAAAAATTAAATTTTAATTCAATCAACTTCGTATTTTGATAACTTGATATATTCGATATTAAATCGAAACTGATTATTAAATTGATAACTTAAAAATAAATATTCATTTAATTTATCCACCCAATATTTAAATCCATATTAAATAGTCAAATCTAACCGACGGAATATCCGGGTCATTACAGAATATTCTCTAGATAGGTGATTATACACCCTACTTCGGTGCGACCGACTTAGCCATGCTGCCTGCCCGATTTCTGTCATTTACCGGTTGATGAGGCTTGAGGTTACGCTTCATCATCACATCAGATTCACTTTGAATGCCACATTGTCAGATCCATCGAAAATCACTAATTGATATCTACAACAGTACATTACGTGTTAGCTAAAGAAGTTTCCTTCTCCGCTTACACTCTTGGTACGGTTGAAGAAATCCACGTACGTGACCTTTCTGGAAATACTCTGTCAGACATTCATTCATACAAGTCATCCTCATTTACTTAGAATGTCACATCGTCATACCCGCCAAATCACAAATTGACTTATCCAAAAATAACACGGGTATACAGCTAAGAGAAACGAATTCCTCCGCCACCAAACGTGAATACGTTTGAACAGATCAACTTACGCGATCTATTGGATATACTCTGTCAGACCTTCGTCCATACAAGTTGTCCTGGGACTGGACAAACCGAAGGCACTATTCAGTATATCCATCTTAGTCACTATTATCTAAGACTTATACAACAGCCCTTGCACTTTACTCTGTCTTCAATTATCTTTGGCATACATGATTCGCAATGCTTATGCCAATACAGAGTGGTTCTTTGGATAATAATCCAACCGGTCTCTCCATATTAACAACGTTAAAATGGTCAAAACTTCGATAGTCTGTGATTTAACTATCAAAGAAAAAAAGATGTGAAAACAACGATATTATTTGCAGATGGAAATTATATCGAACAAACATCATTTAGCATTAATCTCTTTAGTTCATTTATTTACTTATCTCCTATTTCCCTATATTCAATATTTCTTATTTTCTAAGTTTAGAAAATATACGTTATTAACAATGGAAAACATTTCCATTTCCTTTAGAAAACATTTCTGGTTCTTCTTTGGAAAACATTTCCAAAACTCGTACATTGGACTTAGGCAGATGTTTATCAAACCATTGCGATGCCAACTCAAACCATTACACTTATTAACTATATTCACTTAACCATCCCGTCGAATAAACTATATTCGATAACTTCTCTAACTTTATTCGAATAAACTGTATTCGATTAACTCCTTTACTATATTCGAATAAACTATATTCACTTAACCATCCTGTCGAATAACTATATTCGATAACTCCTCTAACTCTATTCGAATAAACTGTATTCGATTAACTCCTTTACTATATTCGAATAAACTATATTCACTTAACCATCCTGTACTATATTCGAATAAACTATATTCACTTAACCATCCTGTACTATATTCGAATAAACTATATCCGATAAACTCCTTTACTCTATTCGCATAAACTATATTCGATTCACTCCTTCGATTTAACTAATATTCTATAACTCACTTTGATTAACTAATAATCGATAACTCCTTCGAATAAACTATATTCGATAATCTCCTCTCGAATGAACGATATTCGATAATCTTCCCTTTCGATTTAACAAATCGATAACTCCTTTTCGAATAACTAAATTTGACAACTCCTTTCAATTTAACTAATCGATAACTCCTTTCGATTAAACTAAAATCGATAACTCCCTTCGATTAAACTATAATCAATAACTCCTTTCGAATAACAAATTCGATAACTCCTTTGTGTTTAACTCTATTCGAATAACTAATTCGAATCATTCTTATTTATTTAACTCTATTCGAATAACTAATTCGATTAACTCTAACTGGTTAACTCTGACTGATTAACTCTAATTGATTTATTCTAACTGGTCAACCTTAATTGATTAACTCTAACTGGTTAACTCTGACTGATTAACTCTAATTGATTTATTCTAACTAGTCAACCTTAATTGATTAACTCTAACTGGCCAACCTAACTCTAATCGATTTATTTTAACTGGTCAACCTTAATTGATTAACTCTAACTGGCCGACCTAACTATAATCGATTTATTTTAATCGATTATTTCTAACTCAAATCGATTAATTCTAACTCTAATCAATTTACTGTAATTCGATTAACTCCTATTTGATAACGTTTTATTCATTTATAACGATTCACTTTTAGTAACGGTTCTTCACTTTATAAATGTTCTCTTTAATAACGTTACTTCCCTTATAAACGTGTTGTGTATCCATTCTATTTTATCGGTGTTAAATCCAATATCTCTTATCTATATAAGTTCAGACTTATATATTTCATTTATCGAATGATAAATACTCATTTAATTTATAAACTGTTATTTATAAATAAATCCTTTCTATTTATCTGTTAAAAACAGATTTCCATTTTCTATTCATCTTCTAAATATTCTTTTGATTTAGTTCTATTTATTTACCAAATAAATATTCCTTTTATTTAATCCTACTTATTTATCAAATAAATATTTCCCTTTATCTTTTCTATTTATTCAGCAAATAAACATCTCCTTTTATATTTTATATATTTCCCAAATAAATGAATCCTTTTAACTCTTTATTTATTCCCTATATAAATAATTCCTTTTAACTCTTTATTTATTCCCTAAATAAACAAACCCTTTTAATTCTTTATTTATTCACTAAATAAATAATTCCTTTTAACTCTTTATTTATTCCCTAAATAAATAAAACCTTTATATTTGCTTTGAAATATATTTCCTTTATATTTTATTTCAAATATATTTCCTTTATATTTGTTTTGACAAATATATTTCTTTATATTTGTTTTGATAAATATATCTCTTTATATTTGTTTTGACAAATATATCTCTTTTTAACCCCTTTGATTTTATGAATTTTATTTCCTTTTATAAAATCTTTCTTTCCTTATATATATATAAAATCCATTGATTTTATATAAATAAATTATTTTCAAAATATACTTTGAAAACCTCCTTTCTACCTTCTGGTATTTCTTATGGTATCTAACATACCATATAACAACGATAAATATCGTCCAACACACAAAATCAACAGCAGATTATATATCACATTATATATCACAATATATAAATCACAGTAAAATAAATGTTGAGGATTCCAGTTGGATTCCTCCAACCTGTTTCCCTGCATCTCAGATGTTAAACAATATAATTAACATCGATTTCACTTCGATGTGAAATATTCTGATAAACAGAATCGACATATAAATATTCAACGGTTTATATATATATATATATATACAGATATATATATATAATTTCCATTAACTGACTAGCAGGTCAATCAAACAGTCAATACACAATCAAATAGACAATATTTAACAGTTCTAAGAATACGCTGTAAAAATAGAACTGTTCAGGGTTGGTGAGTCTTACTCACATTTGCAGTTCATCGTTAAAGAACGATAAACTGTTATTTGATCTGAATCAAACAGTTTATTTTGCCATAAATCCAAATGAGCTCGAATCCAATTCCAGTCAGCTTCATTCTGAAGCTCTCGTCCATACGATCCCAATGCAACTTACGGTTCACGAATCCGACCTCGTTCGAGCAAGTTACGAATTTATAAAGTTTATATACTAAATTGAATTTAAAATAAAACTTAGTTAATTACTTTGGGCATGACCACAACACCTTGGCCCAACTCCTTCCACGTCACAAGCCCAATACCAACCCGTTCTACCTCCGCCTGTTACTCAGGTGACCTGCACTTCTCTCTTTCCCAAAAGAACACGCTTGGCTTCAGTAACCATTCAACCGATATCCTCAACTTCTACCCCCATTTCGCTGACCCCTCTTTGACCTCCCTCCGACACTTCCGTGACCACTGGCCATCCCTTCCGACCCGGCCATCCAACTCAACACCTCGTCCCGACCTCGACTCAATCCTCCAACATCAATTCGAATCTCACTTTCCTGTCCCTATCTCGAACGCTTCCTAGATCTCACGGTGACAACACCTACCCAAACGACATCGGAAACCACAGAAAACCTTACGAGCTTCCCCTCTCCGTCATGAACTTCGCACCCTGCTCCTGAAGACACAACGCACGCCATCACCAGTCAACTCGCGTTCCACCTGCGCCTCAAAACCCAACTCACACTCTCCTGTGCTTCGCGGTTCCCAGTCCTACTCTCGCTGATGAAGACCAGCGAACATAGTGATGTTCGAATCACTTGAAACCCTCATGGAAACGAGATAACCATTCCAGAAATGTATATTTTCAGGGAGATAGTGGCGGCTTGCATTTTGAGGTTGGAGGAAAATATATGAGAAGGCAATTAGGTCGTAAGGGATGGCAGTTAACGTATATTTATAAGGGAAGATTTTAGACCATTTTTATTTATTAATTATATAAAAGCTTCACCGTGAAGTCTCTTATAAATATAACCCCATAAAATATCTGTTTTTGACAAACTAAGTCAATCCTAGCATAGAAAAATATTCCGGACCCAATGGGACAGGTTTCGTCGAATTCCGACACCGTTTGCGAAAATCCCTTAGAAAATATCGATGAAAAACACCGAGCATTAATTCATTAAAATTACAGAAAAAATCCTAAAAATATGAGGCCTTGACGTTTCACTAGACCTCTTCCTAAGGTTTCGTATGAAACTTGTTTCGTTGAATTTCGAGTTCGTTTGACCAGCTAACCATTTAGTTTAGTCTGTTTCAAGTTAAAAACATAATGTACCGTACTATGAAATATCCTGTTCACGTAGGGACTGCTATGGACAGAAACAAAGATACCATTTAAATGAGTGACGTGCTCTGGTCCCAAAAATGTAATAATACCGGTAGATGGACTCATATTGTGAAACCCTGAAATGTCGATACAGGGTGCCAAATACTCCAAATAAAAAGTTGCCTATTTAATAAATTAAAAATTACCATAAAATTCTAAAAATTAAATTATCACTACTTCCCAAAAGAACCTTGTCTAAGTTCAAACCCGATCTCTAGTTATATCGAATAAACCGATACGGTCGATAAACGATTCTATAGCGACTATTTCAAAATTTGATTTGGACGTGAATCAAAATCTACATGACGAAATCCTGATTTTTCTCTTCCACTAGAAAGATATACTTCACCAACTCCACACGTTTTTTGTTTCAGAGAAATCCGATTTAAAACGAACCCTGTATGTCCTGTTGAAGTTCAAATCGCCAAATAGCGAACTGTCGCGCCATTTCAAGCTCTATTTTAATTATATTATAATTATATGTTCAAACTGACGTCGATTGAATATATTCGTCAATATAATTCAACCCTAAGCTGAATTAAATCTAAGGGATGACCCTGTTCACAGAATATTTTGATTTCCAATAATTTTGATTATTTCTGAATTAAATATATTATTTAATTATTTAATTTAATTAAATATTCCATATTATTTAATTAAACCTCTATTTAATTCACTACATCACGATATATATAATTAAATAAATTAATTATAATACCCCTGACAATGCGGGTCATTACATTCTTCCCCACTTAAAATAATTTCGTCCTCGAAATTGCTAAGTTAGAGGACGACCCTATCTATTGGAATTCCTAAGATTTGTTTACCCCTTATTTCTGATTTCCACTGAACCAACTAATATCGATTTCAATATTAATTCCTTCCGACTAACTAAAATTTTTAAAAATTCTGAAAATTTTCTAACACTTTAAATTTTCGGAAAATTTCGCCATAACCTCCTTTGTACAGCCCTATCGGTAAAACCGCAACTCGCCTCTCTAGGCCTTCTCCAACCCAAAAGAAAATCAAAATGCCAAGCGGCTTGCCAATTCGGCTCATAAATTCCAAACTCATATAAAATATAAACTTGTACCTTTTTGTTGGGCATATCATTATATCCCTACCATCTGTTATCAACTCGACATATACAAATGCCATCCCAATCAACTCCAACCACGTTATTCTTAACACAACCATTTGCTTATTCAAGCCGAATTCAATTTCAAATTCGAGTTTCGAATTCCAAACTCTCAACTTATCATTTCAAATCTAAATCCAGATTATTCTCTAATCACTTCCAGTTTTTCTTAACCTATCATCTCAAGTTAAATTCTGGTTTATTATTTACTTTTACCATCCCATTCGAATTAACTTCACAAGTTAAGTTTTAATTTCTAGAGCTTAAATTCCTGGGTAAATTCAAATCAATTTGAAATCATACTGCTAATTCAAAGCCTTTGAATTTTCTAAACAACTTGTTTCCTCAAAACAATTCAAATTAAAATCTTTGGTAGTAATCCACCACTTAGAACTCGAAATTCACACCGATGATACTGCGCAGTCATCATCGGAATTACTTTCCAGCGACCCAAGTGATTTCAATACTATATCATTTCAAAACCCTTGCTAAATACATCTATTTTGAAAACATCTCAAAATCTCCCAAGAACTTAAAATTTCCTTATTTTAATTCCAAATCTGATTTAAATTCATATTTAATTCATCTTATTTCATATACTTTACTTATATGAATTCTGATCAGTTATTTACATAACCATTTAATTTATAATCTTACTCGATTATAATAACGACTAATATATCCGATATATTATAATTTTGATATATATATCTTGTCTATATCAAGATATACCTTGGGAAAACTTATTTTAATTTACCCTCTTTTCAAAACATACCGTGACGACCCATCGTATTCAAGTGTTTAGTAACTCCTACCGATATAGTGGATCAAACTGATCGACCAGAACTCATAAACAACTCGACCCATGAATCTCCGTAATATAAAATTATTTTTATATCAAATAACAAATACGTTCACTCGTATATATACACTCGAACTCAATCTAGGGTATTACTAACCCTATCTCTACCTAGTCACGCCATAGAGCCAAGGTAATTCGTAACTTAAGCTCTGATACCAACTATAACGACCCAGATTTTGAGCGACTTTAGTTATCGACGTAAGCTCGATGTCGATAACCAAACATCGAAAAATCCCAGTAATAAATGAAAGAAATTAGAGGGTGAGAATAGGTAAGATAGAAACTTAGAATAGAAGAAGAAGAAGAACACAACATCAGAGTAACACGAACCTCACAGCGGAACGAATAACATATAATAGATAACATAACTTTGAAATATAACAGTTATGTATACAATAGCACTTATCAGAGTACAGCACTTACAACACAGCGGAAATAAACTATAGCTATATGATCTTGAATCCTCCTGCTCCAAGCTCTCCAAGTATATCTGTAAATTCCTGACTACTTGACTGCCCGTACAAAATTGGGCACCCAAGAATTTAGGGAAAACAAAACAAAATAAACTCCGGGTCAGTCATGGACTGGTGTGAGTAAAACAGTTTAAAACAGTTGAACTGGTATATGATATCTCATAAGACCACGCCGTGAAAACGGAACGGGTTTTTCCCTCATGAGAATCCAAACATCTTTGACAAAGTAATATCGTTCTGATATTATAATAATGTCTAAGTACAAATAGATATCAATCTAGCAGAAACCCTTTCATCTCACGTTCTACATATATGGTATACAATCAAAAACCGCAAGCACGTATTGGGTAATGGATTTCGAACTATGACAAGGTATGGAACCACCTTCCGATCAGTGTACTCTAGGAACGATACACTGGAGTTCAACAAGAACATCTTGTAACCCAGCCACACATGACCGACCACTCATTTTGCTTAAGTGTATCGAATGTATATCACCAACGGTTGGGATCAGCAACCGTTCCCGTATATATATGGGACAACATTGATAGATTAAAGAAGCAAATGAATATTCTCTAGATAGGTGATTATACACCCTACTTCGGTGCGACCGACTTAGCCATGCTGCCTGCCCGATTTCTGTCATTTACCGATTGATGAGGCTTGAGGTTACGCTTTATCACATCAGATCCACTTTGAATGCCACATTGTCAGATCCATCGAAAATCACTAACTGGTATCTACAACAGTACATTACATGTTAGGTAAAGAAGTTTCCTTCTCCGCTTCCACTCTTGGTACGGTTGAAGAAATCCATGTACGTGACCTTTCTGGAAATACTCTGTCAGACATTCATTCATACAAGCCATCCTCGTTTACTTAGAATGTCACATCGTCATACCCACCAAATCACAAATTGACTTATCCAAAAATAACACGGGTATACAGCTAAGAGAAACGAATTCCTCCGCCACCAAACGTGAATACGTTTGAACAGATCAACTTACGCGATCTATTGGATATACTCTGTCAGACCTTCGTCCATACAAGTTGTCCTGGGACTGGACAAACCGAAGGCACTATTCAGTATATCCATCTTAGTCACTATTATCTAAGACTTATACAACAGCCCTTGCACTTTACTCTGTCTTCAATTATCTTTGGCATACATGATTCGCAATGCTTATGCCAATACAGAGTGGTTCTTTGGATAATAATCCAACCGGTCTCTCCATATTAACAACGTTAAAATGGTCAAAACTTCGATAGTCTGTGATTTAACTATCAAAGAAAAAAAGATGTGAAAACAACGATATTATTTGCAGATGGAAATTATATCGAACAAACATCATTTAGCATTAATCTCTTTAGTTCATTTATTTACTTATCTCCTATTTCCCTATATTCAATATTTCTTATTTTCTAAGTTTAGAAAATATACGTTATTAACAATGGAAAACATTTCCATTTCCTTTAGAAAACATTTCTGGTTCTTCTTTGGAAAACATTTCCAAAACTCGTACATTGGACTTAGGCAGATGTTTATCAAACCATTGCGATGCCAACTCAAACCATTACACTTATTAACTATATTCACTTAACCATCTTGTCGAATAAACTATATTCGATAACTTCTCTAACTTTATTCGAATAAACTGTATTCGATTAACTCCTTTACTATATTCGAATAAACTATATTCACTTAACCATCCTGTCGAATAACTATATTCGATAACTCCTCTAACTCTATTCGAATAAACTGTATTCGATTAACTCCTTTACTATATTCGAATAAACTATATTCACTTAACCATCCTGTACTATATTCGAATAAACTATATTCACTTAACCATCCTGTACTATATTCGAATAAACTATATCCGATAAACTCCTTTACTCTATTCGCATAAACTATATTCGATTCACTCCTTCGATTTAACTAATATTCTATAACTCACTTTGATTAACTAATAATCGATAACTCCTTCGAATAAACTATATTCGATAATCTCCTCTCGAATGAACGATATTCGATAATCTTCCCTTTCGATTTAACAAATCGATAACTCCTTTTCGAATAACTAAATTTGACAACTCCTTTCAATTTAACTAATCGATAACTCCTTTCGATTAAACTAAAATCGATAACTCCCTTCGATTAAACTATAATCAATAACTCCTTTCGAATAACAAATTCGATAACTCCTTTGTGTTTAACTCTATTCGAATAACTAATTCGAATCATTCTTATTTATTTAACTCTATTCGAATAACTAATTCGATTAACTCTAACTGGTTAACTCTGACTGATTAACTCTAATTGATTAACTCTAACTAGTTAACTTTGACTGATTAACTCTAATTGATTTATTCTAACTAGTCAACCTTAATTGATTAACTCTAACTGGCCAACCTAACTCTAATCGATTTATTTTAACTGGTCAACCTTAATTGATTAACTCTAACTGGCCAACCTAACTCTAATCGATTTATTTTAATCGATTATTTCTAACTCAAATCGATTAATTCTAACTCTAATCAATTTACTGTAATTCGATTAACTCCTATTTGATAACATTTTATTCATTTATAAAGATTCACTTTTAGTAACGGTTTTTCACTTTATAAATGTTCTCTTTAATAACGTTACTTCCCTTATACACGTGTTGTGTATCCATTCTATTTAAAACTATCGGTGTTAAATCCAATATCTCTTATCTATATAAGTTCAGACTTATATATTTCATTTATCGAATGATAAATATTATTTAATTTATAAACTGTTATTTATAAATAAATCCTTTCTATTTATCTATTAAAAACAAATTTCCATTTTCTATTCATCTTCTAAATATTCTTTTGATTTAGTTCTATTTATTTATCAAATAAATATTCCTTTTATTTAATCCTATTTATTTATCAAATAAATATTTCCCTTTATCTTTTCTATTTATTCAGCAAATAAACATCTCCATTTATCTTTTATATATTTCCCAAATAAATGAATCCTTTTAACTCTTTATTTATTCCCTATATAAATAATTCCTTTTAACTCTTTATTTATTCCCTAAATAAATAAACCCTTTTAACTCTTTATTTATTCCCTAAATAAATAATTCCTTTTAACTCTTTATTTATTCCCTAAATAAATAAACCCTTTATATTTACTTTCAAATATATTTCCTTTATATTTTATTTCAAATATATTTCCTTTATATTTGTTTTGTCAAATATATCTCTTTATATTTGTTTTGACAAATATATCTCTTTATATTTGTTTTGACAAATATATCTCTTTTTAACCACTTTGATTTTATGAATTTTATTTCCTTTTATAAAATCTTTCTTTCCTTATATATATTAAATCCATTGATTTTATATAAATAAATTATTTTCAAAATATACTTTGAAAACCTCCTTTCTACCTTCTGGTATTTCTTATGGTATCTAACATACCATATAACAACGATAAATATCGTCCAACACACAAAATCAACAGCTGATTATATATCACATTATATATCACAATATATAAATCACAGTAAAATAAATGTTGAGGAATCCAGTTGGATTCCTCCAACCTGTTTCCCTGCATCTCAGATGTTAAACAATATAATTAACATCGATTTCACTTCGATGTGAAATATTCTGATAAACAGAATCGACATATAAATATTCAACGGTTTATATATATATGTATATATATACATACAGATATATATAATTTCTACTAACTGACTAGCATGTCAATCAAACAGTCAATACACAATCAAACAGACAATATTTAACAGTTCTAAGAATACGCTGTAAAAATAGAACTGTTCTGGGTTGGTGAGTTTTACTCACATTAACAGTTCATCGTTAAAGAACGATAAACTGTTATTTGATCTGAATCAAACAGTTTATTTTACCATAAATCCAAACGAGCTCGAATCCACTTCCAGTCAGCTTCATTCTGAAGCTATCGTCCATACTGTCCCAACGCAACTTACGGTTCGCGAATCGACCTCGTATGAGCAAGTTACGAATTTATAAAGTTTATATACTAAATTGAATTTAAAATAAAACTTAGTTAATTACTTTGGGCCTCACCACAACACCTTGGCCCAACTCCTTCCACGTCACAAGCCCAATACCAACCCGTTTTACCTCCGCCTTTTACTCACGTGACCTGCACTTCTCTCTTTCCCAAAAGAACACGCTTGGCTTCAGTAACCATTCAACCGATATCCTCAACTTCAACCCCCATTTCGCTGACCCCTCTTTGACCTCCCTCCGGCACTTCCGTGACCACTGGCCATCCCTTTCGACCCGGCCATCCAACTCAACACCTCGTCCCGACCTCGACTCAATCCTCCAACATCAATTCGAAACTCACTTTCATGTCCCCATCTCGAACGCTTCCTAGATCTCACGGTGACAACACCTACCCAAACGACATCGGAAACCACAGAAAACCTTACGAGCTTCCCCTCTCCGTCATGAACTTCGCACCCTGCTCCTGAAGACACAACGCACGCCATCACCAGTCAACTCGCGTTCCACCTGCGCCTCAAAACCCAACTCACACTCTCCTGTGCTTCGCGGTTCCCAGTCCTACTCTCGCTGATGAAGACCAGCGAACATAGTGATGTTCGAATCACTTGAAACCCTCATGGAAACGAGATAACCATTCCAGAAATGTATATTTTCAGTGGAGATAGTGGCGGCTTGCGTTTTGAGGTTGGAGGAAAATATCTGAAAAGGAAATTAGGTCGTAAGGGATGGCAGTTAACGTGTATTTATAAGGGTAGATTTTGGACCATTTTTATTTATTAATTATATAAAAGCTTCACCTTGAAGTCTCTTATAAATATAACCTCATGCAATATCTATTTTTGACAAACTAAGTCAATCCTAGCATAGAAAAATATTTCGGACCCAATGGGACAGGTTTCGTCGAATTCCGACACCGTTTGCGAAAATCCCTTAGAAAATATCGATGAAAAACACCGAGCATTAATTCATTAAAATTACAGAAAAATCCTAAAAATATGAGGCCTTGACGTTTCACTAGACCTCTTCCTAAGGTTTCGTATGAAACTTGTTTCGTTGAATTTCGAGTTCGTTTGACCAGTTAACCATTTAGTTTAGTTTGATTCAAGTTAAAAACATAGTGTACCGTACTATGAAATATCCTGTTCACGTAGGGACTGCTATGGACAGAAACAAAGATACCATTTAAATGAGTGACGTGCTCTGGTCCCAAAAATGTAATAATACCGGTAGATGGACTCATATTGTGAAACCCCGAAATGTCGATACAGGATGCCAAATACTCCAAATAAAAAGTTGCCTATTTAATAAATTAAAAATTACCATAAAATTCTAAAAATTAAATTATCACTACTTCCCAAAAGAACCTTGTCTAAATTCAAACCCGATCTCTAGTTATATCGAATAAACTGATACGGTCGATAAACGATTCTATAGCGACTATTTCAAAATTTGATTTGGACGTGAATCAAAATCTACATGACGAAATCCTGATTTTTCTCTTCCACTAGAAAGATATACTTCACCAGCTCCACACGTTTCTTGTTTCACAGAAATCCGATTTAAAACGAACCCTGTATGTCCTGTTGAAGTTCAAATCGCCAAATAGCGAACTGTCGCGCCATTTCAAGCTCTATTTTAATTATATTATAATTATACTTTCAAACTGACGTCGATTGAATATATTCGTCAATATAATTCAACTCTAAGCTGAATTAATTCTAAGGGATGACCCTGTTCACAGAATATTTTGATTTCCAATAATTTTGATTAATTCTGAATTAAATATATTATTTAATTATTTAATTTAACTAAATATTCCATATTATTTAATTAAACCTCTATTTAATTTACTACATCACGATATATATAATTAAATAAATTAATTATCATACGCCTGACAATGCGGGTCATTACACGAACAACCGAACGAGATTTCTTGTCTCAACTAATGAAGAGGCCTTCGACAATACAATAAATTTGTCGACTATTTGTGTTCTTGCTAACAAGGATATGTCAAATTAGTATACACCCTTCCTATAATCTTTTTTTGATGATGATAGTGTAGTTCGTGAAAGTACATGGAAGATTTAGAATGATTTGTGATCACAATAATGTAAAAATAGAGTGTGCTTGCAAGTATGATTGCAATAGATAAGATAGAAAGAATCATAATGAAAATCGGTGAGAAAAACATTTGTTTAAACTCCTATTTGTAACAATTAAATAGTTGCAATCATTCGTGAAGAGATTCAAAGAAGAGAAATGAATTAAAGTTGTGACTCTGTGCATCTATTCACATTCAAATGTCTGAATTGAAAATTCAGATGTCTGTTTTGAATAAAAATTCAAATAGCAAGGAAATAGGCCAATTCGGGGGCATGAACAGATGTCTGAAATTTTTGAATTAAACATCTGAAAATTAGTGAAAATTAATTTTGCTTCAGCAGACAGACGTCTGAAATTAAGAAATTCAGAAGTCTGTTTGCTGTAACAGACCTATGCCTTGTGCATGTCATATATTAAATCTTTTATATATATATATATATATATATATATTATAACGTGCATGTATGTGTATCACCAAGGAAGATTTTAACAATTATATACTATTAGTAACAGAGTCTAATTAGGTATAATCTTCAATTTGAGCTTTTGAATCTGTTGTTGAGTTTCTTCCTGCAAAACAAAGTTAGTTGATAATAATATATGTGTGCATGTATAGTTGTCATAATCAAAACGCTATAAAGCGAGATCCCACATTCTCACCCTTTTTTATAATGACAACTATATATATAACTCCCCCTGTCAATATTCATATATTATCATATATTTCTCCCCCTTTGTCACATGAATATGCACAAACACACAAACAATACACAAACAACATACATAGCTTGAGCATAAGTATTCACATGCAGGCATACATATGTCCATCACCATAGCAAGCACATAATAAATTTTTGTGCCAAATAGACCGAAGTATCAAAAAATATTACAAACCATACAAATAAAAGAGTTTGATGCAAAAGATACCAAAAAAACATACCAAGCTTACCAACTTTTCGTAGCCGTCATGCTAGGACCAACACTCGTATCACCATCTTTTGAAGCATCATCTCCAGAGCTAGAGTTCGGGACTTCGTTGGAGCTAGAAGACAAATTAAATGGAGTCGGATCATGAGCTTGAGAGGATTGAGGTTCGATGCACGAAATCATTTCCCAAATCTTGTTAAGAAAGCCTTTCAAAGAGTCAAACTTTTATTGGTCCTATGCTCAAATCGCTTGAAATCCTTTAGAATTTTTGATTGATTGTGAGAAAGCATAACCAATGCTTACTTAGGCGGAAGATCGGGAGTGAAAATTTGAAAATCCTCCTCCTCTTCTTCTACAATCTGATGACGGCGATGAGAAGACAACTCGGTTATTATAGTTTCCGATTGTGATGCGACATGTTCTTGCCAAACTTGAAAGGACATATATTCTAATGTCGATGGGTTGGGGGTCAATATCCATAAACTTCTTGGATTTTGGTTCAGTCTCTTTAATACTCAAGCCAGGAGTGTCCGGTATTTAACCTTGACTTTCAAGAAGAGTACGTGTAATATAGGCTCCGTAATGAATTGTCTTATATTTCCGCTTATACGTGATATCCACCCATTCGTCAAGTATGATTTTCGCCCAATTAATTTGCTTGTTAGAGAAAAGCGCATATAAAGCTTGAAAATCATG
The DNA here is from genome assembly GCA_030737875.1 of Allium sativum. Taxonomy (NCBI): domain Eukaryota; kingdom Viridiplantae; phylum Streptophyta; class Magnoliopsida; order Asparagales; family Amaryllidaceae; genus Allium; species Allium sativum. The sequence continues at coordinate 732,504,827 of CM060924.1, read as the reverse complement.
TTTATATACTTTTTCATAACTTCCTTTTCTTGGTTGGATAGTTTGGACTAAAATGTTATTCAATAGACGTGCTTGAGGACGGAGATGAGTAGATGTAAGATCTTTCATATTAACTAAATTATCGAATATAAACTTTTGCGACACCTCATCTCACTCATTCATATAACCTTCTATGGTGTCTATGTCGACTCCTTTCCAAGCACAATGTAAAATTTGTCCTAATCGTTGAATGGGAAGGAGAATATGTTTACCGCAAACCATAGACCATACACAATCAGTTGTATTTCTCAGTGCTTGGTGGTCCAAATTCAAATTAGCCAAGAAATTTTTTGACAAGCAAGGGATAAAATTTGACATTATTAACATTATAATCAACCAAAGACTCGAAACTAAAGTTTCTAGCATATTGGAGAAGTTTATAGTGGGAAAAAGCATCAAATTTAACAAAGGCACCTTCAAAGAATTTCAATTTTTTCATAGCTTTGTACCTTTGCTTTGCAATGTCATTCCATAGCCATCATTGAACTTGATCGTCGGATGGAGGTTCGGATTCTTGTTGTCTTGTATGCTTTGGTCTATTTGCCATTGGATTTTTATGAGAAAAAGTTTGAATTTTGAATTTTATGGGCAATGGAGCTAGGGCTTTAGGTAAAAGTAAAAAAGGAAAGTAAATAATGAGGGGTTATGATGAAAAGATGGGTGGATAAATGGTTGTGTGCCTTTTTTAAAAACGTGTCTATAGGAAAACAGACGTCTAGAAATAAAAATCAGACGTTTGATTTTTATTAAAATTTGAACTCGCATGGAATTGTTCATTTTGACCTATATTCAGATGACTGTTTTTAGGAATTCAGACGTTTGAATCTTCAATGGAAAAAATGTTTAACTTAGCATTCAGACTTCTTTTTTAGTTGAAACAGACGTTTGTTTCCTGGAATTTTTTGTTGCCTTGCCTTTAATTTTTTTGAATTATATATATATTGTTATATGTTTTTTTATTATTATATTTTATATCTTTTGAATTCAAAATGGTTATTTTATTAATATAAAAATTATTGTTGATACATTGAGCAATATAAATAAACAGTATTAATTCTTTGGAGAATACATCTGGAAATAAACAGTATTAGTTCAATTTAAACAACGTTTTTTTCTCATTTGCCACGTAGTTTCTATCCCAAGTATTTGGACTGTAGTGAGGTCTTTGATGTTAAGCCCAAGAGTTCACTAGATCGTTTTATCTACGATATGAGGCAGATGGATCCAAAGGATCAACCGGTCGTGGTAACGGTTCAGTTACGTCTTTTATCTTTGTGCCACAAAATTTTATACCTATTTGCTTAAGGAAACTCAACAATTTAACTGTGACTTTCTATTCCAAATACAACTCATGTTGAAGGTCTATTTGTTGCCATTGATAGTGATGAATTTCGTCAATTTTCTTCTTTATGCCTGGAGAAACAAACAAGGCACGTTTGGCTTTCTTGGAATCCGGTGTTTACTCGGTTCGATAATTCTCCCACGTATAAACAGGTTTGTGTCTTGGTGTTGGCGTAGGAAGGTGTGGTGATGCAGCTGAGCTATCAGTGGAGAAAGTTATATTGAAGGATAAGGATGATTTTTTTTGATACATTTTCTAACAAGTTCGAATCTCTGTGGAATTTTTTTGTTGTTTTGAGTTTTTGGTTTTAGTATGTATATTTATAGGCTGAAAATTTAAGGAATTTGTGGGGTAGAAACAATGGAATTTCAGAGCCATAGGATGATTTATTGGTTAACAATTGATTTGTAAATGAATGATCTTGGAAAGATGTTTAGCTTATGTAATATTATGTAGCCAATTCAAGTGCATAGCTCAAATGGTTAAGTTATCAAACTCATAGACAAGTGACCCAAGTTTGAGTCTTACGTTTGTCGTGATGATCAAATATTTTTGATTTTACGAAAAATTTATATTTTATTTTTGTGTACTTCATTATATATATATATATATATATATATAAAAATATCTTTAATAGATATTATTACTAATTCTCGTCTTAGTTTTACAAATGAATTTTCTAATAAAGGTTTAGTAAATATATCAGCTATTTGATTTTCAGTAGAAATATGTTCTAAATTAATAATTTCTTTCTCGATAGTATCTCGTAAGAAACAATGACGAATATCTATATGTTTTGTACGCTAGTGATTTACTGTACTTTTTGACAGATTGATTGCACTAGTATTATCACAATAAATATTTGATTTAGATAAATTTATTCCGAAATCTCTGAGTGTCTGTTGCATATAAATAACCTGAGAACATGCTAAAGCTGCAAATATATATTCTGCTTCACATGTTGAGAGTGAAACACAATTCGGTTTCTTACGAAACTAAGAGACAAGTGATTTTCCAATATAATGGCACGTACCACTTGTACTTTTTCTATCTGTCCAATATCCACCAAAATCAACATCGTTGTAGGATACTAATTCAAATGGACATTCTTTCAGATAGAAAAGACCAAAGTCCTTGTTATTGTTAAGATATCACAAAATTCATTTTACTACTCTCAAAGGTGATTCTTTAGGATTTACTTGGAATCTAGCGCATAAACATACACTCATCATGATGTCAGGTCGACTTGCAGTTAAGTAAAGTAAAGATCCTATCATACTTCTATATAGTTTTTTGTCAATACTTTTACCGTTATCATCTCTATCGAGATGAGCTGTAGTACTCATTGGAGTTGGTTTTCTGGAAGTGTTTTCCAATCCAAATCGTTTAACTAAATTGTTACACTATTTTTTTTGGTTAATGAAAATTCCATTTGGCAATTGTTTAATTTGTAATCCTAAAAAATAAGATAGTTCTCCCATATGAGACATGTCAAATTCTTTAGTCATGATGTCATCAAATTCTTTACATAAGTTTTCATTTGTTGAACCGAAGATTATATCGTCAACATATATTTGAATAACTAAAATATCTTTATTAGAGCGTTTAATAAAAAGAGTTTGATCTACTTTTCCTATATGAAATCCTGAATCAAGTAAGTAGCTCTTAAATCGTTCATATCAAGCACGGGGTGCTTGTTTGAGACCATTTAAAGTTTTTTTAATTATATATGTGATCAGGATATTTTTCATAAACAAATAATGGGGGTTGTTCGATGTATACATTTTCTTTTATAAACCATTTAAAAAAGCACTTTGTACGTCAATTTGGTAAATATTAAAATTGTGAAAACAAGCATATGCTAATAAATTCGTATAGCTTCCAGTCTTGCAGCATGAGAAAATGTTTCTTCGTAGTCGATTCCTTCCTCTTGGTTATAAGCTTGTGCTACTAATCTAGATTTATTTCAAGTAATATTCCGTAGTTCGTCTGCTTTGTTTTTATAGACCCATTTGGTTCCAATAAATGATTGATAGGAAGGACGAGGAACTAATTCCCAAGCTTTGTTTCGTTCCAACTGATTTAACTCCTCTTGCATTGTAATGATCCAATAATCGTCTGTTGATGCCTTTTTGGATTTATCGGCTCAATAGTCGAAAGAAAAGCTACATGTCCCATTTAATTTAGTTGACTTCTCGTTCGAACTTGAGAATCAATTTCTCCAATTATATTTTGTGCAGGATGATATCGTAAAATTTTAGGTGGATATCTTATTTCATTGTTATTGTTATGAGTATTATTTTCACTATTCTCAAAATTTGAGTTTTCTTTATTTACTATAAATTCTTCATCATCTTCGATAATTTTATTTTCATCAAAGTTTTCATCAAAAGATACATGTAATGTTTCTTCTATAATATTTGTTCTTTTATTGAAGACACAATAAGCTTTGCTTCTTTCGAAGTATCCTACAAATATTCCATGATCTTCTTTTGGATCAAATTTTCCAAGTTGATCTTTTGTATTTAGTATAAAACATTTTGATCCAAAAAATTTAAAATATGAAATATTAGGTTTTCTTCTGTTAAATAATTCATATGAAGTATTTTTGGTTAGAGGTCGTACGGAAATACGATTTAGTACAAGCAAGCAGTTGCTACAACTTCAGCCTAGAAATGCTTTGGTAAACTACTTCCATTTAATAAAGTTTTTAAACATTTTTGTAATGTTCTATTTTCCTTTCTACAAATCCATTTTGTCATGGAGTTCTAGGAAATGAAAAATTATGATTTATTCCTTTCTTTTTACAAAATAATTCAAGTGTTCATTTTTAAATTCACCTCCATGATCACTTCGAATGGTTTTTACTTTTAAATTTTTAATATTTTGAATTCTTTTTACAAAATTTTTGAAATGTTCAAAAGTATCATTTTTTTTTCATAAAAATTGTCCATGTATATCTAGAGAAGTCATCAACTATTACAAATACATATCGATTTTGATTAATAGATTGAACTTGTGTTGGTCCGAATAAATCCATATTTAATAATTCTAATGGTTGTAAAGTTGAAATGACTTTCTTAGATTTTAAAAGATGATTTGGTTAATTTTGCTAATTGATAATCTTCACAAAGATTATTTATTTTAAAATTTATCTTTGGTAAACCCTTTACTAATTCATTTTTCGAAAGTCTTCGAATAGATTTAAAATTGATATGACAAAATCTTTTATGCCATAACCATGGATTATTATCTTTGGCTATTAAACACATATCTTTATTGTGATTAATTTTCATATTTAAAATGTTAATATTTCTTTCTCTATTTCCTTCAAAAATCAGATTTTGATCAAAGATACTGCATTTATCTTCTGAAAAGATAATTTAAAAACCTTGTTCACATAGTTGACTGATGCTTAATAAATTATGCTTTAAATTTTTAACTAAAGAAACATTTGTAATAAGGGGTAGATTTGATATACCGTAGTTGCACACATCTCCTTTGCCAATGATATAACCTTTTGAGTTGGCTTAGAAGGTAACAAAGCCACCATCAAAATATGTAATGTTTGTAAGCATATCTTTGTCTCTAGTCATGTGTTTTGAGAAACCACTTTCCAATATCCATTTTCTCTTTTTGAGTGGGACCTACAAAGAATATTTTATAAATACATTGGTACCCACTTTTTAATAGGGTCCTCGGAGTTAGATCTAGGAAACCAAATCCAAGTGGGTTTAGTATACCTCCTATAAATATAGTTTTTATTGTTATGAACGGTTTCCGTAAATAAATTGATGTATTTGTTACTAATCAAACTATTGTTTGTTTTTGGAAACCATATTTTGATTTCCATTTTCCTTTTAGTCTATTTTGGTATACTTAGTGATACCTTATGATGTTTTGAGTCATTATTTCTCTTATGATTAGCATTTTCTTTTAAGGAATTTTTGATTCTTTCTTAAAACCTAATCCATTTTTATTGGAAGAAGACAGAATTTTCAATAATTTTAGATAAATTCACTCTTTGTTTATTAAAGTTAGAAATATTTCTAGAAGACAAGTATTTTCTAACTCTACCTGTTTATTTTTAGTTTTCAAATCATGATTTTCAGAAATAATAATATCATTCATTGACTTCTGAATTTCAATTTCTTGACACAAAAGCGAAAGTTGATTATCTAAATTTGAGAGTGACTCTTGAATTTTTTGTAGTTCTTCCAGTATTTTCTTTTTGCCTTTCAACATATCCCTTTCAAATTCAACTTTATTTTGATTTTCACGAGTTTTCTTAAGTTTCTTTTTAAGAATTTTTATTGTATTTAAAAATTCAGTGTTTACTTCTATTAAATCATCATAAGATAAATCAGTAACCTCGGATTCTCGAGCCATGAAGCACACATTTGCTTGTTCATTGTCGCTATCACTATCACTATCTGTTGACTTTGAATCTGAATTGTCCCATGTTACGGAGAAAGCCTTCTTGTTAAATTTATCTTTCTTATTCTTGTTGTTGAAGGTTTTCTGACTTTCTTTCTTTTGTTCTGCACAGTCTTTGTGCATGTTTTTTTGGGTGACAATTGAAGCATTCTATACTTGAGAAAGAAGGTATATTTGAGAAATTTTTTTTGAAGCTATTTTTATTTCCTTTCCTATATTTCAAGAATTTCTTAAATTTTTTGGCAATAAATGCTAGATCCTCATCTTTTGATTCTGATTCTTCTTTTTCAACATGAAATGCTACATTCTTCATTTCTTGTGCCTGGTCCTTTTTAGCTTGGAGATTTACTTCACTAGATATGAGGTTACCTATTAATTCTTCTGGTTTCATTGTTGATGGGTCGTTGGCTTCCTCAATAGCTAAAACCTTCCTATCCCATTTATTGGTTAAGGAGTTTAGTACCTTTGATACAATATCAAAGTCACTATATTTTTCTCTTAATCCAGTTAAGGCATGGAGAATGTCTTGAAATCTTGAGTACATGTTGTTGATAGTTTCATTTTTTTTTCATTCTAAAATTTTGGAATTGGCTCTTAGCATTGAGATCTTTGTTTGTTTGACCTAGTTTGTACCCTCATGTATGGTTTTGAGTGTTTCCCATATTTGATGTGTAGTAATGCAGATGCTAACACGATTGAATTCATTTCTATCCAAAGCACAGAATAACATATTCATAGCTTTGGCATTTTCACTTGCTTCATTTTTCATATTTGTTGTCCATTCAGAGTATGCAGTTGTAGGTGCTGTGAATTGAGTTTGAGTAGCATTCCAAGTGTCAAAGCTAGTTGCTTGCATACATATTCTCATTCTTGTAGCCCGATAATTATAGTGTAATCCATTGAATAGTGGTGGTCTTTGAGTAGATTGTCCTTCAACAAAAGTAGAGGTAGTGATTGTGCTGGTACTTGCGTTATTTTCCATATTATCTAAATATCGAATAACGGTGTTATGATTATAGGATGTCCTTGCTCCGATACTAATTGAAAGAGTCTATGCAATGGCGGGATTGTATAATATGGAATATAAATAGGATAATGTGCAGTAAGTAAAAGTGACACCAAAATTTATACTGGTTCGAACCTTCGTTCTACGTCCAGTTCCAGACTCCCTCCTGGAGTTTCACTACTAACAACCCTCAATTCACTCGGAGGAACAGGTTTACAACAACTACAACTACCCGAACAACCGAACGGGATTTCTTGCCTCAACTGCTGAAGAGGTTCGACAATACAATAAATTTGTTGACTATTTGTGTTCTTGATAACACATATATGTCATATTAGTATACACCCTTCCTATAACCTTTCCTTGATGATGATGGTGCAGTTCGTGAAAAAATATGGAAGATTAAGAATGATTTGCACAAGAATGTAAAAATAGAGTGTGCTTGCAAGTATGATTGCAATAGATTAGATAAAAAGAATCAGAATGAAAATCGGTGAGGAAAATATTTGTTTGAACTCCTATTAATAACAATCAAATAGTTGCAATAATTCGTGAAGAGATTCAAAGAAGAGATATGAACTAGAGCTGTGACTCTTCATTGAATAATTGCATCTATTCGCATTCATATGTCTTCAGATGTCTGTTTTTAACAAAAAATCAAACAGCAAGGAAATAGGCCATTTCGGGGGCATAAACAAACATCTGAAATTTTGACTCAAACATCTAAATATTATGTGATTTTTTTTCCAGTAGACAAACGTCTGAATTAAGAAATTCAGACGTCTGTTTGCTATAACAGACCTATGTCTTGTGCATGTCATATATGAAATCTTTTATATATATATATATATTACCTATAATAGAAAGAAAAATAGACAAATTGCTGATGTGGCACAGTTTATTTTATTTCAAATCCAACGTGGCAAGCTTTCAGACTATCCGCGCTTTGATTCTAACGTTCATTGTAACCAACGTCATTCCGTTCTCTTCAAAAACTACTTTCTTCAAATACCTTTCTAAAACATTTCCAACTATTTCCTCTTCCACCCCCAATATCGTAATCCTCCATTAATTCGAAAAATTAGTAATTATTGACGCTCAAATTATCAAGATCTGACCGTATTTCGTGGATCGATCACCGCGTTGCGAATAACCCGTCCTCCATGCCTCAATCGCTGCTTCAGCAAGGTATGAATTCGAGTTCCCTTCTTCCCTTAGTTTCTTTCATAGTCATACAGTTTGTATTTGGTCCTACTTCAATTCTGTTTTCCAATTAATTATTAGTTCTTCATCATCTACGTATCGTGATAGTTAAATTTTGCTAGGGTAAATAACTTTTAGTTATATCTCTGTACCGTTGCATAGTACTGGTAGCGACATGACAGAGATATAGCATTCTTCATTCAAACTCGAGACATAACTTTATTAATAGGCTAACTGCAGGTTGTTAAATTAACTGTTTGACAAAGGAAATGGGACTGTTAGACTCCCCCCATTTCTAATTTATTGTCTATAACATGAATGTTTACAGTATGTGTAGTATAGAAGGATTCGATTGTACCAGTTTGTTCATTTTCCTGTAATGTAGAGGAAAACAACTACTGTTAAGCGACAACCCTTGTTCGCATATATTATTAATTAAATAACTATCATGTTACTATGAAATCCAAACCAAATTTATAGTGAATAACTATGTAAAAAATATGGTTATCCTTACCGTGGTGCTAAATGCAAGGAAAATGACCCTTCTACTCTAGTGTCAAGCTGTCCGGTAATTATTTACGCGGTAATTGGCTAAAACCTCTTTTCCTTCCTCTTCTTTAAACAACGATTATTATGGCTCCAGGGAATAAAAACCTTCTTTGCCAAAATTCACGGTTGATAATTCAGTTACAAATACAATATTTATCTCCCTAATTCGTCATTCTCATTCGCTTTCCATCATCATCATTCCCACAATTATGTTTACGGTATTTTCCTATCTATTTTATTACTGGATTTTCTTCTCTTTCTGTTTAATTATTCCCTTGTTTCTGGTTGTATAATTTGTTTGAACATGAAATGCCGCAATGTAGTAGTTGTCATATAAATTCATATTTATCTCTATCTTTCATTAATCATACTCATTTGTGCCTTTTATTAAGCATGAAGGTTACAAATGTAGAATATGTCGATAATGAATTTACTTAGTGAGGGTCGGTTTGGTATTTAAAGGTACCTGATGATATCTTTACATCTTAGAATAACATCCTGCTTGAAACTTTGCTTTCTGAATGATCCATACATTTAGGGAAGTGGTTTCTTATATACTATGATCAGTTTTACTATTTAATGAGTCACTGTTAAACATTTAAATACTGACGGTGTATACGTCGTATTTTCTAACTACTTACAGTGACTGAATAGCGAACATGTGACTGTAAACTTGAACAACATACCTTTGTAAATTTCTGGAGGTCATTAAAAAGTCTATAATTGACATATCTTCGCATATTTTATATCTCCCACTGCTTTTTATTCTTTTCTTTACAGTTTTCTCTATTTTCCATTAATGAGTAAGGACGAATTATCATTATTCTCAATTCTCCTTATGGTTATCTTTTTCTTGACTCTGTAGTTATTTTATGTGTTCGAACTTGCACAAATCTTATAAATACTAGAATGTCAGATCCTACAAAAGGCTGCTTTGAAAAAAAGAAATGGGATATGCACAAATACCCAATAAAGAATAGAGGAAATCAAAATGGAACAGAAGCACAAACAGGCTCAAAAGCTTGCTACAATTGTAAGACGATTTTATATTTACCTTATGCAATATATAGTCCACTATTGTTCGACCAAAACAATGGACACATGTTGACTATTTAATGTTTGACCAATACCTTTTTATCCCAAGTTTGGTGCGTAGGACACGAACGGGAAGTAAAAAATTTATTACAAGCTGTTTATTTCGGAATTTATATTAATTTAAATCTCTCACATCTTTGGTGGAAATTTAAAAGGTTGCATGTTGTAAATTATTGCTTACATTAATTGAAGTTTAGTATTGAAGCAAGTCCGACATAGTATATGAACACCATGTGCAACACCCCGTATTTCGGTTAGCACTAAAATAACAAACTGAAGTATGTTTAATTATAAATACGAGAATTAAGGGAAATGGGATACGCCATTGTGTTCGTCTCGGAATTCTGGTTGAGATAGAGTCCGAGTTTGCGTGAATTGGACTTCGTACGAAGAAGTTATGGCGATAAGAAGTTTCAGAAATTCAAATTCAAATTCGAAATCAGATTCAAACTCAGAACTAGGCAGGGCAGGAAAATTTTCCTGCCCAGGCCAGGTCGGCCAGGGGGTCGACCCTAGTGTCGACCTGCCCTGCAGGTCGACCTAGGGGTCGACCTGGCCCCTCGGGCAGATTTGCAACAGGCCCAATTCTGACCTACTGCTGAGTCATTAGGGCTGAGTTGGCTGTTTTGACGGTTCTGGTTGCTCCTAGGTTGATCGGATGACCTAAATTAATCCTAAACTCTATATAAACACATGCAGACTCAACCCTAAACCTAATCAAAATTAGAACCAAGGCCGTCATGCTGTCTCTCCGAAACCTAGAGTAGCCGCCAACTTGAAGCTAATCAACATCAACAATTCAACTCAATTCAATTCAATTCAAGCCTAAGGCTTAAAAACAACAACGTCTACACCAAAGGCGAGCTAATTCAACTACAGAATACAGATACCAGAACTCAAGACCTTCTCTAAATTGTGAGTTCGATTTCTTTAACAAGATAATTAAAAAGTTAATTAGGTTAAGATGTAATTTGGGTTTTATGGTTATGTTTGTGAATCATTGGGAAATATGATATTGTTCATTTTGTGAATTCATGCTAGTTGTTCATGTTGTTGGCTCATATGTTAGTATTGTGACTTGTGTTATTGGATCCCTTTTTATATGCCCAAATCACCTATGTTCATGTTATGACACCAATTTATATGTTAATGGTTATGTGAACCTTATGCTAATTTGCTCATATGCAAGTTTAGGTAGTAGTTGGATCCATATACAAGTTGACACCTTTATGTTAGATTTATGACATACATAATCCGTGCAAGTTTGTGACTATTGCCTATGCAACTTTTGTGATAAAAACATTATTCATAACATGCAAGTTCACATCTTTTAGGTCCATGTTTAGATCCATGACATTAAAAAGTTTATGCAAGTTATGTTGTAAATTCTCATGTGCAAGTTAGGCCTATTTTGTGTGTTATGTAAATTTGTGGTGTTTTTCCCTTTTCATATGTTAGACTATTTCTTAGTCTATCATATATTTTATGCGAACGAATGACGCGGGGATTTTGGGGAAATATTGTAAATTGGTATGTTATGGCCTAAAAAAAAGGCATATATGTAATTTGAGACATTTATTAGTAAAGTTGATATGAATTATGGATATAATCTAGGTGACAATTATGGACATAAATATAATTGGAATTTATTGACAAATTTGAATAGGGATAATTAATCCAAATTTGGGGTGAAAAGATTAGACATAATAATCAATGCCTAGGACACGAGGTTGGACTCATTTGTAGTATAAGACTGCCCGGACCCGCCCGACAAATTTAGCAACCACAAATGAAAGCCCAATGTGAGATGTCATAGGCCCAAATTAAATGTGTGACAATTGTATGGACACGAGGTTAGGCCCATTTCTGGTGTAAGACTGCCCGGACCCACACGGCAACTCCAGCAACCACAAAGGGTGGCCTAATGTGAGAGGTCCTATAGGGTTACGGTAGTTATAAACTAAGTAACACTTAACCAAAGTAAACATGTGGTGGGACATGGGGGTTAAGTGGGTGACATGTGGGTGACATGTGGAAATACGGATAGAAATACTTAACCAAATTTGAACATGTAAGTGGACATGAATAAGAAGGGGTTAAGTGGGAAATTCTAGAGGGGACCAAGCATAGGTGGAAAGCTCGAGTCAAGTATGGGGCCCTTTTCAGACTAGTAGCCCATTTCGTATCTTTGTGAGCTCGACCCAAGTCGAGGACGGGACACGCATACTGGGTCTGACTGTAAGAGGTCAAAACGGGTTAACGGTGGCAACGCAAGTCTAACGGGGTCATGTGCATGCGTGGGCCCGGGCTGGTAAGTAAGCCGTTGTTGCAGCGTGTAGGTATAAGCCGTGCATCCTCAGTTGTATCGGGTTGCCACTTTGGGGAGTGATACACCCCACTGTGGGGCCATCACGGGTATCTACGAGTTAGGGAGCCAATCGATATGGGGGTACTGGGTACACCTAGTGGAGATGAGGGCAGGCAGCACCTATGTAGACAACTAGGGGTACACTACAAACTACCAATGTGATTACTAAGTTCAGTAGGCGAGATCAATCTTTTAGGGTGTTCTGGTGTGGTGCAATGTAGTAATTATCTTGTAGTGATTAGGAACGCCTTTAACGTTATCTGTGATCATCTTGTTTTCTTTGTTTGCTTGGTCTTGCCATTTTATTCACAGTCATTTCCTTATTTGCCAATTTATGCCTTATCCTGAATTCTTTAATGATTATACTGTTGAAGTTATCGGACTCGCCAGACTTTATGTCTGACCCCCCTTTATTTACACCTTTTCTCCCTTTTCCACCCCAGGTGTTCAGGGTGGGCCTAATACTAGTGGAGCTTGATTTGGATCGCTTTCTCTCTCTGTTTGGAAGCTTTTGGATTTGCTGAAGTAAAGTTCAGCTCTCTTTTATTTATGGCTACTTTTTATGTTGGGGTTATGTCTTGTATTTTTATGTACTCAGAAAACTTGTTGTCAAGATGGATAATAATGGTATTTAGTTTTGTAGCTGGTTTTCTTTTTTGAAAGGTTGTAACCAAACTATTTCTCCGCTATAAACGAAAGTTGTTTTTAATTTATGCATTTTCTTTTCTGTACCAATATTTGTTATCTGTCTTGTTTACTTTTTTGTTCTATACACTTAAAACGCTCCACCAAAGTTAAGGCATTCCCTTTGTGAGTGACCTTAATGGAGGCTGGGTGTCACACGTGGTATCAGAGCTGAAGGTTACCAGAACAAATAAGAAATTTTGAAAAACTAATTTTCAAAAGCATTTTTATAAAGAATACTTTCAAAAATATGTTTTAAAGGAGAATATTTTTGAGAGAAAAGTTTATTTTAAAAACATAACCCAAAGAGCCATATATATTTTCCTTCGATTCCTAGTTTTGAATCTTTTCTTTTTCTTTTCAGTATGTCTGGGGATCTTAACCTTCCTGAGGGCATGCCGGTACCTGGCTGGTTCAGAAGGTACCTTGAGGCTAGGGCCAATGCTCCAGGCCCAGCAGACATTCCTCCTCTCCCTGCTGCACCCGTTCCTCTTCCTCCTCCCTCTCCTCGTGTTGATACCTTCGCTAAGATATGCAAGGACTTTAGGGCAATGGACGAAAAACCTTTTCATGGGTCAGAGACGTTTGTAGAAGCTCGGAATTGGCTTAAGGAGGTGGAATAATTATTTGGAATTTTCAAAGTAGAAGACGGGAGGAAAGTCCAACTGCCTGCCTGGTTAATGAAGGACGAAGCATCATTTTGGTGGGAGGTTACTAACGGAGAACGTCCAGTTGAGGCATGGCCCGATTTCAGACTTTGGTTTGAGGCGAAGTTTCTCTCTAGAGCTGAAGAAAATTTATATATGGAAAGGTTCTTGGCATTGAAGCAAGGAAGTCTGTCAGTGAAAGAGTACGTCAACAAGTTCAACCAGTTGGCGAGATTTGACTTGGATTTGGTGAACACTCCTGAGAAGAAGGCTCTGAGGTTCGTTAAAGGGTTAAATGAGCCGCTTCATGGGTTGGCTATGACCCACATCCCTATAGGGGCCACCTTTGAGAGGGTAGTTGACATGGCGCTTATGCATGAAGAGGAGAAGGGCGCCAATGCTAATAAGGCACCCGAGAGGAAAAGGGAGCAAAAGAAACCGCAACAACAATAGCAAGGCAAGAAGGGTGGAAAAGATAATAATGGCAAGAGGTACTTTAACTGTGAGACACCAGGCCATCTGAGAAAAGACCGTAGGAAGAAAAAGAAGACTGGATGTTTCCACTGTGGCGAAGCGGGACATATGATTAAGGACTGCCCAAAGAAAGGACAAAGGGCAGGGTCTACTTCTGGAGGACAGGTTCAGGCTCTCATAGCACCAGGGGAAGCAAGAGGGCAGGTCCCGGCTCTCATGGCCCCACCGCTACAAGAACAAGGTAGAACTATTTTCGTTGAAAGTTTAGTCTATGTTTTTGATCATCCTGTTTGCACACTCTTTGATTCTGGCGCATCGCACTCTTTCATTTCTACTACTTTAGTTGAATCACTGCACCTAGACACCAGTATAGTAGATGATCCCTTAGTTGTTTCGAATCCAATTGGGGGCTCATCCCATTTGTTGATGATTTGTTTGGATTTGAAAATTTCGATACTTAGCATTGGGTTTAGATGTGATGCTTATGTTTCGGGCTTCATGGGGTATGGGCTAATTCTAGGCATGGATTGGTTATACAGTAATGGTGTCGTCCTAGATTGTGAAAGGAGAGTGGTTAGGCTTTTGACCCATCTTGGTAACACTCTCAAAATTTCTTGTAATCCCATGAATTCAGTTATGCTAAGTTATCTAGAATCGCTTGACGCTTCTGTTGAGAATTTGCAGTCTGTTAGAGTGGTCCATGAATATCCGGATGTCTTTGAGGAGGTAGAGGGATTGCCTTCGAAGCAGGAGATCGACTTCCGCATATATCTCGTTGATAACGCAAAACCTGTTGCTTTACCCGTTAGACACATGGCTCCACGGGAGAGAAAGGGGCTTAGTAAGCAAGTTAAAGAGCTGCTAGAAAAAGGATTTGTAAGGCGGAGTATTTCTGAATGGGGTGCTCCAGTGGTGTTCGCAACCAAAGAGGGCGGTTCGCTTCGCCTATGCGTTGATTATAGGGAGTTAAACAAGTTGACTAAGAAGAATAGGCACCCACTACAAAGAATAGACGATTTGTTCGATCAGCTTGTTGGTGCATCAGTTTTCTCCCAGTTAGATTTGGCTACCGGGTTTCATCAGTTAAGAGTGGCTGAAGATAGCATTGATAAGACCGCATTCAGAACACCGGATGGTTTCTTCGAATGGCTTGTCATGCCTTTTGGCTTGAAAAACGCACCTGCCTATTTCGTTGATTTGATGAGTAGGGTGTTCCGGGAATTTCTAAACAAGTTCGTGGTGGTCTTTGTAGACGATATTCTAATTTTCTCGAAGAGTGAGGAAGAGCATGCTTTGCATTTAAGGGAAGTCATGGATACTCTCCGTGCCCATCAGTTGAAATATAAATTCTCCAACTGCCACTTCTGGAGAGAAGAAGTAAGATTCCTTGGGCATGTGGTGTCCAAATAGGGGTTAGCTGTGGACCCCGCAAAAGTAGTCGCGGTACAAGATTAAAAGGTTCCGTGTAATGCAACCAAAGTATGAAGTTTTCTTGGGCTAACAGGCTTTTATCGGAAGTTCATCAAAGACTTTGCGAAAATCTTAGCTCCACTTACAAGGTTAACGAAGAAGAACCTGACTTTTACTTGGGATTTGCATTGCGATATCGCTTTCCAACGTTTGAAGAGGACTCTGACAACAACCCCAGTTTTGACATTGCCTGATGGGAGCAAGATGGGAGCAGTATACACAGATGCATGCGGTACGGGACTAGGCGTTGTCTTGATGCAAGAAGGGAAGGTAGTAGCTTATGGTGAAAGGCAGTTGAAAGTGCATGAGAAAAACTACCCGACCCACGATCTAGAATTGGCAGCTATCGTTTTTGCACTTAAGTCTTGGCGCCATTATCTCCTAGGTGAGAAATTTGAATTGTATACTGACCATAAATCGTTGAAGTACCTTTTCTCGCAGGAAGATCTTAATCTAAGGCAGCAAAGATGGATGGAGTTTCTTGCCTCGTATGACTTTGAGATCTCCTATACTCCGAGCAAGGGCAATGTAGTAGCGGATGCCTTGAGTAGAAAGAAGCTGTCCTTAAGTCCTCTCCTTGTAGAAAGGCAAAGCTTGGAGTACATAGCAAATTTTGATTTTAGACCTTCCGCTGAATATGTGACTGGCTTGATGGCAATGTTAGAGGTGCGGCCTACTTTGTTGGACTCAATAGGGACCGCGCAACGTGAAGACCCTTAGCTAGTTAATGTGATAGATAAGCTGATTCGGGGTGAGACTTCTAGTCACCTCGATAGATACTCCATTGATGATAAGGGTTGGTTGAGACGGGATGGAAGGCTATGCGTCCCACAAGCTAAGGATTTGGTGAAAGCAGTACTCGAGGAGGCACACCATTCCAAGATGACCATACACCCCGGTGGAGACAAGATGTATAAAGACATCAAAAGAGTCTTATTTTGGAATGGCATGAAGAGGGGTGTGGCTGAATTTGTTTCCAAGTGCATGATATGCCAACAAGTCAAGGCGGAACAGAAGAAGCCTGGTGGTCTGCTTCATCCTCTAGAGGTCCCGCAATGGAAGTGGGATAGTATTTCGTGGACTTTGTTGATGGTTGCCTAGGTCAAGAAGGGGCAATACCAGTATTTGGGTAATAGTGGACAGGCTCACGAAAAGCGCTCATTTTATACCTGTCAAGAGTAGGAGGACTGCCTCATCTTTAGCCTCCATCTACCTTAAGAAGATAGTTCGACTCCATGGGATACCCTCCAGCATAGTGAGTGATCGAGACCCTATCTTTATGAGTGAATTTTGGAGGAGTTTGCAAGAGGCTGTAGGCACACATCTATGTTTGAGCACGGCCTATCACCCTCAAACCGATGGTCAGACGGAAAGAGTGAACAGAGTGTTGGAAGATCTGTTGAGATTGTGCATTCTCGACTTTAGAGGAACTTGGGAGGATCACCTTCCTTAGGTGGAATTCGCGTACAATAATAGCTACCAAGCCACCATATGAATGGCATCTTTCGAAGCTTTATATGGAAAGCCATGTCGCTCACTAACTTGTTGGTGGGAGTCCATAGATAAGCTCGTACTTGGACCAGACATGATTAGAGAGACTTCAGAGAAAGTGGATTTGATACAAAGAAGAATGAAGACTGCCCAAGATAGACAGAAATCCTACGTAGACAAAAGAAGGACCGACCTTGAGTTTTGGGGACAAAGTGTTCCTTAAGGTATCTCCTTTGAGGAAAGTCATTCGCTTTGGGTCCGTAGGAAAGTTGGCACCACGATTTGTAAGACCTTTTCCTATTATTGAGAGGATTGGGACGATGGCTCACAGAGTAGAGCTACCTGAAAGATTGGCGGGAGTTCATAATGTTTTTCATGTCTATCAGCTACGAAAGTGTTTGCATGAGTCGGCAGAAGTTGTGGAGCCTAACATTTTAGAGGAAGTTGAAGTGGAACGAGAGGCGACGGTGAGAAGAGTTCCAACTCGCATCTTGGGGACAGAAGTCAAAATGCTACGTAACAAGGAAGTCAAGCTTGTTAAAGTCCAGTGGAGCGATGCCAAGGAAGACGCGACTTAGGAGACTGAGGCCAAAATACGCGCTGCCTACCCTTTCCTTTTTGAGGGTACCTCTTTGATCTCTTTTTCTCCTTAAATTTTTGCATGCTTTTATCTACCTTTCTAGTGTAACTCCTCGGTCACATTCTTTATCCTTAGGTAGAAACCAATGGATGCTAGTGGATGCAAGTGTTTGCTAGTGGTTGCTCGTGGATGCATATACACACACATTAGGCACTAGATCGGCTCAATCACTTTCATAATTGCATATGAATATGTGTGCCTAGTTAAGGTTAATGGATGTATACTGGTTGTATTATCATATGGATGCTGCATTCGGATGTATGGTTGTGCACGCATGTAGAATTAATATGTATCATTAGGGTTCTTTTGCATACATAATGGATGCATGTCACTATCATGATTCGCATTAAGGAGGTCAACTGAATCAGTAGACCGCCTAATTTTGCATTATATAGGGACATGTACACACATTGTGCATATAAACATGAAAGCATTAGAAGTCTTTTAAGGACAATGGATGCCTGTGTTTGATGGTTGAGTAGATGGACGATTGGATGGTAGGATATACATTTTTCTTGATTTGAAGATTTCGGGGTTGAAATCCTTTAAGGAGGGGAGAATGTAACACCCCGTATTTCGGTTAGCACTAAAATAACAAACTGAAGGTATGTTTAATTTTAAATACGAGAATTAAGGGAAACAGGATACGCCATTGTGTTCGTCTCGGAATTCTGGTTGAGATAGAGTCCGAGTTTGCGTGAATTGGACTTCGTATGAAGAAGTTATGGCGATACGAATTTTCAGAAATTCAAATTCAAATTCGAAATCAGATTCAGACTCAGAACTGGGCAGGGCAGGAAAATTTTCCGGCCCAGGCCAGGTCGACCAGGGGGTCGACCCTAGTGCAAACATTCCCCATAGGTCGACCTGGGGGTCGACCTAGGGGTCGACTTGGGGGTCGACCTGCCCCCTCGGGCAGATTTGCAACATGCCCAATTCTGACCTGCTACTGAGTCATTAGGGCTGAGTTAGCTGTTTTGACGGTTCTGGTTGCTCCTAGGTTGATCGGATGGCCTAAATTAATCCTAAACTCTATATAAACACATGTAGACTCAACCCTAAACCTAATCAAAATTAGAACCAAGGCCATCATGCTGTCTCTCTGAAACCTAGAGTAGCCGCTGCCAACTTGAAGCTAATCAACATCAACAATTCAACTCAATTCAATTCAATTCAAGCCTAAAGCTTAACAACAACAACAAAAACATCTACACCAAAGGCGAGCTAATTCAACTACAGAATACAGATACCAGAACTCAAGACCTTCTCTAATTGTGAGTTCGATTTCTTTAACAAGATAATTAAAAAGTTAATTAGGTTAAGATGTAATTTGGGTTTTATGGTTATGTTTGTGAATCATTGGGAAATATGATATTGTTCATTTTGTGAATTCATGCTAGTTGTTCATGATGTTAGCTCATATGTTAGTATTGTGACTTTTGTTATTGGATCCCTTTTTATATGCCCAAATCACCTATGCTCATGTTATGACACCAATTTATATGTTAATGGTTATGTGAACCTTATGCTAATTTGCTCATATGCAAGTTTAGGTAGTAGTTGGATCCATATACAAGTTGACACCTTTATGTTAGATTTATGACATACATAATCCGAGCAAGTTTGTGACTATTGCCAATGCAAGTTTTGTGATGAAAACCTTATTCATAACATGCAAGTTCACATCTTTTATGTCCATGTTTAGATCCATGACATTAAAAAGTTTATGCAAGTTATGTTGTAAATTCTCATGTGCAAGTTAGGCCTATTTTGTGTGTTATGTAAATTTGTGGTGTTTTTCTCTTTTCATATGTTACAATATTTCTTAGTCTATCATATATTTTATGCGAACGAACGACGCGGGGATTTTGGGGAAATATTGTAAATTGGTATGTTATGGCCTAAAAAAAAGGCATATATGTAATTTGAGACATATATTAGTAAAGTTGATATGAATTATGGGTATAATTTAGGTGACAATTATGGACATAAATATAATTGGAATTTATTGGCAAATTTAAATAGGGATAATTAATCCAAATTTGAGGTGAAAAGATTAGACATAATAATCAATGCCTAGGACATGAGGTTGGACTCATTTGTGGTATAAGACTGCCCGGACCCGCCCGGCAAATTTAGCAACCACAAATGAAAGCCCAATGTGAGATGTCATAGGCCCAAATTA
The DNA here is from genome assembly GCA_030737875.1 of Allium sativum. Lineage (NCBI taxonomy): Eukaryota > Viridiplantae > Streptophyta > Magnoliopsida > Asparagales > Amaryllidaceae > Allium > Allium sativum. The sequence continues at coordinate 732,485,197 of CM060924.1, read as the reverse complement.
AATGTGTGACAATTGTATGGACACGAGGTTCGGCCCATTTGTGGTGTAAGACTGCCCGGACCCGCCCGGCAAATCCAGCAACCACAAAGGGTGGCCTAATGTGAGAGGTCCTACAGGGTTACGGTAGTAATAAACTAAGTAACACTTAACCAAAGTAAACATGTGGTGGGACATGGGGGTTAAGTGGGTGACATGTGGAAATACGGATAGAAATACTTAACCAAATTTGAACATGTAAGTGGACATGAATAAGAAGGGGTTAAGTGGGAAATTCTAGAGGGCACCAAGCATAGGTGGAAAGCTTGAGTCAAGTATGGGGGCCCTTTTCAGAATAGTAGCCCATTTCGTATCTTTGTGAGCTCGACCCAAGTCGAGGATGAGACACGCATATTGGGTCTGACTATAAGAGGTCAAAACATGTTAACGTGGCAACGCAAGTCCAACGGGTTCATGCACGTGCATGGGCCCGGGCTGGTAAGTAAGCCGTTGTTGCATCGTGTAGGTATAAACCGTGCATCCTTATTTGTATCGGGTTGCCACTTTGGGGAGTGATACACCCCACTGTGGGGCCAGCACGGGTATCTACGAGTTAAGGAGCCGATCGATATGGGGGTAGTGGGTACACCTAGTAGAGATAGGGGTGGGCGGCACCTATGTAGACAGCTAGGGGTACACTAAAAACTACCAATGTGATTACTAAGTTCAGTATACGGGATCAATTTTTTAGGGTGTTCTGGTGTGGTGCAATGTAGTAATTATCTTGTAGTGATTAGGAGCGCCTTTAACGTTATCCGTGATCATCTTGTTTCCTTTGTTTGCTTGGTCACAGTCATTTCCTTATTTGCCAATTTATGCCTTATCCTGATTTTTTTAATGATTATATTGTTGAAGTTATCGGACTCGCCAGACTTTATGTCTGACCCCCTTTATTTCCACCTCTTTCTGCCTTTCCCCCCCAGGTGTTCAGGGCGGGCCTAGTACTAGTGGAGCTTGATTTGGATCGCTTTCTCTTTCTGTTTGGAAGCTTTTGGATTTGCTGAAGTGAAGTTCAGCTCTCTTTTATTTATGGCTACTTTTTATGTTGGGGTTATGTCTTTTATTTTTATGTACTCAGAAAACTTGTTGTCAAGATGGATAATAATGGTATTTAGTTTTGTAGTTGGTTTTCTTTTTTGAAAGGTTGTAACCAAACTATTTCTCCGCTGCAAATGAAAGTTGTTTTTAATTTATGCATTTTCTTTTCTGTACTAATATTTGTTATCTGTCTTGTTTACTTTTCTGTTCTATACACTTAAAACGCTCCACCAAAGTCAAGGCATTCCCTTTGTGAGTGACCTTAATGGAGGCGGGGTGTCACACCATGCGTGCGCCCTAAATTTTATATAACATCTGAACACATTATACTCAGCCGTGGACAATATATTTACATATATGTGTTTGTAGGGGAGGGATGTTTCTTCTGCATCTAAAAATCGGACCGTGGGACTACCATTATGGTGACATGCAAAAAAATTATTCCTATGGCTAAGCGACCTGCAAAAACCCATTATACATGTCTATCCAAAGTAAATAGTAATGAAGGCTAAATAAATATTGAAATCTTGGGCCTACTCTCAACATTGCTTGCCTAGCCACAAAAGCAGTGGTATTTAGACATCACGCCATCATGTAAAATATTCAAAATTATATAAGACCATTTGTCCTGTAATTGTAGTCATTCCTGTTTATAAATCCCTGTACTGGGTCAGATTCAAATTTATATAAATGTATTGCAGAACCTACGTTTATTTTATTTATATCACAGCCTTGCCCATAAAGTAACTTAAAATGTTGAGATTACAAATTCTATAGAGATGGAATATTTTAGATGACTATCATGAGTGTAATAAACTAAAATAAAGAGTAATATTAAAAATACAATCTCAAAATCTTGCTTAACCTTACATTAACAAAAGTAATAAACGATTGTTTTTAGATCCTGTGAGTAGCAATATCAAATCACGAGTAAAGTCAGAGTGCTATCCAAGTTGTAAAATTTTAAAGCTAAGCAGTTTATGCAATAATGTAGAATCATCTTGAATATTGGAAAGATCACTCATTTCTAATGTCTTATGTTGTTATACATTATAATAGTGAACTGCAGATGTTCATGAAGAAACTTTATAATATAATTCAAGTTCCAATTGTGAAAGATGTAAGCCTTGAAATGAAAAGGAAAGAGGTTCCATTTTTACTACATATTCAAGTAAACTTATTTGCATACAACTATAATGATTCAACGTTTAACATGGCTGCAGCTGGGCATTCAGACAGCCTCAACACGAACATTGATGACCAAAAAGTTATGAACATTACTTCAACTCAAATGGAAGAAGTGAGAAGATTAGGGCGGATTCCGAATAGGCAGTCCCCAAAAGCAGAATCAAGTGTTCTTCTGCTAAAAGTGAGCCAATGAAAAAAGGGATTGCAGTAAAGCAAAATGGTTTCCTTACTCATCTACATGAAGGCAATCCTATGCCAGAACCACAATCATATAGGAAGAGGGAAAAAATAAAATAAAAAATAGGGGAATGGGAATAGCAATGGAAGAAGAAGAAATTAGGGAAAAAGAAATCATAAAGAATGGTCATAGTAATGACATGGAAACTGAAACAGTAGACAATTTTCCTGCTGATAGGAAATCTAACGGAGTCTGTGCAGACGTACACACTGAAAAATTGGAAAATGACGGTATTAACATGTTTCCTTCCAGTGGATTGCCCAGCAGAATTGATAATGCAATCATACTATGTATTAAAAAATGTAATGAGGGTCAATCTACATTAGATGGTGTAGTTCAAATCGAGAAAGACAAAACCTAAGAGTCAAAGAATAATTTTGGATGGTTTAGTTCAAATCAAGAAAGAGGAACACGAGTGTAAAGAAAAAAGTATTCCCACTTGGCACGAAGAAACTAAAGAGAACAAAATTGATCAATTGCAGAAGCAACTATTTCAGTCTTTTGAGCAAGCAACTTCAGCCCTAGGTTCATAAACTCTTGAAACTACATCAGGCATATTGGATTATAACAAAAAGTTATTACAGCTTTTGATAGCAAACTCAGAAATAATCAATAGGAATTGTGACAACATTTTGTTCCTAGAACCTGAAATTAATAATCAGCTTCTATCTGGGATCTCTGACAATTCCAAGGATTTATAATCCTTTTAGATCAGTATTAAGATGCGCTTGTGCTCTAAATGTGCATTGTGCTCTAAATGTGCACACAATTTGACATATGCAAGGCATACTAGAAGTGTAATCCACTAGAGAACATTTGCATATCATTAGTGTCCATCCTACCATAGGCCTTTCAGATTTGAGGTAAAAATTAATGACCCAAAACCATCTGTTACACAATACCGGTCTTTTTCTATTTTTTTATTTATGGATGGGTATTACTTTCAAACCAGGTCATATTGAATTTGGAATGGCTTTACATTTGATTTTCATGTTATTTTATTTAATACGACTTCATGAGATCAGTCGGAAAATTTATAACTATGCTTCTGCATAAATATAAAATTTTCACCCTTTATATAGCGATAATTGACGCTCTTACTGTTAGGTTGGTCCATATATTAAGCACAAACATCATACATGTCTTACATCTCTCAATAGAAATTTCCGTTTTGTTACTCTATAATAGTCATGATAACTGAACGACATGTTGGCCAAGTATAGTTACTAAGGTAATTGGTACAGATGTATAAAAATGCAGAAAGCAGAAGGAACCGGGGTACATCACTTTATATAAAAATATTGAATTGTTATCACTCAAGGCAAATGCTGCAACTTATAACCTTAGTTATATAATCTGTCATAATATCGTTATTGGTCAACAGAAATGCTACACTCTGTTTTCCACGTGAAACCCATGGGATTTACAGGAAAGTATATTATAGATTGTGCAGGAAATGTGAGGCCCTGTTTTATATTACTAATTACTATGCTTTAGGTAAAATGTGGAGTTCGTGGCAACACCTGCTTGCAATGTTATTGCATGATCGACTGAAAAATATTGGGGATTCATTATTTCTTGTATAACTTTTTTACATTAGTGCCTGCTTTGTAGATTCTATAGGCCACTGATGTATTATGCTGATGTCACTAAATTAATAACTTAGCATATGGATGCAATTTTTAAACCAATGGACCTGTGATTCACCGCTATTAAATTAATTGTGTACATGACAGAACTGGTTCCCTGGACGTGCAAAAAGTAAAATACTTTAAACTCCAAGGAATTAGCTACATTTAGCTCATTAACCATACCTTATCTCCATGTAAGAAAATGCACCAAAATTAGTTTTCTATGTGTATTTTGAATTAGACCTACTTTACAGCCGAGTAACTGAAATAACTGCAATTGCATTATGTTTTTAATAATATTTCGCCTTATTTTTTCAATCTATATTTTGAAAATTGAATTTTGCAATTTCTACATTTCAGAAAATAGATTCTTTCTATATTGTAGCATGAAGATCAACATGTTCCAGTCTAGGTTCAATTAATACATTTCCTTGCATTTTTTTCAAATGCATTACAATGTTGGTTTTTTCCGTATGGACGTTTTGGCACCATAAAGACAACAGTTTAGGTAGAAACAAATTGATAGTCATGTTTTAAAATTGGTCCAAACTCGATTACCACATGTCTCTATGGGTTCATTGCTTTTTAAATGAGAATGCATTGCAAGCAGCTAGCTTTCTAAACTACAAAACAATATTCACTGGACTGAGTTTGAATATGTTTTATGGTTTCATATAGATTAAACTTGACAGCCCATTTCAAATTAGGAAATATCGATATATCATTAATTATAACGGTTAGTAGAGTATTTATTTGTACCAACCATCCCTTTTATTTACGATTCAAATATTTTTTGATTTTCTTAGAATTGAAACAAATGCACATACGTATGATTATTATTTTACATATATTGCTGTAGGAATATATATATATATATATATATATATATATATATATATATATATATATATATATATATAAAGAATCATTAGCTATAATCATAAAATATATTTGAACTCTATTTGTATTGTATGCTTTTCAATAATGATGCATTGGTATTCTTCTTAGTATTATAGTAGATATAGCCAGATCAATACAGTCTTTGAAATAAACGAAGTCAGTAACAATAAACATAGTGCTTGATAACATTCAACATAACTCATTGCCTTTCAATCCGACCCTCCTCCTCCCCTTCGTGCTCCTCGCCTCCACCTATCTCCTTATGCCTAACAAGAAGAAAGTGTATTTGGTTTCCCCACATAAGTCAATTACCAGATCTGGTCAGAGCTACGCCGCGTATCGAGACTCAATCGATGTAACCTTGGCCAGTGTCATTGTAGCTCTGATCGTTCTCGATGGATCGCCTCTGATGAACGCTGCTCTGGTCTCTCTTTTTGTTCAGAATGAAATCGATGGATCTGCAAGCCCTTTAGTCCAAAAGCTGTCGAACCTCATCTCTAAAGTCAACCACACAACTGGGCGTTCAAGCGTTCCCTCAGTTGACAGTCTTCTCTCTTCTTTTTTTTGCTTCACCTGGAAGTGAAAAACGATGGTCAAAAACTGCTGTTTGTTTGGACCCAGAATTCTATCTAATACATGTGATAGTGCTGTTACGTGTGTGAATAGTTCAATATGTTTTCTACATGTAGTTAAATATGACTGATTCGAAATCAGGCCAAAATTGTATCCCTTTCGATCAACAATGTTCAATTTGTTAACTTCCCTGAATATTATTGTTTTTCCATTTATAGGTACCCTTCTTGCATATGCAAAACTGAACCAATTTTTTTGCTTATATTATGGTAACATTTTGAGCTCAGTAATTCTGTTTTAGGAGAAATTTAATGTTTAATTTGATGCTAAGCATTATGGCAATGACAAGGTAAGTGAAGCAAATTTACAGGGTGTGCCACAATATCATTTGTTACATGTATATTTATTTTGCAGAAAAATAAGGAACTCATAGTGTTGATTAGATTGTATAAATTGCAAATTGTGATATAAACAAGACGATAATACATCTACCCACAATATATATATATATATAGATCAGTAGATATTTTAAACAGTGAGTATTGAACAATAGTTGACAAATGCGGAGGGCTGGGCTTGGTTAATCGATTTGACCTGAATCAGGTAAGTAAATGCATGGTTCATTGGGGAACAGAATATTATCGACCCAGACTCTGTTGATCAGTATTTTGAATGAAATCTCAGACCTAATGGTGCATGGATCGATGTTAGTCGACAAATGCGGAGGGCTAGGCTTGGTTAATCGATTTGACTTGACTCAGGTAAGTAAATGCTTGGTTCATTGGGGAACAGGATCTTATTGACCCAGACTCTGATGATCAGTATTTCGGAGTATTGAATAATGTTGTTTTTACTATATAAATATTGTTCCATATTAATATTTTCTTTGGATATTGTATAGGGTCGTCAATATTTCAGTCTTCTAATCATCTAGCAAATGATATCAGGTAAGCTACACAAAGTATGATGTAACACTAATCTAAGTTAATGATTCCAATACCACTTTTAAGTGATATTGACTACTTGCACTTTTCTTTTACAACATGGATATATTTTAAGTGAACTCGGATATATGAGCAAGGCACTCTAACTTTTTAGCATCTCGATTAGTGCTCAACTTGATTTACGGTAGGTCTTTACCTTTACTGCTATATGTCTAACTTGATTTACAATATCTCTCATTTGGCTGTGTTATTTACCTTTACTCCTATATGTCATGTTTCACAATTTACACTTCATGTGATAGATATCATGCTTAGGGTCTTATGAATGGAATAGATTCCAAAATTAAACTTACCCTTCCCTGTTGCTTAAACGATGTATAATCTGGTAATTAGATTCATATGCTTGCATATTTTTATGTTTACACAATTTCATATTGCAAATATGATCAAATTGCACATTCGTGTTTTCTTACAACAAAATTTATATGTAACATGATTTGTTCCCGTTTTCCGATGGACATAGTTGAATTTATATTCAATGCAGTTGGTTTGACAAAAGAGTTAAAATAGTAAGTTTTCGGTATTGATTTTTTTATTTTATTTTGTAGAAGTGATTTAGTCACAAAATATCAAAGTTAAAATAGTAAATTAATGATCTATTTACTGCTTACCAACGTTAATTTGGAAATATTGTTTTTATGGGACTAAAAAGGAATTTAAATACAAGTAATTTAGTTAACTTTTTTCTAGATAAAAAAAGCGGATATATATTGGCATGCATTCAGTTTGTTGTTTTTGTCATTAGGAATCCTTATAATTGAACTTTCATATTGTTACTGTAATGGCAAATTGTTTCTGAATGTACATGCACGATGTTACTGTACAGACCTAATGTTCCGTCATCTATGCCAGTCTTAGATTATAATTGTTTTCCACGTCAGACATCCTCATGTGTTTACGATATATTTTTAACATAACGAGGGATGAAAAATTGCATTGTCCGGTTTCTCAGACGAAATGAAACAGTATACTGCTGAGCGTAAGAAGGGTATATGTAGAGAGAAACAATCTACCAATTGTTGCATATTTCGATCATTTAATAGTATTCTTTGTTTTTATAGATAAAATGTTCACTAATTGCATGAGGCGTACATATGGATGATCATGCAAATGAGAAAACATGGCACACATTCTGGCTGCAACTTAGGATATGCATTTATGTTTTTGGCTGAGGTGGACTGAAAGTTTGATTGCGGTTAAGAAGACATTGTAAGATGCAAGATTCAAGATGTGGGCCAAGCATCTAATCCACATTTGGAAATAGTAGAATGACATGAAGATCATTTGCAAGAATTTTTGTATAACAAGTATCATACATTTCTGTCCTACTAATCATATGATGTTATTAGAAATATCACAATGAACTGTGTTCATGGTTTCGAAATGGAATTGACAGTCAATATACAACACTTAAATATATGTAAAGCTATTTTTGTGTCTTTACAAATAGGACCATCTCTTCCAAAAAAAAAAAAAAAAAAAAAAAAAAAAAAAAAAATCTTATGTCGAAGGAATAAAATGGAAATGAACCATGGTAATTTTCAAGTTTAAGGTGAATGAAGTTTAAATTTGTTCACTACGTTACTTTATTGATAACTTCATGCGTTCTGTATCCTTGCTCAAAGAGTAATAATTTGAATAATAAGTAGATAGGGATGAAGGAATTCTTTGTTCCAGAGAAATAAAAGTGAAAAGAACAAAAAATCTCTAATCTTTGACTATTGGAAAACCGGTCTTTAATTCCAACCGAGTGTATCCACTATCACGTGAATACATAAATATTGACCTACGGCTACGTCATGCAATTTCCCACCTAACCGTGATGTAACATGGGAGTAACTTATTATAGTACAGACTAAACTTTCCATGATTGGGTTGTCAACGGATGCTTTCGGATACGGATAATGCCATATTCGTATCCATATTCGAAATTATTTTCGGATATCCGTATCCGTTTAATTTTCGGATATCAGATATCGGATATCCGTATCCGCTTAATTTTCGGATACGGACGGATATTAGATATTTATCCGCTTCACTAAAAAAATAATAAATTTAAAAATATAAATAAAAAAGTTTGGACCAACAAAAAATAATTTTTATACTAATGTTTATAAAGAAACCAGAAAATAAAGAAATACGATGATAAAACATTGTTTTATACTAATATCCATAAGCATATCCAAAAACATTCCAAAATTAAACACTAAAACTACCCCTTTTCACTAAAAATGAACAAAAAATTATATCATAGTAACATCCAACAATTACAAAATAATTATAAACTCTATTTTTCTATTTTGAGTTATATATAATACATCAATTAATCGAACAGATATTTTTCGGATGCGGATACCACTATAACCATATCCGTATCTGAAAAGCTTTTCAGGTATCGGATATCCGTATTCGCTTTTCGAATAACGGATATATTTCATATTTTCGGATACGGATTCGGTCGGATATCAGATTTTTCGGATATTCATTAACAGCCCAGCCCTGCATAAAGCCAAGCTATGACAACCACTCTGTGGATTCTGTACGATGCAACCCACGGACATTACCACTCCTAACTCTTCTTATTGGAGCAGGTGATAGGGGTATAATCATTATTAAGTCCTTACAATGATTATTCAAAGTTCTTCCAAACTTAGGATTGTTAGGTCTACCTATACTTTAAAATTTAGAATGTAAATTTATGGTAGAAAATCTTTTTGTCATTTTGTGTTATTTACTCCAAATGAAAGACTGACGATGCATGTTATAATCATCAAAATGAAGAAACCAAGCAGCAAGCCACAAAGGTGAACAATGTTTTATGTACGATTGAAAGGCAGATGCGCTGTACTGAATAATTCTCCTCAGTTAAGTTTAATTTATGAACTTTATCAAGGAAATAAAACCGAATCATCCGAATAAAAAAATATTTCTCTCCATGAGCTTCTTAAGGACAATTTCAAAAAGAAATAGTTTATTTTATGCGGATAACAATTCATTTGCTAATAGTAACTTTTTGAAAATGGATGATTTTCACAAAATCATGATATCGATGTGATGATAGAATTTTTTTTTTTTTTTTTTTTTTTTTCTTTAAGGTGTATTTAAGGGTAGCGAAAGCGGATTATTATAACGACATACTTTAACGGAGTATTTTAGTTAGCAGAGAATATGTTTGTGGGTTTTAAGTGGACCATTTAAACAGACCATTTTTTAAAAATTTAATTGATTTATGGTTAATTAACTTATTATTTGTTTTTAATAAATAATACGTATCAATAATTTACACAAATAAATAAATAAATAAACAAATTGGAAAATGGTAAATTAATCTGATTCAGTTCAAACCAACTTCATTATGTAGAGCACTTCAATACGATCGCAACGCAAAAAATCGCATCTCAAATGGATTTCATTTGCACAAGTTATTAATTTTTGAAATTTATAAAAATCTAAATTTATCAATTAACTTAACTAATTAACCCTAACTCACTTTAACACAATAGAATCATAGCTTTTCAAAACGGGGATGAATTCCCCGTTATCGTTTTTGATGCGCCCGACGCATCAAAAACGTAAAAGGGGAATTCTAGCCCGTTTCTGGATCGCGAATGCACCCTTAGTGGCTTGATTCTAATAACAACTTGTATTTTACTTTCAAAGAATTATAAAATAATTTTATTCCTTTCATATCTAGGCGTGACCCTATATTTATTATACAGAACTCTTATACATGAATTTGCTTTTTATTTATCCACGTTTTTCCTTCACTTATTAACATTTAACGGTATTCTACTCTTTAAGTTTTGCATTACAACATTTCTACTGTATGAATAATACAAACATCTTTACCGCTCAATACAACTTTCAACGATCCAATATGTGTTAATGCTCAATAATTTGCTTAATATCACAAATGCACATTACTCGATCACTAAAATTTAATCACTCAATCCTTCGCTTAGTCAACATGTACACTTCGTCCTCTCAAGGTCACCAAAAACTGACCCTTCCATTATTTCAACTTATCTCTACCATCATTTCATTATTACGTGCTACACACAAGGACGGTAAAACCATTTTTTTCTGCATCACACAAATCCTTCCTCATAATAACATAAACTAAACTTTGTTACTCCAAACTCAACTTAACATTTTCTCTTCCCAACCAATACAACACTTTTTTCCCCATGTTTGTCTCCCTTAAAACTCCTTCACGACATAATATTCATATCTTCCCATGTGCGTAGCACGGGTTCCAACCTAGTATTATAACCATATAGGCAATGCATAATTTATTTATTATAAAAATGTGAGTGGATTAATATTTTTTGATGGAATAAAGAAGTACCATAGCTAAGTGAAACAAAGCTAGTTGGTTGTTGAAATGCAAATTGTTCAATATCAGGTTTTGGAACAATTGTGGATGCTGATTCGACCAAGCTTCATGTTGTAAAGAAAGCGGGTAAGCGAGGAAAACACGTGAGAAATGCCTCCAAATAACATTAAATTCATACCTTGCATTTAGCATATGGCTATTTCCTTGTTCCTGCATGTTATTTAATCTGAATGCATCAACAATGGAGAAAGTTTATGATGTTATAGGCTAAAATATGTTGATTTCTTTGGAACTAAATAGAATACAACATACACTTGGGAATGTAAATTAAAAGATAAGAACATCAATAGTGAAAATGATGTATTCGATTCATTACAACTCATAATGCAGGTTAGCAGGGTACATAACATTATTGGTTGAATTATCATCAATCACCGCAATATGTATCGTTTTATGTATTTAGATATCATTCATATATGGATATTAAATGGAAAAAGGTAATGTTTAAGCACCTTTAAACATGGAAATATGTATGAATACAATGAAACAGAGGGATCCATGTAACTTGCATCCTATGCTTTCCTATTCTGATAAAATGGGTGTACAAATCATTTACCGAGAATTTACCAAAATAGATATAAGTTAGATTTTTGGAGATTAAAAATATATCAAAGTGTAATCGCTATAAGCAGTTCAAGTGAAAAATAATTGTTTTAAATAATCTTATAATTGTAACATGTAACTTGTCACAAGGAGAGTTTCCATTTATCAAACCGAAAAATAAAAGAAGATCCAAAATTCTGCTTGGAATAAATGGTTATCTTGAATCAAAGAGTTCTCTTTGATCAATCAATCTAGTTAGTTCAATGAACTCTTCCTTTTTGCATATTCATTTTTTCCTCTATCTACTGTAACAATAATTCATCACAAACCTCAATCAAGATTCATTCAATATAACTATATCTTTTCCTAATAATCAAAACTGCTTATAAATAAGCTATGCCAAAAAAGTTGCTTATAAATAACCAGAAACATCTAATTGAAACCTTTTTTCCTAGTCCTTAAATACAATGAAAAATACGTCATCTCATTTACTCAAATGGAAAGTAAAATTAAGCATAAAGAATTGGATACGGAATAAAATACCTAGCTATTGAAGGTAAGCTGAATTATTTTATCATGAAGCATGTTCTAGCACTTCCAAACATATGAATTTATGTTGAATTTGCATTTGAATTACATTTAAATTGATTTTCCAACCGCAAAAAGGTAGCCAATAAATTAAAAATTTTCACACTTGGATAAGATTAATTTATGCATATGACGTAATAGCAATAATAACGTGAAAGAAAGTTAGAAAATATTGCATGATTTGTATGAATGTTCAAATTGTAAGGTTAGAAAACCTTTCCCAATGAAAAGTTCTGAAAAATAGAAGAAACCAAACTATAACAATGTCATCAAAGCATAGTCAAAAAATAAACTTATACCAAACAATAAATTTCAGCTACTTATCTCTTAGTATATTATTCAAAAATAATTTGCAGTAGAATAATTTGTAAATGGTAATTGATAATGATCTTCAGTACATAATACATGTTTATATACTGTTTACAATAGCCGCTTAGGCTTTATCTTATTTCTGAATGTAATGTATTGGACTCAGGCCCAATTACTTTGTAATAAACTAATATGCGGGATACTCAGTGTATTTAATACACTTCATGTAACACCCCAAAATTCAATACCCTATAACTATACTTTAAAAATAATAAATTGGGTATTACTTAATTAAATATTCAGAATAAGTGAAACCGGCTTTATGTTGCATTTGTCTCGGAATTCTGGTTCAGATAGACCCCAAGTTTGCATAAAACGGATAACGTATGAAGAAGTTATGAGCATAAGAAATTTGTATACATATAAGGAGCTTATATATAAATATAATTCAAAAATATTCAAACGAGATGAAGCGGAAAATTTATAGGGATTCCAGACCGTTGTGAGACGACCCGCGTTCATCCTGGAGGTCGACCCAATCATGGATGAGTCGACCCAACGGCAATCTGGGTAGGTTCAGATTTGTATCTGGACTACTTTTCTAACTAGATTCGTTGCTGACTCAGTGCTACATGTATAGTTTGGATTAAACCCCCAGAATCTAAAGGTTAAGGTTAACTCTGTGGATCTATAAATAGGTGGCTTTCTCCTATTCCAATAAACACAATTTCTTCATACTTTCTGCCTCCATGAATCTATTCTGAAATATATATATATATATATATATATATATATATATATATATATATATATATATAATGGAGGAATGCCGACGAAGCCTAGATCTACAGAGAAAACTCAAAATACAAGATTTACATACAACAACAAAATGGATAGGATTGGACCTTTCTACAATGGTGTGTGTGTGTATATATATATATATATATATATATATATATATATATAAGAGATTTATTCTCTTCTTCACCAAGACCCACTGTGAGTTCCCTGTTATTTTCAGATCAGATTTCCTAGGCTATATCATGATAGTTAAATAAAATTGGGTTTAGGATATACAGTGTTTATAAGATAATTACTATGCCTGATCTTCACTGTTAATCACCTATGTCGTTGTTATAAGTAAAACACATGCCTTTACTGTTGGATAATTAATCAATTATGTGTATTTATCTTCCTTTTTCCTATATCTACTGTTTTACTTTATTTCCACTCTTGCCTATATTCTTATGGGATTTGATTTTATTCACCTTCCTCTAATTTTCTTTTTGTTTACGCCAAGCCTAGGCCGTGCCCGATTAGAATTTGCGTACAATAAAATTTGGATAACAAGAAATGGCATAAAAAGGGGAATTTAGGCATATCGTTAAATTGAGGACTTTTTACTATAATTTGGGAAAAGGATAATTTGCACATGTTTACACTTGCTGTAAATTGATAAAAATGGATAACATGCATAAACCTGTACATGCTGTAATTTAGTGGCATAATTGAATGAATAATATGCATATGTATAAACATGTTAGATTTGACTTAATATAGACATTAAGTAAATGACATGTTAGAATATTGTTAGTACCGAATGTATGTTAATAAATTGAACCACTATAAAAATAGTATACATCTGGGCAGGTGTTTTGGGGAAGGCTTGTACATATATAAAGACATGTAATTTTACAACCACGCTTATTAGTAAACATAAATCTGCTAGGTCAAAATATAATTATTAGTAAGCTAAGAGGTCACTCGTTCCACTGTTGTATCGGGTTTTGGGGACTCTTAAATCCTAGTAATTAGGGTACATCTAGTCCTGTTGTTATGTAATTAGGATAACACCTAATCCTGTTATGTAATTAGGGTATGCCTAATACTGCTGTTAATCCTGCTATTATTCAATTAGGTTAAACACCTAATCCTGTTAATCATGTTATACTAGTATTGGTACAGACATAACCCGTTTTAGGGATATAAATGTGAAGCATTACTCGATCATGGTTTATTCCTGTTATTCATGTATATCCTGATGTCCTGTTTAGTTTTACCTTATATGATACTTTATCATCCAGTCTTGTTTACCTGTCATGGTATTCCTATATTATGCATATTTGAAAATCAATGAAACTGACTAGACTTTTTGTCTGACCCTTTTGTTTTCTCTTCTTTCTTCCTCCCCCCAAGGTCCTCAGAGTGGTAGCACTCCTCAATGATTAGGACTTTCTCTTTCAGCTTGGATTTGGACTTTCTGAGATGTACCGTTTTGGCTTGCTTTCTACTCTGTTATGGCTTGTTATGAGGGATATGGTTTTATATTACTACACTATGTTATTTTATTTTATGAGATAGATTTGAAATACTTGGTTTTAATGTAACTGGTTTTGATGTAACCTGTTTGAGACTATGTTTTATTTTGTTAATGAAGTTGAAATTTTGTACTGCTTATTTTATATTTGTTTTGTGAATTTCTGTACTGTTTACCTATTGTGCTTTACGAAACTTAATGCATTCTCTTATGAGTGACATTAACGGACGTGGTGTGTCACATTTG